>JAWZSL010000019.1:0-1200000 GCA_034769285.1 Lutjanus argentimaculatus | reverse complement strand
ACTTACTTGCTTGATACACATTTAATGATCAGAGTGAATGGTGGATAATATTTCTTGCAATAAAAAATGATTTAGGAAACTATCTGTGGACTTTGATTCTTTGAAACAAAATTTCGCATCATCCTCTGGACACACACAAGCGGTAAGAGGTGCACTTGCCCTCTGAAATGATACTTTGTATCACTTAACATAATGTTAAGCAATCATCTCAGTTCCCTCCACTGATTAGGCCTAATATAACAGCTGCGGCCGACCGAGCTGCAGGTTCTGTGGTCAGAGCCGGTTACCTTGGCAACGCGTCACAACGAGAGATATTAAATAGTCCACTCAGCTGCTTCTTGTGAAAAACTTACGATTTTAACTGTAAAAAACAACATTAACGTATTAATAATTGATTTAATATTTATTTCTTTCGTAAGTGACCATGGTATAAGCGGGATAATGCCCTTCGAGGTGTCCATTATCAGAAATGAATGGACTTCGCGGAAGTCCATTCATTTCTGATAATGGACACCTCGTCGGGCATTATCCCTTACTTATTACACGGCTGCTTAAAAAAAATAAAGCATTGTCACAAAATATTAATTTAAAAATGATATTGGTGATTTAAAGATTATTTTATTCCTCCTTCAGAGTCTATGATCAGAACAGTATCCATAGCAACGGTCTGTTTTACAGAAATGAGAGAAGTCAGAATGCCTTAAGTGACCAATCAGAATTGAGTATTTAGCAAAGATGAGTAATAAATCAAGACAATAAATTAATAAAAATGCCCTCAACCCTTATTTCCGTGCAGCATCGATTTTTTTGGTGGCCGTGCTTCCCTTGCATTTGGTCTCGGCGCCTTCGAAAATTGACAACAACAGAGCCTGAGTGGGCTTGTCCTTAAAATTATGAAACTCCAGGCCTGATGATGACACAAAAACACTGTAATCAATTATCTAAGATTAAGATGTTTTTAATGGAGATGTGGATCGGTTGTAGAAAAACAAACGTCACCAGACAAACGTTTCTAAATTACAAAATAAAACCTCATTCCTTTAAAAAAAAAAAAAAGGTCATTAACTCAAGTATACATTATGTTGTAGTGAGTAGAAAAAAATTAACAATTTTAAGTCGATGAAAGAGAATTACTTTCTATATGTCACGCCAAGTGTTTCTCTCTGCGTCGTGTGATTGCTTTCATTAGGGAGTGCTGGGAATAGCTCCCAGGGAAATGCTGTGGCAGTTTAATATCCAGCAGAGAACAATCTTCTGTCTGCAGCTGAACCATTGTTAGCGTATCCAGCTGTGTCTCACACACACACATTCATTCAGACTGGATCCCGATCGATTACAGACAGCCTAGTAAAGAGGTGGACGTAAAGGTGGAGATTTAAGTTTAAAAATGGGGACTTTATTTTAAAGGTGTTTCTGCGGGAACTTACACCGGAGAGTCAGTCTTTTGTGACAGACGGTGGACAGGTTTCACACAGCTGTCACACACCGATGCTCAGAGAGATTTAGGAGATATCTATACCCCTGGTACTGCTGCTGTCAACAAACTGATAGTCCTCTGCAGGGCTTATGAGCAACGCTTCCCCAGATATTTAAGAATGTGCTGAGCTTTTCCCTGCAAAAACCAAAAAAGAACCAATAAAAAAAACATTGTCCAATACATAACTTATGCTTGTTGTTACTGTCTGTTCTCACATTTCTTCCCAGAGGCAGAAAATGTTGTGGGTCAAACAAGGAAAAACCAAAAAAAGCTCTGCTCACATTTTCATCGTGTACCTGCAGCACATCACCAATATAGCACAGCATCAGTGTACTTTATCCCGTGTCTACTGTATGCGAGCTGTGTTCAACTGTGACAGCATCCGCAGGGTGTTGATTGTGGGCTAAAACAGGCTTCAGGTCCCTGCCTGCTGGCACGCGATTGGCTGGTGAGTAGCGGTCCAGTCGATGAACTGGATAGTGACTCAAAGCTCCAAATAGCAGCGAGACAGCCACAATCATCTCCACTGTTTACTGCTGTTCTCCCACACCTCCTCATCCAGTCTCTGCTAAGTTCTTCTGTTACTTCTGCTGCTTTGTGGCGGAAGTTGCACTGTCGTGGTGTGTTATCTGTAGCACTGAATTGTGCTTGTTTTCCTCCACTGTATCTTTCATGAAAATAATATTCGATGAGCAGTGCCGGGAGAGTTACTTTAAAAATGTATTCCACTGCAGATTACTGAATACGTGACCTGAAATGTATATTCCATTAGATTAATCAAGTTGAAGGGACTTTAGGAGACTTGGATTACACCAGACGAGCTGTAAGGAGGCACTTTATGTTTTTATTCTGTTGGTTTTTTTACATTTGAAAACTGGTCACCAGTCACTTAAATTGTTTGGGAGATTCTGCAGCTCTGTTTTCCTGTGAAACTCCATCAGTGTTTTGTGGACTAAAAAACTAAACCTGACCTTCAATCAGCATGAGGGTGAGAAGATAATGACTACATTTTCATTCTTGGATAAACTGTCACTTTAAGTAACATAATCAAAATACCCTGCATTACTTTTGGATTTAGATTATTAGCGCTGGCTTTTAGGAAGTCTGGAGAGATCCTTTTACTGTTCTCACTAGGTCACATAGCCTCCTGAGACCTGGAAGACAAAATGTTTTGATATATATATATATATTTTAAACATAATTTCAGTAATTCCTCTATAACAGGTCCCTTGTAGTGGACATCACGTCAATATTTTCCACAAAAAATGCCCCTACAAGGCATCAGATTGGTAATGATACATTTTATTTGCTCTGCATTTCTATATATTCCAGTTCTTTCCTTCTTTCCTGCACCATTTTTTAATAAAGTGCATAGTGCAATCCATCGTTTGCAGTTCTCCCAGAGGCCCAGAGGTCGGACCTGTACTGGATCCAGCTGTTTGTGGCAGCCAGATTTTCATGAAATGCATGGATATGGGCACAAAGTCCACTTATTTGCGCAACTTGGCCTTAGATACAGGCTGATCATGTGGTCACACAGATCAAAAACTCTTCTTACACACTCAGTGCTCTGTTTCCTAAAGTATGGAAAATAGTTTAAAATGAGAAGGAGCGAGTCCAGCTGTCCCCATGAATAAAAACATGTACTCTGAAAGGTTTAAAATCAACAGAAATGTATAAAATCTCATATATAATAAGATAATATAATTAAGACTCTCACAAATTTTTAAAAAAACCCAAATCCTTATGAAGACAAGAACAATACAACTTTATAAATTTGATCGTTTGCTCTGTTGGCCACGCCCCCCTCTGTGTATGATCAACCGAAAGCCTAGCATGTGCTTTTTAGAGGACGTTAGGATTCAAATAAACTATATGCATGGTGTTTGAAATAAAGGCCTCAGTGTCGTCCTTCGCAGAGGACAATAATGAATTGCCGGGTCTTTGGAGGACAGAGCACCCAGTGTTGCCAAATAAAGGCGGCGGCTGCCATCCTTTGGCCGCAAACAGAGCGTGAATCCTGTGTTGAATAAACAGATTGTGTTTGTGGCTGATATGCGATACATATCAGCAGTTTGGCCAAGCAAATTAGCCGGCTAGTTAGCCAAACTAATGAGCAGGCCAAGTCTAATTTTACTTACATATAACCCCAAATCACAAAGCCCAAATCATAATTTGCCTCAGGGTGTCTTTACAATCTGTGCAGGGTCCGACACCCTCTGCCCTTCATGTCAGACCTTCAGTAGCATGAGAAAAATAACTTAAAGGGGCAGTTCACCCCAAAATTCACTTGGCTTGTAGTCCTGTTTATCTGTCTAGATTTTTTTGGTCTCCGTTGCAGAGTTTTGGAGATATAAAATGTCTGCCTTCTCTCCAGTATAATGGGACTAAATGGCACTTGTGGTGCTCAAAGCACCAAAAAAAACACATTTGAAAAGTTCCAAACCAGGGTCTCTTTCCAAAAATCACAAACGCGTTACTCAAGATAATTTACAGAACTTGTCGTGAGCAGTTTAATCTTAAAAAGCACGCAACAAGGTGTGTGGATTATTTTGAGCAACCAGATCATGACCCCTGGAAAGAGACTTTGCTGTTAAGTTTGCTGGGGGGGTTTTTGTGCTTTGAGCACCACAAGCTGACTGCCATTTAGTTGCATTGTATTGGAGAGAAGGCTGGAATCTCTACAGCAGATATCTCTAAAGCTCAGCAGCTCGCACAAAAACTATCTGGACGGATAAAAAGAACAACAGGCCAGAGGAAAAATTTGTATTTTTGTTTTGGGGTGAACTGTTGTTTTAAAGTTTGCTCAAGGTACTTCTTCAAAACAGATGTAGCGTCTTTTGCTGAAAGCAGTTTGGTTGATGACAAGCATCGCTTCAGACGCACCAAAATGTTGTGGTGTGTGTAAAAAGTTCTTAATATTTTCATGCCAAAAACACATTCCTGACAGTGTCCTGGCTGTGTGTCTCCTCTCATGTGATGTGGGTCAGGTGCACTGCACATGCATAAATTGTTGTACATTTCTTTTAATCTTGCCATGGCAGTGTTTCTCATTTTTCACAGCGCATACCTCATAAAATATTGAGCTCTCCAAGTTCCACCTTACTGTTGCACTTTGGAAACTTGACAAGCACTTGTACAAGTTTCACTGTCGTCTATTTAATTTCATATTTGAAATATGCTTTATCAAAGATACAGGAAAATCTGAACTTATTGAAGGAATCTCATCTCTTATGCATTTTCATTTGAAATTTTATAGTATTCTGACAGCATTTTATGGCTCATTTAATTTTTAAAAACTATTTCTGATATTTCTGCATGCACCACTGAAGAGAGCTTGCATACTACCAATGGTACACGTATCACAGTTTAAAGCGATATTCCACTTTGCCAGAATAACCCATTCAGTATGTACTTACCTCTATGCCGATGTGATGATGGATGAAGATCTTCAGTTCACAAAACAATCCTGGAGTTTTAGGAGAAAACAGGGTTGCAGCCTCATCCAGTACAATGGCAGTGAATGGAGACACACGGATAAAACGTTAAAAAAAGAACACAAAACAAACACAAAATGTCTCCATCCTGCTCGTGTGGTGTAATCCAAGTGTCCGCGAGCCGCGACATTAAAAATTAACCACAAAAGACACCATTTACACCATGTTTTTAGCTGAAATGTCAACTGTAGCATGTAGCAGGTAGCATGTAAACATGGCATCGAACTCGCGAGACTTCCACACGTGCGTCCATTAAGAGATATACAAGTCTCGCGAGATCGACGCAATGTTTGCATCCTACCGGCTACATGCTACAGTTGACATTTCAGCTAAAATCATGGTGTAAATGGCGTCTTTTGCGGTTAATTTTTAATGTTGCGGCTCGCGGACACTTGGATTACACCCATAGACTGTATAAAACATGGACGTAGCACCCGTGACGTCACCCATTGGTTTCGAAGAGTCGGTTTTGTGACCAAACCATGGGCATTTGAGCTGCGCCATCTTGGATTTTAGTGGGCGTGTACTTTCCATATTTGGCAGAGAGGCGGTTACTCTATGGGTCAGCCGGCCGAGAACCCGCCCACTTAGCTCAGAGCAACCAAGCTAGCCTAAGGCTAATCAGCTAATCAGCTAGGCTAACAAGCTAAGCGGCAGCTACACGCAGCTACATCCACCACACTAACTACTCTTAAAAACAAAGATCATAATGTTGCTGCTGTGTTTTAAACATGACTGTTTCAGATAGAGAGGTTTTAGGTGGAGCTGCAGGGTTTGGTGGAGTTGTGGGGGGAAATTTATTTCTAGCCTATTATTTAACTGTGAAACAATCATTATTTCATATTAATAAAATATATTAAAACGTTAAAAAACATTATGATTATTGTCATTATTATTAATGATAACAATAAAAATAATGATAATGATAATAATAATAATATATTAAAATGTTTAATATTTAATATTTACCGGCCTCCATCCACTATCCACTTACAGTTACAGCAGCACACAAACAACAGCAGCCGCTTACTGACGGAGCTGCTCTGTCCATGCAATGTCAAATGGAATGGAAACAGAAAAATGAGACGAAATAAAATTGTAGCCTAGTATTCCCGCAGTAAACGGACTCTGAGAGCACGGAACACACCGCAACAGCATTCCTAACATTAGCTGCTCCGGTCCTCTTTCTGTATCAGCAGCGACCATAAATCGGCAATTAAGTCATAAGCCAGCGGCAAAATATGCTAATACATGCTAATTAGTGCAAACATCCAGGTAAAATAGTGAGAAATTTATTGTCACAAAATCTATCCGAACATTGGCAAACAAACACGGACACTGCAGCCCCTGTCAACCGCTGGAGGTAGCCGGAGGCCTCTGGATGTAGCCGCCTAGCCCAGCCGATGCTTTAGCAAAGAGCTAACTGCCAGTGTCTGTCTATGGAGCTGTCACTCAACGTAACCACGCCCTAATTTATGTAAGAATTTTAAGCCTAAATAACACTAAAACGGTTGTGGTACTTGATTACACCACACGAGCAGGATGGAGACATTTTGTGTTTGTTTTGTGTTCTTTTTTTAACGTTTTAAACTGGGTCACCATTCACTGCAATTGTACTGGATTTGGCTGCAACCCTGTTTTCTGCTGAAACTCCAGGATTGTTTTGTGAACTGAAGATCTTCATCGATCATCACATCGGCATAAGGGGTGAGTACATACTGAGTGGGTTATTCCGGCAAAGTGGAATATCGCTTTAAGAATCAAGGTTCTACGGGAAATGCATGCCTGATATGAATTTTAGAACACATGAAACAAAAAACACAACCCCCCTTCAAGTAATCTATTTTAAAGACAGTAACTATATTCAGAATACCACTAACTTACTCATATTATGTATTTTAAATACTGTATTCCATAACTTGTCTTTCACTATCCCCAAACCTGTTGCTGTGCACTGTATTGATTGGTTCCTTCAAAGGCAGTTCTGCGTTGAGTTAGATCTTTGACACCAGTGGGAGTCACACTTTTGAAGGAGACTCGATAGATTTCTTTACAGTAAAGAGAAGTGAGCACAGGTTGTATAATGCAGACGTTACCATCAGCAGCGGTTCCTTGTCAGTCCGAACCGAGCTGCTGCCGACATCATGTGGCGTCGGGGTCCTACGACAACAGGAGTAATTGTGGAAGTCAAGCTGCGACAAATCCATGCAGACTGGTTTCAAAGAATGATTCCACTACATGACATCTGTGATTCCAGTTACGGGATGAGTCATGGCTCTGCTGTACCGCTGATTGTTTCACACTCAGACATCACAGGGATTTCACATCTGAACAATCCTGCCATTAGCACTTTACTTTAATCCAGCGTGTGTGTGTGTGTGTGTGTGTTCATGCACTCACATTTGGGGATTCACCTCTGATGGGGGACTAACGTCAGGTCTGCACAGCATAAGCCATTAAATTTGAAGGTTAAGTTGTTTTGGATAAGATTAGTTAGGTTAAAGTCTGCACCCATCAATATTTTTATTTTAACAATGCACCAAATGACCACATGTGTCTCGAAAGTATAGGTCCAAACACTGATTAAACTTTGAAGTTTTTTGGTTTTTTTTGGTTCTCATGTATAGAGAAGAGTGGGCTGCACTGTGTAATAGATCATGTGTGGCAGAAACATTTTGGATGAATTTATGCATTTAGGATATCTCAACAGATGGTCAGAGCACAGTGGTAACACCACACTGAGTTTGTGCGGAGTTGTAGACAGAAAGCAGCGTGATTTTTGTTTTTCAGATCATTTTTCGAATCATTCTCACTGTCTATTTTTGCTGCGTCACATGGAAAAAACAGACATGTTAAATCTGTGGATGACGCACCGCTGCAGACCGGGGCCGTGTGTCACGGCTCAGGCTGTGACTCCAGTTTTTTCCTTGTGTTTCTCTGTGCTGATTCCCCTGTGTCTCCTCCTCTGCTGTGTGTGTGTGTGTGTGTGTGGGTGTAGGTGGGTGTGTTGTGGGTGAGGCTTCCTCATCTGGCACCTGGTGGAACTCCAAACCTGTTTTCAATCACCTCATCAACATTCTGCTCAAGAAGCCAGATCTCCAGCCATTCAACACCCGATTGTTCAGCCAGCTCTGTGATATGCTTGGGCCGCTCAGTATTACTTGAGAGATTCAAGTGTTCTTCCTTGTGCTACTTTTTTCTAACATTGTTTTCTCCCGTGCCCCGGGATTCCAGTGCCAATGTCTCAAGAGGCTCTTTCCTCCACCCATTCACCCTGCTCATCTGCCTGCCTGCTCCCTGCCCTCACCGGCGCCCCTCACCCCTGGTTGTCACAATAAATCCCCCTTACCTTTTGCGACAGCCTGCTGTGTTTGCGTCTGCTTCTGGGTCCTAAACCACCACCTTAACACCGCATGGCTGTTAACATGGCCGCCAAAATGAAAAAGCAAGAGGCAGGCAGTGTGTCCCTGGCTTAATGAACCCACTCTGCCCCACAGAGGAAAAAGGGAGTAACTTCCCAGAGAAAAAATTACTTTAAACTTTTCTTGTTGTTGAGCCAAAATAGCTGCAAGCAGATAATTGAATAAGTGGCAGTTTTATAGCTTTCTGTCTTTCCACATATTAATCCTGACCTCTGATTTGACCTTTATTTGGAAGTTCCTGTATTCTGCATTCAACAGGTGTATTTTCTAAACCCAGTTACAGTCCATGACCTTGTTTGGAGATGCTATCTAACAGCCACTGTCGGACCCTTTTCTTTAAGACTTGTGGGCTCTGTACCTCCTGCACTGCAACTTTGCATTAAAATAATTAATATAACAAGTTCCAAAGAGCTTAATATATCATTTGAATGTCTGAATATATATTTAACTGGTCTGCTAAAGAATCAGCTATTGATGAGCAATTTCAGTGTGAACATGTAACATTTCGTGATGCTGAAGAGCCTATTTGGATATTCCTGCATCAGCCTGTCTGAAAAGCCTCACGGTCTGGATGCTGAGACATCTCCCTCCCCCTCCTCCTTCTCCTCCTTTCTTTTCTGTTGTGGCTCCAAGTTCTCTATCTCGTGGTGTTTTGTTATGTGCTTGAACAAATTTGTAGCAAATAACCTTCCTTCTACAGTACACGTTTTCATTTACAGCTGTGAAATGGCTCCCAACGAAGCCCCTCTGACGTTCAGCTATCACTATGTGTCAGACTGAACTCGTCAGGGTTTGTATCACGGCACATTGCGTGTGCGTGATGTGTTTGTTGTTTGAGTGCACACAACAGACAGCAGCAGTGGAGGAGCAAAGAGCAAATGCACCAAGACGTGTTCACAATGAATGTTCTGGTCTTTCATGAAATACAAATGGTACAAGTCGAAGAGAGAAACTGAAACTGATCCCATTTTTGGTATTCTGTTTATTTATTTGACAGGAACGATACATGGAGGCATTGTTACATTTAAGCAAAAAACGCAAAATAGCCTCGCATTAAAAACTTTCTAATCATTTAATGTTTTTAGATCAGAAGAAGGACCTTTAACTAAAAAGGTGGACTGACCAAATGTTTTGCATTTTACTGGTTTCCAGTATCCACAAAGTGCACCTCTCATAGTGGCTCCTTTGCTGCTGCATCTTACAATCATTTGACTAACTGGTTTTGGGGCGAAGCCATTAATACACTTAAAGGTCAATTTTATGAATGAGAGCTTTACAAATTCTCAGAATAGAATCGATCTTGAAAACCGAAACTAGTGTGACCGGGGTAGGTCACTAATTTTTGCGCCACCTAGGAGGAAGCCATGGACTCCTAATTTGGTTCTTTTCATACACGGGTGAGCAGTGAATTTTACGCCAAAGAGGAGGCAGAAGCAAACAAGTTAATTTATTGCAAATTAAAAACGTAAAATACAATAAAAACAGTTTTTAAAAAAAAGTTCAACACTACTGTTGCGTTCAAGACAACGCCAGAGATTGAAATTTCCAACTTCCGACCTCAAAGCATTCCAGGTGCACAAGGCCTGAAGTGAACAGAAACTAAGGATGACTGTGACAAAACTGTTCAGTTTCACTGTAAGTTCACACTCAACTGAATCAGCAGTGCAGTGCAACACAGAAGAGGAAAAACGATGCATGAGATAACATACGCCATTATACATTTTATTTTATTTCAATGGCGATATATAAAGACATCAATTTACATGCAGGAAAGGTTTTATTATATGATAGTATCTATTATTTTAGGCCTCAGTGGGCGCTGCTACTGTTGTATGACGTCAGACCAGAGGCAGAACTATATGCAGGTAAGGTGGCCGCATTAAGGCCCACACACACGAGCCTCCAATTATTTACTGAACAGATGACCTTCATCTTCACAAGACAACATAATGATGCACTGTCGCTGCCACTTTTTAACACAGAATGCATTTTAGTGGCACGGATGGTATTTATAGTGCTTACTCAGTCAAGACAGTTCATGGTGTCACATACTTGCTGTCGGTTACTAAATAAATATATTACCTATAACACAAACTAAGTTTTACAGATAACAAGCTTATAGTTTACTGACTCACATCTATGTCACATTTCTAAATTAAAAAAGGATTAATAGGTGATTTTCATGTTCAAAAATATACAAAGAGTGGCCGCATGGAATTCTGTACATGCATGATACCGCCGCGAGGGAAAATCAACAGCAAGTTAGCTAATGAAATGTCCAAGACAGCACGTAAGTAGAAACTGCAGATACAAGCACAAAGCAATCGAGAACCAGATTGACGAAGCAGCAGAAGAAAGCACTTCACAAGTTTCTTCAGAAGTTTCAGAAGACGACGCACAAGTTGTTCATGGATGTGTTAAGGAGACTGCATCTATGATGTAAGTACTTTGTTTATTTGCTAATGCCAACATGTAGACATGAAGATTCTTATCGGTGTGAAGGTGCAACGTCCCTGAGTTTACTGTATTTTCATCTGTTGTGTGATAGTCTACTGTATTGTAATCCCTGTAAAGGGCGCTGTCACCAGTTTTTATATATGTGAGAAGTTGTGCTGACAGCAACGACACTTAAATCTGTTATGATGCTCCAACACCAGATTTAGTCAGCGACTGTCACGGGTGGTTGCATTTCGCTGTTGTTAGTCATTTTAAAGCTGCATGCTTTCACTTCTGTCATTCACTGACATTACATTACTGCGTCAGACAATGACTTCTTCATGAAGTCGGGTTGATGGATTTGCCCTGAGTTTGCAAGTAGGAACTCTGACTTTGAGTGGTGTTCCATTGTAGTTTTTCCGGTTGGAGGTCAGAAATTTACAAGTTCAAAATTGCCTGGAACACAGCATAAAAGCAGTGGGGTTAAAAAGTCCTAAAACAGTTTATCTCCTGTTTTGGATTGCACGTGTCACAGAGCTGAGCAGCTCTCCTGATTTGCTCCATAGAAGGGACACACCTACTTGTCAGCTGGGACACCTGAAGGGAGACAAGACATGGCGGCAGAGGGGGTGCACAACAGTGTGCCAAACTTTCTACCACTCCCTCTCTCTTTCTTGCGCCAGAGTGCTACTACAAGCCCAAAGGGTGCTGATGCAGCCAGGCAGAGCTCCTTTTATCTGTGCTGCTCCTCCTCCCCCAATTATCTCCACACAGGTGTGCTTCATCTGGCTGATCGCAGCTTGTGGCCAAATCAAAGTCAACAGAAACTACACACAACACAATACAAATCACTAATTAAAGCAAAACACAACATAAATCATCATAATTAAGTGCAAAACAAAATAAGCGAACATTAGACTAAAAACACAGCAAATCAAAGACATATATGCAATTCAAAATGTGACACACACAAAAACACAAAATATAACTACAAATACTAAAGCCACAGCCTCACATTAGTATTGGTAGTACTGAATTTTGTATGATCTGCCCACCCCAAGCCCAACTGTTGTTCTATATATTTTTGCTTTTCACACTCAAGTTTCTGAACCAACAAATCATGGAAAAACACAAAACCCACAGAAAGGATTTATTAAACATTGTCATCAGTGTCTTATCAAAGTTAAAGGACCTCAGTTTCCTTAAACAGAACAGGCGTTGTCAGCCCTTCTTGCATAACACATCGCTATTAGCATCAAAGCATAATTTACTGTCAATGACGCAGTCCAGACATTTGATTCTTAGATTGTTTTTGTGAGAAGGTTTAAATTAGGGATTACGATGACAATAGTAAAAGTTCGGATAAGACGTGCGTGTGCATCGGACAGACAACAGACAACAGACAACCAGTTCAAAATTACCTCTCTGATTTTTAAGGTAATCAGATTATTTTATTGCTGCGTCAGTTCAAGAAACAAATGCACTCTCGTAATCAAAGGGTGCAGCATTTTTTTCTCAAACAAATAATAACCTGTTTGACTAATCTTTGCCTTTCTTTGCGTAAGTGACACGACGCGGCGTCATTACAGACGACCAGCAGGAACTCATTACTCACTGCAGTCATGCAAATGTGTAATGAGTGTTCGTTGCTTTGAAAATAATAGCTGTGATGATGTGATATTGACCCTGAAATCCATTTCAGTTCTTGCATGAGTGTTTCAGCCTTTATTGACCTTCTAATCATGCAGCTCTCTGGCAGCTACACCAGCTTCAGCACAGCCTTGTCTCTGAAAGTGACCCATTACTTTGCTTTTAGACGGAGGTTTCTCCCTACACCATAACCACAAAGGTAATAACCTTTTCAAGAAAGCACTCAGAGCACTGATGGAGTTTCAAGTGTTTTTTCCCTTTTTTTTTACAAAAAGATGAACTTAAAAGGGAGCTTTCAAACTCACGTCTGAACAGTGTGAGGACTCTGCAGTTTGATAGGGCAGATAGACTTTTTCCCATGGAGTTAGTGTGCAGGCTTTCTGGATCATTTTATCTCAGTAAAATTATCTCATAATCACCTTAAGTATTCTTCAGCCACCATGTTTTAAAGAGAGCACTAGTTGACCTATTGTACATTCTGTATGTACTGTACCCTCAGTGAGCACACTCTGCCACCATTCAGCTTAATGCCCCTAAGTAACACACCATTAGCTGTCATTTTCTAAAGCCACTTCCACTTTGCAAATCACTTTTTTTTTATTGCAGAGCAGCCAGTTAGCTCAGAGACAGACATTACTAATGTATGGCAGGTGTGATGAGCAAAGCTTCCAAATCATACAGCAAGATGTAGGATACAAATATGCATTATTTAGCCCACTGCTGGTCTCACGACTGGTTTCTGTCTGCTGTTTATGCCTTAGGTCAGTGGTTCTCAACCTTGTCGAGTCACGAAAAGAAGCATGCTCGAAAATAATCATGCTGGTGTTTGCAACCCCCACGAAAAAATCCATATTGCAGAAAGCCAGGGTGAATTTTGCTGAAGCTTGGTGGGAGCTCGGGGCTCTGTCGGAAACACAGATGCTTTGAGATTTCTCAGATGATGGTGCCGCTGTGGACTTTCAGATGACCCAGCTTGAGACACATGGCGCGTTCCATTTACCTTGGGGTCGGAAGTTGGAGCTGGGAATGACGCCACACCTGCATTTACTGCCTTCCAGTACAGCAAGTTCAGTACAAAGTTGTCTTAAATTAAATATTTAACATGTTATCCATCCTGTTATTTAAATCCCAGTATCTCAAAATAGCCATGACTGACTAAACCATGACGTCAGTGCAAACACTTTATAGTTTCTTGGTTAAGCACAATACTAGATTTGAGCAGTATAAAGGTATTACCAGGGTATTAAAAAATCCTGAGGGTATGATTTTCAGTACCGCCATAAACACATATGCTTGTCTTTCTATTAAACTGATGGGGAGATGCTGCATTGTAGTGTGCAGCTTACACCACCAGGGGTCAGTCTTTGCATGGCAGCACGGCTGAGCAGACAAACATGGCTTTCATGAGAACAAGAAACACGGCGTATTGGAGATGAAGTTACAGGACACATTAGTTAAAAAGAA
This sequence comes from Lutjanus argentimaculatus, assembly GCA_034769285.1. NCBI lineage: Eukaryota > Metazoa > Chordata > Actinopteri > Lutjaniformes > Lutjanidae > Lutjanus > Lutjanus argentimaculatus. Next base: position 1,186,054 of record JAWZSL010000019.1, on the reverse strand, counting down.
GAAAAATACCTCCGTCCCTGTTTTGGATTATTTTTGGATTCAGTCGAGTGATATGGTAAACTAACAAACACTGCAGACTACTGACCAGTCAGAGTAGGGTTTCGTTGTGAGCGTGTAACTTTAGTCAGCATCACGGACTATTTACTGGCTACGGTGACAAAGTTACGGTGAAGGCATGCTGAGCAGAGGGAAAGGTGAGCAGTGTCATTGTGGCCAAATATGCCAGTGACGGTGCTGTAAATTCAAAATTTAGGTTTGAGTTTGACAGTGATTAAAAGCTGCATCTTCCCAAGACTGAGGTGGAGTTCCTGCATGTGCGTGCTTGTTTCCCAACTGTAGGAATAGCGCTACGATGATCAGCCCCACCTATGTTGTTGGAGTACTAAGTGATGGAGTAAAATGTAGTTGAGCCATTTTGCACAAGTTTTATACAAATACGTCATAATGTCTGTCATGATGTATCCTGGTGAAATGCCAGGTGGGTATGAAGGTAAGAAAAAATGGAGACCGTCCAAAGGCTACACAACACTGTGGAACAAAAGTGGCAAAATTAAAGAGTTTTTTGTGTGTGAGTGTCCAGTCATAACTCATATGCATGCACAATTTGATTTATGCAGACATACAAGGCAAATTATATCATTTGGTGAAGTGATGTAAAAAAAACATCCTCCATCCTGTTTGCCACAATATTTTCCTTTATTCTCCACAACATAGAAATTATCTTGCAACCCTCTTGGGGGTCCCAACCCCCAGACTGAGAACCACTGCTTTAGGTCGTGCATGTCTGATTACGACTTTTCTCGCTTTTCTAGCATCTATACGACAACCTAAAGCTCACGCAAGCCTCTTGTTGTGGTTGTATACAGGATGCTAGAGGGGCTAACTGTACAGCTACACTGTACTGAACAACCTGTCACAACAGGAGGAAAACTGCTGTAAAACATCAACTGATTCTATATGCGTCTGTCTGGATGCAACCTTTAGACTTTTTCTCCTATTTTTATTTTAAAGATTTACTTCAACAGAGCGCCAAAGACCCAGCGGCACTTCATTTTTTCTTCCCTTTATAGTTTGCTGCACCACATTTTTCCCGACCTGTCACCACAACTCAAGTGTATTTGAACATGTATTTTTCATCAGACTGTTGAAAAGGTCTCTCTTTGAGACGATTGTGCCCCGAGCTCTTTGTGTTTGAGCTCTGACAGGTGGTTTCAGTGGCCGTGAAGACAGAGACCTCAAGACTGCAGCCCTACACCTGCCTCATGCTGGCATCAGATACTGACTCATCCTCATGCTGTATGCCATCATCATCATCATCATCATCATCATCAACAACAACAACAACATCAGCATCACTTGTTCTCCTGAGACCTGACTGAGATAGAAGCTGTTACTGACGCACAGGTTTTAACAGGATTGTGTCTAGAGCAGATGTTCATCATGAATTGTTTATGGGCCTTCAGTGGATGACAATGAAGTGAGTCATTTTAGGTCAGTTCAAATATTATACACTTACAACCAGATGTATCTTTGGACAAATGTAAATTACCCAGTTTAATTATTCAAATTTGGGTTTATTGCCCTGACCCTGCCGACTGCGCAGGTCAGTGAGAGGGTCAATGACAAGCTGTCGACTGCCAGTTTTGAAATTTTTGGCTAGGGTTGTCTTGAGATGATTTTTTTGTCAGTTGGATGGGTGAACCTATTTTGCATGCAAATTGCATTAACAATATCAATAAATAAACATCTGTATTTTAAATGAAATAACTGATTTATATCTAAATCATACCATAAACACACACAAATACGACACGCCTGTGCTCCTCACCTGCCAGCGCTGGTTTTATTGGCAGTTGGGCTGGTTTGCGGCTGGTTTTGCTCTGCCATTGGGCTAGTTTTGTCACACAGATCTGGCAACCCTGCTTTCTGCTGCATTTGGATACTTTTTTGAGCAGATTCCTCCAAATCAATGAGGTTTTCTAACAATAACGGTGTGTTTTCTTACTCAGTTCAAGTTAAAATAGTCATTTTCCTCTTGATGCAGTGCTTTGGTAGGTCTTATGATGATAAAATGATATTTATTTTAAATTGGAAACAAAGAGCTTTTTTGTCTTTAATTTGAATTGATAATAATGTTACTTTAAGCCACCTTTTACGAAAGTTACCAGTGAAGTTTGGGGTAATTTGAAAATATCAGCAATGTAGCTACAACACTCAGCAATGTGACGTTAACAGAGGAACGTTTTTTCCTGGGAATAGGAGCTACTTTGATCAAAGTCAGGTGAGAAAGTATGTAATGGATCTATTTAATTTTTAGAAAAACCACATTAGGTCAATGTAATATAGCTAAGCTAATAGAGCTAGTTAAGCGAAGCTAGCTTTTCACTTTGTATATCAATAACATTGTCTCTTTTGATAATGGCGGTAAGGTGCATTTTTATACCGATGACACTGTGCTCATCTGCTTCTACATTAAGAGGAGCATTATCTATTTTGCAGACACATTTTTTACTCACTCTAGCGCTCACTTTGAGAGCTTGAGAACTTGTGTCTACAGTGCACAAAAAACATATGCAGTTCTCTAGGTCCTGCTCTTTTGAGGACATTGATTTCAACATTTGCACTTTGGATGGCTCTGAAACTGAAAGAATGTCTTCATACAAGTATGTTGGGGTATTTATTGATGAAAAATTGTCCTTCAAACCGTGTATTATTGAGCCAACTGAAAAGTTTAAAAGTTGAAACTTGGGTTCATTTTCATAAATAAATCATGTTTTTGAACAGAAATTGAAAGCAGTCAGTACAATCTACTTTACCGCCTGTACTTGTCTATGATGACCCTATCTAAATGCACGCAACATCAACCACCTTGAAACAGTTTGACATTGTTTATCAGTCAGCACTTCATTTTATTACTGGTGAAAAGTTTTAGAATGCATCATTAAAATCTTTATCAGACAGTTGGTCGGCCATCTCTGGCTGCTAGGAGAAGGCAGCATTGTTTATAAAGCTGTCTTACAAACACTAACAATTACCTGACATCCCTCATTACATGGCATAATAATCACTACCACTCACTGCTTATTCAAATACATTCAACTGATGAGGTTTTTTTTTTTGAGACTATACCAAACATTATCTCCACAAAAACAACATTTGTGTATTTTGCCTTTTGCATACCACAAAATAAATAATTGGGAAGCCACACAAAACCATAATTGTTGTGTTTTGTGTGCAGGTCCTCTCCGCTACCCTTGGCTGAGCAAAGATACACTGATGAGAAGCGTTCTCTTCAGACCTGACTGTAGAAATCAGCAGTGACAGGTTGGACCTGCCTGCCAAGTAGCAGTGTCCTGCCTGCCTATGTGGCGCACTCCCGTGCCCCACTGTCAGCTGCACTCAGTCACTGTACCACTACTGCACCACCTTTGGCTAAGCCATCCTTTACCGTTACATACAGTATGTCCTCCTCTGATCATACTCTAATCACAGCAGCATTGTTTCTAGTCACAACAGGATTCATGCATAATTTTACAGGGGGAATCATTAGTAGGAGATTGTAAATGGTTTTATAGTGCTCTGTAGGAAACCTGAACACAGGAGCATCAGGTTCACAAACTATACTGTCGACATACAGGATGAAGGCTACTATCTGATTTGCTGGCTGAGCAGTGTCCCGTGTTTCAGATCTGATGCTGTACCTATGGGAATTCATGCCTAATGGTGCACCTCCTGGTTCTGTCACAGCACATGAAAGTACGCCCGAGTGCTGTATGATAAAACCTCTACAGGGTCATGACTTATTGAGCTTCCTCAAATTGCTTCTCACGGTGCTGCAAGCTCTTCCTCCCTCAGGCCTGGTGCCATTATCGCCTGCTTCGGTCTGCAGGTGCTCTTCGGTTACATTACTGACTTCCTCCATAAAAGCTATGCTGCAGCTTAGCTCCAGAGAAAACAAACAATGGTAATGATGATGATGATGATAAAGTTGAATTGTGGCATTTCCATTCTAAAGTAAGGTAAATACATCATTAAAACTATTGTAACTAAAGCTGTTTCTGACCTGACGTTTGGACAGAGGACACATAACTTCTCCTGAACTGCCGTCAGATGTTCAGATGAATTTCCTCTGTCAGGCTGTTTCATAGGCCGGGGCTCATCGTGGTTAGATGACCCTAGGAACAACCAAAAGACCACTCCCATTATACCTGAGGGATATAGTGGGATAAAAGCATGCACAGTTTTTACAGTATGGGCCTGGGAAAGAAATGGACGATATGGCAATATTTTTCAAGTGATAAAAGGCAGATTTGGTCGTATTTCAGATGTGGGCATTGAGACTTACATTGGAGTCTGTAATTACACCTAGACTTTCAGCCTGGTGCCTAGGACAGAGGGCCAGTGCCTCAGTTTTGTCCTGGTTTAGCTGAAGGGAGGCCTGAGCAATCCAAGTATTAATGTCAAAAATACACTTGTGTGGATCATCAGTGGGGCTCGTTCCATCAGCAGACACAGCAATGTAGAGTTGAGTATCATCAGCTAAGTGTGGAAATTGATGCCATGGCTCCTGCTGACACGGTACGCTTTTTGGGCAGCAGTGTGTCATGTGAGTTGTAATTGCACGGTTTGGCCACTATGTCAAATTTGCATCAAAGCCTGGAGTACTTCCTGGCGGTCGCCCTACACTGAAAGTTCTGCTAATTTCCCAAGTAATAGATTTGAAGTGGCTAAGCAGGATATCTTGAGAGTGGATTGCTGTGAATTCAGGGGTGCATGCTGGGGGGTTTCTAGCTGGAACCAATTTGTCACTTCTAGAGCACATGAGTTAATTGATCTTTTCCTCTGTTGTACACCCAACCTGGATTTACCTAATCAAATAGGTAAGAGGCTACCATTGGATAATTACTGCAGTGATTAATATGTTTCAGCTGACAACAAGATATTTAACTCTAACTGATACAGTCAGTAGCTGCTCATTTCTTAAACAACCATGTCAGAAGACATATCCTGTGGTCCTGGAAAAGATGTTGCTCTGTTTTAGGAGGGTCAAATTATTGGCCTGCATCAAGCAAAGAAAACAACTAAGGAGAAAGATGAAACTATTCAAATTGGGTTAAGAACTTTCCAACGCATTATTAAAACCTGGAACCTGGAAGGATAGTGGTGAACCATCATCTTCGAGGAAGAAATGTGGTTGGAAAAAAATCTTGAATGATCGTGATTGGAGATCAATTAAACATTTGGTGAAATCAAATCAACAGTAAACCCACGTCTATGTATAATGGTGAAAGTAAGAGCATTTCCACACACACAATGTGAAGAGAGACTCAAGAGATTGGGACTAAACTGTGTAGCCTTAAGAAAAACACTTATCAGTGAGGATAATTGGAAAAAAAAGGCTTCAGTTTGCTCGGGAGCATAAAGATTGGACTCAGATTCACCCTGTTCCAGAGTGATGGGGGCATCAGGGTAAGAAGAGAGGCAGATGAAGTGATGCTCCCATCATGCCTAGTGCCTACTGTACAAGCCTGTGGGGGCAGTGTTATGATCTGGGGTTGCTTCAGTTGCTCAGGTCGAGGTTCAGCAACGTTATGTGCCCCAAAAATGAGGTCAGCTCACTACCTGAATATACTGAATGAGCAGGTTTTTCCATCAGTGGATTTTTTTTTCTCCCCTGATGGCTCAGACATATTCTAAGATGACAATGTTATGATTCATCAGGCTCAAATAGTGAAAGACTGGTTCAGGGAGCATGAGACGTCATTTTCACACATGGATTGGCCACCACAGAGTCCAGACCTGAACCCCATTGAGAACCTTTGGGATGTGCTGGAGAAGGCTTTACGCAGCGGTCCGACTCTCCAATCATCAATATAAGATCTTGGTGAAAAAAATGATGCAACTCTGGACAGAAATAAATGTTGTGACATTGCATAAGCTTATCAAAACGATGCCATGGCGAATGCGTGCTGTAACCAAAGCTAAAGGTGGTCCAACGAAATATTAAAGTCGTGTGACTGTTTTTTTGGCCAGGCAGTGTAAACAATGTATTTGAAGTATTTTAAATACACAAATACAAGCTCTTTTTGTTCTAAACTGTATCTTATTTTTTCTGCTCAGCAAAATAGAAATTAAAAAATAGTCAAAAGTAATTAAATCCACATTTAAGTACAATTAATTGAACTAACTAACAGTACTTTTTAAACGACAATTCTGGCTTTGTGAAAGAGAACAATTACTCCTTTGTAGAACTTTCTGATTAAAAGTATCATATTTTATAAAAGACAGGATCCTGAAATGGGAGACTTGGTGAGCAAAGATAAGCAGTTGCACTGACAGAACAGATCGATCATAAAGCAGAGGAGATACAGGGAGACAGAGAGAGAAAAGGCAGAGATTTGAAGTTAAAGCAAATGAGTCAGAAAAGAAGATAAGTCTTGAAAATGTTCTTCTGTGCCAATGATGTTATCCCGGCGCAGAGAAAGAGCGTCAATCACTCAGTGTCAGAATCATCCTCCTCACTTCACAAGCTGTGTGTGACTTCACAGCCGCTGAACAGCATGACATTCAAAAATGTCACTATTATAACACCGCTGGTCCCAGTTACTGTACAGTCAATGTATGTGCAGCTGCCAAGGAACCAAACTCCTCCCATACATGCTAAGTCCGTTGTGATATTTCGCAGCTCTACGTGTCAAAATAGCAGCGAATAATCTGGGATTTTGTCAACAACTACAACCACCCCGATAACATCTTCCTTTCAGGGCTCAATCTAGCAGATCTCCCTCTCTTCTTCACAGTGTCATCACCGCCATGTGCTGCGTGTGTGACACCTTTCTCTCCTGTGCTTATAAACTGCATGAGGGTCAGCATTACAGGTGCAGCTGTGTCCACAGAGCGTTGCAGAAAGTGTGTGTGTGTGTGTGTGTGTGTGTGTGTGTGTGAAATGACATCCCAGCCTCGCGGAGCCACACCTTACAACACAACAGCTGTCACAAAGGATCAGCATCCAGCCCACCACACTCCAGGAGCCGCTTTCTAAAAGACCTCTGCTGTTCTGTTGTCCTCACTGCTTATTCTTACAAATGAAAGGTCAGCTGCATCACATGACCAATAAACTCCCGCCTGTTTGAGTGCGTCAGTTTGCATCAGCTCAGGCTGGCAAACAGTGACCACAAAGTAGGTTATTCAAGGTATAATTTTATGGGTCGCACTTTGTTTACAGCACTCTAATAGACGTAACAAGGCGTACTTTGTATTAAATTAGACATAAACTTGAAATATGGTCTTATTGAGCCAGTAAACAAACACAGTTATAATCTAATTAGACATTATACACATCATGGTACACTAATAAGACATGACAAACCATACTTGCTATCAAAGTAGACAAAAAATAGAAATAATATTATTTATTAGACATTATTAGATCCTTATTAGACAATTATTAGAAATTATTAGAAGGTAATTAGGGACACATTTCACTTTAGCTTACAGTACAGTTCTAATGTGTCCTAAATCACTACTACTACCACTTATAATAATAATAATAATAATAATAATGATAATAATAATAATAATAACTTTATTTGAATAGCGCCTTTCATACAAGAAGGTGGCCCAAAGTGCTTTACAACAAAGAAATTACATGCACCAAGTGGTTCACATGAAAAAGACATAGAATAAACATAAAAACAGTAATATAATGCCATAATTAATTTAAAATAAAAAGAAAACCTACATGCTAAAAATAAGATAAGATGAGAACACAATACATGGAATGCACCTTCACATGGATAGACCCTTCTTGATAATACTAGTAAAAGATAAAAAATAAGGATCCAAATGAAATGCATAACATAAGATGCAAAATAAAAACCATTGAGATGATAATAATAAAATTAAAGCTAGAAATAGTGTATAGAGAATGCAGAAAATTAAGGAAAATACAACATTTTAATAGAAGGGCAGCAGTGCGCAGAGTCTCAGGCCTGCATCAGGAACATCACAGCTAGTTAAAGGCTAAAGTGAAGAGATATGTTTTTAGTTTTCTTTTAAAAATATTCAGGGGTCGGGGTATAACTGACAAACGCTGCATCCCCGATTTTCCTCCGGCTGTTCTGCAAAGAAAGTGTAATAAGAGTCTAACAGTGGGGTACAAAAACCTTTTAGTTTTCTGTTTTAATGTGTCCCCAATTACCCTCAAAGGAAGTCTAATAAGGGTCTTATAAAGTGTCTAATAAAGAACATTATTTCTAGGTTTCATCTAATTGGATACAAAGTAGAGCTTGTTACATTATGAGTGTAAAATAAAACCATTTTCTGTTAATATATGCTTAGCTTTTTAGCTTTAACCCCCCCAAGCTCCCCTTGATCATTTGAATTCTAACTTTTTAATCATAACCACAAATAGCCTTTAAGTAGCTCTTATTAGATGTCATAAAAGAGCTGCAAACTGCTGCTCCTCAAAGCACCAGTCATCCAAACAAGCATTTCAGATATGATTAGCCAATTCATGCTCATCCTATGTGACCTCATTCCATTTACATTGGGACTGAGCTGTAGACCCACCCATTTAAAAAAACAAAACAAAGCCTGACTGTTATTGTGGATGATCTACACAGCTGCTGCAGTCGCCACATAAAAGCTCAGCTCTCACAGCTTTGCACCTGGCTAGTGTTAGAGACGCTTTGATCTGTTTCTCCGGCTGTTTTCCCCTCTTTGTAACCATTAAACAGCTCCCTGGTCCCCTTTGAGAGAAAATTGATTAGTGAGTAAAAAAAAAAAAAAAAAAAAAAGGAAAGAGCAGGAGAAGTGTCTTTGTGTCCAAACAGTCTCCCAGTTGTGTGGGTGAGAGGGAAGCTGTGGCTTTGACAGGGCGGTTAGATCAGGTCAACATTAAACATCCGGTGTGTACGGTTAATGGGGATTTACTGGCAGAGTATGGCAGAAATTGAATATATTATTCATATAAGCATGTTTTAATTAGTGAATCATCACCTTAAAATAAGAATCAAGGGGGAGCAGGAGGGGCAATCCCCCCGGGGTCGTGCAATGTCCAAAACAACATGGTAAAATGCCCTCTAGGATGCCCTTCCAGTGGAGAAAATGTAATAAATTCTTTTTAGAGTGCATTCCAGTGGAGAAAACATGGTAAAGTGCATTCTACTGTGTCCTTCCAGTTGAGAAAATGTTGTGACGTGTCCTGTAGGGTGCCTTTCCAGTGGGCAAAATGTGATAAAGTGCCCTCTAGGGTGACCTTCCAGTGGAGAAAACGGGATGCAGTGCATCTAGAATGCCCTTCCAGTGGACAAAATGTGATAAAATGCCTTCTACAAATGCCCTTCCAGTGGACAAAACGTGAAAAGGTGCCTTCTTGAGTGCCCCTAGGGTGGACAAAATGTGAAAAAGTGTGCTCTAAAGTGTCCTTCCAGTAGAGATAACGTGAAATGTGTTCTAGAGTGTCCTTACAATGGAGAAAATGTTATCAAGTGCCCTCCAGAGGGCCCTTACAATGGAGAAAATGTTATCAAGTGCCTTCTAGAGTGCCCTTCCAGTGGACATAATGTGTAGTGCCCTCTAGAGTGTCCTTCCAGGGGACAAAACATGGTAAAGTGCCCTCTAGGGTGTCCTTCCAGTGTAAAAAGTGTGAAGTGCCCAGTAGAGCGCCTTTGCAATGGACAAAACGTGATAAAATGCATCATGACTTCTGGCACATTTGTGCCCCACAGCATACAGCTGGTTCCCTTTTTTTTTCAGCTCTGCCCCTCAAACAGTCTAATCTGACTGTGACAGTCTGTCACACACACCACTCACTCCAGCCTTTACTCTGAGCTTACAATCAAGCTTTGGCATGTCAAATTCACCCACCGCACTAGTCCACCTGAGCAGATGTACCTGCAGAAGAGCTACAAGGACACAGAGAGAAAAGGTCAAGATTAGAAGGAAAAGTTAAAGCAATAGACCAAGTATTAACATTTCACTCACAAATCACAAGACAAGGAAACAATGGATTAAAACATCCCAAGGCAGTGTTTGACTCAAGGACTACGATATTTGTATTCAGTGAAAACCACCAAAGCAGACAGCACCCATCAGTTATTACTCTTACATAATAATTATCTAAGTGGGAACACAAGTGTAACTTTGACTACAGTTCAGCTGCATGCAGGACAAGGGGAGGGGGTGAAATGAACTCAATGAATGAAGTGATTCACAGCAAGAGATAAACTTCTTCTTCTGAATCTCTACAAAATCAGCAGACATCTACACCCATTCTTTCATTTTATTTTCACGCCATTTGTGCCACGAGTGTTCATAATATCAAGTTCATCTTACAGACATTTAGCTAAAAAAATAATAGTGTTAACATTATTGTCGATGCTGCGGCAAGTAAAATTTCGTCTAATATTTATAGCTAGTACTAAACCAACAAACACACACATTTTACCTGATTTTCCAGCAACATCTATGGATGACCAACTTCAACTTCAATGTCAGAGACCATGACAACAACAAGCATTTGTGCTACTGGTGGTGTTTCTGTATTTGGTTGTTTTTTCTAACTTTGCAGCATTTTTCTAAAAGCTGCATTTGAGAAGACGTTTTGTCTATTTTCATGTTTTCTTTAGATGCAGTGGATTGAGCTCTCAAAGCCACTGTTTAAAGATAAATCTGCATTTTGAAATAATACTCACATGCCTTAATGCTTGTTGAAAGTTCGAATATATATAATAATTATAACTCTTTTTATATAGCAACTTTCAAAACATAGTAACAAGGTGCTTTACAAACAGGGCATGCAGTTAAAACATTAAAAGATTAAAAAGAGGGCAGGGCTATACAGTGCATTTATATAGAAATATAACTGGCAACGGAAAGACTTGTGGAACAGTGCAATATGGAAAAAAATACAAACAGTAAAATAAATAAAATATTAACTATAGTAACTATAGTAAGATTTAAAAGAGGACACTGAAGTCTCAAACCTGATATCCTCAGGTAGGAAATTTCATCAACGAGGGACCTTATTGCAAAAGCCCTGTCGCCTTTTGTGACGAGGTGTGACCTCGGAACTGACAGGAGGGTCCCGGGGAGCCAAAATTAGGCACAGGCTCATAAGGGATGAGTAAGTTGGAAATGTAATTGGGCCCAGTGCCCTGCAGAGCTTTAAAAGTCAGCAATAAAATCTCAAAATCAATTCTAAAACCTATAGACAACCAGTGAAGAGAAGCAAGGATGTTGTTTGGAGTTTACTAAACAATTCTGAATAAGCTGGTGGCGAGAGATAGCTTTTTAAGACCAGAGTAAAGGGCATTACAATAGCCTTGGTGTGATAAAATAAAAGTATGAATGATGTTTTCAAGGTCCACTTGAGATAGAGATTACTAAGCTGAAGAAACAGGTCTGAATGACTTTGGTGATTTGGCTGTCAAAAGGAAAATCTAAATAAAAAAACCCACAGAGGTGGTGTGAGGACAGGCAGAAGACTTCAAGTTGGATGTCCAAGATTTCATTTTCTAGTGGGGATAATATTGGCAGGGGCAGGCAACAGGATTTCTGTTAGTTTGAGAGAGTTTTAAGACATCCAGCGACATCGACATGGCAGTGATAGTTAATGTTATGGTTGCAGATGATATGAACCAGGAGAAGAATGTAAATAAAGAATAGTAATGGGCCCTAAACTGACCCTTGGGGCACACCACACATCAGGGGAGCCATGAAAGAAGATGTTTTGCCTAGAGTTATTATTGGACTGTTGGGATTGGGGGGGGGCAGACCACAATGTGAAGATTAGATATGAGGAAGCTGTTTATTAAGGGTGTTCTCATATTATGTATGATTGCTTCGTGCTGTGTCTGAGTATGATTGTCACCCCCTCTCCACTCCCCCGCTTTCACGTTAGTAATGTTGTTCTGTATCCGAGTACACTGACATCATCAACTACACAACATTTCACAACATCTACACACTTTTTCAAGTGGACCCAGGCACGGATCAACGAACCATGCCCAGGTACGGTATGCGGTGTTTACACTTATCAAACAAACTGGACTTTGGGGTCAAGTGTACCCTGATCTGGGCCCAGGTCCCTGATGTGAAAGTCCCTTACATCAATGGACACACACTGATGGACACAGATAGACACAGCAACACAAATAAAGCGTCCACACAAGTTGAACATTTCAACATGAGGAAAAATTCCTGAATTTATTTCATGGACAGAAACTGGAGTAAAATGAGACTATGAAATGGAGCTCTGAGATCTGAGCTGACCACAAACACACACACAGCTCACACACACACACACACACACACATACACGGAGGGTGTGTATATTGCTAGCTAGCTTGCAGCTAACATCTGTGCAGTTGGTTGGTTGTTTAGGGCCAATAAACACAGACTGCACAAATGGTCCACCCAAATATCGCCAGGCAAACATTTTTCTTCCAGTCTGAACACACATTTATGGACGTGTGTGTGTGTTGTACAACACTGAGCAGAGACAACAGAGAGTTGTCTTCAATCTACAATATCTGGGCAGGCACGTGCCATATTCTTTCCAAAGTCTCTGTTTTCCCCATCCACAGTAAAATCCTGATGACCATTTTTTAAAAAGCTCCATGTTTGGCTGAGAAACTACAGCCTGGTGTGCATGGGGGGCCAAACTAGAGAGAAATTGATGCATTTTCAAATTGAGGTGGCTTTGCTCATCCAGGATTGGCATAAAGCAGGCAGGTGTATGCATGTGAGGCAGCTTTAGTGTGGAGTTACTCTTAAAGCGTGTAAACAAAGGTGTTCTGAGTGCTAACAGCCTGCCACGCCACTGCTGCTGTGAGAGAGGTGCGAGAGCATCATGGCAGTCATTAATCTGAGCCCTGCAGTCGCAGCCACTCTCAGCAGCTGCAGCTGGTGTGCACCGTTTTAGCCTGACTCCGGCTCTGACCTCCACCACTTGCAGAACTGATCACATCCCTTGACGACGCCTCAGGCTTTCACCTGACCGATGACGCCTTTCACTACACCTCTCATCACACATTTACCTGTCAATGGGACTTGCTCCGGTGCCTGACACGGAGCATCTGTCCTGTCTGTGTCCTTTTCAAGCCCGTTAAAGTCATAGCTGCTTAAGTTTTATTAGGTTGTCGACAACTTAAACAAACGATGTGCTCCTATAAATTTGTAAATTCTTAATGTCTTCTAGAAATTTCTCTACTGTTCTAAATGGACAATGAGTCAACCTGCATTAAAGGTCCAGTGTGAAGGAATGAGATGGATCTATTCACATATTAATAAATATTTTTCATTAGTGCAAAATCACCTGAAAATAAGAATTGTTGTATTTTTGGTACCTTAGAATGAGCCCTTTCTATCTACAAAGGGTGCAGGTCTTCTTCCACAGAGTCCGCCATGTTGCCTCTCCGTATTTCTATGGTAGCTCAGAGCGGACAAACCAAACACTGGCTCTAGAAAGGGCCTTTGCATGTTTCACAGTTACCAGTCCTCCCACATACTTGGAGGGGATATTCAGTGGGTTGCGGTCTGCAATCTCACCAGTGGATGCCACTAAATCCAACACACTGGTTATTTAAAGCAACATTATAAAACTATTCTACCTAATATATGTTATAGAGGGAACCTGCCTCTGTCATTCCTACTCTGCATCCTGTTTGTCTGTTCTCGCACTAGGTAACTTTGGTTGGTGGATCGTGACAAGTGCGTAATGCTTTAGCACTAAGTCACACACCAACGCCTATGTCACAGATTTCGGTGAAACTGGATCATATTTTATAGAGAAAATATTTCCTCCTTTTTGCTTTGACGCGTCCGGCTGCTCTGCCTCAACTCTCTGTGGTTTACAGACTTTCCTGATGGACAGTAAAGTAAATCTCTGCTAAATGTAGCAGCTGTTATCTAGTTAGCAGTAGTGCCTGGACTTGAATCTCAGATCGGGCAACATAACCGTCCCTTTTCGACGTCATGGCAGAGGCAATTTGGTTAACAGACTGAAGAGGTCTGTAGAAGAGGAAGATAAGAAAAGAAAAGGAGATAGTGACCGAGCAAGAGGCTGCTAGAGAGGAGTAAAGCTTCGACTGTCTTTTTAGTCGCTGGAAAAAGAATGCAAGATGCCGAGCTAGTCTGTTGCACTTTGTGTTAGCAAAGTTGTCAACTCACTAGTTTTTGATCATAAGTAATCATATCAAATCAAATCAAATCAAATCATGTGTACCGTAACCATATTTCATCACTGAAACATCACTGCATAGGTGAATTACATTCTGTGGCCCAAATTGCAAAAAATACCAAATCTTATATAAAGTTGCTTTAAATAAATAGTTGGACATTTTGGGAAATTCATTTATTCACTTTCTTAGATGAGAAGACTGATACCTCAGCTCTACATATATAGTAAATATGAATCTTCAGCCATTAGACAGTTAGCTTAGCACAGCAAAGGTAACAAAATCTGATCATCAGCAGAACCAGCGAGCTGTTTCCTGATGTCTCCAGTCTTTTTGCTAAGCTGAGCTAACCAGCTGCTGGTTGTAGCTCCATATTTACCATAAATAAACACATGAGCGTGGTATCAATCTACTGTGCAAGAACACGTAGAAACACATTTCAAAATGTCAAACTGTTCCAGTCTCAATAACACAAAAAGATAAATATTAATGAATAATTAATTATTAGTAAATATATAAGCATTTGTGTATATGACAAGAAAATTGCTAATTGCTCTTGGCAACTGCAGTATGAAAAACTATTGAATGAAAAACAAACAAAAGTGTAATTAAACTGAATTGAAACAAGTTTCTAACACATGCATTCTTGTAACCAACAAATCAGAAAGTTTAATTAAATCTCCTGTCACTGCCTGTTGTGGTTGCTGGTTTTTGGATTCAAACTTCAGTTCACGCTCTGCCCAAACAAATCCATGCTGCCTGCTGCTGCCTGCTGCTGCTGCCACTGCTCACGTTCATCCCGGCTGTTTTCATTCATGAGACAGAATTAAAATCAATGTGTATGAATCCATGGGATTTTCCACTGCGGCCCGTCACGTGTTTCGCTCAACTGAGAGCAGACGGAAACGCCGCTGTTTTCGCCAAACGACTGTCCAGCGTGGCAGATTAATAACAGCACAAAAGAGTCCACATCTTTCTCTGGCAAAGACAGTAGCCGGCACAGCAGGGTCGCCAGATCAGACCAGTTCAACATAAAGTCCCTCAGCTGACAGCCAGCAAAGGCTGAGCAGGTCCCTGCTGGGGCGACCCCAGGGTGGAGAGAGAGAAAGCAGCGCTCTGCTGCCCCCCTCTTTCATCACGCAACGCACATCAGAGCATCCCAAAACAGGCAGCCTCTGAGGGGGGCCTCTTCGTCATATGTCAGACACTGCATTACTTTGTCTGGGTATTTGAAAGATTATTGGAGAGGCAAATTGGTTTCCAAAGGTTTTCTCTAAAAATAGCTCAGTCAGTGTGGTGCCATGCCACGATAGGTTATTTTTACACAGCAGATGTGATGCACAGGGAGTGTCATGGCACAAAATGGATGAAACTGACATGAAAGTGGCTGATAATGTTCCCACCTCCTTTAATCATGGCTGACCCAAGATAATACCAGCACATAACAGCAGCTGCAGGAGAGGGTGATACGGCACGAAAGCAATATGACAATATTTCAGGGTGTTCTGCGATAATATTCTTCATGATATGACAAAATGCCGAAAAATATTCTTGGTTTAGAATTCACAACAGCTGTTGAGCTCTCCACGCAGGATTTTTGGCTCTCCTCATGCTTGATGTTTGTTGTAGTGCCTCCTTTTGCTGGTTACACCCAGAGGAAGATTTTGTTTTCCACGATCGTCTTTTCTGTGTCTTATGAGAAATAAGAGAGATTCTTATTCTGAGCTCAATGAAGTCTCATATGTCTTTCCTAAACACCTCCCTTAGGAGAAAAAAGGTGCAAAACAAAAGAAAAGCAGGAGATGTTTTGCTGAACTTGTAGGTCTCTCGGAGGTTTCTCCTTGACGACCGTACGGAGCAACGAGACTTTAATTTGACCACTGAGACAAGTTTAAGATCTCATTTAAGACAACCGAGTTTTCTTTTAGATCTCGCTTAAATTTTAAGACGAGTGCAGTGTTATAAAAACAAGAACGTTTTAAGATCTTCAGTTGGACTCAAATTAGTCTCTGGTTGAGATGAGATAAAGGTTATTTCTCAGGAGCAGGATTTAAGAAGTATGAGGAAATGGATATGAGGAAATTAGCACATTTATGTCTAGGCTAGACAAAGACGGGCTCTAGATCTTATTTTGAACTTTCCTCTGGGCAGTCGTCTTGCACTAATTATTTATTACCATGATTTGTGCTTTCATTACGAACATTAAAGTATCTTAAAATCTCTAATATTCCTGTGTTTAAAATGTTAATATAAAGTCCTACTAATCACAACATAACAGAGTGGCCTCTCACAAATGTAATATAAAGCTTCTATACTTTTATTCTTTAAGCCCTCAAAAAGAAATTGTACCTCCAGTCTAACACTTTTCTTGGCACTCCACCATGAAGTTTTATTTTTATGATTTATTATATACTCACCACCTTGCTGTGTGTAGTTTCTCTGCTTTAACGAGAACTACAACTAACATCTCATTATTTAACCATGTGTTTTAAAATGGTCATTAAACTAAATTAACCTTATAAAAAATTTAAAGTGGGCTTCATACAAAAGAAACAAAGCTAATTTATAAATAATTGTCAGACAGGTGGTTCAAACAAAGGTCCCACCTGCCGCTGGACAGATAGCCAGTCATACCTGAGGATAACAACGTGGCACTTGGGGCGGCCAATCAAATTTCAGGGGTGACCAGTTTTAATGATATATCGTGGACAATACGATATGGCACACCCCTAAGTGGCTGTGGTGAAAGGACTGCACTTTTCTTCTCAGGCATGTCATTGCTTATGTGTTTTTAGGAGTAATGCCCTGTGACAGCTAAGTGACAGCAGTCACCCCTGAAGCCCTGAAGCAATGACCGCATAGGGGATTAGTGAACTCCCAGCACTCTCAATACGAGCAACACACATATAATGCAGCACACGCGCGCACATACACAAATAAACTGTCTGAAAAGGTGACGGCTGCGACAAAGACCCCCCGGGACTGAATGTGTGACAAGCTGCCTCCGTTACAGTCTATTTCTGCTGGTCAGCTGCTGATGGATGAGAGCCCTGAAAACTACAGGTGACTTCTCATTTCATGATGAAACTGTAATAACAGGACACGCAATCTGCCGGATTTCTGAGGTAGACGGGTTTAAAGGGACAGTTCGCCCCAAAATCAAAAGTACATATTTTTCCTCTGGCCTGTAGTGCTGTTTATCCATCTAGATTGTTTTGGTGTGAGTTTTGGAGATATCGACTGTAGAGACGTCTGCCCTCTCACAAATATAATTGAACTAGATGGCGCTTGGCTTGTGGTACTCAACGTGCCCCCCGACAAAGAAAAACATCTGAAAAACTCAACAGCAACATCTCTTTCTCAGACCTTGTCGTGAGCAGGTTCCTTAACTATTTCCTTTTTAGTCGAAAGAAAATCATTCCAGTAGATTCTACTGCAGAAAGAAAGTAGATCGGGCCCTGCAACCTCGTGATTGTGACATATCGGGCCCTGTGTCTGCAGAGCGCTTGGATGAAGCGTCTGTGTTTGACTTGCCACATCAGCCCAGCAAGCGATTTGCATCTGGGCTACCCACTTGGAGGTGTGTCCTTTTTTTTTCTTTTTTTTAAAAGTTATTTTTATTGGATAGGACAGCCAGAGAGCAGACAGGAAATGGGGCAGAGAGAGGGGGGATGACACGTAGCAAAGGGCCGAAGGCAGGAGTTGAAACAGCGGCCACTGCAGAGGACTAACAGCCTCCATACATGGGTCGGACGCTCTACCAGCTGAGCTAAACGTCACGAGGTGTGTCTTGATAGGTGCTCATCTGAGGTCAGGTGGCTGTAAATCACTGGTTAAACATATGCCATTTCCTGTAAATTCTTACGAAGCAGCAAAACCAGGAAATGTTTGTTTTTCACCAGCAGTAACTTCAAACCGCAGAGATTCACACACAGGCCTACAAGAGGCAACAAAAGTACTGAGAGTTGGGCACTTTCTGAAAACCTCTCTCCCTCTGGCTCCCGCACAGACATGACTTGAGTCTTGGCTCTCCGGTGCACGTCAGAACACACGGAAAAGTTTCAATCTTCTTGGTTACCATGGTGATGAGCGCCTCTCTAATATGTGATTAGTTGCCTGAAAAAACTGACAGTTACAGTACAGGTGCCTTTTTGAAAAGCTTTTCAACACAGAAACGCTCAGAGCAGCTGCACAAAAAAGGCGGAGCATAGGCGGGCAATAGACGGGTGCAGATGTTCTCTCCTCATTGAGAACAACTGAAAAAAGACGCTAGCTCACAGAAAAAAAAAAAAACACTATGTGGACAGCGGCCCTCATTTGTAATGTTACTAACAGGGTTACCGCAACATTACAGTTACATTGTTTAACTTAAGGTATGTATGTTTATATAACAATGTTACTGCAACATTATTAAAATGTCACGTCCCCAAAAACTTGTGGGAAGGTTTGAACAAGATACTAATGACGTGTAAAATAACATGTCGGCGACGACACTCTGGAACTTCATTTTGTCAGCTGCTACAACGTTACAAAAGTCACAAAAGTTATGTTGCAACTACGTTCCTGCAACAAGTTTGTGTTAGTAGGGAGATTGTACTGCTCACAACAAGATCTGTGGATTATCTTGAGTAACCAGGTCATGATTTCTGGAAAGAGACACTGCTGTTGAGTTTTTCAAACCACAAGCCCAGAATCATCTAATTCTTTTATGTTGGGAGAGAAGGCAGACATCTTTACAGCTGATTTCTCCAAAGAACTTCTTACACCAATGTTGGGGACTATGACAACGATAGGATCTTTTGTGTTGTTGTTTTTTTGTTTGTTTTTTTGTCCTTTATGCTGTTTGTTGTTGCTTATTTTTTAGATTTTAAGGATATGATATGCTTTGAAATCACTTAGGTTGTCTGACTGTTTGGAACAGGTTCGACCCTCATTCAGGGCTGGACGACGGCTCAGTCTTGTCGTTTGCCATCTTTTGGTGGAATCAAATCATGGTATGAAGTTTTTTTTAAAAATTGATTTTGTTTAACTTTTATTATTTGGATTGATGACGATAGGCAAATTTAACTTCGACTGATAAAGTGAGGTATGATAGGAACATTATTTCTCTCAGCATTTTCAGTTGGTTCAATGAGATGAAGATTAGTTTTATCAATTGCCGTGATTTCTGCACGCATAAACCATGTCCTGGTGTGTACTGACATCGAGAAAGACCCTTGTGATTGCCATGATATGCATTTGAACCATATCGTCCAGCCTTATACCATTACTCTTGATCTTTTGTATTTTTTCCCC
Source organism: Lutjanus argentimaculatus (assembly GCA_034769285.1). Taxonomy (NCBI): domain Eukaryota; kingdom Metazoa; phylum Chordata; class Actinopteri; order Lutjaniformes; family Lutjanidae; genus Lutjanus; species Lutjanus argentimaculatus. The sequence goes on along the minus strand of JAWZSL010000019.1, from coordinate 1,166,576 downwards.
ATGTTGTCACATATGTTATATCTCATGTTGTGTTTGTCTTGCCTTGTTTTGTCTGTTTTGTTTCTTTATGGAGTATATGAGATATGGTGAATGAGATTTATGTATGCATATTCCTTGCATTGTTGGCAAATATATCAAAAGAAAAAGATATTTCCAAAACTCGCCAAAATAGCACAAAATGTTTAATTTTGGGGTGAACTGTCCCTTTAAAACTGAGCTTATCTAAGCAGCAGAATGAGCACATCATGATAAATAAAATCACATCTGTCTCTCTTTCCCTGCATCTTTCTCTATTTGTCCCCCTGGTTTTCAATGGTCTTCAATCCTCTCCTCTCTACCTTTTTCCGTCACCGTGTGTGTGTGTGTGCGGTTGTGTCACTCTCTCCGGGGTCCTCAGTGTCCCTCTGCTTGCTTTCAGCCTGCGTTTTGGTGACAGCAATGTCAAAACACATCAGCTGTATCCAGAGCAGAGCAGGTTTCAGTGCCACCAGGCTCTACCACCTGGCTCTGTGAATGCAAATGGAAAAATCTCTCACAGGGGCGACATCTTTCCCCTAAAACCATGACATTAAAGCTGTTCCCCACACCCAGCGAAATAAATGCATTGTTTTTGTAATCAGTGCCTGACAGACTGCTCCAGGCTAAGAGGAACATAAATTGAACTCTAATAATACCCATGAATGTGATAATGTGTTTACTGAAGAATAATGGGTCTGTAGATAGCAATGTACATAGCAACTAGACCCCTGGAGACAAGAGACAGAGATGTAAAAGATAGCAGAACTGTCATAGCAAACAGGTACAGTGATTAACTTTGCCATTAACAAGCAGCACATCGTTCTATCTCATCAGAGAACAAGGTAACCCTGCTGATTTTTGCAAAAAAATTTGGCAGTCAAGACTCTGCAATCTGCAATCAATCACTGGCTGAAGAGAAATGCTCGGCTCGTACCCCTGGTCGGAAATGAGACAAGTGCACGCTGGTGTTGAGTGTGTCAGCGCCGGTTAGCCTCATAATCCTCACTTGATTTAGTGGCATCCAATTTCAGTGAGGCTCTTCTCGAAATACATCCACTGTGTGGATGCTTCCCTCGTGGAGATCTATAAGAGGAGAAAGAAGACAACTGCAGGTTTAAAACATGAGGGTGAATATAGAAGCGGACAGTTGCATCTTAGTCTATAAAAAGCACGAGGTTCTGGCTGGAAAAACAGAACATTTATCCTGCTGGTGAACAGTTTGTGTGTTTGTGTGTTTCACCATTCCTCCAAACCCCTGCAAACCTGCCCTAAAAGTGTTCAGGCGGCCAGCCTTTGCATATGATAGTGTTTGATATTGGTGTTTTTTATCATTTAATTTAATTTTTAAAGGAGAAATCTCTGATATATTCACTGTAAGAAATCATAAAATGACCATGATATGTCATCAGAGGTTAAGAAAACATGTTAAATTGAAATACAGCCGCAGCGTCCTCCTTTGAAATTTCTATTCCAGGCTGGAATAGCTGTTTTGTATGCTTGTTTTGCTTTAATTAGAGTTCAAATTAATGTTGAATGCTTGCTGAATGAGTCAGCATCTGTTTATGAGTCTTAACAAATCCTTATTCATCTTTTAGAAGGAGTAGGTGTTCATAACAGTTAAATTGAGTAATATGTTAATGGAGTCTAGCAGGCAGTGAGACGTGCAGTCCCTGAACTCCAACTCTAACAAGAATCATAAAATTGTTGTTGGATGATATTGGTCCTGTCTTCAGTTCCAGAGAGGAGTAAACTGAAGGAGCTTCTCATTTTCAGCTGACAACCATGGATTCTGTCAGCTAAAATGATGATGATGACTCTCACGAGCAGAAGTGTAGCTGGCTAATGTGAGCCAATGCTAATGCTTAAAGTCCTTGAGTCAGCTCAGAGGTCGGCTGACCTCTTTGACTCTTTGATGTTCCCACCTGACACTTTTTAAAACGAAAAACAATCGCAGCTTCCGTTAGAGCACATAAAGGCAAAGTTTAATCCATTCCTTACACGATTGCTCTTGTGTTTTATGTTTTTGAAAGATGACAATAAGGGCGGCACCGTCCAGACTCATGAGACACAAGTATCGCTCTTCTTAGTGCCCTATGCACCAAGTTTGTTACACTAAACCATCTGGGAAGTCGTCCTTACAAACTGTTTAGAAGAGGGCAGGCACTTTAAAAAACACTTGGCAGGTGATTTGATGAATCGTCTGTCTGTCACGTCTAATATGGGCTAACTTCAACGAATCAAATCAATAAACCATATGATAATAGTAGAAGAGTAACCTTGCGAAGCAGCTGCATCTGCGAGATCACATGAGAATCCTTCGGTTCTGTGTAACAAACCATCCAGGTTACTACCAGCAGAGCTGGTTGGTAAATCAGACTCTTGCCTGAGACAATCAGGAGAAGAGCAAAAACATCTTTTCCACTGAGAAAAGCCTTCAGTGCCATTCTTCTCCTTTTGCTTCCATGGATGCTTCTCGCTGTCATCACACCTAAAACCACACCTGTACCTACCAGTTGTCCCTCTTAGGATGCTGATTGGCTGCACCACTTTTGGTGCAGACACCCAAGCCTAACAAGATGGATTCTTGCGTGTTCTTGTGATCTTGCAAACCCAGCTGCTGCACAAGGTAAGCAGACTCAACATCTAGAGAAATGCAAAGCTTGACAGGCCTGGGGCGCCCTAGTTATGGGTCTCTAAGCTATGATTGGACAGTTGCTGTACGAGGGGTCAATTCTGTCTTCTCTGTCCATTAGATGACAAACTCTACTATAGCTTTGACAGCACTGATGACAGCTACACTGTCATCAAATCTGTTTAAAAATTGATTATCAAACCATTAGAACATCTCTGTCTGCACGACGACATGTATAGATGGACATGCTCCCATTTCTTCTTAACGTGGACGCCATAAATAGCTGATAGCAGTATACTGTGTGTATGTAGAGGGACGTGGGGGGTGACATGCTGCATGAGTTTGACAACTGTCACATTATATTATTCTTTGAATGCAGGCTCTGATTACTGACAGGTTGGACAGATTTGACAGAAGGCAACTGACACTTTGAGCTTCATGTTTGAATAGTCTGCAGGGCTCTGGGTGGGCTGGAATCTGAGAGCTGGTTGATAAATATTCAGCTGTGGCCTGTCTTGTGTCTCATTTTTGTCTGGTCAAAGCATCACACCGCAGAGACAACGAATCGCTGCTCAATGGGTTGTTCTTTCCTTTTCGGCCCTTTATAACTGAATCAATGTCTCCAGCTGCTGACCTTTACTTCCATGTTCAGGTCTGGAGATAATAGGCGTCCCATCCTTCAAAGATTCTTGTAATGGAAATGAGCATGTTAGTGGACTTGTGAGTGGGCTTGCAGATTTAATAAGTGCCTCTAACAAGGAGCCGCTGCCACTCAAACATTAACACCACAATCACTGGTATCGCTGGAAATTTCAATCAGCGCTTTAACAGACTCGCGTTTAAATTGCTGCATTGTGCATGATCACATATTGAGCTGGTTAAATGCAGCTGTCAGAGAAATGTGTGCTGATTTGTTATTTTACATGAGAGAATTTATGACGAACATGAACATCATCAGACTGTCTCAGCATGAACCCCTCATTGCAGAGTTCAATAGTACAAAAAACACAGGAGCATAGATGTGGAAAAAATAAATATCCATGATTAGATGAGTCATTCTGCACCATGTTCTCAACAAGCTGGCAAATGCATGTGTGGTGGACAATGGACAACTAAATGTATGGACTGCTTTTTTATTCAAACTGAGTTTATTACTTTGCACCGATGTGATGTCATCCTAAAGAAAAATGCATCGATGATTATATTGACCAAAAGTGTTTATTTATCGTTTGTCCTTTTTGTAATTAAATTCCAACTTTTCCTCCTATATATCTTAATGTTAAGTTATAAATTCTCAAATTCTGCGGCAAGTAATGGTTTACAGATAGAATGTTTTTGTATATCAGACCAGGGCAAAATGCAGCCCAGGGGCCGGATGCGGCTCACTAAAATGTTTCATGTGGCCCACACGGCCATCATGGAAATACCAAAAACTAAAAATCTAGCAAAGACAACCAATGGCATTTTGCTTACGATTAAACAGTTATCACACCTTTATTTTGAAAGGGGTCAGTGATGTGTCTATATAGTATTGATAATGAACTGTATCTTTTATATTAAACTGTAACTTCATTCACTCAGTGCTGTACATCTATCGTGTTTATGTTGTTGTTCTTCTACTTTTACTGCTGTTAACATTGCATCCTGTATGCAGTGTGTATGATAAGCTGTAAAACATCCAGTTTTGGACCTTGCCAAAAAAAATATTAGCCCACAATTCATCACATGGCGATACAGAAAAGGGTGACCAACAGTAGAGGTGCCCTATACGAAACACTTCTGATCATTACATTATGAGAGATTTGGCCATTATTAGAACCGTATATCATTTGTGTCTGGCCCACACTATCCTGATCAGTTTCTCATGTGGCCCCCACGAAAAATAATTGCCTACCCCTGGTTTATACTAAAGGTTCAATATAATAGTTGGGCATCAGACAAGCGAATAAACATATATAGATGTAACCAGCTGTACCAGCTAATTTGTATCAAATTAGACAAAAACTAGAAATAATGTACTTTATTAGTGAGCAGACAAACACCACTATACCCTCATTATAATACCGTCAAGGAGGGTAGAGACATGAAAAGGTAGGAAGCCTGAATAATTATATGAATTTTAAGTTAGGAGACTTAGCTTTAGTTTATTTCAACGCTGAAGAGGAATTCTGTAGCCGCGACCCAGCAGGCCCAAGACACAGTTGAGGATAACAGGATAAAAACCCACTCCAGGGATCAGCAGAGTCGTGCATAGTTAAATTATTTGAGCCGGTTCTTGGAAACCTGTCACTCTGTTTGATTACATATAAAGCCGCTCTTCCATCCAAAGCACTGGGAACCTTTAGTTCCAGGAACTATGTTTCAAGGAATTCAATTCAAGGAAAAGTTCCTTTCAGTCTGTCGTTGTTTCCATTTCCACTGTAAAGACGAATGAAAACACAAATACGAATACAAACACTTTACTGTCCACAATGTGGAAATTTGCCTCTGGTTTCACAATAAAAGAAGATTTGACAAATTAGTCTTCTGATGTATAAAAAAGCAACGGCTACACTTCATTTTTGTGCATGAAGTCGAAGCACAATGAACAAACTGGTTTGCAGAAAATTTAATGGAATCCTTAGCTTTAGTAGTTTCATACAACCGTTCACTGGACCTTAAACAAAACCTCCTTGCTGGAGGTACATTCAGAAATACAGCAAATCAGAGTGTTTTGCAGGATTTGTGAAGTCTCACATAATTTCTGTCAGAATAAATGAATTTCAAACACCATCAGAATCAGCTCATGGCTGTAATTACTAATCATGTTCAAACAAGACACCAATCACAGACATGAAGTCAGTGAGGCGGTCTCTATTTCTCTGAGCTCTCACTAATTTTGCAGCTGCTGCTGGTTAGGTTTTGCTTCTAATATACCTGTTTCCCACAACTCTTGCTCATATTGATGGATTTCTCCAGCACCTCCTGTAATAGTTTCTTATTACCACACTAATTAAAGGCATCTGATGCTCTGTGCATGTGTCTAATATCTCACTGATGTGTGTCAGCTGGGTTTGGCTCTGTGTAGCACAGAAGGGTTTCCTGCAAGGTCCAAAATAAATCCTTCACCTTTACTAATTCTAAGGCCAGAAATAGATTTTAACGATGCATTCACTACACACCCATATGCATCATGGTTGCTTTGCATATCCTGCATCTATTTGGAGCAATGGTTGTGCAAGTCCTCAGAAATTAGCGCCACACAAGTGTGTGTTTAAACAGAAAGAATATTTCCAGCCAATGTAGGGCTGGGCAATATATCAATATTATATTGATTACCTGACAAAAAGTCAATTTGTTTTATCCGATGGGGAATATAGTGTGCACAAACTTTTGTGACTGACATTGCCAGTCATAAAGTCACGCAAGTCAGCATGACTAAAAATTGAATTGGTTCGACGTAAATGACACTGAATGACATTCCTTAAATGTGGCTTTGTTATGTCTGAGATGTTTTTTTCAGGCCACCTGTTTCCAGACTGTAATGGAGCTGAAAATATAGTCTTTCACTGCTCTGCTGTCTCTCCCTTGTGGCTGCTGTACTGATGAAGTCCCAAGACTGTGTTTCTCTGTAAGGGAACTGTGGCACTGACACAGACATCCAGTACAACAGAAAATAGAAAAACAAGAAAAATACAGTTTCCTAAATTGTACCTTTGTGAACTCTTTGTAACGGTTTGATTTGACACACTGGGAAAAGCACTTAATACTGTTTACGATGGCTGCATTTCATTCATTTAATACTCGATCAAGTGTCTTGAGACTTGATTTAGACTTGAGACAGATGACCAGAAAGGACTAAAATATTTGCGTTTTTTCTAGGCAGACCAGCAGAGGCCAAGGGGTTAGTCCAAAAATAATAAAATTTGGATTCAAAGATTATGTTGTCAATGACAGTAGTAAGAAAAGAACGGTGGTATGCAGTGTCATATGAGGAGCACCTTAGACAAATGTGTTAATAGGCCAGCGAGAAGTGGTGTGATCCTGCTGAGGGGAAGCCAGGACAGAGGGATTAAAACTGTGATGTAAAAATTTAGTTTTGCACTTCTGTTTTCACTTTCCAGCCCTTTAGAGCTGCATTATAATTTCACAGCCCCACTCTTCATTGTTGTTCATGTAGGAGGCTTGTTATTGATCAGAATTCCATATGGCTCGACTTCATGCGTCACCCTGTCTGGGTTTAGCCACGTTATTACACAGCTCTGTTAAATATTCAATTCTGATTGGTCAGTTACAGCATTCTAAGGTCTGTTATTTTTGTATAGCACACCGTTGCTATGGATGCAGTGCTGATTATACATTCTGGAGCAATAAAAATCTTTTTTTAATTCATAAAATCATTTTTATATTAATATTTTGTGTCAACTTATTTTGATTTTTTTGGTAAGTAACCATGTAATAAGCAGGATAATGAGCAGTGAGCAGGTCATTATTGTGAAACAAACCCAGACACAGTGATGCTAAATCACCCTGAAGCAGTAATCACCTGCTCACTGTACATTACTTATTACATGGCTTGGTTAAATACTCAATTCTGATTGGTCAATTACAGTATTCTATGGTTTATTATTTCTGTATAGCAAACCGTTGCCATATATGCGATCGTTGCTATGATGAACAGACCGTTGCACAGTTCTGATCATAGATTATCTGTTACTTAGTGAGCCATTAAGGGTGTAGATAAGCCGTGTGTTGTGTTTGCCACCACAGAACAAGAGTAAGAAGTCTTTATAATGTTACACGGCGTCCTCGTGTACTCTTCACATTAGCTAACATTAGCTAGTTAGCAGCTACGAGTCAGGCTAAAGACAGATGAAACAGCCGGAAACAGGGAGATCTCTCAAGTATATCTGTGAGCTGGAAACCATAGAGAAACAAATGCAATCAAATGATTAATTGTGTTTTATTTTGGCCGCCGACCGCCATGAAGTTAGCTAATAGCTGCAGATTAGCTTACCATTAGCTCTGCTGTTGCATAAACACATTATATAATCGGGGACTTTTATATTTTTAGTGTGGCAGCAAACACAACACACAGCCTTTCAGTAACTATTATACTGCAACCTGAGCTGATTTACGCACACGTTGTTATAACTCCTGAGTTCTGGCACGCAGCCTGACAACCCTTGATGACAGCATGACAACAGCCTTAATCCAGCCCTGTGGCACTGATTGGCTCTCATTGGTCTTTTTTTTTTTTTTTTACTCAAGAAAATGCTTCTAGGTGTCATGATGCCAGATCAGAGAATCTTTGAGTGTTCATTTTTCTGGTTAGTTTGGTTTAAATTAGTTATTTGATGATATAAAAATGGGTTTTCATGCCATGATTGACAGCTGAGGCGGCTGCGTGGGCGTGAACTCAAAAGTTGCTCCAACTTTGATCACTGCTGCGCAGACTCCGGCTCCAAATTATGTCACCAGCACAGGATGGCAGCGCTCATATCCAGGATATTTTGGCCTCAGTTTTTCACAGGAAGGAGAAAGTGGATATCTGTCATCCATCAAGCAATTTTCCTCATTGCTTCACACAGATCTGATGTTTTCTTCTGCCAACAATTTTCGTGTCTCCAGTCATGCAGAAGCTTCAGTGGATATTTTAAGTCACATTCTTCGTGTGTGTAATGATTTTTTTTGCTGAATATGAACTGTTACATTTTCTTTTCTTTTTTTTTTATTATTAGTGAAACCCACGTAAACCTTCACCTGTTTTCAGTTACTCTATAGGACTGGGCCAGTAGCCGTTGCCACGAGCAACAGGATGTTTAACTGAAACTAACTGCTGGTGGTTTTCTTTATTAACTAAAGTCTCAGTTTTAAGCAGGGGGAGATAGACGTTGACGCCCTTCAGAAACTTGTGCCAGCTGAGAAGGCTGATTCTGATCTGATCTGACAGATTATTAAAGCATTTAATTTGACTTCTTGGGCAAAATGCTTGATAAAAGCAAAAGTAAAAGGAGTAAATGTGTGATTTTTTTTTTTTTTTTTTTATTCCAAAAAACTAACTGAACATTTGAAGAAACAGAACTGTTCTTTGTTTTTGTTGTCATAGTGATGTCAGTTAGATTTGGTCAGGTCAAAGCTTTGGAATATTAAATTATGCATCTTTGCTCCCCTGTATAAGCCTTTCTTACCATCAGCTGTGTGTAAACTACATGTTATACAAACTTATTTTTAAAATGCAAACATGAAATTATCAGTTATCTTATTGTTGGCCATGAAAAGACTGTAATTTTCGGTTCACCAGTATCAGCTGAACAGAATCAGCCATATTGTACATCACTAACTCAAACCATGATTTTTTCCCTAATCGTACCCTGTAGTTTTGTGCCTAACCCTAACTAAATCTTAAACATATTACCAAATCCAGTGGTGGAAATAACTAATTACACATACTTCAATTACTGTAATTAAGTAGTTTCTTTTGTGTGTGTGGGTGCGGTACTTGAGTAGATTTTCAAAACTGTACTTTTACTCAAACTTAAGTATGGATTACAAGATGTAATCTACTTATTTACTTTTAAAATCATAGTTGAGTACTGAGTACAGTTTGAATTGATAGCCCAACCTTCATCTGCATTTCAGTAGCCAATCAGGTGATCTGATCACAAACGAGCCAATGTAAACAAAGACATACAACTGAAAAATAAAACAAAACACAGTGGCAGCACACATTTGAAGGAAAGATGTTAATGATTAATGATTTTTGTTGAATAAGGAAAATTGAAACTTGGACTTAAAATGAAGAAAAAATGACAAAAAACAAAACAAAACAAAAAAAAAAACAGAAAAAAATAAAAATCTTATAAATTATTAATGATTAATCAGTTGTTGGCAATTTCATTTGCATTGGTTCAGGAAAACGCACAAAATTTGCAGCCCTAGTTTGGAGAGGTGACTGTGACATAAAAGTAATTAGTTACTTTTAACTGTTTATGTCACAGTCACCTCTCCAACTCTGAGTAGTTTTTGAGATGAATACTTTATACTTAAGTATTTTTCTGAGACCGGTACTTTTACTTGTAATTGAGCAATATTTTAACAATGTAACAGTACTTGTACTTGAATACAGATTTTGAGTACTCTTTCCACGACTGGCCAGATCATAAAATGCTTTTATTTTGAAACAGCTATGTCCTGTTGTCAGTAGTGGTGTCAGATCCAGCCAGCTAACAGGGCTGACATTAAACACAGCATTGCATACATGACCATGTTCAGATTTTGTTTTGTATTTCAGTATATTAAGATGCTGAACACAAATGTGTCATCCAGTTTGTGAGTGAAATCAGGAGGCATTTTATTGTTGTAAAGTGGCTGTTTCTACCTTTAAAATTAAAATCTTTTCTGCCAATTTCATTCCAACAAATTTCTAAAATATCTCCCAAATCTTGTGGTGTGTGTGTGGCGCGTTAATTCACATCAGTGATCACAAGCAACTTTTAATCATCATAGATTTGAGTCAGGGACCATTTAAAGGAGGCCTAAAGGTTTATCAATTTCTCTCCAATGGATATTCCATTTAAAAAGATGAAATAGCAGAAGTTTGTGCCTCAAATATCTCTTGACCCAGTGAAGTGGGAGTGATATGGATCAAGGCAAGACAGTGAAAAACAACTCAGCAATGATCTTTTAATTAAACGCCTGTCTCCAGTTTGACAGGACAGACCTGTGATACCGCAGCTCCTGAGAAACGGCACAAAAGGATCGCTCCATGTGTGAAGTCAACAGGATTGCATCAGCCTAAATGAGAGCCAGCGGAGAGATGGCCTCGGCCCAACTGTTTCCTGGAGATAAGAGGGAAGAGAGCATTTGGGATGGAGCAAATTAAATAAGTCAGGCAAACAGAGAATGACAGTTTAACATGATATCTAATTAACAATCAGGGATCGCCAGATGCAGACACATTCAGAAGTATTCAATTTGGCTGGAATGTTGCGCTGAGGAATTGTAAAATTCCCCACATCGTTAGTGGCCATTTTTTATTACAGGGAAAAAAACTCACTGTTTTCCATAAAGCATTAAAGTTTCAGAAGTTTGGAGAAGATATAATAATCAACATAAATAAGTTTGTATATGTAACTGCAGATCCTAAAGGAATTAACCCTTCATTAAGCCCCTCCTCTGGATGGCAACTGTCCAATCATAGATTTGCAACTCTAACCAGGCCTCGCCTGTCAAACTTTATATCAGAGTCCAGCATAGGCCCAGTTTTGCAAGCTGGCCTCCGCCCACATTTGCAAAGCTGAGAACCAGAACTGACCCGTTACCCGCATTTATCTGTAAGTCAAATCCACAAATTCGCCCCCTCCCGAAACCATTAACACGAGCCCTGCGATCCGCACCAGTGATTAAACACACAGACTCACTTATTTGTCACAACTGACGCTCCTTCAACTGTCTGTGGGTTTCCATAGTGACAACAACCCTAGTTTGCAGTGATCAAAAGCTAATACTTTTTGCAACTTTTTACAAGCTGCAAAGCCACTGAAAAAGTTAATCTCACAGTCTGTGATCTCACCAAATCGCTCCCAAGTGGCCGCCTTTGCTTTCAATGATCTATTGTCCACAATTTGGTATTCTCCACTGGGTATTTTTGCCTTTATGTCATCCATTATAGCTGTCAGCTAGTCGACATCGCTGTCAGATCAGACAGTGATGTCCCATTGTTTGATAGGATGTGGAGCCAAAGGTTGTGTTGTAGGCTTTGACAATAAAATCCTGCTGGCTGATGAAATACTACTGTATTACCAGATATAAATGTTAAAAATACAGCACAATCATTTTCATTTCTAATTTCTCCAGTGAAAAGAAACATGTTAATGTATTATATGTGTTATATTAGTGTTCTCATTGGCTGCCCGTCTGCAGCACGCAGCTTTACATGTTTCAGACCCTTTTACAGGGTTCCCATTTCAAAATGTGTCCAACAGAAACATTAAAAGATCTGCTGGAGACCGACTTCTCAGTTGACTCAAGGAGTTTAAGCATCAGCATTAGTGTAAATTAGCTAGCTACGCTTAAGAACTCTGCTGGTGAGAGTCATCATTTTACCAGAAAAATCCACAGTTGTTGGCTAGAAATAAGAAGCTGCTTTTGTTTAATTCTCCATGGAATTGAAGAGTGTGTGTTTTAGTAATTATTATTGCCAATTTCGATGTTAAATCTGTCACCGTTATCACTGTAAACTCCATACGTGCAGTGGGAGAATGGAAAGCTCGGCAGCATCCGAAATTCCATGCTAACATTAAATGTGTCTGAAACATATACAGCATACTATTAACGGGGAAATATTACAGCATGCAGGCACTGGACACTACAATGGCATAACAACAGACAGCAGTGACAAAGGCAGCTCTGTGTAGCGTCAGTAACACTTCAGTTTAAATGTAAGTAAGGTTTCACTTTGTAAGGCATGATATATATTTTTTAAATTAGTTCACTGTTGGCACAGGTAACCATGGTTACGCATCTCCCACCAACAAAGAGGCTCTCAGGAAGTGACGTGTATGTGTAGGTGGCACGGTGGTGCAGTGGTTAGCACTGCCGCCTCATAGTAAGAAGGTCCTCAGTTCAAATCTCCCAGCTGGCTGTGGGGCTGGGGAGTTTGTGGCTGGGGCAGGGCCTTTCTGTGCGGAGTTTGCATGTTCTCCCCCCATGTCCGTGTGTTCTCTCCGGTTACTCCGCCTTCCTCCCACAGTCCAAAAACATGCAGCACAATAGGTTAATTTAATCTATGTGCCAGCCCTGTAATGAACCGGCGAATTGTCCAGGGTGTACCCCGCCTCTCGTCCAATGTCAGCTGGGCTAGGCTCCAGCCCCCCCGCAACCCGTCAGGATAAGTGGTTTTTGGATGCAGCGCTTGACAGACGTAGCAACAGTACCTGAGGAGGGCGGGGCTTTACAGCTTCACTTGTAACAGCTAATAATGCTTATATAATTAACAACTCTGCTTCTATATATAGTTAAAACCCACCACACATGCATATTATGTATCTTCTTTATTAATGTTTAAATATTAAAACACATTTAGTTAATTATTTCTCTACATGCTACCAAGATAAGAACAACCACTAAATGCCTTATTCAGTGCACTGCTGTGCCCATTAAATTTAAACAAATCACAGTCTGTGCTGAGATTATAATGTGATTTTAATGTGAAAAATGTAGGACCCTTCCTTGTTATTAGCAAAATTATGATCACAAAATAATAATTACCTTTCCATGTGGTGAGAAAGTGCTCTGCAGGTTGCAATAATTCTGAAAACGCTCAGCAGAAATCAACATGAGGTTGGTTTTAACATTCCAGTGGCAGCTTAAGGCATCCCTTTAATGAAATATCAAATGTGTCAGCAGCGAATTAAAGTGGTGGGGGGATTTTTAAATGGAGCCACCCCACCTGAGCTTCAGACATATGGTCATTATTTTTGTCTGGACTCATGATTTCCATCAGGTTTTTACCACTTGGTTCATGTGCAGGCAGCGAACTCTGCATACTCATTACAGCTTGGGGAGCAGGTGCTCTCAGCTAACTATCATAATGCTGTGTCAGTCACCACATCTGGCAGCACAATGGGTCTGTCTGACTCTTTGAGGCTCTCATGGGTCCAAGGGAGGCTTTTAAATTGAATATTCAATATAAGTCAGAAAATAGAGCCTATAAATACATTTTAAAACCGTAATTGTGAAGAAGGCATAAAATGGACAGAAAATTAAATATTTGCTGTGATGTGGGAATATTTGATGTGGGAAATTAATTTCTAGTCTAGTCTATTGTTATAATTACTGTGTCTAAAATAGTGACACAGCAACAGATATGTGACATTTAAATTAAAATCACCATCTTTGACATTTTATTTACTCGAGAGACATCTCTGATGAAGTATGTTTCGAGTCATTTTATATAGTTAAGTTTTGACCACACTGGTGTCATTTTGTGTGGTGTTAAATGTCAGCCTATTGCTGTTACTTTTACCGTTTGAGCATGTTGTACACCAAAGCCGGGAGGGGATCATGTGACCATTTCTGTGTGTGCATGTGTGACAAATGGACCTCGATTTTGTCCACTGCTCATCTCAAATACTACTGGACGGATCAGCATAATTTTTTAAATGAACATTAAAAAAAGTATTCTGAAGGACCGCTGTGACTCAGAATTTTGGGAAAAGAAAAACATTTTAAAAAATAAAAAATTAATGACTTTTATGCCTTTATGTGTTTATAACCACAGATTCTTGGGTTGCGTCATTCTTGTGAACGCGTTATCTCATGAACAACTCAAGGGAATTTATTCAAATGGCACAAATGACCACTTGGACTTAAAGATGAACTGATTGGATTTTGGTGCTCAAAGGTCAAAGGTCACTGTGACCTCATGTGAGTCCTGTTCTCATGAGGACGGTATTTCAGGAACTCTTGGAGGGAATTTCTTCAGACCTGGTACAAATGTCCATTTGGACTCGAGGATGAACTAATTTGATCTGACTTTGGTGGTCAAAGGTCAAGAGTCAAGGTCACGTGACCTCACTAGACAAATGTTTGCCCATAATTTGAGAATTCTGATGCTAATTATGACCAAATTAAACACAAATATCTAACAGGACAGAATGATGGGATGATGACGTTTTATATCCAAAAGGTCAAAGGTTAACTTCATCTCTATCTAACTCTATCTCTGTCCTCCTCTGTAAAAATAGGTTCTAAATGAACACAGCATCTTTCTCACTGGAAATTATTCTCTGGAATCATACCTATATGGTGAGAACTTACATTTTACTGTGGTTTTATATGAGTCTTGACAGGCATGGATGTAAAACAATCACTTGATTTGTTGGTGGAGACATACAACTGCAAGGCAGTAATTCAATTTTTTGACTTAATGTTGGCACAACTTTGCAAATCTCTGCTGGTTGCATCTGGCAATTGTTGCGACATTGCAGTAGGTGCTTCACCAACTTTTGCCCAGCAGGGATCTGAACTCTACTGAGTGACCTTTTCTAGTTTTCCAACTTGGATTAGAAAATTGTTTATCTAAAGGACGGTGTGCAGGATTTAGTGACATCTAGCTTACAGATTGAAAATGTGTTTGAGAACCTAAGCTGGCTACAAAACTCATGCACAACAGGAACGGGCTGAGCCTAACTCTACACGCTGCTTAATTTTGTAAAATGCTAAAAAGTGGGTAATGGTATGAGGAGGGAGGGTGCACAGGACAACCACTATACAGGGCGTGACCTTCTGCCTAGTAGTGTGTGACGCAGGAGGTAACGCCTCTCAGTGCAGCAATGACAGCCAGCAGTCAGAGCAAACCAACCAACAGCAGCTGCTGTCAGACTCTCTGTGTCCTCACTGGAAGCACAAATTTGCTGGATGTTTGACATCTGTGGCCCTTTTTTGAAAAAACTTTCTGTGCTGTTGTGCTTCTAAAGCCATCAAAAGCGCCAAAATTGCAAATTACATAGATATTTCAAAGTAGAGGGTTAGCAGAAACAACTCCAGTGAATGATGAGTCACGATTTTGAAAATAAGAGGTGAGGGTTGGGACAGGTGGGTCACCAAACTCTGATTTGATGGAATTAAGGTTCTTTTTTAACATACATCTCACGACATTAAGTGGCCTGAAAAAGCTGACTCCATGTCAGCATTGTCCCTGCAAGGTTCAGGATGATTTAAAAATGGTACGTGGTGTTTTGAGCCATTTCCTACACATGAAATGTTGATTTCTAGAAATTGATTAAGAAATGTAAATATTAACACCAGTATCAATTTGTTTCATCACATTACAGTAACATAATTTAGTTCACAGCTCAAAAATATATACATATACAGTACCTCTTTACACTGTGACAGTTCACAAAAAAAGCAGTTTTATAAAATCTGTGGTCACTATGTGCACAGGATGGATCTAGTTAACTTCTCACAACAAAACTTCCAAACAAAAATGTTCTGCTCTCATGTGGCCCGAGTGGTCAATCTTGCATGTCTAATTGGTATTGCCAGATGTTTAGAAGCATTCCAGTGTGTTACAGAATTAGGGCTCTTGCATAACAGATGTCAAACGTTTCCTCTGAATTGGGGGTGGATGTTTATCTGCAGCTTGTCAAGTATTGCGGAACTCAACAAGGTGTGGTGAACCTGCCATCACGGCCCCATTTTACAGTACACTTACCACGGCGGCTCCCTGTGGGATCCGTGTCTCATTCCACACCTGATGTTGGTTCCCCACCTGATCTCGGCAGTCTTTCTAAACAGCCACGCTCAGTTTCACAAACAGATGCCACATCAGACCTACAGATAATTCTTTTTTTTTTCTTCTGATTTGTTTGCACTGTGCCGAGATGACTCACGCATTTACACTCGTGAAGTTTAGAGAGCATCATTATCTCTATGGAGTCATTCTGCACTCTCAGAAATAACAGTTCCTAAAGGGTTCTTCCTGAAGGCCCAAGGTTCTACCCAAAACCAGCTGCTTCTGAGGAACCCTGATTTGAAGAAAGGGATTGTCAAGGGATCTTTGTAAGACCAAGGGTTCCATTAGGAAACCTTTTCATCCAAAGTACTTATATATATAAAAAGATTCTTGATAGAACCACCCGGGTGGGTCCTAGATAAAATCCTTACAATATAAAAAGGTTCTCATTAGAGCCCCCTGGGAGGGTTCTAGACAAAACCCATGAGTGTGTTCTAGATAAAACCCTTGTAATATAAAAAGTTTCTAGGTAGATCGCCTGGGTTGGGTTCTAGAAAAAACCCTAGAACCCAGCCCAGGGGTATAAAAGGTTCTAGATAGAATTCAATATGAAAAGGTTCCCGGTAGAATCCCTTGAGTGTGTTCTAGATATAACCCTTGAAATTTAAAAAGGTTCTCAGTAGAACCCCCAGGATGGGTTCTAAGTAAAATCCTTTGAATATGGGAGGGTTCTTGGTAGAACCATCTGAGTTTGCTCTAGGTAAAAAACCTTGGAATATGAAAAAGTTCCTGATAGAACCCCCTGGCTGGGTTCTGGATAAAACCTTTGGGATATAAAAAGGTTCTTGGTAGAAACCCCTGGATGGGTTCTTGTTAGAACACTTAGAAGGTGGAATGGTTCTGGACAGAACTACCAGAGAGGGTTTTGGGTGGAACCATTATACCACAGAAGGGTTCTCTGTAGAACCTCTCATAAGGGGTGAGAAATTTCACAGATGGTTCTATGTATAATGCTTGATATTGGATTTTATGTAAAACTCTGTTACAGAGTTCCAAGTAGAAGCTTTATAAAAGGATTCTACCAGGAACCAAAAAGGGTTCTGCTATGGGGACAAGCTGAAGAACCCTGTATGGTTCCAGTTAGCACTTTTATTTCTCAGAGTGTGTGTGATTGACAGGAAGGGTATTACACACAGACAAATGAGCACTGTAATAGCTAATTGACCGCTCATTCCTGTCCTGAACACAATGTTCTGTGGAGAGGGGAGGAACCATATAACAGCAATTACAGTCAGCACTGAGAGTCAGTGTGCATATCGATTCTGCATATTTTTCTCTTCCTTTGGGTAAGAAAGTCCCACGCTGTTCCTCAGAGATAGGACTAATATCAGATGGGTCGAAATGGGCTGCTCTGCTGAAAGCAGTCTGCATTTCAAAGTAATCTTGCTCGAGCAGTGTGGTGAGTGTGGTTAAAAGCCATGGCTGATCCAGAGATTACACCACTACCCACTTGCTCTTTGCCATGATAAGCTGAAAAAAAAATCCTGTGGCTGAAATATTCATCCTGCGTTCGAGCATAAGTTCCCATTACTATTAGTATATATGATTCTGCACTCAGTGAGTGGAGAGCTCATGTTTTAATTAAACCTGCGGCGTCTTGTACAGGGTTGTAATATGTGGCTGCATAATGCATACATGTAAGTGCCTCTCATATGAAGTACAGACCGGCTGAACTGATTTAAAATGCTGCACGGAAGGAATTAAAATGAGCTTTATTCATGATTATGTTGTTGATTATGTGATGGAGTAAAGAAGCAAGCATGGAGACACACAAGTACTGATAAGACATGGCTATGGTTGGGGTGGTAACTTTAAAAATCAATTAAAATTACTAATTACCTGTTAAAAAATGTAGTCAATAACCATATCAGTATAAATAAGTAATGTCACATTATTCGTTTCCTGAAGCAAGCAGGCAATTGTGTCTCAATTTGGATACTTTAGGTGGTACGCTGTCATGTAGTCCACTTTGCACACTATGTACTCACGCACATAGCACGCAGATTTTGACATAGTCGTGCCTTACCGGAAATGGTGATCACAGCTTCTTCTCCTTCATGGGCGAAGTGAAGCCGGGCGGAGCTTTACTGCCACCCGCCAAAACATCTACCGGCGCCTGGGCCACCATGTTCACAAAGTTTGGTGGCCCCGCCTCTTCCACTACATAGACAAGATGGCAACCGTTGATGACGAGAAGTGTCCAGAACTCCTCAACTTTCTGGCCATTTTGAGTTCAGCATCCAGGTACTTGCAGTGCACTTTGTTTTGTTGTAAATGTCAGTGTGAACACACTTATGCACTCAAAACAGGAAGTGTAAGTACAGAGGTAGTAAATTGCGACACAGTAATTGCAGCGTTTTGTTAGCTTTTTAGCAAGCTAGCAAACCATGTGTGAGAGTTTTGCAAATCTAGGCTTCCCTTCTAGACTTGACCAATTTCCACCAATTTTTTTTTTTTTTTTTAACTAGAGTCCATGATAATGAATTGGCAACTGTAACATTAATTGGTTTCACTGGAGGCCAGAGTGATGTTGTGAGGTTCGGGAAGTGTTGTCTGTGCTCTGTCTATGATAGTTTTATCGTTCTTTTGTAAATTCTAGTCCTGTTAATAATCCCAAACTGGCCTGCAGGAAATTTTTAGGAAACTTCTAAAATGACCTCAAATAGTATAGCAGCCATATTACATTCAGATAAAACACACCTCTTCCATCTAAGCCAAGTTATTTTCCGGCAGCCATGCATCCCTCCACCACCTAGCACAATCACAAAAACACATTGCCGCAACAGGATATTCTTTAGGAAATGAAACGAAGGACATAGAGCATAAAGGCCAATTTCAGAGACTGCTATTACACATAAATCCCCTGGCATCGTCTTTGTGCTCCCACAGCTCTCTCCTTTTTTTTCCAGCCATTTCCTCTCATTATAAACCACAGACACAGCAGCCAGCGAGTGCCCACAGCTGGACATCAGTCCTCAAATGAAAACCACTCACCACCTTTATTCCTCCTTCAGATGCATCAAACGAGAGACTACATTCCAAAATGGAGCCGGCCAGAAATATTGCATGACTCAATAAAGTGCACGACACCTTCAGTATCTTAAGTGGCAATTTAAATAATTTCTATCATATCGTGACAAGCAGACAAGTAAGAACAAGACAGCCCATATTACATGTCTGAAGCCAGTCGTTTAAGTCAAGCCTGTGCTTTTGCTGTTGCACTGAGATGATGGAGTGGTGAGGTCTGCCACATGAAGAGCCACGTGTTGGAAAATTACCAGGACCACTGAATCGCCGCACCTTCATCTCAGCATCTTCCCTGCTTCAACTCTTTTCTCTCTTTTGTCAGTCATGAAATATTTGTTTAGCTGCGTGTGTGCAGTAGTTGATGGTGGGGCTTTGTGGGTTATAATTTCTATCAAGAAATGTTTTATAGTCTGTGGCCTCACCTTAAAGGAATTGTTTAATTTTTGGGAAATATGCTCATTAATTTTTTTTTACAGCTGGGTTATTTGCTCAGCGCACTTAGATTGGAAGCAGACAGAAATGGCTTGCCTGTCAATAGAGCATCATAAAGCCTAAACTGTCATAAAACAACAACTTTTTATGCATTTGATGAACACTGTCTTCACCATAGTCACACAGCGGCCATTCTACTCTGACGTCACACTCGAAGTGGGAAGTCAGATGTTGTACAGCTGTGTTCCACTTTAAGTCATAGTCATAAAAAAAACTGAATCCAGCAAATTGCTATAATTTTACTGTTTCCCAATTCATTACCAACTGAAAACACAATTGATAGTGAAAATCAGGAGGGAAATTGTTGCATATTTCAAGCTAAAACAACATTTTTGATAACACATTAGCAACAGTTGGGTACACAACAGCTAACGCATTTAGCCACTTCTTAGCTTACATCACCGATATCATTAGTGCCACACAAAAAACACACTGCTAAAGTGCCTATAACACACTTTTGAGTTTGTATGTAATCTGTATGAATATGGCACAGAAATTTGTGTTCCACTGAACAAAATGTCACGAAACATTACTAACTTAACCAGAACATTTCTGAGGTTGGGTGAAGAGACATCGAGATAGCTAGCAAACGTTACATTACTTCCAGTGTGTCCAAGATGTGCGTCAATATTTCAGAATTAATTTATGTCTTTTCTGTTGCAATCTCAAATGCTAACATTATCTAGGAACTGGCTGAATGCTACCATTAGCTACAGTAGCTAATAGCTTATTAAATATGTTGTTTTGTCCGTGCAGATTTTTAAAATCTATTGTCTTTTAAGTTGCTGATCAGTCAGGAAGTAGTGAAATGATAACAATTTGCAACCTGGAACAGAGCAGTGCGACACTTAAGCTTCCCACTGTGAGTGTTATGTCACAGGAAAATGGCCGCCGTGTGAATATGATGAAAAAACACGCCTGCTGGGCCTAGTTATGGTTGGTAATCTATTATTGGAAAGTTGTTTAGCAAAGGATCAGATCCATTCACAGAGTGAATTCAGCTTTATTGGAACTGTTGTTGTATCTTGTAATCGCAATCGTGTCATCAGTTTAAATAAATAACCCAACATATGATGCATTTCTGAATTCCTTAAGGTTTGACACCTTAAGGAATTCAGAAATGCATCATATGTTTCTTTATGTGAAGAAATTCAGTGAGTACAGTGTGTATTTTTATTTATTTATTTTTTTACAAAGAACAGTTCTCCATTTTGTTTAGTTGCTGCAAAACTGTTTTTCTGTGACATATTCAGTAATTTGAGATTCATAAGTGTAGCCCCCTGCTTTCAACCATAATGACATATTTCAAAAAAATATTTTTTAACATATTTCTTGTTTTATTTAACCTTACACATGTGTCTAAGGTTACTTGATATTATGTATTTGTCTGTAATGATATGTTATGATATCTTAATGCATCGTTACAGGCTTTGGCTCATAGGACTGATTAAAACATACAACTGTTTTTTTTATTAATATATTTAAAACATAAATAATTTTGCTGAATTAAATCATCACACACACAGTACATGAATCAATGTATGAATTCATCAACATCAACTGATCATTGATATCAGTACTCTACTGAAACACATTTTTGGAGATAAATATAGCAAGGCAAGCCCACAAATCTCAGCCATTCACTACTGACACCATTTTGATGATATACTGACTCAACATGAGAGTTTCATGCAGTATGCAATATTCCTTAAGGGGAAGAAATCCAATACTAATTTGAATATAATGTCGAGAAGTAAATTACAGTACATCAATCAGTCAGGGCCTGATCGTATCCATTTTGTCATTTCAGCCCTGAGCGAGCAAGGGTGGTGTGTGTGTGTGTGTGTGTGTGCGTGTGTGTGTGTGTGCCTCTGTGGCACACTGTCTTTATGTCCATCTCTCTCTCTCTCTCTCTCACACACACACACACATACACACACAGCCCTTTCTGAGTGACAACCCGTCAGCAGAAGCCTGACCAATTCATTTTCTGACAGATGACAATGCATCTTAGATCCTTTCAAAGCGCTCACGCGTCCACGTCAGCCACAGAAGAACACATTCAGCAGAGGCTCACGAGTGCTGAACATAATGTCAGGTTTATCAGACAAGGAGATGTTCTTATCCGGGCCGGGGAATCTTCCTGAGTCGTCATGTTGCTCAGAAGAAAAGTCTTTTCAGACATTTTCTATTTAAAGTGTAAAAAGAGTAAGAATGACGCAAAAAAGAGTGTCTGACATTTACTATGACATTCAGCTGGCATGTCTTATTCATAGTTTTTTCTGCTCTGCTCTGTCATCATGCTCATAGGTTTTCTGTCATCTCCATCAGAGATAGCTGGAAAATGTTGCATACAGTGTGTGTGTGTGTGTGTGTGTGTGCGTGTGTGTGTGTGTGTATTGTGCCCTAAAATGAAGGGGAATAGTGAGAGAGAAAGACAGAAGACAAATAAACACAGCTCTTGCCTTCGCTTGTCTGTATTGAGTAACATGACAATGCAAACAAAATATACAGTACATTTTCCAAAGTACGAACATACTTATAACTTATTCTTCGAAAAGGTGTTGTTTGCCAACATTATATTGATAATGGTCACTTCCTGTTCATGGAGGAACAGACGCCGCCTTTTACCCAAGAACGGGAACATGATGTGATTGGATTGGTTCTTTTTAAATAACATGCTGTAATAGTACACAGTGACATGAAAACTGTATTACAGGACGTGCTGGACTCTTGACGCAGCCTCCTGCATCACCGGGCCGTGATACAGTCTGACACGGCCCACCAGAGTGGTCCTCGTGTTGTCGGAAATATGTCTCCGTCTATTACCTGGTCCCCTCCTCTGTTCTTGTCCTTGTCCTCTTTCTACTCCTGTCTGCTCCTTTTCCTCTTTATCTCACTCTCACTGCCTCCATGTTTACAAAGTTCTGCCGGGTTTGGGAGGGTTACTTTAAAAATGTATTCCGATATAAATTGCCTGTTAAAAATATAGACAGAAATGTAATCCAGGGATCACAGTATTAAGGTAATGTAACTTGATTACTTTCTGTTACTTTTGGATTGTCTCAAACATTAGTGGTTTGTCTGTGTAGCTAACAATAGCCGTTTGTCTGAGTAGCTAACATGAGCAGTTTGTTGGTGTAACTAGTGTTAGCGGTTGTTCTGTGTAAGTAATGTCAGCGGTTGGTCTGTGTGAATAAAGTAAGCAGTTGTCTGTGTCGCTAACGTTAATGGTTGGTCTGTGTAGCTATCATTACCAGTTGTTCTGTGTATGTAACTTTAGTGGTTGGTCTGTGTAATTATCAGTTGGTCTGTTTAGACAACAAACGCCAGATGGTCTATTACACAGACCCATCTTGGAAGTCGTCCTTAGAAACTGTTTGGGAAAGGGTAGGCACTTTAAAAACCACTTTGCAGGCCATCTGTCAGTCACGTCTAACACGGGCTAACTTTAACCAATCAGATCAAACTCTTGCCAAAGCCAGTCAGGTGAGGAGCGAAAACATCTTTTCCATTGATAAAAGCTTTCAGTGCAGTTCTCTGCATTCTCTTTCAGTGAAGAAGAGCAAAGAGCCGCCATTGTTTGTTTGAGACAAGTCGTTTCCATGGATGCTTCTTGCTGTCGTCACACCTAAAACCACACCCGTAGCTGCCAGTAGGCCCGCTTAGGACGCTGATTGGCTGCACCACTTTTGCGCAAACACAAACATATAACTTGAGGCCTAACAAGATGGATTTTCACGTGAATCCAGTTGCCTTGCAACGCAAACTTAAGATATGTTTTGTACTTTGAGTAGAAATGTTTTCCCAGTGAACATGTTTCGTTTCATTCTTGTGTAGTGTTTGCTTTGTTTGAATATGTGTGTTTCAGAATTGCAAACCTCTGTGCCTCTGTGTAAGACGAGGTTGCAAAAGTTTAAGGCTTTGATGCTTTTGTCTGAGAATTCACATTTAGTCTGTAAGCAAAGGGCAAAAACTGTAACAGTGACTGATAACAATACACACAATACATTACTAATAACATATAGCACCAAATATAAAATTACATGTTCTGAACATAGAATACTGTAATAGCTGTAATTAGAAAAGAATGACATCTTTTCAAATTAAATACATGAATTACTCTTTAACACAAACTACTTGTCACATGCGTGTATGTAGATATGTGTGTCTGTGTGTGTGTGGCATCACAGTACAGTACAGTAGACCCTTTGACCGAATATCCAAGAAATCAGAAACTCTTTCAGAGCACGAGACAGTGAATAGTGGGTACTCAGCAATCAACAGCTTTGTGTGTTCTTGCGTGATAATTGCAGCCCAGACAGAAATCTTACCAAAAATAGTTTCTCGACTCCAGTTGTAAAGCAGAGCTCGATGTAACCGAGGTTCAAACATGTGATCCGGTGGCAGCAGTGCCATGTGAAGTCGCACATGAAGCAGACTGCATGAAGCATGTCGTAAATGGATAATGTTTGATTTTTTTTGGCTCCGAGGTCATGCTTTCATCGATCGTGTGGCACAGTGGTCAATAATCAGCCAGAGGACAAAAATGCTTTTAGACAAAACATATTCCCCTCAAGCAACAAGAAAACTAGTGAAGAGGTGAGGTTATACAGTCAGCCCTTGTTTTTTTTTAAAGGGGTGATACTTTTCTGACAGCAAGGGCAAATATTTTCCTGAGGGCATTTAGATATACCACACAATACTCACATTTACGTATGTGCTACTAAGACAGTGGCTGTAGTTAGAAAGAGATTGACCCTAAACCACGTGAACACAAAAGTCAGCCCCACATCAAAGAAAGTTTTATGAATCGTAAAAAGAAAACTGCATGACTTCTCTTTCGCACCAGTTTTCTAAAAAAAAAAAAAAAAAAAAAAAAAAAATCAAACAAACATTTGTTTTGTAAAGGCTTCCCAGTTTAGAAAAAAAAACAGACTCATATAACCTCATTTAAACCTCATTTCTGGTTCCTTTATTTTCAGAGGGGAAATTGAAAAGCTTGCTCCAAATGAAATATTGTGTGCTGCTGATTGTTAATGTGACCGCGGTTGACAGGAAGCCAATTGTTAGATGAGAGAAGAGTGCCTGTAAGGCAGGTCAGCTGCATGCTGGACTCAGAGCTCACTGAGTAAAATGGCCAGAGGCAAACATTGACCAGCTCATATATTGTGAATCAATCGCACACACAACAATGAGGCACTGGCAAACTGTGTTGGGATGTATAAATAGAACACCGAAGAACATAAATATATATACTCTGCATGTATCTGCATGTGTTTGGAAACGGTCGAGAGGTGGTTTCGGCATCTGATCAGCATTAATCATCTGAAAGAAAATGAGTGATGAATGAAAGATGACGGTGAGATCGATAAAAGTCTGAATTCAAAGAGTTAAACTCAGAGTGATATTTGATTTAAGACACCTTTTATTGATCTTCTTTTCACTTGTGGTCTGGAATGTTGTACAGAACGGCGCCCCCGCTGGTAGCAGATGCTCTGTGATTTACCCAAAAACACTGAGGCAGCACCATCGCAACCAGTTTTATTTACATTTTTCACTTTTGTGTCAGATATTTACTTGTAGTTATGCATGTTTACTTATACAAGAAAAATGTATTACATTTTAGTTTCAGCTAGTTATGATTCATAATCTTGATACTTTAAAAAATCTGTCAGCCAGCTCTTCATATCAGAAATTAAATTTCATCCAGCAATAATTCAAAATATTTTTCCTGCACTGTCTATGTCTCTGTGTATTGTTTGTATTGTATTATAAATTGTAGTATACATCTGGGAATAAAATATTATGTATAAAATAAATAAATAAATAAATGTGCTTCCAATTAATTCAAGTTGGATATAGAATTTTAACTAATTAAACTGTCTTTAATTACTTTTTTAAAATAAAATTTGTATAATTGAGATCTGAACTATGATTAAGAGTTAATGTTCTTTTTGAAATGATGAAATTAACAAAATCCACATTCAATTCACATAGAATACAACTATTATTTGCATTGATGCAGTGTAACTGAGTACATTTATTCAAGTCTTTACTTAACTGCGAATTTGTACTTTACTTGAGTCTTTTGTTTTCATGCCATTTTCTGTTTATAAAATAACAGAAAATGGCATATAAAATATGATGTTTTATAACAAATTCAACTACCCAACAGTTCATAAGAGTACATTTGTCTTCAGAACAATTAATTGATTTATGGAATAATCAGTAGATTTATCCATAATTAAATTAATCATTAGTTACTGTCCTATAATAGTAAATGAGCTCCACCACAACCAACTACAACAGTAAACCCAGGCTTTTATATTAATCTATGAGTAAAAAAAAAATCTAACAATATAATATATAACCATATAACAGTCAGAGGGGACATTTTACTGCTTTGAGTACTTGTACTTTTAATACTTTAAATAAATTTTGCTGATATATGATAATACACATTTTAATTAAAGGTAGAATCAGTAGAATTGGTCCAAGCTGTTTGTAAACGCACCTTAAAGATAGCTGATTGATGAGTCTCATTCCCAGGATATTAAATACGGATGTTTTGAGTTGGTAAAGTGTCCCGAGGACAGCACAATAATCACAATCTGCAGATTCATCCACCTCACAGACTTCTAATGGGTCATAAGTACATGAGGAATATGTTGCCTATTATGCCTTCAAATAACATTTTCAATGCAGGACTTTTATTTGCAACAGAGCATTTGTACATTGCGGTAATAGTACTTTTATCTAAGTAAAAGATCTTAACTTCTTCTACCACTGTTTATTTGCATCTTAACTAGTTTAAATTGATCTTTTTGTAATGTAATTTCTGGTAAATTTGTCACACAGAAAAGACAGATTTACAACTAAAACAGTGTACTATGTAATACTCAAGAGAAGGTTGAAGAAAAGTCTCTGTACTATTTCAGATTTTCCTCTAGGAGGCCCTTAGCAATGTTTTTAAATAATCTAGAGCTGCAACAACTGAACAGTTATTGATTATTAAATTAATTGTCAACTATTTTGCCAAATGATTAGTCGTTAAGCTTCTTAAATGTAAATATTTTCCAGTTTCTTTACTCGTCTCTGGCAGTAAACTGAATATTTTTGGTTGTGGACAAAAAAAAAAGACATTTGAGGACGTCGTCCGTGGGATTTGGGAGACACTGATTGACATTTTTCACCCTTTTCTGACGTTTTATTGACCAAACGACTAATCAATTAATCGAGAAAACTGTTAACAGATTGACTGGCAATGAAAATAATCATCAGCTGCGGCCTTAAAATAATCTTTTTCTTAGTCATTCAGTCCAACATTTGCAGCTATGCAGCGGTGTTGATTCACGGCTGGCTTTATGTTTGTTTGTTTCCCTGAAGACAAGTGATGCACTGTGGTTGACTGACTCCCATCATTACGTTGAGGCTCGATCCATCACTGCCCCTCACTGTCGCCTTGTTGTCTTTTTGGCTTGTTAAGAGAATGGATAGGGAATTCTCCTCCACTTGTCAGTAAATACATCAGAGTTTATTGCAGTCTACCTCGAGTGTGGGCTCATCTGTTTCCCAAACTCTTTCTTGCATGCTTCACACTCCAGTAGCCCTCGAAATCCCAGGGACAACTCCACAGTAAACAACAGCACTGAGCAGCATATAGATAAACTGCACATCGCTCACATCTGTTAATATCCCGTTTTTCATTTTGAAAAGATCTCGAATACGAAACCCAGATCATTCAAAATGTTTAAGACAGAACAAGAACAGCAATAAATGAAAATCAATGTGCTCATTTTAGGCCATCAAACTAATTTTCTGTTTGAATAACGCTCATAATGGGTGAGCTACTGCTTAACCTTGTTTTTGTGTGAAAAAATATATGAGCAGAATGCGGCAACAGGAGAGACTGAAGGCCGCAGCCGTGTGAATGACATTTAAAGAGGTAAAAGGTGTGTACACTGACCACTTTCTAATTTCCCACCGTCGTCTGGAGTCATTACAGCTACAGACAGCCAGGAGAACTGTGTCACAGGAGCCAATAATTGGAAAATCACAGCCAGTTCTCTAAATGATCCCCAATACACCGAGGTAATTTTGCTGTGTCTGTACACCAGCTACTCCAGCTTCTGAAATGGGCACCTGTTATAACATCTAAAATAGCGCTCATTGTGACGGTGTTAAAAATAACCTCTCTGGCAAAAAATTCTGCATCATGACACAGCAAGGGCAAGGTGAGGATTGAGAAAAAGTGGATTATCTACGTCAGAGTGTAATTAAGGTAATAATAATATTAAATAAATCATAAACCATTTATTATAACCTACACAATTTACGCTGTATATAAACAATTTATATTGTTTCACTGTAAACCCAAATAAGTTCTCAAAAATAAAAAAAAAAAATAAATAAAAATAAATAAAAATCGAGGCAATCAGTTTCCACAATTTTCTTGAGTTAATAAACTCAAACGTTAGAGGTTATCAGAGCTTAAATACTTAAAGTTTGTGTTACATGTACTCTTTGAATAGAATTAAATTAAAGTGACTGATTAAGCAAATATTTTGAGTATTCACCCCCTCAAATTAACAGAACTGAATAAATTAGAATAGAAAGTTCTACTGGCACTCAACATTTTTAAGTTAGTAGAACTTAACAGGTTTAAAGTTTTCACTACTTGCTACAAATAATTAATTTTAGCATTCGGTTTTACTGTGTTTATGAAACCTATAATAACCTATAATAAATTATAGGTTTTCAAATCAAATGTTATTTCAAGTGACAAGTTAGAAGTGAAAAACAGGCTCTCTGCTTCTGACAATCATTACATTCCTGTTTTTGGCATTAAATTTATTAAATTAAAACTAAATTTTTTAGTCATAATCTTTGCCATAATGTGAGCACACCTTTAATATTTGCTACAGCCACAAGTTAGCAATACTTTAATTTAAAAATTTAGGCCACTGGTTGCCACATAATTTTTTTATGTTGATGAACTTGAAGTTGGAGGTTACCAGAGCTTAAATATAGATGAACTCTTTGATTACAGTTCAATTAAAATATTTGATTAAGCCACCTCAGATATTTTCAGTACATTCACCCCTCACTGCAGCAAGTTAACACACTGTAAAAACAAAAAAGTTGAGAAAACTTACAGTTTAAAGGCAACTTAATTCAATAATATTGCCCAATTTCACTTTTGAAAAAGTTTTACCAAGTTTACCAGGACAGTTTGTGTTACATCTATTCAATTTTTTCCCAATAGATCATCCATAAAAACACTTAACAAGATAGAAAACCAAATTCCAGCTTGGAGAGGACCATTATCTTTACAGAAAACAGTGCTGGCACAACATTACTCCATTTAACCGCATTGTCTGATGGGCGCACCAGAAGACTAATATTCTAATCATAAGGCTTGGAACACCTCTAACAGATAATTTCATAAAGTATTGGTCTTTATTAATTCTGTGAAAGGCCTTGAATGCATCAATTAAACACATAAATACAGAGGAATTTTGGCTACTTCCTTTAGAGAATATTAGTTTCATGTTCCCTTATAAAGCGAAACTGATCATCAGTGATGAGAACAAACATTTCCAACCTTATTAACAGGATTCTTTCCAGCACTTTACAGAGAATACTTGCAAGGGCAGTAGGTCATTGATTATCCATGCAATTTAATTTACCAATCTTGTGCTTAATGACAGAGGTGATAGAATCTGGAACGCCTCCCTGCTTCTAGCCAGAGTGTAAAACCTTCTGCAGCTGCAGCGTGTTGTTGAGCTACAACTTCATTCCATTCAGGTCTAATGTTATATACCTTAAGTAGATTTACTCAAATATTGTAGTTAAATTAAGTACAAATCTACCATACTAACATTGAGTATTTCCATTCTATGCTACTTTATACTTCGACTCCACTTCATTTCAAAAGCAAATATTGTACTCCACTATTAGCTCCACTATTAGCTACTACTAGCTGTAGTAGGATATATAAAGTATCTAAAATGCGCTCAATGACAAACTACAACATTCAAATGCTCTTACATGTATTAACAGAATAATATAATATTCTCTTTGAATATAACACTGTGAAATGAGCCGTTCAGTCTGAGTCTACTTTTACTCTGGAGACTTCTGTACTTTAATTTAAGCTACATTTTGACTTTTACTTGTTATTGAGTATTTTTAGACCATGGTATTTCTATTTTTACTTAAATAAACGATCAGTGCAGGCCTTACTTCTTCCACCACAATTACCAGTAACAACAACAATAATAATAATAATAACAATAATAATAATAATGATGATGATGATGATAACTTTATTTATCTAGCACTATTCATATAGGTGTGTAACACAAAGTGCTTTACAATAAAGTGAAGTGAAAAGAACATAAATAAAAGCAGTCAAATTAGAACAAGTGCAAAAGCTGTATGATTAAACCGAACAATCAAATTAATAACAAATAAAAGACTTATCAAACTACAAGAATTAGTTTGTTTTCTTTTATCCAAGACAAGCTATTGGGACATTTGAGAGGAAAAACTTAACTCAAAAGTCAATTTTTACAACAAGGCACTTTTCAATCATTGTCACAGAGTTAAAAATTTAAAGTGAAATAAATCTGCTTGAGAACAACAGAAAATAAATAAATAAAAGAAAATAGGATAAATAAATAATAATGAAAAAATAAGTCAATAAATAAAACATCTCAAAAGCAGTGGAGCTTATCTCAAATTAATGTATACATATCAAATAATGAGAATAACTTAAAAGCTTTTTTTTTTTTCATTCATAATCGTCCAAGACTTTGCAGTTCAAACTCACTCTTCATGTGATTTTAGTTTTAAATATACTCCATTTGTGTATAAAGACTTCACCTAAGAACAATAAAATATTAATAACAAAATCAAAATTCCGATTTTCAACAAAAAAATACCAAATTTGACGGCTCAATGTCCACTTACGGCTCACACAGCCTCAGGAGCACCATGTTACCGCCACGCGTGTGTCATTGCGCATTCCTGCACATTAGTGACGCAGAATGACGCTACGGAATCGTCACCTCTGGCCTCCCTCCATTGGACGGAGTTGAACCAATCGTCGGGCTCGATGTTGAGAGGCGCTCGAGCTTCTCCGAGGTACTCTCGTCAACATGGTGAGTACGACCATTCAAAAGAATGGGTTAGTTACTGTGAATTAAAAGCCAATAACGGCTAAAAGTCCACGTGTATTTATTTGGCTTTTGTTTAATAACCGGCCGTTTGTCTCCACGATGCTATAAAACAGTCGCACGTCTTTCAACATAACAGGTTAGCATGTTGTGTTAGCACTGAGCTAACATAGCGGCACACACATACCGTCATTGTTCGGGCTATGTCCTGGATGTTTAGTACAAAATAAAAACAGAGACCTCTAACTGGTGCTTTAATTACACGAAACATTAATAATTACGCGTAAATGAATTCACAAACTAACATTTTAAACAGACAGAAGGCGTGTTTGGCTAGTTGAAGCGAGCTAACTAGCATAGCCAACTCTCAGGTTAGCTATCCGCAACCTAAACTATCATTCCAGAGTTTAGACAGAGCCTGTGGTCATTCATTAAGAACAGCGTTTACATGGCAGCAGCAGTTTAGCAAGTTAAAGAGTTTACTCTGCTGCGAAGGTGAGATATTTGATACTGTGTGTGTTTTGGTGTCAACGAGAAATAGCGCCAGGTAAAACTGACAAAGATAAACGGAAGTCATCTCCTGTTTTGACAAACCTATAATCTTTTGTTGAGATCATTTACTTTTCTTTAGATAAATTTGAACTTTGAGAAACCCTCAAAATATACATTTCAAAAAAAATTGTGACTTGTCATTACTTGGGTGCTTGAAAATTAAATTGTTGGAAATGAAAATGTTAAATTACTAACCGGTATTTCCTTTCACTTCAGTGAGGTTACTCATTGTTTCTGAAATACAGTTTTTTTTCAGGGGGTTTCATAAATTCAAAGATTTAAGTTGACCCTAAAGAAGAAAGTACATTATCTCAACAAAATATTATTAGTTGGTCAAACGTTTTCAAAACTTTTTGAGTTGGGCTCAATTCTAAAAAAAATCTGTTGAAGTAAGTTGCTTTGAAGTTTTGAGTTTCCTTATCTTCTTCCTTTTTAGTGTATACCAAAAATGGTTTAATATTCCATCAAGCAAAATGTGCGTCATAACCTACATCTTCAATTCAGCACCTTTTCCTCTAAATTTAGCTGGTTTCTACTTTTGAACCTCCCTTGGCTTGCTATGGATGCCAAATCCAAAAAAGACACGTCTCTGAGAATGTAATAGTTGCAGCTCCAGATAGGTTTTTATTTCTCTTTTTGGCCAAAATGGCCCTTTTGAGAGTAAAGGTTGCAGACCTCTGCCATAGCAGTATTTGCCAGAATAGCGTAACATTTCAGTAGGGTTCATGTACAAGTGAATAACAGTTTGGTCTGCCAGGAGGCGGACGTTTAGCTCAGTTGGTAGAGCGTCCGACCCATGTATGGAGGCTGTTAGTCCTCTGCAGCGGCCCCTGCTTCGTCTCCCGCCTTCGGCCCTTTGCTGCGTGTCATCCCCTCTCTCTGCCCCATTTTCTGCCTACTCTCTGGCTGTCCTGTCCAATAAAGGCAAAATGCCAAAAAAAAAAAAAAAAAACTTAAAAAACAAACAAACAAAAAAACGTTTGGTCAGCCAGAAACGTAGTGTAGTACACAAAATATATAATTAACGTTAGGGGTGATTTTTGAACTTTGAAAACAGATGTGCTCTTTGCTTTATAAGTAACGAAATGTGTAGCGTGTCATTTAATCAAGGCTATTATAGTTTGGGTGTATGGAAGCATATTGACAGCAAAGGAGAGCAAAAAGTAACGCAGGTCTGCACGTCAGCCTTTGGGGGCGCACACGCAAGAACAAGTTGTGTGTGAAGGACAGTCGTGAGCATGAACAGGTGATTTGACCATGCAAGAGAACCTGTAACTAACTATGGCCAGAAACAGGGATTTTCACGCTTATTTTCGGCAGTGAGTGCCAGAACAGAGTGTCACCAGGACGCCCCCTTGTACTGTCAAAATTTCAGAAATCTGGCTAAACAAAGTCTCCAGTGCAGATCCACATGCCATCATAATTGAACTGATGGCTTAATGATGAGGCAATAGAGATGAAACTGTATAAAAATTTCATATCAGAATTATTGTGACAGTAGTGTCAAAATGTGCTGAAACTGTTTAAAAATAATTGATACACACACTGAAATCATTTGTCATCATGATGACCTTTGCATTCTGTGCCTGTATCTGGGAGACTTGCTAACTTCAGTTGATGCTGGATAGTATTTACTATCAAAGTGCAGTAATTAAACACAGTTTTAATTATGATTAAACTTTGAAATGGTAATACAAATCACTGGGAATTTTATTGTGAAATGGGTAATTTTTTCATCCCTATAAATATTTAACCATTGAACAGTATTAAAAAGCTTGTGATTAAACCTCCTTACTCTGTTGAATCTTCAGTTTGTTGCCAAAATATCATAGCTGCATGCCACCTCCAATCTTGAATTAAAAGCACACACATGGGAGAAGTTAGCCTTCAGGGCTTTCTGTCCGAAATCTTTCTGCTTCAATTATTTAAAAAATTCAAGCTTTGTTTAATTTCCTGAAAAGTAACTGTTGGACATGCCAGGTTCCTGCCCAATAGCTGACTTTATGAAGACTTGAAAAAGACATGATCCTGACATCTTGATATGAGTGTTTCTCATGATAGCTTGTGATCTCAAGTGCTCAGAAGCTGCTGAAGCAGCTGGAGAAATGTGAGAGCAAACTCAGATATTATAACACCCATGATCGGGATTGCATGCTCAAATCTCATTCTGCTCTTACAAATCCATGCCTGTGCCTCACAATTGTTGCCTTGCAGACTGAGTAGTAGGGTTGCATCATATCGCTCACAGTATATCTATCTATATCTAATTTTTCTCATAAGAAAAATTAATATTATGATAATGGCAATATTATAATATTCTGAATTCATATTGTGATAGTGGCAGTATTATGGCAGAGGAGTTAGATCCAAAAAGTGAAGCGACTTCTATAGTGTTGAAGGGGTTTGGTTACGAAATATCAGATGTACAATAAACCATGGTCGTATGTAAAAGTGCAAGAAGAAGACTGTAACAATTAAAGAGGGCAATACAACAAACGTATTTTCACCATCTCAAGCAGAAGCACTTGGTTGAGTACAAGGAGGGCCAAACACCCTCAACAGCTATTGTGAAAATATTTTTCAGTATTTTGTCACATCGTCAAGAATACCCTAAAATATTGTGATATTATTTTAGGACCATATCATCCACCCCTACTGAGTAGTGCTCAGAATTTGTTTTCATCTCTCTCAAATCTTTGTTGTCAATATACTTCCATATACAGTAGGTACACCATGTTAAACAAACACAGACAAATACAACAGCCCTGCAATAAATCATCACAAAGGTTTTAATGTTTAGTTTTTAGTTGAAATTGGTTTAGAGAGGTATTTATTTCACTTTCTGGTGATTATGGAGGCTGTAGTTTGTGGGGGTCTTTAGTGTAGTTTGTCCTCCGTCCTTTTTAAAAATAAATATTGTGGAATGATATTACATCTCTGAAAATAGATATTAATAATGTGCTCCTTTAATCATATGTAACTGTAAATGTGAAATCTATCATTTAGTGTATGGTTCTTATCATTAGACGTTAACAGTATTGAGATATAGACTGTGCATGTCATGATAAAAGTTTATTTTATCATAGTGACAGTTTTAATTGCCATATTGTAATGAGAAATTTTAATTTAACAACTTGTTAAAAACATTATGATATATTTTGAGCCACCGTAATGGTGTCTTTATTGTATTAAGCACACTCTAACTGCACATTACACCACTGGCTGCTGTGAGTTCACTAACTGTATGTGCGGTTTCTTATTTATGACAGTCTTCATCGGAGGCTAATAATGGCCCGAGCCAAGCGCCACCTTATCCAGGTGTACCGCCCTCAGGGATACCTCCCCCATTTGTAAGTCAGTGACAGATATGTTTATGACAATTAGCTTGTTCACAGTTGTCATTATAGGGTTGAATTAAGAGTGGTAAATATTAAAGGTCTTCATTAATGTTTTAATTTAATCAAATCCATCTTTTTTCTTCTCTCCTTGTTCCTTTGTTTAGATGGGACCACCAGGAATACCGCCTCATTTCCCTCCCATTGGAATGCCTCCTATGGGACAGCGACCGCCCAGTATGACTCCCATGCCTCCTGGTATAATCCCCCCAGGTATAATGCCACCACTGGGGGCACCGCCAATGGGACAGGTGAGCCATATAGGAAGCTTTATAGGTTTGTCTCTATTTTTGTTTGATTTGTCATTTCCAATGGTTTCTTTTCTCAATGTTTTTGCTGGGTGTTTACTGCTTTTCCTCTCAGACAATCAGTATCATCCTGCTCTGAAATCTGAAGTTCAAACAAGAACTTGCCTATTGACATATATCTAGACAGATAAATGAAAATGTAGATTGGAAACATATCACTCAATAAAGAAGACACTGGCTTTATAGAACATGAATGCTGAGCAAGTCAGTAATTGCAAAAGTGATTCCACCAACACACAACACAGCCTGCTGAAGATGATTTGCTTGGTAAAACCAGCATAATCCTTGTTTAAAAAAAGTGGCACTCATCTGGCCAAAATGTTGTGTTGGCTTTTTACAACGTCCAATCGTCGACTGCATCTTACAAATTACTTAAGTGCTGAGAAAAACGTCATCACTGATAGAGCCGATGATCAGAAATACACAAAAATAAAACCTAAGTTGTAATAAATTGGAGTTTACCTTCAACTCAATCATGTGTTGTATTAGAAAAGTTTTTAAATTTCCATGTTTTCTTCACTTAAACTAATATGTTTGAAAATTAAAAAAATATCCATTAAGATAAGATGGTTGTTCCTACAGCGTTCATAGACCTCTAAAAAGATGCCTTAACTGACAAAAATAGCTTGTGCATCACTTTGGTTTACTGGATTTTGCTGAGGTAGTTGCCCTCATTTTCTAAAAATTACATGTATTCATTTATCTTTTAAAGCAAAAAATCGTAAAGCATATGTGGTCCTGTTGTGCGTATAAATAGGTGCGATATTGGGGGGTGTTTGATCAAAGTGCCAGCAGCAACACAAGTCTGAAAAGGTGGTGAGGCGATGTAGTTTAGTGTGTTGCTGCTTCACAGATCACAAGCTGTGGCATCACACCATTAAATAAGCACAGCACTCAGTTTCAATCTCACCTTCACCCCCAGTTGCAAGCAGCCCTCGACACACACACATACACAGACATACACACCCCGAACACCCTGTCTCACACTGTGTCTTAATACTTCTGCCTGCACTAGGTGGTATGGAAATGCCAGATGAATATTTCATGATGCTTCTTTTATTAGATGCCAGGCATGATGCCACCTATGATGCCAGGGATGATGATGCCCCCTCGCATGCCAGCTGCGGCTGTACAACCAACGGGACCGGTAACTCTCCTCACTACTTTTTCATCAGTGCTCTGCTTCACACGTCTTAAAAATACACCGCAGCTTGTGAAATGCTAAATAAAGCAGCCAAGTTTATCACTTTTGAATGTGAAAAAACCCCCAATATATTAGTAACTGAACATTGAAATGAAGCAGCTGAAAAACATAATTTACGTGAATAGTGTCTGATTAAAATTAAAATGAACACCTGCGTCACAATATGTTCCTTATTGTCACTTTTTTTTTTTGCTTTGGCTTTGGTTCACTTGTGAATCTCTGTAAACGTAAGGAAACACACGAGCCCCTCACTGTTGATGATCTGTTCATTTTTGGTTTTTACTGAGTAGTAAGCAAGTTATGCAAATGAGCAATCTGATATATTTATTGTGACAACATCCAGACGGCTTTAGAGATCCACTTAATCATCACAAGTATATTTCTGCATCTTGAGGCTATGGAGTATTGTACTAATTAGGAAAGCTTTGTCAGTTGCTGTGCGTTGTGAGTGATGAGTCTGTATTCCCAGCAGAATTCATCATTCAGTTGTAGAGATGCACCGACATAAATCTGCACATTTGTGAGTTTTTCCTGGGGAAATAATCCACTAATAAAATTGTCTTTTCCACAGCCTGGTGTTGACTCCACAGGTAAGATCCTTAATTTGTCATTTTACTCACAAATCATATTCCTGCATATTTTGTGTTCATTAGAAGTACAGCGGCTGACTCATGCTGTGTTTTTATCCTCACAGCTGCTGCACCTGGAACCACTGTAAGTGTAACATAATTTTTCTTTCTCTCATTCTTGAGAATTCGGACAAAACCTTATTTTGAAGGGGCTGTGATTTTTACTCTTGAATTATGCTGGGAAAATATATTTATTAAGGTCAAACTCTTGGCTATTAAATCTTGAAACAAGCCAACCTCCAAGTGAGCCAAAAAAAAATTATAGGATTTTTTGTGACTGAGAATTTTGTTAACTCCATCAGACACACAAAAAGTCATAGTATTATAATATAAAACATCTAATGTTTAATGGTTCTTGTTGCATTAAATACAAGACAAATAAATACCATCATAATGTTGCCCATTTATTTGTCTTTGTGATAGTCAACATATAAAATCATTTATAGCACTAAGACCACACATTAGGTGAAGCATGAAATTTTTTGTTTAAGATGAGTTTGACGTCACGTGCAGGGGGTGACTTTTTTGACTGCGTGGCCTGAGTGGGACACTGACTCACTAATTTTTGAAAATGTATTATTAACTTGAAAAAACAGTTATGTCACCTCTGTCAGCATATGTCAACTCCATAATAACACATTTTTTTAATTGTTTGAAGTCGTGAATTGTTGTCTTGGACAAGGATGTTTTTTTGTTAGGATATGATTTGTCCCAGTTCTCAAGAATGGGTGCTTTATATGCAGTAATTGCAAGTTTACAGGTTTGAGTTCTCATCATTAGCTCCAGTATTTTGTCTTGTCCTTGTCTTCTGTCAACATTTCCTCCGTCCCTGCAGAGCACCACCAATGGATCTCCACAGGAAGAACAGCCAAAGAAGGTTTGTGCACACTGAAAATAGAAAGATGGATGGGAACAAAAACCATTTTAAGCATTTTAAATCAAGCCAAAGTTAAATGGTTTCTTGCTCTGCTTGATTTTTGTTTTTTTTTTTACACTGAAACAGCTGATGTATCTGTGTTTTTTCCGCCTCAGAAGTCCCTGTGGACAGAACACAAATCACTGGATGGAAAGACCTATTATTACAATACAGAGACTAAACAGTCCACATGGGAGAAACCAGATGACCTCAAATCTCCTGCAGAGGTACAAACCTTTATCACTTACAGAACATGTTTAGCATCTACTTTTAAAGTGTCCCAAGTAACAATTTATTTACTCACATATTCACATACATTTTTTACACATAAAATTCTGCATAACGCTTTAATCAAGGACAGTGCATATAAATGTAAATGTACCTGTTTCAGCCAGTTTTGACTACTTTTGATCCTTATCTTAATTTTTAAAAAAAGGCCCTACCTAATATATGAAAGCCACACATACTAAATATAATTAAAGTCACTGCATTTATATAAAAAAGTTCTAAAATCAGTTAAATAATTGTTTTCATATGAACAGTGTTAATTTTGTCAATGAAAAATCTGGCAAGTGTTTTGCTGACGTCCTTTTGCTTTAGAACTAAAGTGTCATCACAACATAAAACAAACAAAAACAAAAATTATGGCAAAGTGTTTTCTTTGTGCCCTAATAAAGATGATGTGAAATAGTTGGCTCTGCTCAGGCGGACAACCTTAGATTGCGGTAATCATCTATCTCAAAGCGCTAATAAATCTAACTAGCTTAAAAAGTCGAACAAAACCATCAGCTGCTGCTGGCAGCACCGCAGAACCAGCAGTAATTGGGAAAAGATCACTATTCATATATAGCTGTTTATTTGATTAGTATTATTATCAACAATTGTTTATTTCTTTAGTAAAATATTGTCCTCTGGAAAGAAAAAATCCAAAACTTT
This sequence comes from Lutjanus argentimaculatus, assembly GCA_034769285.1. Taxonomy (NCBI): domain Eukaryota; kingdom Metazoa; phylum Chordata; class Actinopteri; order Lutjaniformes; family Lutjanidae; genus Lutjanus; species Lutjanus argentimaculatus. The sequence goes on along the minus strand of JAWZSL010000019.1, from coordinate 1,128,002 downwards.
TTCAGGTCTATATAATGACTAAATGGTGCGTGATATTCATATCCGTGTAGTAGGCAGCCATGATAACTTTGTTATCGACAGAGGATGTTTTACACTACAGCAGACGGCACATTTGACTGCCAACATACACTAAGGAGGTAAAGAGGAGCCACAGCGTCTGGACAGTTTATCAGAGTTCATAATAATGCAGCACAGTTAAAGATTTTTCATAGAGGATCTGTAACTGTTTGTCACTGTTAACAGAGACTCCAGTCTGCAGTGTAGTTCAGACTTGACTGATAAACCAGAACTGTACATCAAAGTTATGAGCCTGCAAACTGGTTTTAGGTGGTGCTGCAGCCCCATCAGCACACGCTTCTCACATCCACACCTCTTTTAAAGCTTTAATCCTCAATTGACACTCCAAAATCGAAACAATATGGGAGTGGAGATGTCAGTGCAGTTTTGACGTCCCTCATAACGCTTTTGGTTCTCTTATTTAAAACAATAGATATAACTCAAAATGCACACGTCAGATGCTTTTAGTGCATCAAGACTAAAACTAACCTTCAAAATGTCAAAATTAACTCTGAGTATGGATCCTAACATCACTTTTCACTTTCCCTTTTCTTTCTTCCCCTTTTAGCAACTGCTGTCTAAATGTCCTTGGAAGGAGTACAAGTCAGACACAGGAAAGCCTTATTACTACAACTCTCAGACAAGGAGTCCAGATGGACCAAACCCAAAGAGCTGGAGGATCTGGAAGGTAAGGAGAGCTGCTGTCTGATGATGTTAAACCTGTTGTGAGAAAGGCGGTGACGGTCCATGCTGAGCCGTGCCGCGCTCCACGGATGAGCCCCTACCAGCATGATGAATGGCAGGCCGCTGAGGAGGTTTTGGGCGTCATTGATGTACAAACACAGGAAGCACAAACACAGGAACACATGATGGCTCCTGCAGCACATTTATCTCTGCTGTTCTCTTATCTGCTGTATGCTTTGAAATGAAAACAAGTATCCTAACAGCTATCGCCTTTTGTTTATTCCAGCTATGATCAAAGCAGAGGAGAATGGGTAAGAGCTTCCTGTTTACCTTTGGTTACCCTTCGCTGCTGCACCATGTATTATGAGCAACACATACAGCGGTTATTAAAAATGATTCCTTCCTCCAGCATCAAAACATTTTTATTTTATTATTAATCTTTCATTTTCCTGTAGTGACTCTTTATGTTCCAGTCAGCTTCTTTGACCTGGTATTCTTCCGATTTGACCTGTCGTGGTCTGATTTCAGAACGGCAGAGGCGACAGCTCCTGGCTCCACTGCAGCTCCTGCAGTGCAAGCAGATAATACAGCCACTATGGCAACCGTAATGGAGGCGGAAGCTGCAACAGCAGTCTCAGAGGAGCACCTGTCTCAGGCGGCCGTGCATCACACAGCTGAGGTCAAGACTGCAGATGCACCTGTGGCTTCCTCAGAGAGTTCAGCTGCCACAGAGGCCACAGCCAGGTAAACAATTATGTGTGATACAGAGACGGGTACTGTCTCCAGTGCTCTGATATACATCAAGCCACAGCCATAGAGCCATAATGACACAGCACCCTTTCGAGTTAATTTTTCATGGATAAGGACATCTGTTTTTGTAATTCATGAATTTATGTGATTAAAGGGATAGTTTAGGAGAAGCAGGAAGAGGCACCGCCACAGAAGCTCAGCAATAAACTGCTGTCAGCAACAAAGCCAATTTAAAAAAAAGCCCACATAAAAAAATCTATATTAGTTTAAATGTAGGCTATATTTAGAATAATTTCACCTCTTTACCTTGCTGTCAGACAGCCTTTTCTGCCATTATATAAGACAAATATTGCTTTCTCTCCAAACCAACCAAACTCCATAGGTAAAATCAGTAATTTTACCTCTCACAATACTGAAGCTGCTGGTCTGCCACTGCCTTGATATGTTAGTTTGTTTGTGTCAGTATGACTTAGATGAATCTGAACTAACCTCTAAAACACCAGAGTCACACCATAAGACAAACTAACTAACAAATCGAGGCAGCGTTAGACCAGCATCTCCGGCGTTCTGTGACGTAAAATGACTGATTTTCCCTATGGAGTTTGGTTGGTTTGGTGCAACAAAAAAGTAAAGTGGTGAAAAGATACTAAATATAGCGTACACACCTTTTGTTGCTAACCCCTCGTCCACAGCAGTTCATTGCTTAGCTTCCCTGCTGGTACTTCTCTCTGCTTCTCCTAACTGGGGGCATCCTGACCACCATCTTCTGTAGTTGATACACTGACTGTAGCTCATACTACACTACGTAAAATAACCCGAACTATCCCTTTAATGTTCACTGTCTTAAATGTATCATGCAAACACAGCTAAGATAATCCAATTAACATCTCCCTTCGCCCTCAGTATTGAAGTCACAAAGGAAGAACGCCCAGAACTTCAGAAGAAATCTTACAAGTGGAACACGAAAGAGGAGGCCAAGCAGGCCTTCAAAGAGCTGCTGAAGGAGAAGGTGAGTCAGACTGTCAAATGGGGTGATTATGTAGATGAACTAGAGACCACACTCCTCAGGAGAGTGGAGAACTGTGTTGGCTGTGTCAGCCTGTAGCACATGTTCACTTTAGTTGACATTTAACAGGTCAAATAAAAAGAATCAAGTCTGCTTGTATCAACGTGCTTTTCCGGGATATACACATACATCCATCAGTGTGCTTTTAACTGTGACCAGTATCATGAATACTTCATTCTGTGGGTCCTAAAAATTTTAAAAGACTTAATTTTACATGTGCCATCACAGCTATGAACACTGTAGGGCTAATTTCAACTTTGATACAATACTTTGAAAAATATTGATATTTGATACCACAGGAAAAAAAATAAAAGGGGGCATAAAATTTTTGATTTTTATTTAAAAATTAATATAAAACAACAACGAGAAACCTAGCCTGATCCTCTGAGAAACGTGTTTTTTTCTCCTTAGATCATCCTTTGAAAATAACTAATGTATCTAATTAACTAATTTTAGAAATTAGATAAAGTTAATGTGACTGTGTGTTAATCACAGCAGCATCTAAGTTAATTTACTTCCGACTGTCGTCAAAGGAGTCAGGGCTACTAATTAATTACGTGGGCACTGCTCGGCGGAGCTGGAACTGATGTATCATTACTGCAGAAAATCAGTACTGAAAAGCATTTCAAATATCCAGTATAGATATGTATTGATAAATCGATATTCACAATAACAATAGTTTGCAATATGAGATAGAGAGAGAAGAAGAAACATGCATTTTGTATCTTTATTAATGATTAATCAATTAATAGATTAGCATTTTCAACTGTTGGTTAAGGAAAATGCACAAATTTGCAACCCTAGAGAAAATACAAAGATTTATTTATCATTATACAACAGGGTTGTATAATGAGATGTTGATGTAGTTCCCTCTTTGTTACTCATAAAAAAACAACATGAAATTATCTGCAGCAGATTGGCTGAAGAGATAAAACAATATTAACAATATAATATGAAATAAACTAATTTTCATGGAGGAGTGGTGGGGATGAATGAAGCAGTCTCACAGCCTGAGAAAAGAAGCTGCTCTGTAGTCTGTTGGTACAGCAGCAGATACTTATGTATCTCTTGCCTGATGGCAGCAAGGTGAACATTCAGGCTGTTGTTATGTGCTTGTTGTTTTAAAACTGTTTGTGCACAAGCCATTTTTCTCTTGTCTTGTCAATACATGTTGGTTTGCTAAAATTAATACTGATAGAACCATGTCAAACCTGTCAGTAAGTAGTGCTTTGCAGCTTTCAGTTGTCTTTCAGCTTTTTTTCAACAAAGTAATTCCAGTAAGTGTTTTGATGATTGAGTTGTGCATCATTATAGATAAAAGGTTAAGGCTAATTTTTACCATGCAAGTCTCTCCCAGTGCCTGATGTCTGCACCATGACCTTTAACCTTTGCATTTTGATCTGAATCTAATCCCTGTCCCTCCTCATGAGCCCCTGGGAGGTCTTAGCACGATTGTTAAGCTTCACCGCCTGTTGCTGTGGATATGTCGTGCGCTCATTCGCAAAGGTGGCCTAGCGCCACCCACCTTGAATGCTGCTATATTTAGGCTTATTTTAATTTTGTGCACAAAGCTCTCCTCTGAGATTGCTTGCCATTCCTGCAAGATCTTAATGGCTCTGTCTTTATGATTAGCTTTATTGGATCAAAGGCACGGCGCTGTCTGGGATTAAGACAGTGAGAGAAAGTGGCATGCCTCAGTGAGTTAGAATAACTGTGACAACTGACAAGACAGGCACACGGTGGAATCAGTTCATAATGGATAAAGGAGTCGGTCGCTGGGAGAGGCGAGTGGCAGAAAGGGTGCTTACGTAAGTGCTCGCCGGCACTTCTTTGAATTATTGCCACTCCACACCTCTTAACCCAGCATCCATTAGTAATTAAGAAAACGTGTGGAGACAAAGCAGCACTGCTCATTGTTCGTCTGCCTGTTTCACAGGCAATAAAACAATCCATTTTCCTTCATCTGTTGTTTGATGTCAGAAATTTAACTGCACACTTAAGTGCAATGCTTGAAATTAGGGATGAACCGTCGGCCCGTACCAGTAAAAATACCACCTGGGAAAGATTGGATAATAGAGGAACTTATCATTACAAAATTGTCAGAGTAAATTTCCAAGTAGGCGTTATTTGAAAAAAAAAGAAGATATATTGGGAATCTATATGGTTACTTTTTTTGCTTGAATGATGGTCAGTCAGTCACGCAGGTGTATTGTTTTGACATGTGCCCAGGAACCTATATAGCTAAACATAGGGGTGTAATAAAACTATCTGGATCAATATATCAGTTCAGATGCAAAAAGAACATATCATATTCCTTTATTTTGAAATTCCCATGGCATGGCTGTGTCACAAATATCTGAAAGAGCTCAGTCATAAAATTGTCCAACCATAATTTAGTTGCTTTTTGTGAGTCGACATAAATGTAATGAATGTGTTAAATGCACACATGGTGTCGTCTGACATGATATTGATTGAAGGCCCCTGAATTTCAGAACCCTTTGGCAATCATGTGACCAATGCCTGAAATGTCCCATCATCCTGGGGACACAAAAAATGATGTATGGGACAGTAGAGAAACATATCATCACAAATTAAATTATTCTGTTTATGCTTCATAGAACATATATATCATTTTAATTGTTAGCTGTTCAAGTTTGAAAAATCAGAGGAACTGGCTCTAACTCTACACTATGTCACACACACACTTACATGCTAATGGTGTTAAAAATAAAATTGTGAGCTATGACAATACATCAATCAGGATCGATATATTGATTCACTATTCAACGATCCAATGCAAAGTGAAAATACTGATCAATATCATCATCTTTAAGATTTGCTTAATTTGAAATCCTCATGGCACGTCTGTATCACAGTTGTCTGGAAGGGTTCAGTCATAAAATGATTAAAACACAATTCAGGTGATTTTGTGAGTTAATGTAATGTAACCAAATGTGTTAAATGGAATTTCACAATGAAATAAAACTTCAGTTTGGGACAATGGTTTTGAAGTCTGGCACAGCTGAAGGTAGAATTCAGGACATTTGAGGGGCACTGAGGGAACCTGCGTAACTTGTCAGTTTGAAGTTACAGGCCGTTGTGACATTTAATTTTATTCTGTGTGTTTCAGGGCGTGTCCTCAAACTCCTCCTGGGAACAGGCTATGAAACTGATTATCAATGATCCTCGCTACAGGTACACTATTCTCCTGGAATCAGTTTATCCTGTGTACAATAACAAGTGAGAACTGCGCCCATCTGAGCTCAAATTCTGCCTTTTCTTTGTCCACAAAGTGCGCTTCCCAAACTGAGTGAGAAGAAACAGGCATTCAATGCCTACAAAGTCCAAACAGAGAAGGAGGAAAAAGAGGAGGCCAGAATTAAATACAAGGAGTCCAAAGAGACCTTTCAGAGGTTCCTGGAGAACCACGAGAAGATGACATCTACCACCAGATACAAGTAAGAGCAGCAATAAAGTTTTGTTCTTCCTATATTGATTTGTAGTTCCCTGAATTGTCAATATGATTATGCAGAGGGGATCAGTGAAAGGTCATCTATGGCTGGTGCACGCCATCATGCAGTTACAGCACTGTTAGCTTCCACTTAAACTGCTTTGACCTGCGCACTCCTGTAACATTGTTGTTGCTGAGTTGTGTTCATGTAACATAATGGTGCTAGATCACAATTTAGTGAACAAGTGGATTTAAAGTCACTACAAGGAGTTTTTAACCATTAAAGAAACACTTGATCTCAATCTGAGTTTATTGCTGATGCCTCTATGTGACCTACATAAGTTAAGAAGACCATCAGTAGGAAGTTTGGCTATTTCTATATAGTTCTTTTTTTTATTGAATTTTTTCCAGGTCCATACAAACATTGTAAGCATTCTCAGAGGACCTGCGGTAAAAGTTTAATCCTTCCAGGCCTTCTATAAGACACGTTTGTAACAGAAAGCAGTGATACTGAAATAAAATAAATATCACCAAGTAAGTAAAGAACAACAATGTAAATGAAAGTACAGATATACAAAAACAGATTAAAAAATATATATATATATACAAACAGAAAAACAAGCTTACTTAATAGGACCAGAGTGTTGGGGTGTTCCTTCATGATACTCAAATCACTTTACAGAAAGAAAGAATGCAAGACAAAGAGATTAAAAAAATAAAACAGGACAGAAATTCACATTAAACACATGATGGTCATACAGGTGTAACGTACTTAATCTAACTTTCTCATCTTCCCATCAAACTTGTCCTGTTGGAGTCTGATAGAAAAAATGATTCTTTCTATCCTCTATATCTCATAAATAATATCAGGCCAGTCGTCAGCTGCAGATATTTCTGGTTTTAGACCCTTTCTAGTAATTGCTTTCCTGCCAGCCGTGCTTAGAATCCAAAACAAATGTCCAACATGAGAGGTAACATTTTCTGAAGGCTGGGCGCCCAAATGCAGGGTCTCCAGTTTGAGTTTGAAGAACGTCCATTTGTACGGCTGCAGAATGAATAGAAATTGCAATATGACCATGTGCAATATCCAAATCACAATTTTTTGAAAAAGGACGAATGTATGAGAAACCCGCTTTAGAAGGAGGTACTTTAGTGCAGCACAGATGACCTGACCTAAAAATAAAATATTCGCAATATTACGTTTTTTTTTTTACCGAATCCAAAACTGTGCACCCCTGTCCACTTGTAGTGCTTCTTGCAAAACTTTAGGAACAACCCGGCAGAAAAGGTATTGATAACAGGCAAGACCAGAATATGTGATGATGATTTGCCTCAGAGACCCCACCCCGGTCTCCAGCAGTTACAAAACTTGGTGTAATGACCCTTTTGTACTGAATGAAGACCCTGATGAGGTTTTTCCAACAAAACTCTCCATAAAGCTGAACTTGAAATTTTGCATTCTGTGTAGTTATTCTTAATGCCTGCCACCGAGTCCACAGGAGCCTCCAGAATCAACACAATATGCCAGTTCGTTGTTGCTGCTTTAAAGAACATTGTGCTTTGTTGATTCTGATGTTGGCGTTAAGGCACACATGACATCTTGGATTTACATCTAATTCACAACCTCAGCATTGTTTCATCGTCTTGGTCATAATTTTCTTCAAATCAAACACATAAGTGCAACAAAGATGCTAAAAACTACAACTAGAAATAGCTTTTGCTAAATGTCTACTAATTCACTTGGTTCAGGATGTTTTTTCACCTATAAACATGAAGTAATGAGTGGAAATAATGCAGATGACATTTAAAATGTTTAGGGTTTGATCCGTGCTCTTCCATGTGACGTCCAGTCCTCCAGCAGGCTCTGCTTTGGCATTTGGGTGAAAGTCATCGTGACGGACAGATCGACTTAGTGATCTTGACAGAGGGCCAGTTTCAGAGTTCAGCTGGCACTGGGGCTGTTGTGGTGACTGGGGCTGTAATCTGGGATGGTACACAACAGGCAGATGGACTGATAGTGGGACCGTCTGATGGAGTGTGTCTGTTTCTCTCCTTACGTTTAATTCCATATTTCACCGCAGTCAACCACCACTTCTGATTCTTCTGAGCATCAAGTTTGAAATTTCCATCAAGGACATTAGATATTTTCAGTGCGCAACATGAAAGACAGCTGTTCTTCTTGAGAAGTTTGACTGTGCTGTGTCCATTTTTGTTAACATGTTATGAGTTTAATATTGACTCCACACAATTGTGCATCTGATGGCACTAAGAACCTAAGAAGTGTGACAGAGGTAAATTCAGCCTGTGAAATGCTGCCCTCATGTGGGTTATCATGTGAACATATCCTAAACTTGTGTGTGTGTGTGTTTTCTTGTAATCCAGGAAAGCAGAGCAGATGTTTGGTGAACTCGAGGTGTGGAGCTGTGTACCAGAGAGAGACAGGCTGGAGATCTATGAAGACGTATTGTTCTACCTTGCTAAGAAAGAGAAGGTAAGGTTTTGCTCTACAGCTGAGCCCAAACTCCCTTTTCAGTCTTTGAAGAGATTTTCCGTCTGCGTGTGTGTGCAGGCTTTGTGAAAACTGTTCACACAGTTAACGTCCTGGTTTCCTCCTCCACAAACCGTTTCCAGGAACAAGCCAAGCAGCTCAGAAAGAGGAACTGGGAAGCTCTGAAGAATATTTTGGACAACATGGCCAAGTCACATATCGCACCACCTGGTCTGAGGCCCAGCAGTACCTGCTAGACAACCCTACCTTTGCAGAGGACGAGGAGCTGCAGAGTAAGAGAGCAGATATTCATATTAGTAGGGCTGTACCCAAATCAGAACTTTGTCTGCCGAATCAGATTTCACTGTTGAATACAAATATTTGACGATTCATTTGTATTTTTTTTTCAGTTCGCACCACACTAAATTCGTATATACAGCTTACATGAGTATGTTTTACTTACTATTCAATATGTAAACATGCCAGTATTATAGTATAAAAAATGCTCATTTTCATCCATGCTCCCTAGGCAGGTAATAAAAAATAGACATTACAAATGACAGGATACAAATATAGGTATACAACACAAGTGTAAAAGACTAAATACAATTTTACCAACAAGGCTCACGTTATAATGCCTTTCTTTGTCATCTGTGATGTGAAAACATCAGATTTCCACTGTAAGGAAAAGCTTACTGCTTACTTACTTACAGCTTACTGCACCTACTTCAGCACCTCTCTGTTTCAATCACACTTCTCCACTTCCATCACAGTTAGTTTTGTCATTTGTGATGATTTTAAGACTCCATTTGTAAAGTTTACAGCCTGTCGTGCTGTTGCATTGCTTTTTAAAACGATGTAGTTAAAAAATAAGAGTCGAAACTTGTTTACCAAACACTCACTGCACTGTCTCAGCAGCGCAAGTTGTCACATGGATTTTTTTTAAAATAATTGTGCCAGCTTGTATAATTTTTGTTTTGTTATTCCCCTTATTTCTAATTACTAATTTAAATGTTATCCCTGTGCATTTTTGTAAGCATCTGCCTGTTTTATCATGTGACTGTGATGCACACTGACGAAACAAAAACAACCGACTTCAAGAGTCTCATTCGACTGAGGGTTATATTGACTTTCACGGTCAGCCTTATACCTTTGTTTACCTAATCTGGTTTGAAACAGATGGTAGAAGTGAGAAAACAAAGTTTCAACCTCACAAAATAAACCACAGTTCATCGTTCTGTGTGAATATGTTTAAACTGTTTGAGTTCTCTTTGCTGATAATGTTGTTATCTGCTCACAGATATGGACAAAGAGGATGCTCTCATTTGTTTTGAGGAGCACATCCGGGCTCTGGAGAAGGAGGAGGAGGAAGAGAAACAGAAGACTCTTCTGAGAGAGAGAAGACGACAGCGCAAGAACAGAGAGGCCTTCCAGGTGCGAGGAAATAAAAACGTGTATCTCAAAACTGGAAGTCAGAAATGCTGGTTTGATGTTGTAGATTTACTCCTCACAGTCAAAAACAGACTCATTCCATTCGTATGAACACTGGGTATCATTTGCTGTCCTGAATTCATATTTCGCTGTTTTATCTCTTCAGAAATTCCTGGATGAGCTCCACGACCACGGTCAGCTTCACTCCATGTCTGCCTGGATGGAGATGTACCCGACTCTCAGCTCAGACATCCGCTTCGCCAACATGCTGGGCCAGCCGGGTAGGACAGCCGGCCGCAGCACACGTGGCTTCACATGAGCGGAGTGAAACACGTGGATGTGACACGCAGACAACAGCACATGACATGAACAGATATAAAGCATACACAGCTCAGGGTGTAAATACTGTATGAACCACAAAAGAGTACTGTTGCATTTTTCATTTTAGATTTGGTGATTTGTATATATTTTTTTTACATTCCCCAAAAGTATTCTGCACACAGAGTCCTGTATAAATGTTTTATTTTATCAATGTTAGATAGTTTTTACGAAATTGATTTTTGCATCCTTGTAGTTGTTGCTGACTACATGTTTTTTGTTGCATAAAACTTACTGTCTCCTGTCTGTTCTACAGGTTCCACTCCCCTGGATCTGTTCAAATTCTACGTGGAAGACTTAAAGGCTCGCTACCACGATGAAAAGAGGATCATCAAAGATATTCTTAAGGTAGAAACTTTGTTCTCCTGGTGGAAAATCTTATTTAAATCCAGAAAAAAACAATAAAAAAATCACTTTACATCTGCTCATATCAGTGTTTTTGTATTTTCTTATTTGGATCTTGTTCATCTTCTGCTTCCCTTCTTGTCTGTGTTCAGGACAAAGGCTTTCTGGTGGAGGTCAACACAAGCTTTGATGACTTTGGATCAGTCATCAGCTCAGACAAGAGAGCCACCACGCTGGATGCAGGAAACATAAAACTGGCCTTCAACAGTGTAAGACTCCTGCCGTACACAGATTTTTTTCCTCTCCTTCCTTATTTTATTGAAAAAACTTAATGCTGCACACTTACTCCATGCCACAAAAGTGTAATAATGACAACATTTCGATACCGCTTAGACCTTCGTCGGTCAGAATGTTTGAACAATGGAAGCTGCACCTCTGTTTACACATCATGCGCCTCAATAGGCTGACAGGCTCTCTGACGGCAGGTGTGGTTAACCATTCATGTAGCCCGTGGTGATAAACATTCACAAACCCATTAGCACAACTCAATAATTTATATTGAAAAGGGTAAACAAAAAAGTGATAGAAAAGCCATACTTAAAATATAAAACATTAATGAAAATATATAAAATTCATCATCTCATATTTCAAAATCTACATGAGCTCCATCCAAAAATATATAATATTAGATAGGAAGAATAAAGGTCAGCCAGGCTGCATTACATCGAGGTAGAAAAGTCACAGTTTTTGTATTAATAAAACCAACACTGGTACGAATGTGTGTGAGTGTCCAGAACAGGTACACCATTTAAATTTTAGAGGAAATGTTTTATCTCCTACTCGTGGTTCTTGATGGAGTGAGTGTGCAGGCGTTACCTTTTTTCTTCGATGTTTCACCTGCATGATGTGCGAATAATTTTTCTCTCCTCTCCTTGTTAGTTTTTCACAAATCCCACATAGTGTAACACAAACACAGAAGCTGGTAAACAAGTATACCGATGAGATAATATTCAAAGTTTAAGAAAAGCTGGCAAACATTTTCAGTAACTCAGCTTTATTTTTACTCCTGATTAGCAGGATTTAAGGAAAGCTTAGTTGTTTTCATATTTCCATTTTAGTAGATTAACCCTCCTGTAACCTCTTTCCGTGTAGTTACTTGAAAAGGCTGAAGCCAGAGAGAGAGAACGAGAAAAGGAGGAGGCAAGGAAGATGAAAAGGAAAGAAGCTGCCTTTAAAAACATGCTGAAACAGGCCACACCACCACTGGAGCCAGAGACTACATGGGAGGGGGTACGTAGCTTTGCAGCACCAACTATTTTCCCCTGCCTATTTATTTTAATAATTTCTAATTTATTTGTAGAAGTAATAAACAGTAGCTTGTCTTTGTTTATGTTGCTGTCTTAACATTTTGTTGTGATTCGACATTTTACAATTTCAGGTTAGAGAGAGATTCTTGAAGGAATCGGCCTTTGAGGACGTGACTCTGGAGTCAGAGAGGAAAAGGATATTCAAAGACTTCATGCATGTCTTAGAGGTAAGTGTGTCGTGATTGTTGGAATGGGCTGAATTGTTCAGTCTTAGTGACAAAGACGATGATGTTTAACATGGTTTGTATTATTTTAAAAAGCATGAATGCCAGCATCACCACTCGAAGACAAAGAAGCACTCGAAGAAGTCCAAGAAGCATCACAGGAAACGATCCCGCTCTCGATCGGTTTGTAGTCCGTAATCTACACATAATACAGATATCTCACTGCTCCTTACCTCGCCTCGTTAATCTCTGAGTTACTGAACATGTTGACAGGGCTCGGAGTCTGAAGACGAGGAATACCACAAGAAGAAAAAGCGGTCACAGTCCAAATCTCCTTCTGAACGCTCGTCTAGTGGAGAATCTGGTGAGTTTTTTTAAAGTTGTGATGATCTATTTATCATCGTGTGGAAGAAGAAAAACTGCTGTGTTGACATTTACTGACATTTTGCTTCTCCAGAGAGAAGCTACAAAAAGTCCAAGAAGCACAAGAAGAAGGCCAAGAAGAGACGTCACAAGTCTGTAAGTACACTGGAAGACCACAAAGTCCCTTTATGTATGTGTGTGTATACATAATCTGAAAGTGCATGTTGTGTTTGTGTGTGCGCTGATGGTGATTATGAAAACCAGGCATCTCCAGACTCTGACAATGAGAAGAAAGGAAGAGAGCGCGACGGGAAGCGCGAAAAGGACCTAGAGAAAGATAAAGAGAACGACAAGTCTCGGGGGAAATCTCGCTCAGACTCCAAACAGAAGTCTCCTAAAAGAAAAGCGGCGAAAGAGGAGGTTGGTGTTCTTTATTACTACTGTGGAAGGAAAATTCTTTTGATGCGAAAGAAATGTACGAGTGCATGTTGTTCATGGTTAAGGTAGGGAACCGAGGGACCTTCACACTTGGTGTGAGGAGGCTCAGACTGTCTGCTAGATAAGCTGAAGACCTTGGAGATGTTTAATTTTCATTAATGCACAGATGAAAACTGGTCTTGGATTTAGTTACAGACCTTGTCTACACCCTCTTTTCTTATGACGTGTTTTCTTCAAGGCTGAGTTACCAGATAAACTGAGACAAGAAGAATTTAAAGCCATAGTTTATTTGAAGTGGGACTGGATGATGTGTAGTCGTTGTATTACTTACAGGAAACACACCCACACCGTTTGGAGAAGCAGCAGGAGCACAGGTGTACAGAATTTAACTTGAAGTCCACTTCCATTCCTGTTTTAAATAATATAAAATGCTCTGCCAGATGAATTGAATTATGTCTATTTTTTAACAAAATGACAATGTTTTATTTTACGAGCCATTGTAGGAGGGAGTAACCACTACCACAGTACCCACAAGGTCTTACAAGTATTTTAAAGTATTGAATTCAAAATAAGGTCTTAAAAGTGTTGATTTTTCTTAAAAGTCTTAATTTTTTTCTTGTCCTTTCATAGACTTAATGTCATTAATAGAATATAGATTTGTTTTCAGTGAGAGATTGAGTTTATGTAGTGACTTTGCTACTGTTGCTGGTCTAGAAACGAATTTATTTATATTTAAAATGTTTAATTCTAATCCTATTATTAATTTATTCTCTTTTAGATAATTCTTTTTTTAGAAAGCAATTATTTAGTAATAAAAAAGGACCGATAAGTGCTGTTTTAAGTGGCAGCAGAATCCAAAATACGTGTGGGTTAAGCCTTATTCCAGTCAGTGTGCCCCGACTGTCATCTAGAGATCATTTTCTGAAAACTCGCTCTCATCTTCACGAGTGTTTAACTGAGTCTCTGTGTTTTCTGTGTTGCGTTCAGGGCGGCTGGGACACATCAGGCAGTGAGCTGAGTGAAGGAGAGCTGGAGAAAAGGAGAAGAACTTTACTGGAACAGCTGGATGCACCTTGATGATCGCACTTCTGCTGCCCCCTTTAAATGTATTTGTACACTTCAACAAACATGCATTCCCCTCCGAGCTCATGTGACCGTGCCGGTCAGAACACCCCGGGCGGACCGTGTGAGACGACGCCACCTTCACTTGGTATTTACGGGAATGTGCTACACTGAGCTTACACACTTCACTTGGTTACTAATTTGGTGTCAGGAAACTGATCAGCTAATCAATCGTTAAATATCAGGTTGTCTTTCTGTTGCTTTTGTTAGCTTTTTTTTTTTTTTAGTTGACTAGTTGTACATGTTTTCCATTGCCATTATTTTTTTATATTCAATTTAAACGACATGTTTAACGTCAGCACGACTGAAATAGAGTAAGACAACATCACTTTTCATCATCTGTGGACACATCTGAAGATGATCGAAAAATGCTTTTTGATTTGAACCAAACAAACTAAAGCTGTTCTCGAGGAATGATTCAAAAAGATTTTAATTGGAGCATTTGTTGAAATTGATATACTGTAGTGAAATGTAATAAAATACTGTTCCAATGGATTATGCCTGTAATGTCATACTTAAGAGCAGAGATTCACAAACTTTTACATGTCAGGTTTTTAAACAATAATCAAACTAGGATCACTACAAATTACAGTCAATCAAAATGGCCAGCTCTGTTTCTTCCCTTGTTGTGTTATGTTAAAATATTCTGTTCCACCTTCTGCTGGGGAACCTCCTACCGTCCACTCAAAGACCACTGTCCCCGGACCTCAGTTTGAAAATCACCACTTTACTTATGTTAATTCTTGCTGAACTGCAGCCGCCTTGATGTCGTGAGGTTATCCTCGCCCACGTGTGCATAATGTCAGAACAAGTGGGGATCACAGTTGGACACAAACCTAACCGGCATCCATTGTGCGGTAATTGCCGTTGACTCTGCGCAGATCTGGCTCATCTCAAACGTACCTGTTGTATAGACTCATATAAACATAATCCCTCTCAGTCATCACTTATGACCGGCTAGAAGTTTGCAGCGGTGTCTGCATCTGCACAGACCCCGCCCTCTGCCTGTTTTCTTATTTACTCATTTCGTGTTCAGGATCATTTGGCAAGTGTAGCCCCCCCCAGCAAACACACTGTGAAGATTTAAAGGTTGGCACTCCTAAAAACAAAAAACATAGCAAGCAGCAGTTACATTGCATTCCCCGTCTCTGTCCTGTGCTCTCTGTCTGTGAGAGCTGCAAAAAGAGTTTTACACACACAGGCAGAGGAAACTGAGAATAACTTCGGCTGTATTCACGCAAAATCTGGCGTTGTGCCAAGGTTCTGGCATGTTTATTTGTTCTTTAGAACATGATTAGAAAATAATGCTTTATTTCTGTTCTCTTAGTTCACTCTCCTGCTGTCATTCGTTGAGCCAGGAAGGTAGGACCATCTATGAATGATGATTTTACAAACAATGCTGCATATTCTGCCTTTAAAGCGATATTCCACTCCTACATGATAACCCACTCAGTATGTACTCACCCCTATGCCGATGTGATGATGGGTGAAGATCTTCAGTTCACAAAACAATCCTGGAGTTTCAGCAGAAAACAGGATTGCAGCTAATGGCAGTGATTGGAGACCAAATGTAAATGTAAAAAAAAAAAAAAACACGAACACAAAATGTCTCCATCCTGCTCGTGTGGTGTAATCCAAGTGTCCGTGAGCTGCGAGATTAAAATTTAACCGCAAAAGACGCAATTTACACCATGTTTTTAGCTGAAATGTCAACTGTAGCATGTAGCAGGTAGCATGTAAACATGGCGTCGATCTCGCGATATTTTCACACGTGCATCCATCAAGATTTATACAAAGTCTCGCGATACCTCGACGCCATGTTTACATGCTACCTGCTACATGCTACAGTTGACATTTCGGCTAAAAACTGTAAATTAAGTCTTTTGTGGTTAAATTTTAATGTTGCCGCTCATGGACACTTGGATTACACCACACAAGCAGTATGCAGACATTTTGTGTTTGTTTTGTGTTCTTTTTTTTACATTTTATCCGTGGTCGCCATTCGCTGCCATTAGCTGCAACCCTGTTTTCTGCTGAAACTCCAGGATTGTTTTGTGAACTGAAGATCTTCACCCATCCTCACATCGCATAGGGGTGAGTAGATATTGAGTGGATTCTCATCTAGGAGTGGAATATCGCTTTAAATACTGATCTTCGTATGACTCTACAAACGCTAAAAGTCTTACATTTCATCAGCAGTTTCTTCCATATAATTGATTCGAGTCCTCTAGGAGGTAGTTTTATTTGTTGTTTCAGTCAAAAACTGAAGATGACTTTCCCCCCACCTGTTTGAAAAAGAGAAGAGAAAGCAGACAGTTGTATATTCAATGTAAATAGTTTATTTAATCATATTTGTTGAAAATCTCATATCACCTAATTTTAAAAAAAGCTTGTTATTTTGTAATAAGCACAAACTGCCTAAAATACATTTCTGGTGAAAGTAAAAAAAAAAAAAAAAAAACATGCCAGTATTATCCAGTTAGACAAATGTCACTATTACAGACTGGTGAAGTTGAGAGAGAAAAGAGATGAACGGCAGCACGTGCTTCAGTGGAGATAATTACAGGAGGGTGCGTCACGGCGCCACAAAACCAGCTAATCACAGGTCAACTCATAGAAACTAGTTTTATTTGAAACAATGCACAATTTAGGAGTTTAAATCTGTTGCATCGTGTTTTTGTGGCTGGCTTTGACGCCCCTGCGACACACCCACACGCAAATTCAGTGATCCGCTGCCTCCTGCATGACAGTGAGACATGATGATTTAACACACTACTGTAGACTCATTTGGCTTAATTAAATATACAAAAAACAAAAAAAGGAAACAAAAACTATAAGTTAAAATAACATTCAAGTTGTATAGCACAAGGCAATGAAAACTTTTGTTTAAACAATATGTACAATATTAACCATCTGGTAATGTGAATTAACAAAAAAAAAAAAGAACATGGTTTGTAGCAAAATATCTGTACATTTAGGAAACTTTTTTTGTGTGTTGTGTACTTTGTTTTGCCATGTTTTTAATGACACACATTTAGATGAAAACATGAGCCTAAAGGAAATCCTTTCAGTGGTTAAATACTATACATTAAAATTACAATAAAGTGAGTAAACACAGTAGCCTGGAATAAAAAATAAAAAAGTCGACAGATGAAATGCTATCCAGTTCTGACAATGAGATCCTCCAGTAAAGTTCAGTATCTTTCGTGCAGTTTGGTAGAAAAATGTATTTTAAGTTGCGCTGCGGGCTACTTTACTCAGTATTTATTTGACGTATTTGTTCCCAGAAACCAAACAAATTGCTGTGCTGCTACAGAAATGCAACATTTTAAATGGACGGTAGAGTTTTAAATGAGCAGGCAGCCGACTTCTATCGATTAAGAGCTACAGATTCAAGCTTGATCGGTTAACCTCAGTAACAACTTCAGCATGGAAGAGCCCTGATATTTACAATTCACGGTTACACTTTATTTTACAGTATACTAATAAGACGCAACAAGCCGTGACAAAAACTAGAAATATGTCATTTATTCAACAGTACACTACACACTAATAAGATGTAACAAGCTGTAAATTGTCCAATTTGATGAAAAACAGAAATACATACTTTATTAGACTTTGTTGGAGGAACACAATACAACAAAACTGTAAACTAAAGTCTATTGTTTCCCACTTTTAGACCCTTTTTAGGCTATTAGAGGGTAATTAGGGACACGTTACAACAGAACTGTACTGTTAACTAAAGTGAAATTACATATCTGCCAAAGAATGTGTGTCTCAAGTAGCAGATGTGACTTCACTTTAATTTACAGCACAGTTCTGTTGTAATGTATCCCTGATAAGGGTCTAACAGTAAGAAATAATACACTTTAGTTTATGGTACAGTTCTGTTTTAATGTGTCCATAACTACCCTCCAATTAAGTGTCTAATATTGTGTAATAAAGACACTATTATTTCTAGTTTTGTCTAATTTAGTACAAGTACAAAGTGCAGCTTGTTGCATCTTATTAGTGTACCATCAGGTGTATAGTGTCAAGGGCTGTGGTACGCAAGCGCCCTCTAGTGGTCGGCAGAGGAATGTCAGACAGTTTTTCAAAACGAAATTTAATTTAAAAACATAATACTATAAAAACTTATGTAAAATAAGTTTTGTCTTTCCTGTATTTCTGTTTAAATATCACTCTGCTACGTAGTCACAATCGTGCACGTAACATGAATTTGACATCCATAGTTAAGAGCTAAACGATGGCACGATAGTAAACAGGTAAAAATGAAAAGACGGAAAATGACTGGTTCCAAATCACTGCAATTGTTGAGGAGAATATTTTGAGCAGCCATGTTGAAAACGACACTGTAAACCAGAACACAAGTGCTGGTGGCCACTTAAGAAGCGCCAGTGAAGTGTCCACGCATGTGCTAAAACCAAACGGCTCAAAACTGTGAGGTGGTACATGGTGTAAAAATAGCTGTCTTTGTTTACTAACTAGAACATATTTCTAGTTTTTGTCTAATTTAATACAAAGTACAGCTTGTTGTGTCTACTTAGTGTACTGTAAAATTAAAAAAAAGTGCAACCCAGTTCACATTAGCCCGGTCATGTTTTAACATTAATTAGTTTTTTTTATGTTCATTCTTCATCATTCTTAGACTTAATTTCATACAAATATAGAGTTTTAATGATTTTTTTTTTTAAACACCGTCTTCATGCCTGATCATCAGCCCTTTTTTAGTCAAAGTTTAAAAAGCCTCATGAGATGTAGAAAAAAGTGCAAGTTGAGCACGTTCGTATAGTTCGAGGAATGGATGGAAAAGGAGCACCGGAATGTACCGAGATACGGCGCTAAAAGATGTAACAGCTAAAGGGAACATGTCCCATACATTCTACATTATTATGTTTCCAAGGAAGCATCTCTTCACGTGGCTCTTAAGGCCACCGCAAGTCCATCTTTTTTTTTTTTTTTTTCCTTCTTCTTCTTACACACCTTTTAAAATTAAAGCCAGGTCAAGTTGTATTGCTTGAAGTGGGGGAATATTAAAAAAACAAAACAGCCATCAGACAAAACAGAAGACATGAGCCCACAAAAATAAGTTCAGGCACTTGGCTTGTCTAAGGTTTCTGCATCAACCTTTCAGACACTTTAAATTCAGTCCCATACATACATGTCCCAGTCCTTCATCGTGAAAAGCTACTATACCACAGACATGGAATAACGTGTATTCTTATGTAATATATATACATACTCATCTCTATGGTTGCTACGACACTCGTCATTCTTTCACTTCACATCCTTCAATCTGCATCAAACCTCCTGTCCGTCTCGCCTTCTCTTGACATCACTCGCAGTCTTCCCCACCCCACCCCCAGCACATGCACCGCTCCCTCGTCACATGACCACTTCGCCGTTGTTCACCGGCCGCAGGTTCTGATCATCAAAGCGTCTCCTGACACTCCTCCGCACAGCGTCCGCTCGCCTGTAAGGCTGATTCCTCAAATCTGAGAGGGGAAGAAGGGATTGGATGGGGATGTGGGGGAAGGTGAGGTGAATAAAAGAGCTGTCAGTCATCTTGTCAGGGTGTTTGTGATGAGCCCACATGCTCAGAGTGCTGGCAGCCTGTCTTTCAAAGCAGCATGAGTTCTACACAGAAAAAAAAAAGCCTTGCAGGTCAGCTGTCTCTGTGCATTACAACTGAGACAGGCCACAGGGTTTTGACTGGTAATACCTCTGCCAGAAATCTAGAAAAGCTTCCGTGCATCTTGTGAGACTGAGATGCATCTTCCCCAGAAAAAGAGTAAAATAAACTAAAGATAAGTCTATTTTTTTTATCATTAGACATTCAAATTTACTGTCAAGAAGGAGAAAGGAGAGGGAGAGGTAGGTCAACACTGAGTGGACCCTAAATGAGAAGACAGTAAAACAGACATATGTAGACGCTGCATTGACCAGAGCTGCAATACGTGAACATCGCTGCTATATTGGACTGTGTAAGACTGGGCTGTGGACAAATACGGTGGAAAAACGCTTGTAGTGATCAAGATTACAGCGATCAATCGATTAAAAAGCTTGCGACTGACTCATTTTATTACAAATGTTAAAATAATCAGTCCCTCCAGGAAGTTGTGATGTTGAGATCGCAACAATTAACGCAAATTCAACCACTCCCTGTGAATTCTGTGCAACCTTGCAATTTTGTCCAAACTCAACAAATTTTCTGCAAATTTGACCGATCAATGTTGCTTATCATTGTTGGTTATCATTGTTATTGACACTTATCAGCACTTTGTGCACTTTATTTTAGAATTTTGTGCTGTTTTGACTGAGTTTGAGGTCAAAAAGATTTTGCTTCTTTGAGTAAAACCCCCCAGGTGCTTTAATCATCTATGAATACAGCAGATTTTGTTTAATTTTTTTTGTAATCCTGAGCCTTTTTGGTGAAGTTACTTAGAACGCTCAGAAAATAGTGTAGTTTTGTTGTATAAAAGTATAAAATATAAAAGTTCAGAGAGCAGTGTCAACAACCGTGACAAACCTTGTGTTCTTTGTCAGTACCCCAAACAAAAAATACAAAAAAATAGTAAATAACAATAAACATTTCGTCAGTTCATTCGAGATGAACATGTATGATGTTTGCGCGGGGGACTGTTACGATCGGTGACTTGTGGGAAGCTACAATGATTAAGGAAAAGTTGCAGTGATTGGACATAATTGCACAGTTTTGCAGAATTAACAGGAATTGGTCAAATTTACGCTGATTCCTGGAGGAACTGAAAAAAACTAGAGTCATTTTCTCTCAATGAAAACTGTCGTCTCCTTGAAGCTAATTACAAACTGTCAGAAATGAGAAACAGCAGCAAAACTTAAAGTACAAAACAATAAATAATAAAACTGAGTAAAAAGTGAAGCTGTTCATTTTGTTACTTTATATTCATGTAAATTAATATAAAAATGTCAATTCGATGGTGATTCGCATGAGGAATAAAGAGAAGAATCATTTGTAATAATCATGACACGCGATCAAGATAAGAGGTTTTCTCTGTACATGTTAATGGGGGAGCTGCTGTTTACTGGATAAAAAGCACTACAATGTCTAAAACTTTTACATTTTTCTAATGGATTTCAAAGAGCCGTGTTATCTTCAAGAGTTTATAAACCTATCCTGGTCCACATAGATTTCAAACCTTTGAACATAAAAAAAATGACTCTGA
Organism: Lutjanus argentimaculatus; assembly: GCA_034769285.1. Lineage (NCBI taxonomy): Eukaryota > Metazoa > Chordata > Actinopteri > Lutjaniformes > Lutjanidae > Lutjanus > Lutjanus argentimaculatus. Next base: position 1,106,693 of record JAWZSL010000019.1, on the reverse strand, counting down.
AATCAGTTTATAAATGTAAACGTTATAGTGCTTTTTATCCAGAAAAACAGCAGCTCCCCGTTAACATGTTTGTCCACAGGCCAGTCTTGCCCTGTCCAACATGGCGGCGATGTTGACATATGATCCAAAGGCCAGTGCAGCGTCTATGTATATATGTCCAAGGTAAAAAGGAAGGAAGGGAGGTAATAAAGAGATGCTTGCCAGGTTTGGGACACATCCACCACTACAGGGGTGCTACTGGAGGAGTTCCTTACCCTCGAGTAGACATTGGGAAATTTAGTAATATTATTCTTCTTTAGGGCTAGATGAAGAGAAGACAAAATGAAGGTTAAAATGGAGGAGGAGGAGGCTGACCGGAGCATGTCAGCCAAACATATTCACACTTTCTTTGCTAAGAGAGCACTGCAAAGCAAAGTGGCAGCAGGCTGCATGAGGGAGGGAAAGGCCAGAGGAAGAGGAGGGCATGAGCAGGGACAGAGCTGGAGGATGTTAACCAGTTCACCTGGCAGAGAGGAGGGGAGGAGGGTGGAGGAGTGGAGGATCAAAGCTTCTGAAGGTTTTCTTTTTTCTTTTCTGTGTTATAAACCCAGTCTGCTTTGCAGAGTGGCTACCAGCAGGACAGAAGAAGAGCCCGTTTCAAACATCCAGTACAGAGCAGTTGTGAACTGAAGTAAACAAACGAGGTTCCAGGACACAACAGGATTGTTACGCTCAACAGCATCTTGACCAAAAAAACCAAGCAAAGCATGCGTGCAGCCAGGGAAATCCTGATCACCAGTGAATTATTCACCACAAGAGGACAGGTGAGAATGCAGCAAAACAACCTGGTTGCATGTTAGTAGCACACACACACAGAATACAACTGCAAAGACAGACAGCTGCAACGTGAAGGATTATTTATATAAAAACATCATGCAGATTATTAGAGCCTGTTCACATCTGGTTTTAACATGCATATTGGAGATCCAGTCACATGTGGACAGCTCTGAGTACAGGAGTGAGGAAGCTTCTGAGATCGGCAGCCTGTAGGCAGCGTGTCCTGGGCCACGTGGAAAGACTTCCTGCTCATCTGACACCCTGTGAGGTCATCATTTGGTTCACTGTGATGCAAATTAAGTGTTTGGGTTTTCTTACCTGCAGTGGAGGTTTGTGAGCACGCTAAAGACTACTTAAGGAAGCCTTACTATTTTGAGAGTTGTTGAGTTAGAAGCAACTTTATAAACTTTGTAAAACGCTTCCTACAACAAATTCTTTGTTATTTGGGCCTTCTTTTAAAATCAGCAAATGTTATACATTAAATTATTTCTTCCTTTGTAGAAAAAAAAAACATTGTGCCTGTTTGTTCCAGTGTTAATGACTACTACTGTTGGACTGCCGCTTAAAAACAATAACGCATTTTTTAAATGCAGTTATTTGCATACAGAGCAGGGAAGTGAAACCGCTACAGTGAATTTGTGATCATTCATGCCATATTGTTAATTTGGCATTAAATGCAATACATGAAGTTATTTCTTTCTTTGTAAAAGACACTGTGTTGCTGTGAAGAGCAGACAGGAGAAACGCTGGGCAGCGCACTTCCATTTTCTCTGAGCAAACGAAAGAACATTTTGCACGTCTACTTGATGAATCAGGTGCACAGGAGAAGAACGACTGGACAAAAGAGTTGCAAATGAACCCCCACATACTGTCTTATTGCCACACTGTGACAATGAGAAGCCATCTTAAATAGGGAGTGGTTATTAGTCTGCATCCCTCACATTACCCACGTGCAATAAGAGGGTATAAATAATTAACTATTAGACACACTACACTGTCCAAAATCTAGAAAAATCATAATAAAGCACTCCGTATAATCAAACAAATGTAAATTAAATGGGTATATGAATGCTTAAAACTCAAAATGGTTAAACTGTATTCTTGAAAAAATTTAATACATTACCAAATTTTGCAGGTTACATTTGTAAATGAACCTGAAAGTGAAAGACTGCATCAGTAAATAAATAAATGTAACCCTACATGATGGATACAACAAGGCAATACATATCAAATTTACCTTTACCCTGTGAAGACTGCATGTATTAAATCAACAAGATCCCTATAAATAAATCCCACAGGCACCAAGAGATGACTGCAGTAAAAAAGAAATGCACATAAACAAGTTAGACAGTGTGCAGGAGTTCTTTTGCAACTGTCTCTGATTCAGTCATTAAAGTATGAATACCCCTGGTGTTTATTTGTTTACACCACAGGAAGTGAGGCCCGATGACTCGAGACACATCTGGAGACGCATTTCAATGCAGGTGTGAACCGTCCACTTGTGATCGGATCACCCAGGACGAATGTTAATACCAGATATGAAACCTGACACACCACAAAAACTCATTTGACAGAGAGGGTGACCTGTAAAGCGTGAACTAACTGGGAGAGAAGGGATGCATTGTGGGAAAGCGGCAGGGGTTGAAGCAATCAGCATGCGAAAAAGCTGTATCAGCAGCAGTAATGACATGTGATAATGAACACACAAACATTCATTTGTGATTAAAACATTGATTGAAACACAAAAAGCAAGTTATAATGCCACAGGCACCTACACATCAGTTAAACCTGCCACAAACCAGGAAGTTTGTTTGCAGTGTGTCACCACTAGATGGCAGCTTGACTTTTCTGCTTTGTTACTCGGCGAGAGAACGTGCACTCTTCACCAATTTTAATCTCCCGTCAGAGCAGATAAGTTTGACCTTGCAGACAGTTTTCCTCTGTGACATTATGGTTTGCCTTGGTTTGATAAAATAATGATGATAAATGAGGGTGTCACACACTTCATGCAGGTGGGAAGAGAAAACCGTTACCCCCCCGACACCAAGTCATGCTCAGGGTGGAGAAAACACACACAAAAAACACACACATTTGACCACGTCTGTGTGCGCCTCAGGTCCGGGGTGTGAGGTTAAAGGAGGAGGAGGGGTGTGACGAGGCATGCGAGGAGGAAGGAGGAGAGAACAGAGATAAAGAGGAGAACGTTTTGTTCCAGCAACCTTAGAGAAGAGAGACAGTTCTATAAGCTTAGTAATGGTACTCCTCATTGAGGGCGGGCTCGCAGAAGAACCGAGAGCCGCGCTTGGCTGTGCGGGCGGTAAAGGGCACTGTCTTCAGCACTGCATTGAGAACAACAAGGACAACAGCCAGGACAAGACAAGACAAACACAATATAAGAAAAGCAGACTCCTACAGGGGTTTAGCACTGGTTAGCACTAAGCAAATACCCAACAACAGCATCAGAGGGGCAAAATGTCCGTAAAGTGTTTGAGAGTGAATTCTAGCAGTTAAAGCTCTACTGAAGGGCCTGAAAAACACTTCAATTGTTCCACAGTTTTACTGTGATGAACTCTTTCTGGCTTTGTTTGTTATATTGTAACAGAGATTTGGATCAATCTGCATTTAAATTCAGATTTTTAACACTACAAGCGCATTTAAATTATTCATGTGGCCAGTGGTGGGAAAAATATTGAGAAACTTTACTTAAAGCTGAAGTAGGCAGTTTATTTATGGCGTCACTGGGGCAAAAGTTCCTTAAAAACCTTTAAGAATAATGTGATTCATGTGGTCTGAGAGGAAATTAGACTTCTGCTCCTCCTGAGGTGCAGTAAGCGATTCTGAATAAAGAATGGTTGAGTTTCATTCCCCAGGTCATCAAATATTGACGTTTTGGTAATGAGACTTAATCAACTATCTTAATGACAGGGATGTGCACAATTAGTCGACTACACGATTAAACATTGCCATCCACGCTAGACGGCACCAGAAATACCCGTCTGCTGAACTAGTTATCAGTATTTTATTCATGTACAATGCAAGTTAACTGTTGCTGCTAAGGTGTTATCCAGCCGCCCGCCACTAGTCCGGGCTGCGACCCCCAAGTTAAGTGCTGCACAGAAATGCTCACACCAGAGAGCACTGACAAGTTTATATTTCAGCTGAGAAATGTTCCAGTATTTATCCTGGTCACAGTAAAGAAAAGACTGATTGTGTTTAAGTTTTAAAAGAAAAGTACATCTTATAGATGATAAGCTTTAATGTGTTCTGCTCTCCTCACTTGGAACAGCCTTCAAAAAGACTTGAAACTAAGAGAATTGGCGAATGCATCGTCACTGCGTGCAGGCATTTCTATTATTCTGAAATGTTAATGTATATTCTTTAAGTTTTATTGTGGTTATAGTTGTCGTCTGTAACATTTTCTATGCTGCTGTCTTGGCCAGGTCATCCTTAAAAAAGAGGTCATATCGGCCTCAAACATCCTGTGTTGAGTTGTAGTAACTATAAAGGTCAAATACACGCATGTAGTGGAGTAAAGGTGGAATATTTGCATATGAAATGTAGTTAAAAAGATGTATAAAGTAGCATAAAATGGATATATTATAATATATAAGTACATAACTTCCTAAAAAATACTGAAATGCAGCACTTGAGTAAATTTACAAAGATAATTTCCACCACTGCCCTTCAGTAAACATAAGATGTATTTGTTCAGATTAATTATTATTCTAGAAGCCCCGTCTACATACAGATGGTGTTACAAAGCAATGACAGAGCAGATCAGATAAGCAATGATCATCAGACGCATCTGAGCTGAGCGTCTCTGGATTAGACCGTCAGGACTGTCAGCGCATGTTTGTACTCGTTAGGTTTTTATACCTTTGGTGCTCAAACATCTGACAGCTGAATTTTGAAAGAGCCAAAAGTCGTCGTGTTAGTTGGTTTAGAGTCCCTTTGTTAATGACTGAATGTACAGCACCAGAGAGGACCTTCATGCAGAGCGCCCTGAATGTGTGTGTGTGTGTGTGTGTGAGAGAGAGACTGCAGCCAGGCCCAGGTGGCGTTACCCGTGATGATGTCCTCGATCGCTCCATCTTTGCCTTCGTAGACGTGGCGGCTGTCTTTCACCTGTTTCCTCCTGAGCTCCTGGATCAGCTCCTGCTGCTGCCGCTTGTTCTTATGAGATGGAGACTGAGGATGCACACACACACACACACACACACACACACACACACACATTTTGTCAGCAAGTATTCATCAAAGTCCTTTTATTTCCTGACTAAATTGTAACAATGATGCACACTTAAAAAAAAAGTAATGACGACAGAAATTACAACGAAATCTCTGTTAATTATGCCCTGACGAGTAAAGACTGAGACAAGCTCAGGCATCACAAAGCACTTATTAATCTCAAAGTGCATGCCTCATCTTCACTGGAACTCCCTAAAAACTTGGTATTTCACCCAGATGGGTGTGGTTTTTGCAGGACGTAGCAGTGCACGCTACAGCAAGTTCATGGGTGAGCTCTGCGACAGTCTCAGCCTGTGCTCTGAGTACACAAAGAAAAAGTTGGACTGAGTGGCAAAGTATAGGCGTGAGTTATTTCTATAGGTTGGAAAATCAGGCAAACTAGACTGAATAATACACACGTGCAATATGAGACCAGTTTGTTTGTCTATGAGCCTTGTAGGCCCGTTTGAGCGAGATATTACACTTAAATCAGAAAACAGACACCACATCTTTGTATACATTTGTTGTTGGACATAATTTAGTGCATCTTGCCAATATATTCCAGCACAATTTTGTCATATTATTCAGGTTAGGTTTTTTGAAAGTTTGCAGGCAAGTTTAGTCGCGGTTGCAGATGTGGCATCCCTGCTTGAAGTTAGAGTTCGGTGTGAAGTCTCCCGTAGATTTAATGTTGGGGTTAAAGCAAAGATCTGGTTAATAAACAACTTTCTAGGCTGCAGTTTTGCAAGCTTATCTAAAATGTGATTAGAGGCTGGACGGCTCCGGCCCAGGGTGAAATACCAAGTTTTTCAGGAGCCCCCATCTTCACCTGGGCTCTTTAAGGTGGAAATAAAAGAAGGAAAAAAAGAGGACAACTTGTTGACACATTTCTCTTATATTCACACAAAAGGATGGACTGAGTGCATCACTCCCAATGAGGAGGGACTTTAACCCACTAAAACTTTCAGTAAGCAACTGAGGCTAATACTAAATTTAAAATCTAGTCAGACTTCATGCACACACACTGACTCATCATTTAACATCTATTAATAAGTCTTCTCAGACATGAGTGCAGTATAATTAAAGGATTCTCCCACTCATCCCTTTACTCTGAAGGTTCGTGCATGTGTGAGCTAATTGGACCATTTAAGAAGTATAACCGCTCATCCTGAGTGGATGTGATGTGGCTCAGCAGGGTGTCAGACTGTAGGAGCAGATATAACTCCACCCGGCAGGCAGTCGGTGCTCCACTAATCCTGTGATCAGGAGTCTGGAGAGAGGATGAAGAGCGGTAGGGGAGGAAGTGGAACCGGCTTACCTTGTGGTCGCTGTGATCCACTGTAGCCCCATGCCCCACAAAGCAAAGGACGGAGGGAGGGGAGGGGAGGGGAGGGGATGAGGAAGTAAAGAGGGAGGAGAAGTTGGGGAAAGAAGCACGACCTACCTTCTGGTCTTCCTCCATCATGGCTTCCTGTTCCAGAAGTTTCTCCATCATCAGCTGCTCCTGTCTCTTCCTCTGCTCATTGTCCTCCTCTGCTTGCTGAAGACATTACAGATAAATATCAGTTACTGTGTCCCACACTGCTGCAGTTTGCTGCAAAAAACCCTTTAAGATGTCCTCAGTAACACCGCTGAGACACTTCCAGGGTTTAATTGCTAATTTTACTGACTGTAATTGCTATTGTTTTTATTTTTAATTACTTTCATTATTTATCTGTTTATTTGTCCCATTATCAATGAATGCCCCTTTACCTTTTAATCAGATAATAAACCTTTGCACACAGCTTCAGAAAAGTCCCCAGCAGGTATTTGTAGGCTAACAGTCCTCATGGTATGGCTACAGCAATCGTCTTAAGTTGAAAACTTTGAAAATTCATAACAAAATCAGCCGTATGTGCAATCACTTTGCAACTCTCACCAAAACATAGCCCCAGTCAAGCAGAAATGTTTGGTTGGTAGACATAATAAAGTCCATCACTCTATTTTTCTCATGAATATACAATTAATTGATCCAATCTCCTCCCACAGTTTTTGCTCAACAGACACCAAACTCACAACACTACATCTTCAGACTCTCCTCCACAAACTATAGAGCCAGATTTTTCATTTCCCAAATAATGAGCCCAGAGTGCATCAAAAAGTGTTACTGTAAACAGCTACTGCAAATTCCCTCTATTTGTAAATCTCCAGCCTTGATGCAAATAAATGACAAAGGTCTGAAGTCATGGTAGATGTACAGGCAGATTCTTTATAGTTTAAATTCTATCCATGTGTTCACTATTGAAGTCAATGGATATAGAAGCACCTTTAAACATCAGTTTCTTACTTATGGAACAATCAACCTTTGTAAAAAATACACCACAGACTCTCTGTTGTCTTAAATGAAGTACACAAATTCTCAGAATTTTTTTAATGATAAAATGGTGATGACACGTACTCACAGTAATAAATTGTTTAATTGTATGTGATGTCAGAAACTCTTATTTTGAAAACACTCAACAGTTTCTGCACATGTGCTGTTGCAAGGTGAGATTCTACTTCAGTATCATGAAATGTGGTGAATGAACTCATTAACATAGTTTGGAGTAGTAAAGGAGAAAAAGCGTCGCACTAAACAGAGTTGACACACAAAAAACCGTGAGAGGCAAACAAACGAAAACACGTCCAGCAAGACTTGGATTGAGTCCAAGTTCATGTAAAACCTGTTGCTGAGTGAAATATTACTCACAAAGAGCCAAATACCAACACTAAAACCATTAACATATAAGCATTAAAATAAGCTTCACATGGGAGTCAACCCCCAGTCTCCTTTCTGCAAGAAAGCCCTTTCTAGAAGGCAGCTTTGTGGGCTTTCTGACAGAAAGTCCTGAAGCTAGCGTCTCAAGGTTACATTAGCTGCTACAAGTATAACAAACCCAAATATCCGACCAAACTTTCTTGGCCAAGTTGTATTATTGGTAATGTAAGAGTCTGAAGATCAATTTACAATGTTAAATCAGCTGAGAAATCTTTTTTTATGTTTCTGACAGTTTGTGTGTGATTGCGTCTGAGATGATTATCTGACTCACCCTGTAAGCTTTAACAAATCGCACAAACACCGGGAAGAAGACAGAGGGCGGCGTTGTTTTGGAGTTCTCCCCGAAGAACTTCACCGCCTCGTCAAAGGCGTCCTTTCAAAGACACACAGTGGACTCCGTCAGAGAACATTTAGATTCTTCATGAACAATCCTGTCAGCTTCAACAGGGTTACAAAAACAAGCAAATTACACAGCGCGGTGTGCTCACGTTACCTGTGCAATCTTGGCGTCGTCCTGCAGCTTCTTCAGCTTGCTCTCGTTGTGTGCGATGAACTCTTTGAGCATGGTGTTGTGGCCGTGCATGCTGTACTCTCTCTTGGTCAGCTCCATGCCTCTGTTCAGCTCCTTCACGTCCAGCAGGACGTTCTCCAACGACACTGTGGACATCAGCGGCAGGATGAGTAACACACGCACGCCCCACGCCAAACAGTAAGAAGTCAAACAAGAATGACTGGCGCAGCACACCTCTTCACACCTTTTACAAAATCAAATCCAAGCACTTTTCAAGAGTTTTCAAGCTGAATTTTCAAGCCTTTCCAGAACATTTTTGATAATTGTTTTTTTGTTTGTTTGATAATTCTTTTTCATGGTTTATTAGTTCCAGCTAAGGGAAGTCTTAATGCTACACCATGCAATGAACAGGGTTCAACAATTAGGATTATCCACTTCCCCAGGAAACTGATAAAAACAGAAATCACTTACGAAACTATTTTGATAATCGATTATTGGTTAATGTAATTTTTCATGCAAAAATAGCAGAAAATTCTGTTTTCAGCCTCTCAAATATGGAGATTTCCCACTTAAATCCATTTATTATCATGTTAAGCTGAATATCTTTGGGTTTTGAACTGACAAAACAACATTTACAGGCATCACCTTGAACTGGGATGGTCACAATTTTCTGACATTTATAGACGTTGCACAACGTTGCAAACATATCTTTACTCTTACTTTACTCTGAAAAAACATTGATGACTCTGGATCACTATGGAAGTATGCAATTACAATTTCATTTACAGTTTACATTAAATTCAAGTGTTTTCAAGGATTTCCAGCACCCTGTAACAGTTAACTTGAAACAAACACATGCACATGAACGACTCACCCGCGGCAGCTTTCTCCACATAGTGCAGCTCGTTGTAGAAGAGAGAAACCTGCGCGTATTTCTCCTTTACTACATTGGCTATGTAGTGCAACAGTGTTAATTTACGGTCTGTCGACTTGGTATCAAGTAGCTGTGGAGAAAGTAAAAAAGAAGAAAACTCTAGAAAGCAATTAAACAGAAAAAAAGTAGAAGGCTTTAAATGCAGAAAGAGGAAACTTTACCAAGTCTAAACTCTGCAGCTTAAATCCGTACACCGCTCCTCTTTTGCTGCTGTTCATGTAGTTTCCAAGTGCCAAAATAATCTAAAAAACAAGAAAGAACAAACATGTGAAGAAGAAAACCAGGCTTTCATTTAACGTCATGTTTGGTCCAGACTTATAATGATTTAGTTACCTCGAGGATTTTCTTCAGCTTCTGTGACGACTTGATGGACACAGACGCTGCGATGACGGCGTGAAGTTGCTGCGGAGAAACAAAAGAGGACGACGAGAGAAGGCGTTCAATGCAGCAAAGTCACTTTTTACGGACGCAATATCACATATAGACTGCTAAGGATGGGTATCATTAGAATTTTATTGATACCTTTACTGATAGATGCTCTTATTGATAAAATTCACCATAATTTGGTGCATAAAATAAATACACAACATTCAATAGTTTTTTATTATTACTTTTACTTTTGAAGAAGTAATAGGTTAAATTGTTTCCTGAGTTATTGCATTTAGCTACATTTTCATTAAATTTAGTAAAGCGAGTCCACACTTTTGAATGTTTTGTTCTCGATACCTATTCATAGTGTCAAAAGAAAGTCCTGGCTCTCACCGGCGTGAGCATCTGCACGCTCTCACAGAAGTTGCCGATGAACGCCATGATGGTCATCTTCTGCATGAGCCGCTCGATTTTACTGAACTGCATCATGAAGCGGTCCTCGTCCGTCAGGCTCTCCATCGGCTTGCGCTCCTTCTCGAACTGCCGCAGGATTTTAATCTCATTCTCTGTGGGCTGGAAGCGCATCAGACACTCCACGAAGTCCACTGGCAGAGTTCGTAGGTCAAAGCTAAAAGACGGGGAGGGTGGAGAGAAATATATGTTAATACACTGGAAACAGACCATTTGATAACACATGCTTACTGTTAGCAAAAAGGGTCAGCTATCAATCATTTGAAGACTTTAACTTGTTATTTTGAAGGGTCTTACATCTGAATGGCCTTGCAGATCTCCTCAGGAGTCTTGCCCACTTTCCTCAGTGTGATGGCCAGGTTCTTTGCTCTGTTGGAGTCCAAGAGCGTCACCTTGTTGGGGCCCTTCTGGATGACTTTCTGCTTGCTCATGGAGAGGTCGATCGCCGGGCCCTGGGCCTTCGTCTTGAACATCTCCTCGAACTCGTCCACGTTCAGGTCCTTGATGACAACAACAAAGACTCAGTTCATGTTCTGTTATTGGTGGAAATGAGACAAGAAAAGGACTTGGTGACCGAGAGACGGCTCGTACCTCGAGTATCCTCTCATCGTCGATCTCATTGAAGACAGTCCCGTTGATCTGGTTTGGTTTCAGGGCCACCCAGTTGAATACGGGCATACGGAACTTTGTCTTGATGGGTTTCTTGATCTTAACAGCTACACAGGACACAGAGGAGTTAGTACAACATCCTCATCTGCTGTCAGAGTACACGCATGCACACGTACATTCACACACGTGCAGGTGAAAGGGATGACAGGTGTCTGGGATTGATGACCATATTGATATGACTGATACAATCCTACTTTAAGTCCCTTTTTTGATTTATTTTTACAGAATGCTTCCTTCTTTTAAAGGGACAGCTTCCTCAAAAATCAAAAAAACATATTTTTACTCTTTTACCTGTAGTGCATTTTATCCATCTAGATTTTTTTGGTCCAAGTTGCAGAGTTTTGGAGATATCGTTCGTAGAGATGTCTGCCTTCTCTCCAATATAATGGGACTAAATGGCACTCGACTTGAGGTGCTCAAAGCATAAAAAATGCATTCAGAAAATTCAAAATCAGTGTCTCTTTCCAGAAATCATGACCCAGTTACTCAAGATCATCCACAGACCTTGTTGTGAGCAGTTTCGTGTAGGAACTACTTTCTTTGAAATGCAAAAAAAGTAGTTCTGGTGGATTTTTCTGCAGAAAGAAAGTAGTTCCTACATGCAACTGTTCAAAACAAGGTCTGAAGATCATCTCAAGTAACCAAGTCATAATTTCTAGACAGAGACATTGCTGAGGCCATTTAGTTCCATTATATTTGAGAGAAGGCAGAAATCTCCGTCTCCAAAACTCTGCAACACCAAAACTATCTAGATGGATAAATAGTGCTAGAGGTAAGAGGAAAAATCTGTACTGTTGATTTGGGGGTGAACTGTCCCTTTAAACTTAACAAAAAGGACACCTGGTGATTCTTCAAGCAGAGTGAAGCGTGCTCGCCTCTGTTAGGAGAATAAGGCCAAAGGGTAACGTCTAACATGGTGAGGATTTCCTGCCTGGCACGGCGACAAACTATTTATCTGACAGATTACGGCTATTTGTGGCCACCTGAGCTGATTCATTGAGGCGGCGGCAGAAAGACGAGGCTGTCATGGGAAATGTAAACAGCATTCCAGCTCTGCATAATGCCTATCACGTTTTATCATCTGCCTGCCGCGGCACGTCATTGTGTCTCAGCATGCAACTAACACTTCTTTGAGACTGTGGCGATACTTAACTCATACAACACACACACACACACACACACACACACACACACACACACACACCCACAACAAACGCCACAATAACAACTACAGTGAGGTGTGAAGGTAAACCATGCAGAATTTTGAAATTTGGTATTTTCTTTGTTGTTTGAAATCAAGTCTTGCCAGAAAGAATACATAAAGTCATTGTTTTGGAACATGTGGTTTTATGTGTTGCTGAGCTCATGTTTATTAGAAGTGTCAAAAAGAAGTTAAAAGAGAAAATATGTTTGAGAAAAGTGAAAACAGTTATGAATTATTTCTGAGAGACTTGATATTACACAAATGTGCCCCGTGTTTTCTACTGGGAGTCAGAGACTGAAAATACCATTTCCAAAACATGTGATGAAGGAAAGGGAACAGTGGGGGAGGGGGGAAACAAAACACCAAACATGACAAGCAGAACCTACAGAAAAGTTTGATGGGTCCCTCTGGTTGGCAGAAAAAGAAACAATTCAAAGACAAATCAGTAAGAAACCGGCAAAGAGTTAGTGAGAAAAGCTTAAACATGCACATCTCAAACACACATGGTACAGTAAAGGAGCTCACTGTTTACTGACTGGTGGAACCAGTCATTATCTTTGCTGTATTTTACGCATACAGCAGCAACACACAGCGATACGTACACAGGAATGTGCACCCGCATCTACATACAGCAGAGTACAGGTTGATCTGGTTACGGAAAACTCCGATTCATTGAGACACGCGAGGGTCTGGACTTATCAATACTTATGATCTGAGCAGGAGCATGACTGACAGTCAGCTTCAAGGTCACGTTGATTTGGAAACTTTGGTTTAAACTGTCTTTTAGTGAGGGATAATGTACAGTGAGCTGGTCATTATTGCTAAATAAACCCTGACAGCATGGTGAAGGGGTTTATTTCATAATAATGACCTGCTCACTGCGCATTATCCTGCCTATTATTACATGGCTACTTGGTTAAAAAAAAAAGCAATTTGACATGAAATATTGATTTAAAAAAGACTTTCTTGCTCCTCCAGAGTCTATGATGAGAACTGTGTCCATAGCAACAGTCTGTTATTCACAACAATTTTCCGTTATACAGAAATAACAGACCGTAGAATCCTGTAATCGACCAAACAGAATCAAGTATTTAACAAAGCTGTGTAATAAATATATTTATCTGTTAAATGCCTGATTCTGACTCATTATGGCCCTCTAAGGTCTGTTATTTTCAAATAGCAAACCGTTGCTATGGGCTAGTTCTGAACTTAGACTTAGACTGGAGAAGTAAAAAAAAAAAACATTTTTAAGTCAATAAAATCATTTTCAAATCAAAATTTTGTTCCAAATTTATGATTTTTTATAGTAATTAGCCATGTAATAAGTGGGATAATGCACAATGAGCAGCTCATTATTGTGAAATAAGCCCCTGCACACCCTGTCATGGTTTATTTTGCAATAATGACCCACTCACTGTACATTATCCCTTACATAACTAACAGCATTTGACAAGATATAGGCCTATTGTTTAGTCACTGAAAATAATCACACCCAAAATATCTACCCAGAATATTTATAAGTAACATATTGTTCTGGTCCACCAATCAATAAACCTTTGAAAAAAATACAGATTCAAACTAACTTTATTAGCAACAAGCTATAGCCAATCAGTGGCAATCACACACAGGCAGCTGCTTCACATTAAAAGCCTCGAAGCGACACCTCTTTGCCACATGTCTACGTGTTCATCACATTCCCGGCCACTGGAGGGCTTTAACTGTTAAACAGCTGCAGGAAGAGTTAATTTCCTAGAAGAGTAGATTTCCTTATAGCTCTGACAAAGCAAGCAGAGCTGCAGCAGAAGGAGCTACTGGCAGCATGATTATCTGTTGAACTGATAGTGCAGCTCTTAGTGACGCGTTTAATGAGAATATTAATTCTGTATTATCCTTATATGTGTATAAAAAGTGCCACTAACATGTTTAAACATCAGCAGAGAAGTTCAGGTCACAACAAATCCTGCATATTACTGTATATAAATATATATATATGGTACCTTACGTGACCTTACCTGCTAACCCAGAGTTCATGATGACGGTGGGCGTCCCACAGCCAGGCAGGGGGGGGCTCCAGGAGGAGGCGGTGGAGGCAGAGGTGGCGAGATCGCCGAGGCTGGCCCTGGGGGAGGAGGCGGCGGTGGAGGGGGAGGCGGCGGAGGCGGGGGAGCTGCTGCTGCGGGAATGGCCGATGATGGTCCGTTTGACACTGGGAGAGAGGAGAGGCGGTAAAGAAAATAAAGAGGTGGCAAGTGTTCCAAGTTTAGCTGTTAGAGAGTGTTTAGATGTTCTAATCAAGTTTCTGTATAAATTACTCTAAATTACTTTGGATATTTAACTTTTACAACCCTGGGGTCATATTTTACCAGCTAAGTTTTTATCTGACATGCAAAATGTGTATTTTCTCTCCCTAACGAATTTAAATGCTAATAAACTGGGCTAATATTAAACTTACATGTGCCGTTCACTGGCAGCGGAGGGGGTGGAGGAGGTGGCGGCGGTGGCGGAGCGGCCGTGCCCGCCAAGACTCCCACATGGTTTGGACCAACAGCTGTGCCGGTCCCTCCCACCACAGCACTCGGCGAGCCCTCCACGCCGCAGGCTGGCGAGGGCAGGATGGAGATGTCTCCGTCTCCCTTCTTGTGGATCTTGATGGTGCCTTGTTTCTCCAGCTCGTGGATCTTCTTCTCCAGGTTACTCTGTCGCTGGATGGCCTCGTCCTTCTCCTTCAACATCTGCCGCAGCGAGTGCACCTGCGAGGTGCTGTCTTTGTAGACTTCCTGCACGGGAGAAAGGACAGGGAGAGTTAAGAGAGGAGCCATGGAGCTGATCAAGAGTTTTGGCAACAGAAAAAAAAATAATGTAATACACTAATTTAAAGGGATTATTTGAAGTGGGATTGTATGAGGTACTTCTCCTCGGTGTCAGTGTATTAGCTACAGCAGGTATTTTAGACAAAAAAAAACAAGGTCAACCTAAAAAAAAAAAAAATCAAAATCAATCTAAGTCCACAGTATATTTAGAATATTTTCACAGCTTTATGTTGCCACCAGACAGCCTTTTTCTGACAGGAAGCCACCGTTCGCTCTCTCCAAACCAGCCAAACTCCATATGCAAAATCACAAATTTTACCTCACAGAACACAGGAGTTGCTGGTCTACCGCTACCTTCATCTTTGAGTTTGTTTATGTTATTGTGTGACTTCTGTATTTTAATATAATTGTTCAGATTTGCCAGAGTCACACAATACAAACAAACTCAGAGATTTAGGCCACAGTAGACCAGCAAATCCCATGTTCTGTGAGGTAAAATTACCTATTTTGCCAATGGAGTTTGGTTGGTTTAGAGAGAGCAATATTTGGCTTATATAACAGCAGTTTCCTGCTGATAAAAGCTGTCTGACACCAAGGTAAAGTGGTGAAAATATTCTAAACATAGTGTACAACTATGCTGATATTGATTGCTGATCCTGTCCACAGCAGCAGATTGCTAAACTTCAGTGCTGATACTCCTCTAGGCTTCTCCAAACTGGGCGTGTGCCGACTAACATCTACTGTAAGTATACGCTGACTATTGATAAGTACTTCATATGACCCCACTTCAAATAATCTGAACTATCCCTTTAATAACAGGACTAGTGAAATCATTTACACTTATAAAAATGAGCCTACTGAATATCTACTAAACTTAATCTTATGGATTACTTTATCCCATATGTAGATGCACATTTATCATGTTTCTATTTGAATATGAAGGTTCAGAGTCTGACCCTGATGGATTCAAGCTCCTTGTTCCTTTGCATCAGCTGCTTCTCCAGCTCCACGATCTTTGACATGGCCTCGTTCTCCATGTCCTGCAGCTTCTCCGTCATCTATAAGAACAACAGCCAGGAGGGAGAAGGTCACACGGTGACGTGAACTCGTGACAACAACACTATGACAACATCCAACTCAATGCATCAACAAAAAGATCCAGTGGAGCATTGATGAAAGATGTTGAACATACACATGCAAAGTGTGAGGACTTAGAAGTTATGAACACTGCAGAAAGAGTGTTTGTGTCCATGTTAAATGTGCCCTTGCAGTCAAGCAGTAGTAGTAAATCCCTCTGAGAGGGCACAGTGTGACAACAAGCAAGTGTGACAGAGCTTCAAACAGACTGCCACGCACCCCATCAGTTCTCTGTGCCATCAACATCCTGACATACTGGACAAGAGAACTGAGACTGAGGAGTCAGGTTTATGAATTTTAACAGAGTAAAATCAACAGTCGAGCGCGCTCACATGTGACATGTTCTCCTCCAGCTCTTCCACGCGTTCCAGGGCAGCGTTTTTGGTCTCCGCGTCCTCCAGAAGGGCTCCCACATCGAACACATTATCCAGGTAGGCCTGGATCTGAACCTGCAGCTTATCGCTCTCTGTGTGCTTTAGTTTCTACAAAACATGCACATAAGGAAAGACATCAGTTTTTCAGTTCAGTGCACGAGGCCCACATCTCATCCTCCGAGGTCAGCACTGATCTCACCTACGCAGCCAGACAGGAGACGAGGATTTACGGAACTGACCAGTTTTTTTCTGAAGTAACAGTACAGCCAACTTTTGACTATTCTCTGTCTCAGGCGTTTTGTAATTACAACCTATGCTCCGGGCTGAGCTGAATATTAAAGGGATAGTTTGGATTATTTGAAGTGGGAATGCCAAAGGTATCAACAGTGGGTGTATTAACTACAGTAGATGTCGGTCGGCACACCCACAGTTTGGAGAAGCAGAGAGAAGTACCAGCACAGAAACTAAATAATGTACTGCTGTGGACAGGGTCAGCAAGTAAACATATTTTAGCCACTTAAAAAAGGTCCCTCCAAATAAATAAATGTTTAAATGTTTAATATACACTATATTTTAGAATACTTTCAGCACTTTACTTTGCCATCAGGCAGCTTTTTCTGAGGGGAAACAACTGTTATATGAGCCTCTCTCAAAACTAACCAAACTCCACAGACAAAATCACTAATTTTACCTCACAGGACACAGGTGTTGCTGGACTCCTACTGTCTTGATCTGTTTGTTTGTTTGTCTCATTGTGTGACTTCTGTGTTTTAAAAGTTTAGTTCTATTTCACCAAAGTCACATAATAAGACAAATAAACTAACAGATTGAGGCAGTGTAGACCAGCATCTCTAGTCTTCTGCAGGGTAAAATTAGTGTTTTTCCCAAAGGAGTTTGGTTGGTTTGGAGAGAGCGATATTTGGCTGATATAACAGCAGTTTTCTGTTGGAATAAGACTGTCTGATGGAAAAGTAAAGCAGTGAAAATTTTTAATTATAGTGTAAACTTAAACTGATACTGATCTTTTTAGGTGGACCTTTTTTTAAGTGGGTAAAAACCTTTTGTTGCTGACCTTGTCCACAGCAGTACATTGCTTTTTGCATTGGATGTGCCAACCGCCATCAAGTGTAGGTAACACACTGACTATTGATAAGTACCTCAAACAATCCCCCTTTTCAAATAATCCAAACCATCCCTTTAAGAATCTGTCCTTTTGTCCTGCACCATTATGATTCAACTCACGTCTAAGTAGTCGTCCAGACACAGCTTGGTGAAGTCGAACTGTAGATGAACTCTGAAGTTCATGTCCTCCACTGAGTGTACGACAATGTTGATGAACTGCATACAGGCCACCTGAGGAATAAAGAACAGAAAGACGAGCAGTTGGTGAATGAGGAATGTAAAAATGTGTTAGTATTTTCCAATTAGTAACACGTAAACACACTTTGGTAAAAACTCAGCAAAACAGTCTATGCGGCCCAAACTGTGACTCATTTTTCACACAAAATGCATTCAATGAACATATTTTTCAAATCCTTGAACTCTTTTTTTCATTCAAACTCAATGTCCTGCAAAAAATCTAAATATCTACAGCACATTTTTCAAAAGCTAACAAAACACATTCAAAACAGAATGATGGGAAAACTTTGTGCATTACTGCAGAAACCATGTTGAAATATATATAAAGTCTTAGCAGAATAATTACAGTAAAATTAAATTTAATCATTCCAAGCACAACTGATCACAATTTCAGCTGAAAGCCCACCCAGGTGTCCTGTTTTTAGTCCCATTACTGTAACCGAACAGGCTGTTTCTATTTTTCTGCATGCAAAGATATAATAAAAGATACTGAAACCAACTGCTGCATTTCTGACTCATTCTTGTCACATATACATTAGAACGTGCTCATGAAATCACTGCACTCATCAGCACTCACTGATAAGATTTAATTCTTTTATTGTAACACGGCAACAGAACAACAGATGTGTTTTAGCCCTCGGCTTTCCTCAGCATTATTGTGTCATTTGTGGGTGTGAATCTTCTTAGGCACAAGCCAGGACCTTTCCGGTGATTAACAAACACCTGCTACTCCTCACAGAAATGCTAACATCAACAAACAAACACTGACCAGATAAATAGTAAGAGGAGCACTTAAATGTCAGAGAAAATATCTTATTATATTCTTACAATATTCAGAGAAGCGACCAAGTTGTTATACCATCTAACACTTATAATATAAGGAGATGACACATACACACCTGCATATTTCAAACATTAATATAAATATACATGTTCATTAAAAAGAGCATAATCAATAGTCTAATATTAGAGAGAAAAATAGGAAATACACATCTCATCCTGTTGATGCAACAGCCAAATTAGTGGCTAATTAATTTACATATTAAGAAAAATGCATGTATGAACACACATGTGAACTCATCATATGCAGAACCTCAACAAAAATATCAATACATCTGGGCTACAACAACAATAAATACCCCTCTGCATTCATAAGAAAACAAGACAGCAGAAATTCCTCATTTAAACCCCCAGAATACCAGTGTATCCGGGTAGAGCTGCACAATTAATCGCAATATTTAAGCGCAAAATGGCCAAGTGCAATATCCAAAAAGTATGAAAGTACAAAAGGTACTGTTGTGCTGCAGAGATGGTCTGACCTAAAAATCTTGAATGAAAAAAAAACATGTTTGTTTGACACAAACCCCAACAAATGTCACATCATCACAATTTTAATCATGTTTTTTTTCCAGTAATAGTCAAAATTATGATGTAAAAATGATCATTCCCACTAATAGTATCGCATATCGCAATTTCAGTCAAAACGGTCACAATATGACTTTTTAACCATATCGTGCAGCCCTGGTATCCAGTTGTATACTCTGGAATGGCCAATACTGTAAAGTGAATTCCTTATTTCTCTGATGAAATACTGATTTATGTGAAAAATGACTCAAATTTCAAAGATAAAAGTTCATCATTTCGTAATGCTCAGTGTTTTCAGAGTTTTTGGGTGTTAGGAGTAATGATGTATGCTTCCTAAATGAGAATTGTTGCCAGTGTTTTGGTCGAACAAACTTATTTTGAGACAAGTATGAAGAGTTTTGGAGGTTTTGGAGGTGAGATTAACTGTTTGGCTGAGACATATGTTGGTAATGCAGACTGTATGAGGAGTTTTGAAAAAGCGGCTTCAGTATTGAAGAATTTAATAGACTAATGTACTTGTACAAAAGCCTGCTGGTTTTGTGAAATGGATTTACCTCATTATCACATCTATTTCCTTTTTATACAGCTTCAACTGAAATTGTGCGTATAAATCCTCATTATCGTTCGTGCCCGGCGGCAGAGTATCTTATCTGGCAGATTTAAAAAAAGGATCTGAAAAAAACAAATTAACAAAAATCAGCCAGTTCAACTCCATCAGCTGACTTCTGGGAGCTGCATAAACAGATCAGGGGAGATCTCCTCACACACACACACACACACACTTCTTCTCACCCTGACACTGACTTAATGAACTTCCGGTAAGAGGCTCAGTTGTCTCGGTGCGACATGGCAGCTTTGACAAAGTCTGTTTGCTTTAGTCGGATAAAAGACGACCGAGGAGGGACTGCGGCCGGACTTGAGACAGGAGTCCTATTGAAGATCTACTCAAACGCAGCGTCTGGTGGGTTTTCACTCACTTATATGGACACACACACGGGATAAAATCACATCTAAGTTGGCACTTTCTTCACAGTGTCTTTTATTCTCATCTGCCAGGCTAATTACTCGGCCTGGAAATGACAGACTTGGCGAGCGTTCCTCGCTGAGGGCCACTCCTCCTTGATGTACTGCACCACACATCTGTAGTTTGTACTGCGAGGAGAGAAATTAGAGGGCTCGCACAAGACTGATAGCCCTGTGAGTCGTCAAACTGGAAGCAAAAGTGGTCTCTCCGGGGAGTTATTTTTTGACTCTTGGACAAAAATATGAGGACACACGTGCGGCGGCGTTTCAAAATGTTAAAAATATCTAACCAAATAAAAACCACGATTCATGTTTTTACTTCATCACATCTGGAGCAGCTCCCTGCGTGTGCACCTGTCTGACCGACCCAGAGATTACAGTCAGCGCTTAATCGCTGCCTCTAAATGCTTGACAGCGATGATGAAGAAACAGAAAACGCTTCACAAGCCATCTGTGGTTTGCCGGGTGATGTAGGGCGTTCGAGGGATTGCAGTGCGATCAATAAGCCATTAGGAACCTGTGCGAACATACCATGAAGTCGATGTTGTTGTCCTCGTTCTTGAAGTACTCCATTAGCCTCTCAAACCGCTGCGTCTCCATACACACCTGCAAAACAGTACACATCTCACTTAGTTTAAAGCAAGTAAACGATCCCCCAACTGTATAGAAACAAGGCTGACTTAAGAAAATGACATTAGTTGCAAATAAATACTTTTTTGCACGCCATCGTCTTTGACTAAACTTAACCAGTAATCGTTTCATCCTGAACACAAACCATGAAATATGCTGCCTAAGACAAAAAAGATCTTTGATTTCTGTGCTGCCCACACACAGTGACACCAGAAATCAATGCTCTCTGTCGACAGTAGGAGTAGGAGAGGATGAAAAGTGAAAGACATTAGCTGCTAAATACATCACAAAGAGAGCAGATTTCATTATTCTGATCAGTTATTCATGAACCGCCACTGCTGAGCGATGTTTCAGTTTTACATTAAGCCGCCTGCGTATGTACACACGGTGCATCTGGGTTCAATATTTCTTGTGGCACAACTTTTACCACACAGACTGGAGATTTTTTTCTTTTTTTTTTTTTGTCCTGGCAGTGAAGTCGATTTGAAGTAGACTTTGGGAGACAGAAGAGAACAGACAGAGAGAGAGAGAGATGCTCTGCAGTTCAGACGGTTCATCTGGAGGGCAATGAGGGAGATGGAGCATGATAAAGAATTGAGAAGGAAGGGAGGAGGAAAGAGGAGGGGTGCGTGTGCGTGTGTGTACCCAAAAACCTTTGAATAATGTCTCAGACTGCAGCCCATCCATCAAACACGGGATATCAAAGTCACCTAACAAGCGAGATCTAACGACACTACATGTGAGTGTCACATTTTTAGCCAAAAGGAAAAAAAAACAAACAAGCAAACTCTGCAGAAATGACGCAGAGATGTTTCCTGAAATGCTTTCAGCTGCAGCCTACACTATCATGACACTAACCTTCATCTCATTAGTTCTACCCAAGCCTTATTCTCCCACTAATGCCACTGAGAGCAACACTCAATATTTCATTCAGGGGTGTAAATATTGCATTAACTGCAGTCGGCCCATTTTTTGTGGGCCATATGCTACAAAATGGGGCTGCTGTTAGCGCCCACTCCATCATGAACCTCCCACTCTTTTCTCCGGCAGCCAGAATACCTCATCCAGACGGGCGAGGGTCAGGCAAGGCTGTCTGCTACATCTTTTCTCTCAGCTATTCTGAGCTTTGATGTGTCTGCCAAATCCTGTTGACACACACACACGTAACTGTTTTCTCTAGATGTTGAGCGAGCCCTCCTGTAATATGTGGACAAAAGAGCTCCTAGATGCTCTCCCCTGTGCAGGACTGAGGAATCTGCTGGTCTCACATCTGCCCGGGGGGAAAAATTCCTCCAGGGCTGAGTCACTGCTCGAAAACGGCACAGTCGAAATGTAATGACATATTTGCCTCCTCAGACCCCACTTCCCCTCTCCGTGCAGCTCTCGTACCTCCTTAAAGTTGTCGAACGCTGAGAGAATAATTTCGTGGCCTCCTCTCACGAGACAAACTGCCGCCAGGAGCTCCAAGACCAGAGCTTTAGTTCTGCAAAACAAGGAGAAAATAAAGGCATGAATGGTTAGAAAATGACAAGCGCCAGCGCTGCAGCAAACCTGTACTTAAACACGGAGCAAACAGCCTGGAAAACAGAGGAATCGAACAACCTGAAAAATGATGAAACCTCTGTGTTTTTATGGTGCAACTAAAGATTGTTTTCATTTTCAATTAATTTGCTGATTACTTTCTCAATTAATCGATTAGTTGTTTGGACAATAGAATGTTTACTGTCACAGAGGAGAAAAGAAACCAGAAAATATTCACATTTAAGAAGCTGAAATCAGAGAATTTTGACTTTTTTTCTTAAAAATTACTCAAAATGATTATCAAAATAATTGATTAATTTAATAATCAATTTCTAATTGTTGCAGCTAGTGTTTATAACAATCTTTTTAAAGGACCAGTGTGAAGGATTTAGTAGCATCTAGCTGTTAGCTTGAAGACTGCCAACACCTAGTCTCACCCTCCCCTTCCAAGTGTGTAGGAGAAACAACAGTCGCTGCGAAAATCACCCAAAACGTGAAAGGCCAGCCTGGAGCCTGTGTTTGGTTTGTCTGTTCTGGGCTACTGTAGAAAGTAGGGCTGCAAATTTTGCATTTTCCCTAACTGAAGCTGACAAACAATTTATCATTAATGATTAATAAAATACAAAATGCAACAGACTCGCTTCAGTTGACATGAACTCTGCAGCTGCAGTGTTCAGTCCTTTGAAATGTCCATTCTGGAGCAGAATAACTGTTTTATATGTTCGTTTCACGTTGATCAGAGTTCAAATTCATTCAAAATTGTGACTGAATGAGTAAAGGTCTGTTTGAGTTGTAAGAAAACATTAACAATCTTGTAGAAGGAGTAGATGTTTGGCAGATAGTGAGACAGGCAGTCACTGAACTCAAACTCTGTGATTTCAGAGCAGTAGACTTTTGTTTTTAGGATAACAGGCTAAACTTTACATCGACAAACAATTGACAGCTGATCAACTTATCGCAGAGGACTTGTTGTAGCTTGTTATTGTCAATTTACAAGGTTGTGTAAATGAAGTTTCAATGCCTCGGCCAGACAAAACAACTGAGGTGCAATTTCCAGACTATCGATTTATTATCGAATAAGACTTTTTTAATCTGTAAACTTCTTAATGGCAATTAATTATCAACATCCCTGACAGAAAGATGCTGGTGCAGCATGCAGCCGACATGGAGAAGAACCCCTGACCTCTGTAGATATAAATGGTTTATTCTAAGTAGGAGTGTTGCAATAAAATGGTGCAATTATTTCCACTTCTTTACATTCTCGCTTTGTCTTCATCGCCAACTTTTTGTCCAGTTTTGTAACATTATGGTTACACACTCTCCACCACCTTACACTTGTTTTTTGACTTGCCAAAAAAGAGACGAAAACGCACAACAAACAAAGATAATATTGTTATTGTGAACTCTTTCGGCCACAATAATCATATAATGAAAATCTGACACTGTGACAGCT
The DNA here is from genome assembly GCA_034769285.1 of Lutjanus argentimaculatus. Lineage (NCBI taxonomy): Eukaryota > Metazoa > Chordata > Actinopteri > Lutjaniformes > Lutjanidae > Lutjanus > Lutjanus argentimaculatus. Next base: position 1,083,023 of record JAWZSL010000019.1, on the reverse strand, counting down.
CTAATTCTGAGGTAACAAACCACAAAGATTCTTATTTTCAGGTGATTATACACTAATGAAATCATAATTCTGAATATAATATTCCCTTTTGCCATATTCTGCCAATAAACCTGGACTAAGTTACTGTTTACATAACAACAACTTTATAAAAGTGGATTATTACGCTGACATGTCAAGGATGAGGTCTGCCTTAAATAACCCACTGAAAGAAAGTTTTGTAATAGTCACAACCTAAGAGGATATTTTCATCTTATCCACTGGATTAAAAGACAGGTATAAAAAATGGATACTCCAGGCTTAATCCTTCTGTGTGTGTGTGTGTGTGTGTGTGCGTGTGTGTGTGTGTGGTGTGTGTGTGTGTGTGTGTGTGTGTGTGTGCGTGTGTGTGTTTGGAGCACACAGGACGGCGACATCCTGTGCGTCCACTCTTCGGTCCATTCATGCAGGATTTCTCTGCCTGGACGAGACGATATGTGACAGGTGATGCGAAATGGTTTCACATCCACTTTTGAGGAAATCCTTGAGCCTCGGGGCATGAAGTGAAAACACACACACACACCACACACACACACACTCCCACCACACACTCACACAACCACACACACACACAGAAAAGTGAGCCCTTCTGCTGGCTGTTTCAGTAAGCAGCTGCCAGTGTAGTGGAGTGTGCCAGCGGTGCCCTGACCCGTCTGTCGAGATGAATGTGCCCCTGAGCTACAAAGACACTCACTCTGGATCAGACTGTGCAGGTGCACTGAGGCTAATGTGGCACTCTCAATGTTCCATTATGGATTTGTCTTTGTTGGTAAAATATACGGGTTTGTTGGGATCCAAATGTAACAAATCCTCTCTTATTGACTGCATTGCACCAAAAAAGACTAATTTATTCTATGGTTACTTCTAATCAGAGCTGAACAAAACTAGAATTAAAATGAGTAAATCCAGATTTAAAATTGAGGACAGCTCCGTTGCATAATTAAAAACTAATCTCAGTCTACTAAATCCAAGTTTGGTGATGTAACCCGAAAATAAGTAACATTTAACCCATATGGAGATGCTTGCTGACCTAAATTAAAATAATAATAATAATGATAATAATAATTTGAGTGCTGTCGGGACCTAGAAAGTAGAAAAGGGGGCGGGACCATAGCTGTAACTTTCAGTTGCTCTGTATTCCTTCACAAAACATTGCATTGTTTGTTAGCCAGCTAAAATGTTAAATTAACAAAAGAAGTCCCATGTTTTGTGGACTAGCTAAAAAGTCAACAAATGTTATATTGTTTGAGCTAGTTAAAATGTTAGTTAGCCTAATTAGCCTACTTGCTTGGCAAAGAAGCTCCAATTTCTCCTCCTTTGACAAAAACTTGTTAGCCAAATTACCAATCGGAGTGAAACAAAGACCAGACGAAAAAGTAGCCTAAATTTGAGGGTTAAAAGAGGTTTGAAATGTAATCTTTCTTAATTTTAAGTGAGTTTAAAAGTTGATGCAACATAATATAAAGTGAAAGTCTGATTTAATTGGGTTTGAAAAATGATCCTTGTTGGTGCAACCCAGTCATTATCTTTCTTTATCAACAGAGACCAACGTAAAAAATTCAGATAATCAAGTAGATAAAAAGAAAACAAATGCTTTCTCTGGAAAAACTTGACTTTTAGTTCAATGAATGTCAATCTTTCATTTATATTTTTAACTTTTTGTTTTAACTTACCTTGGGTTTTTATTGTTGAGACTTAGTGCAATTTCATTCACAGCATGTGGGTGTGACATGACCATGTTGAAGCCATACTGGAGGATGAAAAACAAACAGGAGGGAGCGGGACAGAGACAAATAAACTAATTAACAGGGAAGAGGAGCCACAGAATAAGTAAGAGGTTCATTCCTCTGCATAATAAATGAAACGTGGAGAACTAGCAGTGGAACAAATTGAATTTGGCTTCAGTTAGATAAGTGTGATTTGGTCTGGAGGGACATGCTGTCTGCGCGGACGTCCTCCGGGGACGGCTGAGGGCTGACCTGGTAGTTCATGATAGCACGCAGGCACATGATGCAGACGTGGACGTCGTCTTTCTTGCAGACCAGTCTGGAGTTTTTCAGGGTTCTCCGGCTCGGCAGTGTGTTGCAGCTGAAACAAATGACAGAAAAAACAGATCAGTGATAAAAGGAAGCAGGTCTTGTTTTACTGCAACCTTTTGGTGAAATCTGCATTAATAAAGGAAAAAAATACAAAGCAGTTGAAATTATTTTTTCCATTTCAACCCCTATTCCTAAAAAGTTGGGACGCTGTATAAAATGAAAATGAAAACAGAAGGCAATGATTTGCAAATTCAGCTGAAAACAGTACAAACAGTACAAGTTTTTTGTAAACATGCACTCACTCTGAATTTGATGCCTGACAACATATTCCAAAAAAGTTGGGACTGGAGCACGTTTACCACTGTGACGCATGACCTTTTCTTTTAATAATGACTGCAGGCAGGTCAGTCTAGTACCTAACCTCTCTGCTACAACGCCACACTGTTGTAACACATGCAGAATGTGTCTTGGCGTTGTCTCTGAAAAAGACATCGTCTGGACGGCAGCATATGTTGCTCCAAAACCTATCTGTGCCTTTCAGTATTAATGCTGTCCTCACAGATGTGCATGTTAGGAGAGAAGTCTGCAGCTTTCTCGATTTTGTTGAGACATGGCTTTCACTTTGCATGGTAGAGTCTTAATTTGCATTTGTAAATGGAGTGACAATCTGCATTTACCTAAAAAGGTTTTCCAAAGTGTTCCCAAAGTGACATTCGAGGGGTCAAAGGTCACAGATTCCTGCAATTTTGTGTTGAGAAACATTGCTCTTAAACTGCTGGGACTATTTGCCCACACAGTTTTTCTTTACAGCGATTAATCTCGCCCCATCCTTGCTTGTGGACGACTGAGCCTTTGGAGGATCTCCCTTTAGTACCCAAACTTGATGCTATCACCTGTTAGCAATCTGTGTTCCAAACAGGTGTTTTTTGAGCATCCACAACTTTCCCAGTTTTTAGTTGCTCCTGTCCTAACTTTTCTGGAACATGTTACAGGCATCAAATTCAGAATTAGTGTATATTTACAAAAAAACAACAAAGTTTATCAGTTTGAACATTACATATCCCGTCTTTATGTTGTTTTCAACCAAACAGAGGTCAAAGAGGATTGTATTCCATTTTTATTTGCATTTTACGCAGCATCTTAACTATTTTGGAATCAGGGTTGTAAAAATAGGTGTCGAGGCAATGAGCATCTAAACACAAATACAAGTGCACTGGATGAATAAGAAAACAGATGTGATTTGTGAAAGCGCCTCCATCACACACCACCTCCTTCACACAGGGAGGCTATTAAACTGCCACGCCACCTTACATTAACACACACAAAGGCCACATAATCTACAGCCTCGCCTGAGGCCGCAGGATGCCCTCTTTCAATTGTTTTAATTTTATGTCCTTCACAAAGATATCACTTACAGCCAACACAATGGGACCCAGTCATTTGCATGCAGCACAGTGATTGTGCAGCTTTATGTGGACAAAAACAAGGCCTTCTCTCCCGGTGCAGCTCTTACAATAAAGAGAGAAACGCTGGAGCAGCAGTATTACTGAATAATATGCCGAGCCAGTCTGAGTAAAACAGTTTGTTTTCAAACGTTTGTCACGAGGTTCAATTACCAGCCCGAGTTCTGGAGAAAAATGTGTCTTCAGGCTACTGATAGACACGCCGATTCGTGTCAGTTCCCATGTCTGAAGGCGTGACTCCTCTGAGTCACAGCATGCTGTGTGTGTGTGTTTGCCTGTTAAAAAAAAATGCTAGATAGTTTAGGGATCAAAGATAGTTAAGAAATATTCTTTAATTAGGCAAGTTCAAATTGAAAATTAGCTGGAAAACAAAGGCTGTTTGTGTGTTTCTGAGTGTTCTGCATGTCATGATCAGAAGGAGTTGGTGCAAAACAACAACACTGATATAAATGCAGCAGATTCATGAGACATAACCGCAGTGCCCGCTTCATAAAGCAGCAAAAATAATCTTAAAATTCAGGATTTTTCCCGTCCTGATTCATCAACACCCAAAATGAGGTGTGGCAAAAAATGAGGAGGAAATGAGCAACAATATTTCTTAATCTCAAACCAAGGTACACTAATGATAAATCATTACATAACACCAGTAAGATGTAATCCCCTGACCTGCTTTGACTTGTCTGAAATTACTCAACTAAACTTTACATAACACATCAAATATAACAGAGTTTATCCAGAGGGCTTTAGAGGGAAGAGCAAACGATAGAAGAGGGAAAATAAATTCAGTGAGGGTTCAGTCAAATAGAGAACGAGCAGAAAGATACAGATACAGTTTAAATGTGCTCCTCGAAAAGCCAAAATAGAGAGTGATGATGATCAGTAGGAGGGGAAGTCAGTGGTTTTCAGGTGGCGAATGAGAAAGATCCAGTTAGCTGTGGACGTTAGGACAGAGACAGAAGTCTCTGTCAGAGATCTCGGGTCTGTGACTCCGTGGTTCTGGAAGAATATAAGCAGGATTGAGATGATTTGGTGCAGGGGTTCTCAAAGTGCGGCCCATGAGCCAATGGTGGCCTACAGAAACATCTGAAGCGGTTTAAATTCTTTTTAATACTTTAACCTACATTTAATACACTCCTAAAAAGTATGGGTGTGAGAAAAAAAAAACATTTTCTTGATTTTTTTTTTAACAATTCCTGAATCAGTGTTTTAATATACATATAAATAACCATCACTTAATCTGTTAGCTCGATGCTAACAAATAATAGTAATTCCCATTAAAGCGCAACAGAAAATTAGCATTGCTGTAATATTACCTGAACAAATTGATCCATTTAACAACATGTGCCCGTACCTTACTTTTGCACAAAATTTGCAGCCCTAGTTGAGGCGTTCTAGTGACTAGAGGTTTGAGGTGCTGACTATATATTTGCAACTGGTTAGAGTCTGGCCAAGGACCTGTCTGCTCTCCAGTGAAGGCATAAAATGATTTTTAGAAACAATTTTTTTTAAGTGTATGCAGGCGTGGATGACATTCTCCAAGTCAGAGACAGTTGTCCTGAAGTTGGAAACAATATGGTGGTGATTGAAGCTGAATTTAACAACCTAATTTAGTTTTCTCTCTGAATTGAATAAGACTCGATGGAGATAAGACATCCATCACTGAAAGAAGAAAAGAGGTGAGAGGTGCTGTCCAAGTTCAGAAGCGTCCAGGATTAAATGCCCTGGTTACAAAACATGATTTTTATTTTTTTTTTTAAATCCCTGCCCATTTTCTCTGAATGTCACGACCACAGTAGTAAACAGAGCATGTTCTAAATAACACCACAGAACAACATCAAACACTACAACTATAACTACAGGCTATAAAACACAGGTCTAACACGGTCTATGTATTTCTAGCTATGTAGCTCTTGACACATACCGTCTTATTTGAGAGCACTTTGGACACCTCATTGTGCTCGGTGTCCTTCAAGATGGCAGTTTGTAGAAAACACATACAAATCTTAATTTAACAGCAAGTCATTCAGCTTACATTAGACTAATTCAAAGATGATCTAAAGCGAGATAAACGCTATAAAGGGGCAAATGTTCTGTATAATGGACATTTAAGAATTTTAAAACCACCAGAGCAAATGCTTCATAATTAGTGTGTCAAACAGGAAAATAATCCAAAATACAGAAGACTTTAGAGGCGACCTAATCTATCCGTAGTGGTTGCAGCCTAGCAGAAAGCCTTAGCTCTTACAGGGCTTTTGTAGAAACTAGGCTAGCTTCTGCACAGAATGGCATTTAGGGAGCCACACAAGCAGCACACAGGCACAGAGGCAAGAACAATGAGTGCAGAAAAACCCATTTGCTCCGAGGAAAAGGAGAATTCAGTCTGAAGCGCAGGAGGGGAGGCTGGCAGTACAAATAATTCACATCCCCGACACAGACAGCGGGACAAATAAACCGGGCAGTGCTAGCAGGGAGGTAGAACGTACAATGAGGGAGGGGGATTTTATGTGTGTGTGTGTGTTTGTGTGTGTTGGGAGGGAGCAGGGATGCAGGGTTAAGGCTGCAGAAAGCTCACTGCGAGCCAGCAGAGTGAACCTGCCTGCTGTCGAAGACCGGCAGACAGAAGAGCAGATGACTATGAGGGAACACGAGGACAGAACAGAAGAGACGGTTAGCCTCGCTGAAAACACTCTGACCTGTTACACATACCCTGAACACGCTCGGGAGGGACGACACACGAGGGGACATCCGGAGGCCTGAGTGTCTCCTGATGGTTGGGTGTTAGAAAATCTAGTGTGTTGCAAACCGAGCACGCTCCAGCAAAAAGTTTCCAATTAAATGTAGAAAACCTTCATATACATGACTGTCTATGAATGGTGACAAACTTATTTCCAGGGCACTTTAGAACTCATCAACATTTTTTTTTTTTTTTTTTTGTAAAGTGTACAGAGACTCATTGGATGATGCACACTTTAAATAAATTTGACTGAATTGCAGTGAACGCACTGTACACCGTTCAATAAACATCGATCAGCATTTTAGCAGACTTCCCAGCATGCAGTGTTTGAGATTGAAAACCATCCTGAGACCCTTCGTTTAATAGTTTAAGAAAACATATATGACGAAAACTTGCCATTGAGTCATGTTGCTTGTTTTCACAATAATGACAACCTTTCGAAACATGATGAAGGTAAGAATTGAATTCAGTCCCCTCTAAACTTCAAATTTAATAATTTAATAAATTATAATAAATGTCAAATGTTATAAATGTTGTCAGTGTGACTGAAGACTTGTTGGCTCAACTTAATATCTTAAAATTATTGAATATGTTTTCTCAAATGTCAAGTTTTTTTTCTCTTAAGTCATTACAAAATTACCTCAACTTGTCTTTTCAAATTCAGTTAACTTAAAATTTCAAAGAAGAAAAATCTGCAATATATTTACTGTAATAAATCATAAAATGACCATGATATGTTATCAGAAATTAAAGAAACATGCTCAGTTGAAACACTCGCTACTCTGACAACAACACTACAGCCGCAGCGTCGTCCTTTGAAATTTATATTCAAGTTCAGAACAAGCGTCATTTTTCACCTGTTGCACGTTAATTAGAGTTAACATTACTGCTGAATGTTTGCCAAATGAGTAAATGCCTGTTTATAAGTTTTTTACAAAGTCACTCAAAGTTAAACAGGCTTAACTTTGCATTGACAGACAATTAACAGTTGATCAACTTACAGGGCAGGACTTGTTGTTTGTTATTGTCAAATTACAATGCTGCACTGGTCTTGTACTCCTGCAGAGTTCATGCAGCCTGCCTGAGCTTCCTCAAGACTGGGGAGGATGGGGCGGGTGACAACAACTTGCTTCAACCAGTAAATAGGATTTTAACCTATTTGAAATACTGTCTACAGCTCCAACTCATTATTTACTCTCATTTTTGGACCCGCAATTTTTGGACGAACAGTGACATATGGCTCCTTTAAGGCAGCCCAGGCACTAACTTTTTTTGAGTTAATACAAATAGTTTATTTTTACAGTGCAGAGCAGAGCAAACAAGTGAAAACAGGCCTGCTTTTGCTATGCAACATTTAATTACTTCACATGTATTATCTTAAGTACTTAGCAAGAAAACTAAGGGCAAAGAGTGCTGTACCGAAACTTCAATGGAATGACAGGGAGGATTAGAGAAATAATGCACAACTGAATGGGATTTGTGCTTCAGAGCATATATTAGCATGGGCTTATGAATTAACTGCTCTGAAATCCTCTGCACGCAGGATTTGGAGCTAAAATGGTGTGTTTAGTGTTCATAAAAACAAAACACAGACAAAAAAAAAAAGATTTGCTCCATAAAAGAGATTTTTTTTTCTTCTGTTGCGTCGTCTGTCACATGAAAAAACTGCTGTCAATCGCGTGTCATAATCATGTGCAAAACCAGCCCGAGTTCAACAATCCAAATTATCGAGACAAATAGTATTGTGCCCGCTGCTGCAGAAATGTGTCTTAAGCCATTTAAAGTCTTAGAGACCTCATGACCACATAAAGGAGCTGCTGGGGCATCATATGAAATGTGTGACTTCTCAAAATAATCACAATACAACCACATTGCTCCGGCTTAAAGTGACAAAGTGACAAAGCGAGGAAACAAAAACTGAATCCTGAAAGGCAAAGTTGGAAAAATGGACAAGTCACACAAACACACATGGTTAATTGGTGAAGCGTTTTAACCATAAATAAGTGTGTGTGCATCGTACCGTAACGTGGAATGTCGTCCAGCGCGCGTGATGCCGTTCCCGGTGATGGGAGACGGCAGGGTGCTTCCTCCGTGTAGGTCCTCTATCGAGCGGCCCCAGGGCTTAGACTTATCCATCACAGCCTCGGGGTTGTTCTCCACACAGTCTCCATCAAACCTGTCGCACCAAGGGGACAAGACTTGACTCAGCATTATTTGAAGCCTGCTGACAGTGAAAATAATAATTTGGTAATAGTATAACTAGAGATGAGACGGTATGAACACTTTATATCCTGATTATAGTGTCCAGAATGAATATGATTCTCAGTAAAATATGCTGAAAATGTTCAAAAACTAGTAATATATACGCTTAAATTGTACTGAAAACCTCTCAATGACTTGAAATGGCATTGAGTCAATGTTTTCATGTACAAAAAGCAAACCTACGTTGCTGCTGTGCTTGCGTCTTGGAGACTCTTGCTAACTTTGGTTGATGTTGGACAACATGTAGTGTGAGTGGTGAACAGTATTATTAATCATCGGTAATTTTACTGTGGTGAAACCGGTAGAATAACATCCATTATCCAGTCCCTCCAGGATTTCACAGGCTGTTTTTGGGATTGCTGCAGCTTAAAATGCCCCGATCTCACAGCAGCTTTTCTAAAAAAAAATAAATAAATGAAGACACACGTTGCGATGCTTTTAGGCATTTTGCCCCGCTCTCGGTCACTCTTGTGGGACCAAGAGAAAATTGCAAAAGAAAGCTGCGATTTTTTTGTATAATTCAATAAAAATCAAATGCAACTTGTTCCAGGGAGAACAAAACCACACTCTGTTCTGAGTGTTCTAACTAACCTTACCAAAAAAGGCTCAGATTACAGAATGATAAAAACCTGCTTCTTTTGTAAATGAAGATGAGCACCTGGGGCGCCTCTTTTTGGAGCTCAAACTCAAAAACAGCACAAATATTACACAATAAAAGAGCACTGATAAATGTCAATAACAATTCTTTTCAGTACCCATGACAAAATAATTTACTATAGATGAAAAAATAAACAGATATATCTGTAATAAACTAAGTTTCATATACTGTATCTCATATATTGTTCAGGCATCACTATCAATGAGCGCTGGCAGAGGTGAACATGTGCTCAATTGCAGTGCTAAAGCTAAAATCCACGGTTTTTGGTTTTTTAGACATAATAGGTAAGCAAAAGGTCTCATGTTTTGTTGTACTTGGCAGAAACGTTGGAAAGACCTGGTAGTTACAGCATACCTGTTATGATCTATTTCAGTTTTCAGCCTGGTCGTTTCCATGACTTTAAAATGCTGCTGCAGTGGTTCTGAGGGTAAACACACTTTTACGGCTAACCATTCATAATGTGGACAGACCATAATAACATATGGTGAAGTGGGGGAGTGAATTAAAAATTTAACTGCGTGGCTCTTTGGCCCTGAACAGGGACCTTGTGACTGACTAATAATCACACCGTCAATCTATGAATAGAAGCCTATGGTTGGTGTAATACACGGTGCCAATGTGTCAGCAACGAGCCCCGAGTGACTCAGTGTTTCTGACAACCAGGCAGCAGCCGCAGCGACGGTGGTGGTGTGTGGTGATGCATCAGTGGCTGCGCAGAATAGCAGCATTGTGTCGCTTGTCAGCTCTGCATATAGGCTGTGGCGGTATGGAGAGAAAGAGCCGGTGGTGACTTACGTGACGGCGTACTGTGCAAAAGAAAGATACTCCACCAGCACGTCCAGGCCTTTGTTGTCTTCATTTAAGAACTCCCTCACCCACCTGAGGAGAGACGAAAAACAAGTTTAACTCAACAAAAGGTTAAATCAGCACACAAACACTCTTACAAAATAATTTGGTCAGTTTCTGGATAGAGATCTAATCTACAGTCAGAGCCAGAACCAGCTGTTGTAATACTTGCAGAAGGGAACCCTGAGGGCCTTCTAGGCCTTTGGAGAAGGCGTAACATATCAGTAGTTCAAATGTTATATTTAAATATATTGGATTTGATTTGTTTCACTCAATTACAAGGCTATTCTCTTCTAATTCTAATTTGAACATCATTGTCCATCATCTTTGCTTCAGCAATGCATGGATACTGTCCTGAAAAGAGCAAAACTGAGTCATCCGATCAGATTTTTTTTGTTGTTGTCACTAGGCGGTGAAAGGTTAGAGCTAAGGACTAAGAATGTGACAGGGGAATTAACCAATCGCATTTTAATTTACAATGGGTGGGACTAAAAACAACCCCCTTAGGCCTTTGCAAAGGCCAGGGATATTTCACTCTAGCGAAGCAGAGGCCGGCGCTGTTGCTGGGTGGCTAACTTGATAGCACTGTCTTTTTCAAGGCAGACTTTGCCAGCATAGCGGAGCATCAAGTGTTGTTGAGTGGAGTTTTGCCTTTTTTTTTAGTCCTTTCCCTCTTCTCTGTGTACCTTGTAAGCAGGTGAAGCTGTGCCAGAACCCCCCACTTGTTTCGATAAAACTAGAGGAACTAAGGCATAGATTAGTACCAACCCTGTCATTTTAGCTTCTTGTGAAGGTGGCTAAATATCGCTCCAAAGTTAGGCTAAATTTTGATGAGGGTAAAACTGGCATGGCCATTTTAAAAGGAGTCCGTTAACCTCTCACTTCAAGATATCTGAATTACATGCAGCTCAATGCAATCGATCATCAATTTTATTATATAGCGCCAATTCCAACAGTTGTTTTTCAGACCTTTACAATTTTGAGTAGGGCTAGACCACTCAATAATTTTGTTATACATCCGACAGTTAAACAAACTCCCATAAGAAGCTCAGCTTGGGCAAACCATGCAGTTTTTTATACGCAGTATCTGTTATTTTCGTCTGTTCTATTTCATATTTCTGCATACTGGGTAACTGATCACTACTGCAATTGCCAAAAAAAACAAAACAAAAAAAAAAACAAGTTTATGACTGGAAAGCCGACACTCTTGTGGACTCAATGAGCCAAACTGTATTAATCTGTGATGATGTAAGTCCAACATAACCATTTCATTGTAGTGAACATTTTTGAACTTGAACATAAAACTGGATACTGAAAACTTGGCATACGTTGATATAAGAAAACCTACACTAATTAAGAAAAAAAATTATTCAAAACTTTGCAAATCTCCACTGGTTGCATCAGGCAGCTGTGGTGACATTGCAGTAGGAGTTTCACCACCATTTTTTCTTTTTTCTATCCATTTTTTCAGTTTGTACCTAATGTTTCTATTTGTAGTATCAATGTTTAACACGTCTACTATAAAATGTTAACACAACAACAACAAAAAATATTAAATGCTGCACATTTTTTAATCATATCATATGAGAATAACGATCTGGAAAATGCTTTGTTTTCACAATAAAACTAGGATATTTTTGAGATTCTCACAGTATATAATGTGTTACTTCCTTTTTCTAACACTTGACCTTGGCATACAGATGTTTTCAAATTATTCACCTTCACTCTCTCCCTCACTTTGCCAGGAAGAATTGTAATGACCCGTTTGAAAAACTTCAAAGCTTCCTGGCTCAGAGCGGCAAACATATCACACATGCATGTGTTTGCAAAAGTGCAGGCATCCACACACATCCACAGAATCTCATTACCGAGTCTGCCTGTTTCCTCTATCTCTGTTTCTCCACACACAAACACGCACACAGTTTCTAACTCTGGTAAAGACAAGCCCCCTGAATGATCAAAAGCCCATTCTCACCTTCCTTACAGGCACTGAAGTGGGCCACCCATTCAGCGCTGGGCGTGCTTTCATTTTTTATTCTGCACAGAAAAGCCGAGCTTTTCACAGGAAAGCTCCCGCCACCTTTGGCATGTGCTGTTCTCCCTCCATATTTATAAGCAGGGTGAGCTGAATCGCAGAACATCTTTATTTAATCGCATCCTATGAGGGTGCCTGTGTCTCTACTGGAGCCCCGACTGCTTCGACAGGCCTGACTGCTCAGTGATTAGAGAAATTTGCGTACTGATTAAGATGTAAGGCTAAACTGCTTTAAAAATGCACTGGTTGCTTCTGGTGTGACTACTTGGGAGCAAGGAAGGCTAACAGGACCACCCAGTAAAGCGATGCCTGGTGGGGCCGGTTGTGTTTGGAGGTGTGGCCTTGTCAGGTACATGGTACATGGTAACCATTACCACAGGACACTAATTTAATTACAACAACACTAATTTGGGATAAAAAAGAAAGACAGCAAATAAGAAACCACTTTCTCCATTGTATTTGGCATCCATCATGTAAAAGCTATAAAAGAGCAGCCATATGAAATGAACAAATTAGCGAACACTACCCATATCTACTGTTAGTAACCACTACTGTCAGCTATTGTAGCTAACACTACTTATATCCACAGTTAGTTAACTCTAATATCAGCTAACTCTTAGCCCACAGTATTGTCAGCTACTTTAGTGAACACACTGTTCACTAGTTATTTAGTTAGCAACTAATTACTGGTGATAATTAGGACAGCTTAATGGCTATCCTAAACTTAGGAGAGTTTATTTGATATTTTGGGAAGTTAGGATACTTAAACACATTTCCTATCTTAAGTTATGATTGGTTGCTGAGTCTAATCAGTTTCAACAAAATATTGTCTCCTTTGCGATAATCAATTTGGGATTCTGAATCACAAAACATCTTTATCTGAAGTCAAAGTCAACTTTTGCCATATTTGCAGGACATCTAAAGATTTGAAATGTCGTTTGAGTACTTGCAGTACTCAAAACTGCAACAACGGTAAAAAATAAATTAATTAATTAAAAAGATAAAGTGAAAATACCAAAAATTACTAAGTATTTAAATTTACAAGTTAAGCAAAAGAAACGAAGAAACTGTAAAGATAACAAGACACAGATAAATGAAAAACTGCACTGATAATATGAACTACAGGTAATATTCCAGTTTAATCACATCCTATGAGGGTGCCCATGTCTTTTTATTAGAGCCCTGAACGCTTCGACAGGCCTGATTGCTCAGTGATTAGAGAAATTTGCAGGGCATAAACATAATGACACACAGGCTGGTACCATGCTGATGAAGATATAAGGCTAAACTGCTTTAAAAATCCACTAGCTGCTTCTTTATTAGCTCCCCTGTGGCGTAACTACACGGGAGTGAGGGAGGCTAATGACAGCGTCCAGTAAAGCGTGCCTGGTGGGGCCCGGCGTGTTTTAAAAGGGTTCGGAGGCGTGGCCTCGCCGGGCCACATGGTAATCATTACCACAGGACACTAACTAACAATCCTCCCATTCACCACATGTTGTTGACCACTGAGCAACATGTGAGGAGCAGGCAGGCAGGCGGGGGGGCAGGGGCAGGGGGAGTTATCATCCGCAGCGCTCATACAGGGACAATCTGTCCATTATACACAGCCTACACGATGGCGATATTTCTCCGCTTCACCTCTGAAAAGAAGCAGTAATCATTCACTGCCTGAGCGGGTAGCATCTTGCCCCCCCCCTCCTCCCTGTCCCTCTGCCATTATGGTAATGCTTCATTGCCTAATCTAGATTAGGTAGATTATTTATGTAATCTAGTTTACCAACATAAGGTCTCTCAAAAGAGTTAATCCATGTAAACAGTGCCTCGACTGATTTGCCAGACGGACATGGCCGTCTCTGACTGTGGTTGGACTTTATTTTGGTTTGAGGAGCAGAATCTGATCATGTGTGTGTGTGTGTGGTGTGTAGGAGAGTGTGAGAGACAGTGTTGTCAGAAACACGAGATGATGTGTGTGTGAGAGTCAATGAAACAGATGAACTGAGGTGGAGTGGTGTGTGTGGGAGGAAGGGAAAAAAAAAGAGGAAAACAGAGGGATTAAGAGATGTAGTTGTTTAGATAACGTGTGTGTGTGTGTGTGTGTGTGTGTGTTTGAGCTCTCTTGTGACGGTTGTGTAACCAGTGTGTCTCTCTGCATCTCTGCTGTCACAACAGTCTGTGACTGCCTCTTCCTGTCCTTGACGAGGTCTCCGTGTCTCCTGCGAGTCCTCATTCCACACATAAGAATACTGGGGCTTCATATATCAAACATCTGTAGGCCAGAGTTATTATCGTTTTGTGGCACGTTGCCTTGTTAAATACTCGATTCCGATTGGTCTGTTGCAGCATTTTAAGGTCTGTTATGTAAGGATTAATGTACAGTGTGCAGGTTGTTATTGTAAAATAAATCCTGACAGGACGATGCAGGAACCCGACACAAAGCAGTGAGGTCCTGAATCAACCTGAAGGGGTTTATTTCACAATAACGACCTACTCACTGTACATTATCCTGCTTATTACATGGTTACTTACCCAAAAAATATCACTAATTTGACACAAAACATTAATTTTAAAATGATTTTAGTGATTTAAGGATGACTTTATTGCTCCTCCAGAGTCTATAATCAGAACTGTGAGCAGGTCATTACTGGGAAGTAAAAAGTGATGCATCATCAGGATGATTTTTCTGACATCAGTTTAGTTTCAGTTTGTTTCCAGTAAGTGGGTTTGTTCCTTTCAGTTTAGTTTTGATTGTTTAAAAATGTTTAGTTTCGGTTTATTTTTTATCAGTTTCAGTATTAGTTTTTTATTACATCATTAGCATAATATTATAACAAAACTAAGGACATTTCCTTTTATAATTTTTATTTTAGTTAGTTTTTTAAGTACACTATCATTTCAGTTAGGTTATTTTGTGATCAAATGTGTTTCCAATCTTTTCTAAAGTCTTGTTTATATTTTATTTTAGTTCAATAAAAGTTTTTTCCACAACTAGTTATAGTTTAGTTTTAGTTAACTATAATAACTTTGCTCTGTGCACAGTTTTATATGCTCATTTTTACACAGAGAAGTTTTAAATTTAAGCAACATTCATTTTAATTGATTTAACTAAGCCAGGTGTGTTTTCTGTTGTGCTGAAACAATTAAAAAGAGCTCAATTATAATGGAAATTAAAAACAAATTAAGTTCTGTTGTCTTCTTTGAGTACTGCAATTCACATAAATTGAATTCATTTTTCATCTGCCTGCATGCTGTAGCTTTACTCATTTAGATGTTGCCTTGATAAATGAGATCCTACAGATCCCAGAATGCATTAGGTCTCATTAATGATGCTGAGCAATCCATCACAGTCTTTAACTATCAGGGTCTCCGATCACAGAGACGGGCCCCATGATCGGGAGCAAGACAAAACAGCGGGACATTGTGTGACGCTCGTTGAGATATTGATCTTCCCTTCAGGCTCAACTGTACAACACTGAATCAATATGAGCCGCCGCAGGTCGAGGCTTGTTATCCTGCAATACCTGGAATTACACATGAATACTCCAGCGTTTTTATCTGTTGTGAAATCACGATCTCTTTAGCAACCTCTGCGACTGAAACGCGGATGTATCAAGTTGTGCAGCTTCAACTACTGCAAGAGAAATGTGTTTTTCCTTCCAGAGGCCGCTCATGTGTCAGCCGCCCCAAACAATCAATCGATTCATCTTTTCTCCATCGCCACACGGCTCTCTGTGTAATATTAGGCGGAGCAGCGGAGATGAATGGGGGGATGGTGGTGGTTGGTGTCAACGTCTGCGTCTCCGGGTGTCTGGAATGTCAGACTTTTCCTCCTTGAATCTAATATAACCTGGTCCTGGACATCCAACACTTCTCACAGACTTCACACAGTCCTGCAGTGACTCACCCTATATGATTGGTCCGTAACGAAATTTCCAGTTCTCTCAGGACTTGGGTGGACTCCTGAACTCTCCGTCTAAATTTCTGAGGAAGGAAAAGAAAGAGGGGAGTTAATATTTCACAATACCACCAGAACTGTAAATCATCAAGTGGTAGCGCAGGGATGTCTTGGCTGGAGGAAACTTTTCCTGACAGACGAAAGGTCAGACAAACAGACGCAAACCACAGTGACATTTAAATGTGAAAGCAGGCGAGCTGTGCGCTGATTACAAAATTTAAAAAACATAACAAAATAAAACAGGGAGTGGGCTGTTCTAATGAGATTTTTCAGTGGGCCTTTTAGAACCCTGGTTCCAAAAAAGTTGTGATGATGTGTAAAACGTAAATAAAAACAGAATGAAATAATTTGCAAATCATTTTTGACTTCTATTCAATTGAATACAGCACAAAGACGAGATATTTAATGTTCAAATTGATAACCTTTATTGTTTTTTGTAAATATACACTCATTCTGGATTCGATGCCTGCAACACGTTCCCAAAAAAGTTGGGACAGGATCAACAAAATACTGGGAAAATTGTGGAATGGTCAAAAAAAAAACACCTGCTTTTAACGTTCCCATGGTAAGGGGCTAATTGATAACATGATTGGGTATTAAAAGGGGCATCCTTGAAGGTTCAGCTGTTCATCATGGATGGGGAGAGATTCACCACTTTGCGAAAAACTGTACGAACAGTTTAAGAGAAATTAACTGCAGAAGTTTATGGATTTGACCATCTACAATCCATAATATCATTAAAAGATTTAGAGAATCCAGAGAAATCTCTGCACGTTGGGGGCAAGGCTAAAAACCAACAATGAATGCCCGTGACCTTTGACCCCTCAGGCAGCACTGCATTACAAACCCACATGATTGTATAAATGATACCACATGGGCTCGGGAACACTTTGGAAAACCGTTGTCGGTAAACACAGTAAGTTAAAACTCTACCATGCAAAGAGAAAGACATATGTCACCAACATCCAGAGATGCTGCAGACTTCTCTGAGACCTGAGCTCATCTGAGATGGACTGACACAAAGTGGAAAAGTGTGCTGTGGTCTGATGAGTCAACATTTTGTTACACAAATAGTTTTTGGAAATCATGGACGCTGTGTCCTCCGGGCTTAAGAGGAAAAGGACCATCCAGATTGTGACCAGCGGCAACTTCAAAAGCCAGCATCTGTGATATATGGAGGTATGTTCGTGCTCATGGCATCATGGGTAACTATCACATCTGTGAAGGCTCCATTAATGCTGAAAGGTACATACAGGTTTTGGAGCAAAATATGCTGCCATCCAGATGATGTCTTTTTCAGAGACGTCCCTGCTTATTTCAGCAGGACAATGCTAAGACACATTCTGCATATGTCCCAACAGTGTGGCTTCATAGTAAAAGAGTTCAGGTACCAGACTGACCTGCCTGCAGTCCAGAACTGTCTCCCACTGAAAATGTGTGATGCATTATTGAAGCACAAAATACGACTCAGACTGCTGAGCACCTGAAGTCATATATCAAGAGTGCAAGAATGGTAAAAGAATTTCATTTTCAAAACTTCAAAAATTTGTGCTCTCAGTTCCCAAATGCTGAGTGTTTAAAAGAAAAAGCAAACTCAGTCTTTGTATTGTATTCAATAGAATATAGGTTGAAAACTATATTGGAATTGGGGTTGTACTTGCCAGGAAGCATTCAACAGGCTATAAGAGAGACGAGCTGACTCATTGGAAACTGTGAATATGGAACAGTTCCCGTTATCTTGTTTGCTCACATTGGTTCTTTATATAGCAGTAATCCCTCCTGCTAGCACCGTGATAAAATCAAGTAACCTAATTGGTTCCCTCTCAAGCCCTGTGAGGACACCCAGCAGCCACACAAACACAGGTACACACACACACACACACACACACACACACACATTCCTGGTCCTGTTACTGTGGCTACAGCTGTAAGACAGAAGTGTGTGTGTGAGCTGCCAGTGAATGAAATAGAAAACAACAGAACAGAGAACATGAGCAGGTTCCTCTTGATTTCATCCTCTGACAGGAGGTATTCTGCAAAAAAAAAAAAAAAAAAAAAGGAAAGCTCTTCAGGCTGTTACACAACCGCAGCAACAAAACAAGCAAAGTGAATGACCAGTGGTGATCAAACCGGAGGGGGAAACCCCTGATGAGAGGGAGTGAAACTGTTGCATCAGAGGAGAAAAGTCAAACAATCATTTATCACTACACCTGTGAGGTTAAAAATATTACAGTACGTCAGAAGGGAAAAAAAAGCACCATGTGCTGCTGTCCAAAAATCATCTCCTAAAAACTCGAATTTTGTTAAAAAGTGCAACTTCAAGTAAATTAAAGGTTAAGTCAACTATTGTCGCATACAATTATACAGTGAAATTCAGTCCCCCGCACTTCACCCAGCCGCTGCACACTACATAGGAACAGGGATGTGTGTGATTGGTCAACTATCCCACTGGTTCCCAACCTGAGGCCCAGGCTCCCCTTAGAGGGGCGCAAGAAATCACAGGTGGTTCCCAAGACTTTTTCTGCTCTGACATCCTCAAAATCAGATTTGCACTAAAAATCACAATTTCAGGGTTCATACAACTTTTCCAAAGTCAAATTCAAGCACTTTTCAAGCATTTTCAAGCTTTTCCAGCATCTTACGGCTGTGGTAAATGACATATTTATATAGAAAAATTATTATTTCGTCTTTTCATCGCATTTAAATCAGATGTTATTGTGCTATTATCAACTAAAATTATGTTTTATGATAGAATTCTACAGAATTGCGGTGATTGGCTGCAAGCAAAACCATATAAAGTACAAATAAAATACAAAAAAAAAAGAGACTGAATGCAGGTATTGTTGGACAGTAGAAAATTTGATTCTACTTGGTACTGGGTACTTTTTGTTTGCTACAATAATGTGAAGAAGAGAAGTAAAGATTCAGCCTTTTTTGTATTGTTCAAAATATTACAGTATGCCAGAAGGGGAAAAAAAAGCACAAAAAAATAATCTCCTTAATAATTTAAAACACAGTAAATTATGTAATTACAAGAAATGTTTCCAAACATTATACAAAAATAAACACAAAGAGTTCTGTGACTTTGTCTTGGGGTTCTCTGTGCTCTGTACTAGTTTTGGGAAAACATAACAATAGAAGAAAGTTCAAAAATGATTCTGTTCATATAATATTGATATATTCATGAAGAAGAGAAGAGCTTATGTAATATCTTAAATGATGAGCAATTCGTCGGTGTAAAACATTATAATTCATGAGCTGGAATAATCATGACTAGAGGTGAAACGATTGGTCAATCAATTAGTTGATCAACTGGTAATATCTGTAACTATTTTCAGTACTGATCAATCATGAAATCATGAAAACATCCAAAAACTTCTGGCTACAGCACCTCAAATGTGAGGATCTCTCTGTTTTATGTCGTAGTAAATTGACGCCTGTCAGTTTTGGATTGCTGATCGGACAAAACAAGACATCTGAAGACGTCATGTTGAACTCTGGGAAATTGGAATGTACATTTTTCATTTTTTATAGCATTCGAGGAGAGAAGAGAAGAGAGAAGAGAAGAGAAGAGAAGAGAGAGAAAGAAAGAGAAGAAGAGAAGAGAAGAGAAGAGAAGAGAAGAGAATATCCTCCACCCAGGGTTGGAGGGCCCGGTCACTTTCCATGATGTGTTTGTATCAGGGAGGAAACAGAGCTCAGCCCTGTGTTAACCTATTATTAACATCCACAGAGAAGAGGGCTGTTCCCATAACTAGGGTCTCTCACTCTAGTCTGTGTCTTTGGGCTTGGGCGGTGTGTGTTTGGCACATGAGGAGATGAGAAACAGAGTGTTTTTATTAGGGAGGAGCCCTTTGTGCTTTGTGTGGAGAGCAGAGCATATTTAGGGGTACTGCGCAGGCTCCCTGAGGCACCCCCTTCCTCCTCCTCCTTCTTTCTTCTCCCACCAAACGCCCTACACTCCACACTTTAAGTACTACCAGCTGCAACACAGAAAGAGCAGGAAGAGAGAGGAGCCGACAGCGGGGGGAGAGGGCGAAGACGACATGAGGGGGAAAAGGAGAAGAAGAGGAGGAGACAGGGAGGAAGCAGTGAAAGGGGAAAGTAAAGGCAAAGAGACAGCACTGAGACTGGGATACACCAACAAGGTTTAATTTTTAAACCTGATTTACATCATGGTGCAACTTTAAATTATGCTGGACCAAACTTTTAACCTATCTTACAGTTAAAAAGGATTAAATTTAAACGTCTCTTTAAACCACAGTTTAGTGTAAACCTAAACTAAATTTAATTTATTTGCACCAAAACCAAAAAGGTTCCTCAAAGAAAGTTAAGGGACAAACTAACAGAGTTTTATGATGTGTCTCTTCTTTTTTCACTCCAGTTAATAATTCTGTCAACTGTTTTTTCTCAAAGATGGAGAAATTAAAGTTTCTCTGGCGAGAATGCATGAGTAGGTTAACAAGGCTAACAAACAATACAATATTTTTTCTTACGTTTTAGCTAGCTAGCAGACAATATAACATTTTATCAACTTTTTAGCTAGCTAGCAAACAATCACTTCACTTTTTATCTAGGAAACTTTGCAACATTTTCTTAACTTTTGAGCTAGCTGGTAAACAATGCAAGTTTTTTTTTTAACCTTTTAGGTGGCTAGCAAACAATTTAACTTTTTCACTTTCACTTTTTTCAGTGTAACTTTTTAAAAACTTTTTAGTTATCTAGCAAACTTTTTTATTACTTTTTAGCTAGCTAACAAACAATGCAACGCTTTGTTAAGGAATACAGAGCAGTTGAAAGTTCCTCCCTCTCTTTTATACTTAGCCGACTAGGCCCCAACCGCACTTTTTATTAATTTATTAATTCATTTATTTGTTTATTTATTCATTTAGTTCGATTTGGGTAATCAAGCATCTCCATATTGATTCAACTTAATTTTGGTTTACATCACTGAACTTGGATTTACTAAACTGAGATTAGTTTTAAATTGTACGACAAAGCTCTGCTTAATTTTAAATCTGGATCTACTCATCTTAAACCTAGTTTTGCTAAACTCTGATTAGAACTGATCTCAGATGAAATTCATCTTTGTTGGTACAACCCAGTCTAAGAGTGTGGAGGGGGATAAAAAAAAAGAGATTCTGGGGAGTGTGAGCTCAGGAGGGGTCATCCTGGAAACAAATCAATGGCTGATACATTCTTGGGGACTAGTTGGACTGCAGCTCTTCCTCCTTGGCTGCCTATTGGCTGGGAGCTGCCCAGAGGAATGCATCGGAGCCTGCCTATGGAAAAGCAGAGGCAACGACCTCCAGCTCTCTCACAGCGGCACAAAGTGGCAATTGTTTTGAGTTTGAAGAAAAGGGGGATGGAGCAGGAATGTAGATAGAAGACCATAACTCTTTTTCCTCTCTTGTGCTTCTTTTTTTTTTGTCTCTTTCTCTCGTTCTCTGCACATCTCTTTCTCCCCCTCTACCCCTCTCTCCATTATTCCTCCTTCCCTCCCTCTCCCTTGCCCTTCTCACTTTACTCTCTCATGCAATTCCTGTTTCCTTGTCTGCTCCTCTTTTTTTTTTTTTTGATCAAGACAAGGAAAAGGCAGAGGCAGCAATTCAAGGCAAGTGGATTTTTCCAAAATCCCACATGTTGCGGGCCTGTGAGACTACACATTAAAAACAAGATGATAAACAGACAGAGATGTCTGGGAAAGTTTCTCAAGTGTTACCTCATCTAGAGCTTTTAATAAAGACCCAACAACCAGTTAATCATGCAGCCACAGATGAGTTTAATCACGAAAAGAGAGGAAGGATGTGGCTTAGATAAGCTCTGGTTGACAACCACAAACCTTAGAAAATGTTGTCTTGTCTGTCTGAGGTCACCATACAAGAGCAGAACTCAACAGTGAGGTCCCAGAAGTAAAAATCCCATTCATATTCTGAATATAGGATTTAGATTATTAGTCATAAAGTTGTAACAATCAAACTTTGACTGACCACGAGCTACCAGTTTGCGAAACGACGGAGAAGCCACAAGCTTGCTTGTTTTGAGAAAAAATCTGTTTTATTTGCAATGTCATAGAGAAGTACTACACTACCCACAATCCCAAAGTGTGACAGCGACTCTCTGACTAGTGGAGCTTGCTGTTACCATGGAAATATTTACCGCACCTGGCTAGCTAGGTAGGTAGCATTAGCTAACATGAGCTGTACTAACAATATTGTTATACGGCAGTAATTATAGTTTATGTACACAAACAACACAAGCTACAATATATTATTACACTGTTTGCTTCACAATATAAATACAAAAATGACAAAAGTTGAAATTAAGACAAAGCAGTATGATTTGCAAAGGTTTATGGGACGAGTAGTTCCTTCACTCCTAAAATAATTATGCACACAATCTTGTGCCTTTACCACCTAAAAAGTGGTGGTTAATTGTGAAAATGATTTGGCTAAACAAAACTCAAGTCTAACTGTTAGTTGAGAAGATTAATAAGTTAGGAGATGGTTAACTTAGCTTAGCATAAAGACTGAAAACAGGATGCCTTCTCCATCTTGATTTTCACAGCTATAGATTACAGAACAAGTCTGCGTCTCTAACCTTGAGACTACGTCTGCCCCAGCACAAACTGCCCACGCTTTAACCTTTACAGTGTTTTGTCTGCTTTAACCTGCGTCATTCTCTTCTCACTTCCTGCTTTTATCAGATCCCTTATGTGTGTCATCTCTCAGGTATCAGCTCTTCTTCAACACCCCTCGTCATGATCCACAAGGTTTTCAGCTGCATGTTATCGACTGAACTGGCGATGGTTTGACTGATTTGGTCTAGTTTGTATTTGTACTGCTACCAGTTCAAGTGGCAGAAAGTGGACTTGTTAACCATTTATCCATTACTTTTAGATAACTGCAACAAGTGCTACTTTCAAAGTTGCTATTTTTTTATAGCTAACTACTATGTTTAACAGTTTAACCTGTTCCATTACTTGGCTGTTTCCAATTATCCATTACTTTTAGCTACCTATTTCAACCATTTATTAACTACTTTTAGCTAACAGTACCTATTTCAACCATTTATACCCTTTTTAGCTAACGTTAATCAATTCAGCTGTTTATCCATTACCATTAGCGAGGTATACCGTTACCAACCACACTCTGGTGAGAACACAATAAGAATGGCCACAGTTTTGGTCAAGTTTAGTTTTGGTAGGTTTAGGCACCAACAATACTTTAGTGTGTGAAGCAAAGTTACTTTTTCATATCACAACACAACCCAACGTGTCCAGGTGCTGAATATGCAGATAAACTTTTTTAATTAGTAAAGCTACTCAATCTTTCCATGTATCCCTGGTAAAACACCAGAATTCCCAACTGAGCTAACACCATTACAATAATGCAGGATCACACCCAATGTGTACTGTATGACACATCATTGCACTTTTAATCAAATCAGGCGGGAGAAATGTAATTCATGACTCTATGTGTGCCACCGTCTCTTTTAACCACAGTCATTACAGCCCTGTTTCATGCTGCTGTAGCTGCCTTATTGTGATGTAAAAATTTTAACTCCAGTCAGTGCAAATTGAATTATTCAGTGATTTGTTGTTTTTCTGGCAGAGTCTGTTGGTTAATTTGTTTATCACAGAGTCCCGTCTCCCAGCACTCACTCCCCCACCCCCATACAGCTTTCTCACCCAAACCAAAAAGACTTAATTTTGGCGAAGGATGAGAGCTGGCTGATGCTTCGCTTCACGGAGCCCCTCCTCTTACTCCCTTCTTCTCTCTTCCAAGCAGCCAGCGAAGCCTGAGTCGGCTGCTGCGATGACATAAGACCATTTTTATCATGTAGCTAAGACCCGTCTGATATCTCTTGCCATGCTACAAGCAATTAGCAGAGAGATTCCTCTCTCTGACAGTCTTCAACACTATTACCCTCTCCTCTGCCTTCAAGTAATTCTTACTTTTCCCTCAAAAGAGAGGTCAGAGCACATTGTCAGCCACAGAGCAGCACCGCAAAGGATTGGTAAAGATTCAAGGATTCAGGGTCTTGCTTAATGACACTTCAGCGAAGCAGATCTTTCTCAAACCTGGGCGTTCCAGATAAACAACTGTCTCCTTTCGCACTAAAGTCACACTGTTGACTGTTTTGTGCCTGAACGTTCCCAAGCTGTCTGCAGTCTTTCCTCAGCTGTAGGGATATCCTGGACGAGAGATAGAGGGTCGGAGGGGAAGGAAAAGCTGCAGCAATGGAACGGCCTGGCCGGTGGAACAGGATAGCATGTTAGCGAGGGCACTCACCTTCCTTGTGACTGCTGGGTCTAGATAACTCCTCAGCTTTTGGAGGTACGTGTGAGGCGGGTTTTTCACTTGGAACCGCTCCTGTCGGGCAAACAAAAACACAACAAAAAGAGTGAGACGAGCAAAAGGAACGGAAAACAAGTTGAGAGAAATAAGAGGATGAGAGTATGGAAAGACATAAAGAAGAGGAAGTTAAAGATTTGAAAACATCTGTAGCAACAAGGACAGAAAGTACAGCAATATTAAGAATTTAGGGATGAGGCTAAATAATGCTCCAAAGTTAGACAAAATTTTAACAAGGTAAAAACTGGCATAGCAATTTTTAAATAGGTCCAGCATGCAGTTTTTTTGCATGCAGCATAAATGTGTTATTTTCACCTGTTTTAAAAACATTTTTGCATACTAGGATCCCTAAACAGTATTGGAATTGCATAAATTGGCTTTGGCTAGAAACCCTTTTTTGAAACTTGAACTTTCTGTATAAAATGCCTCAGTGACCTCGAGGATAATCACAGCCTCATGAAACTTCACATTCACAAATAGAAACATGGAGCATTCAGAGGATGTATGTCTTACTGACAATAAGGGATTCTTCTTACAGAAATCTCCAAATGTCAAAAGTTTCTGACACCAAATTACAGCATGAATTTTTCTGTGGTGTTCCTCTTGGTCTTGGTGTCTTCATGTGATATTTTGGAGGGATTTTTGACCATTTTCATCAATTCTCGTGTGTTCAAAAATGGCTAAATTTTGCACCAAATCAGTATAATGAACGGTATCAACCCAAAAATTCATGCAACTACTACTGAGACATGATAGAGCATAAATAATGACCATCAATACTTGTTTATACTCTTATTAGGGGTGTCACGACTCTCCAAATCCACAATTAGATTTTTTGATTTAAATAATTTTTTTTTCACAGCTACACCATTGTTAGACAAAACTGAGTTTTGATATGTTAAGATCAACACATCATCGATCATTTTTCTTTGAACTATTTTTTTTTCTTCAGATATGCACCAGACGATGCAAGAAGGTGTAGTGGGAGAGTCGCCAATCCTACCTTTGACTTCGATTACTGAAACTGAAAGCGATTTTTTATTCTATTTTGAAACTGTGACACCCCCTAATACTTTTTTAATGTTCTGAGCCCTTACACAGCCTAAACTATCAGAATTTGAACAGGCACTAACGAAAACACAGTTTTTAGGGCCATAACTAACAATTACTTCCATTGCTATTAAATTATTTTCTCAATTAATAATTAGTTGTTTGGTCCATAAAAAGTCAGAAAATTGTGAAAAATGTTGATCAATGTTTTCTTAAGCTGACAGTGACATCTTCAAATGTCTTGTTCAGCCCACAACCCAAAGATATTCAGTTTACTGTCACAGAGGAGCAAAGAAACCAGAAAATATTCACATTTAAGAAGCTGGAATCTGAGACTTTTTACTTTTTTCTCTTAATAAATTACTCAAACCAGTTAATTGATTATCAAAATAGTGGAGATTAATTTAGTGATGGATTCACAACAGATTATCATTGCAAATCTGCAACTTTTATTGCAGATTTAAGACAAAACAGGGCGTGCACCAAAAAGCAGTGACACTTAGGGCACCCAAATGGCCTGCAGCAACCATGAATTTTGATTTAATTTTAGGCAGTGGCCACACATAATGAAAAAAAAAACAAAAACAAAACCCACACCCTCACAAGTCTGGACACATCTACAGTATACTGGTGGGTTAACTGTTGTTGAGACAAGAGCCATCAGATTAAAACTGAACCAGCACTGAGTAAATTATCATGAGTCACCCTCCAGTTGATGGGAACCCAGATTATGTTCTACTTTAAAAAAGCAGAAAGAAAATAACAACAATGGTCCCTCAGTTAGTGAGCCTTTGTCACATGTGCTTTGTTTGCACGGACTTTAGATGTGATGAACCGGAACTCCATGGACCGATTTTTCTTGGTGGTTTTCTTGTAGATCTGAAGGAGATGACAGCATTACTTTGCTTTTCAAAAATACCACCTCTGGGCTCACTCGAGGGTAACTGTGTAGCACTTAAACAATGGCATTATAGTTCCATTCTTTAACGTTCAAAGCTTAGTTGTGTTTATCAGACAAACAGGTAGATCAGACTGAGAACACGATGAACTCTTCAGATAGCTCGCCACAGAGGTTCTCTCTGCTCACGGTTATCAGACTGACTGTTGAGGGTGTTCTGCCTGCAGGAGGTCATAAACGATCTGTTAATGATCATGATTAGTTTTAATGTGCTGTAAAGCAGAACCTGCCTGGGGATCGTGGCCAAACGTGTGTGGATGTGTGCGTGCATGTTATAAGTTCAGCCAGGAACAGGTTTTAGGTCAAGTCCCTCACTGTTGTGCTCTAAATATAAATACAAGAGATTAGTGGTGGATTTGGATCAGTGTGTTGAGCGGGAAACAGTATTTGGATCAGGCTGAGCGCCACACCACAGCAGCATGAATGGTTCTGTTTAACACAGTAAATTATATCCAAAAGAATGAGACTAAAGAGCGTTATTCAGGAAATATATTCTTCAAATGATGTAGGCAGTGATGGTCAAGACATATCCTCACTTGAAGGGATAGTTGGGATTATTTGAAGTGAGGTTGTTTGAGGTATTTATCAATAGTCAGTGTATTAAAAGCAGTAGATGGTGGTCGACACGCCCCTAATTTGGAGAAGCAGCAGGAGCATCTGTGTAGGAAGCTAAGCAATCTACTGCTGCAGAGAGGATTAGCAGCAAAATGTATTTTCACCGCTTTACCTTGCAGTCAGACAGCCTTTTTCGATAGGAAACCACTGTTATCTAAGCCAAATATTGCTCTCTCTCCAAACCGACCAAACTCCATGGACGAAATCGGTAATTTTACCTTGCAGAAGACAGGAGTCGCTGGTCTACTGCTGCCTCAATTGGTCAGTTTGTTTGTCTTATAGTGTGACTTCAGTGTCTTAAAATGTTAGTTCGGATTCACCAAAGTTGTAGATTAATGCAAACAAACAGTGTGAGGCAACAGTATACCAGCAAAGGTAAAATTACTTATTTTGTCTATGGAGTTTGGCTGGTTTGGAGAGAGCGATACTTGGCTTATACAGCTGCGGTTTCCCATCTGAAAAGGCTGTTTGACAGCAAAGTAACACAGCAAAAATATTCTAAATATAGCTTTCACTTAAACTGATATGGATTTTTTTAGATGTACCTTTCTTTAAGTGGCTGCTGACCCTGTCCACAGCAGCTTCCGTCCTGACTATCAATAAGTGCCTCACACAACCCCACTTCAAATAATCCGAACTATCCCTTTAAGCAATTAGCTGGGTTTTCTCTGTTATATAATCAGCCTTCTTTGATTTTCAATGCATACCAGAGTATGCAAGGACCTCAGATGATCATCTGTAAGAGTCTATATCTGCCTCTTCTCATGTGAAACATTTTCTCTTCAGCACAGTAAGTACAGTATCAAGTCACACATTCATTAATCATCTTAAGGAGAGCTGTAAATCCTCATACCAGGAGGAACCCTCTTTGGTTTCCTGAGTTAAATTAATATTTTCTACATTTTCTGCATAGAAATTTCTATGTAGGATCTGGCTGGCTCACCACCGTGACTAAAAAAATTCTTCTACAATGGCAATTTGGTGCTTGCCAGATTTGTTTTTTATTTTCTCTTTCTGAAATGTCCTGTTCTCCTCTAGTTCCTTCTGTCCGTCCACTTCACCTCTGTGGAACATGGTTGCAATGCAGAAGTACATGATCCCTTGATGGCTTCCCACCAGTGCAGAACAAGTTTGCAGGATCGCACAAGTCAAAAGATCCATGACTGAAAACTGAGCCACATATTTCTGCAAGGGTGGGTGAAAATTTATGCAACTATTTTCAGTCACCCTGCCGTGTCTACTTCTACATGAGTTAAGAGATTTGCCTTCATTTCCCAGAATGCCTTCTTTTTATTTAAAGACAATCGCTACGTTGCTGAAGAGCATGTTCAGGTTTTTTCAGTTGAGAGAAAGTAAATTAATTTGTCAGTTGTCATTTTGTTGATATACTATATACAAAGGATGGCCAAACTATCAGAAATATGCTCAACAAAAATGGAAACAACACTTTTGTTTTTGCTCTCATTTTTCATTAAAGATTAAATATCTAAGACTTTTTCTGTGTGCATAAAATGTTTATTTATCTCAAATTTTGTTAACAAGTTTGGTAAAATCCATGTTTGTGAGCACTTCTCCTTTGCCAGGTGTGGCATATATAAAAAGCATGATTTATTGCACAAGTGTAGCTTGGCCTGGTCACAATAAACAGCCACTCTGAAATGTGCAATTTTGTCCTGAAAAACAAAATACTTTTGTTGGCACTTTGTTTGGCATGAGGGTTGATTGGTTAGACTTGGGCAAAAAATGTCATCAAGCAGTCAGAGGCAGATTAGGGCAGGCCATGACTTTACCTTCCAGGGAAAAACATTTGGTATTTGTGTCTCCGACTGTTATGAAGGCGATACCTCAGGAACGCTTGTCACTGTGACACGTCGATCACGCTCTCATGAACGGCGTATTTCAAGAACACTTGGACGAAATTTCTTCAAACTTGAGTTTTTGCAAGGATGGCTGAGCGTGAATAGATGAATACGATCCGACGGCACCCTCTGGCTTAAAAGCCTAAAACTTTGATCATTGCATCAATTAAAGATGCATCAAACTGCAGCTCAAAAAATGACCTCAAATGTGACACAACGCCCACTGACAGTCTCAACAAATGAAGTCATCAGCTTCATGAAGGCAGCATTTGCTACAAGGCCATTGTATTGGATCACACATCGAGAAGGTGTTCACATCATTGTGCCGCCCTCTGTTTACAGACACTGAGATAGGATCACATTTCTGGGCGACGTTCTATCATTATCAACAACATCACATTTATCACTGCCAGAGTGTGTCTGTCTCACAAAAACAGGAAAGGCGAGAGCTGCATCAGGAAAGAGAACCACCTCTCACGGACACGGCAACAAGCAGACACACAGTTCAACCCATAAGAATCATCTGCAAGTCTGCAAAATAATAAACGAGTGCTGTGTTACATGCAAAGAAATGTGAGGAATGGAGGGCAGTAAATACATGAAGAGACTATAATATAGAAAACATGCATCAGGTGTTTAGGAGCATATATAAACAGGCTCCAACACGCCGTGTGGCAGTTATAGAGTTTGTCTGGAGGAGCTGGTTTGGATTAAATTTGAGAGGTGAGGTACACACCCCCACCCCTCCGCACCTGAGGGGCTGAGCCATGATGACTCAAGAGGAGGAAATCAGTTTGACATTCACTGTATGTAGACATGTTAAGGGTGCTATCCATCCAGATGAACAACTTCTGTACAAAACACTCTGTTGGTTGGAAAAAGCCGCATGATTTCAATAAATTCTGAGAAGGCTTATTGTGACAATGAGTTCATTATATCCGCATCTTTGTTCTCTGGATGTTTTAACCTCGAGTTCACATCAAGAGCGTCCTTCATATTTCATAAATCCTCCTAATTGCCCGAAAAATGTTTAATATTTCAACCTCTGGTGGCATTTGCGGGGCACTGTTTTTTCAAAGGGAATGTACCTGTCATCTCTGCTCCTCTGCCTCCCTCCATCACTGTTGCCATGGTTACATAAAGAGATTCACTGTAGCTGTGACACAGAAAATACTTTACTCCCAGAGCTGCCTGTGCTGTCATGGGTATAGACTTGTTGGGAAAACAAGAGAGTTTAAAGGGACAGTTCACCCCAAAATCAAAAATGCATATTTTTCTCCCCTGGCCTGTAGTGCTACTTATCAATCTAGAGTTTTTTGGGTGAGTTGCTGAGTTTTGGAGATATCAGGTCTAAAGATGTCTGCTTTGTCTCCAATATAATGGGACTACATAGCACTCAGCTTGAGGTGCTCACAGCACCAAAAAAAGCATTTGAAGAATTCAAAACAGTGTCTCTTTCCAGAAATTGTAACCCAGGTACTCATGATAATTCACAGACCTTGTTGTGAGCAGTTTCAAGCAGAAACTACTTTCTTTCTAGTAGATTCTAACGTAGTTCCAGGAGATTTTACAACAGATAGAAAGCATGGCCGATATCTCCAAAACTCTGCAACTCTCACCAAAACTATCTAGATGGACAAACAGCACTATAGGCTGGGGAAAAATATATTTTGTTTTATTTTGGGGTGAACTTTTCCTTCAACAGTATTCACTGATGTCTGACTGTTAAAATGATGGGAAAAAATGACAATCTTACACCATAAACATCAACTTTTTGGCACTTTGTCGACCACCTCAAGGATTTACAATGTTGTATAGTTGAGAAACTTCACGTTTACAGCAGATACCGGTGATTTTGAACATGGATAACACTCATTCTCATGGACAGCGTACACTTAGGGTACTTGTTCTGTTTCAGTGAGAAAGTATCTAGAAACCAAGATGCTTGTCATGAAAACCACCAGGCGATGTTTATGGAAACTGCTTCACTGACAATAAAAGGGAAACCCACTATTTTCACTTCAGGCCTGACAGAGGAACACGGAGTCCACTCCAAACTGAAAGAGGATCTCTGACTGCTAGTCGGCGGCCTGGTGAGCTCTCTGTGGCACCGTTCCCTTCAGGGTCAGTGGCTATCAATACGTTTGAGTGGGTGGTGGTCTTGATCTTGTCTCAGTTTTTTCTCCTCTGCTCAGGGAGGCAGAAAAACTCTCTGGCACGGAGGTTGCGGGTTGAGTGGAGCACTCAGACCACAGCTCGCTGCACAACGTGCACCCTCTGTTATTTCTACATGCAGCACTGACGCCAGTTTTTTAACTGGCTAACTGATGTGAGCGCCCTGCTGTGCCACTTAACCCACTTGACCAGGGAAGCCAGGGCAGTGTGTAAAGACCGGAAAAGGCTTACAGGATAAAGGCAGGGCAATGGCGCATGGGTGCTGCTGTGTGTGGGACAGACCTTCTCCAGAATTATACTCAACAAAAATATAAACACAACACGTTTGTTATTGCTCCCATTCATCATGAATTTGAGTAAAAGATCTCTTCTATGCACACAAAAGGTTTGTAATGCTCAAAGTTTATTCAGAAATGTGTGAAAATCTGGGTTAGTGAGCACTTATGATGCAATCCATTGTACTCAGAACAGTTGGAAGTCAGGAACCGACTTGGAATTATCGACTTCCAATTTGCAGTGGATTGCAGCATTACAATGATCTATCCACCTGACAGATGTGGCACAAAGAGATGCTGATTAAACAGCATGATTATTGCACAGCTGTGCCTTCAAGGTCACAATAGAGGTGAAAAGTGAAACTAAAATGTGCAGTTTGAGCTTGAAAAAAGACATTTAGGCACTGAACTATGGCTATTTCACAAAGGGCTACAGATCCTTTTTTTTTTCCCCAGGAGGACAAAGTCATGACTTCCCCGACTCTGCCTCTGATTGGCTAGTACCCATTGCCTTCGTTGGCTGGGTTGGTTAGGTGAGGAGTGATTGGTTAGAGTTACCCCCCGTCACAACCACAAACGAGTCAGACGTGGTTTTCACTCCCACGTCTCATTCAATCCAAGCAGCTGTCACCACCAGCTCTGTGTGTTTCCAACTGCGTCTGATGGACGTAAACTTGATCTGAAGTGTTTATTTAGACTTCAAGCCCATTTGCAAGGCTGGTGCCCATTAAACAGGCAGTGGAAAAGTATTTTATCCACATTTTGTAGCCTAGGTGGAGCAGAGTGTGCTCCACAGTCTGAGATCAGCTCACTCTGGTTCAGTTTAATCCCACAGACTCTCCCTTCACTTCACCCAGCAGCTGGTAAACAAAAAACAGAAACATCTTGGACTTTTCCTGATGTTTTTCTGTGTATTCATGGGCAAACTGTACATTCACTGCCACCAGACAACCTTACTCCTAAACTTTAATCCCTCTGCTAGGATGCTAACACCTGTCTGCTCTGCAGCTACTGGCACTCTTGGTTTCCCTCCTTTCGCTTTTTCTTATCCACACCCCCTGTGCAAAATGAGGTTGATCATCCAAGTGTGATGCTGATGTGATGTTTGTGGTTTAGACAAGGGTTTAGGGTAAGGATATCAGGAGGCAGAGTAGGGCAGGTCATGACTTTGTCCTCCTGGGTAAAAAAGGTATCTGTAGCCCTAGTTTAGTGCCTAATTAATGTCTTTTTTCCAATATAAGACCGAACATTTTAGAGTGGCCTTTCATTGTGACCAGTCCAAGGCACACCTGAGTAATAATCATGTGTTTAATCAGCATCTCTATATGCCACAAATGTCATAAATTTTCACTTCAACTGGGAGCAAAAACAAGTGTTGCATTTCTATTTTTGTTAGATATCAGAATCACTTTGTTAAATTCGTTAAAATGTAAAGAAGGTTGGTGCTTAATTAATAAGTGAAACAACTCATCACTTTACAGCCACACAACTGTTTATCTAAGCTTAGTTATTTTTTTCTTGCAAGTATAGTAATTATGCAGCCACGGTGCATCAAATGTGACTTGTACAGCACTATATCACGCCATAATCACACAGTCGAGTAACTGATGCTCACCTGATCACAGATGAGCTCCCACTTCTTCTCGTTGTCATACTGCCGCAACAGCCGCGCTTTGTCTGGAGGAAGATTCATTGAGTTCTGAAAGAGAGGAAAAAGGTCACAGTTAATTAAATGTGGATAATCAAACATCATCAGTCACATGAATCCAGGAAAAAACTGACACCCCAGATTAATTTTAAAAAAAACAAACACTAAAGGCGTGTAAGAGAATTGTCTCTCACAACATCAGGGTGTCTACAGCATTAAAAAAAAAAAAAAAAACATTTCAGAGACTGAGAACTAGTTAACAGTGCTTTGACCCAAATCAATGAGTCACACTAAACACTGTAATTAGTAGATGACAAAAGAGTTACATTAGCCAAACTGGTGTGATGTTGCTGCTAGGAAAAGGTCACTGAGACACCTCAGCTGAAAGGTTTCCTCCTCTCTGGAGCAAGAATGTGCAAACCAAATCTCATGCCAAACCATTAGTTTACATGTTACAGTATGTTGATCACTAATCAACAGACAAACAAACAGAATAAAGTGTGCACATATGTTCTATTGTCATCCTTGGCTGGAGTAATCAAGAAATAAGACTGACCCCAGCCGACATTTTCTTTTTCTTTTTTTTTTTTAGAGACTTTTTGAGTTTTAGTAGAAACAAAGAGTAAACATGGGCAGGCAGCAAGGAGGGGGATATACAAAGAACCCTGGCTGAAATATGTAGTATTTAAAAGATGCCCATACCAAGCCAAACCAAGGGAACATCACAAAATAAAATAGGTACAAAGTGCAATTGACCCTTCTTAAGTCTCGCCCCTTTTGGCTCTGTGCTCCTATGACAGTCGAGTAAGTTTGGTACCCAGCGAAACCTTAGTCAGCTTTCTCTTTTCCTGTTTCCTGTTCTTAAACATGCTATATGCTAGGGTCGTCTGTGTTGAAAAGAAAACCAACTTTTGAAGATGGTTAAAAGATGTTGCTGAGGGGCATGTAAAAGTGACGTATAGTCACATGTAAAGTTAGCTAATGTTAATCTGACTTAGGCTGTTCTGTCTAGTCCTGTCCTACTCTACTGTGATTGGCCACTACTACTGCACTGTGATTGGCTAGATGGTGTGAAAGGGTATATTTTAACCAAAAACCAAAATCTTTTCCTAAAACTAATGAGGCAGTTTTGTTTTTTTAACCTACCAAGAAGTTTTGTTTTTGTTCCTATACCTTAAGTAGTTTTGTTGCTAAACCTAATCAGGCTGTGACTGAAAACTGTAAATAAGTCAAATAAGTCTTAAAAAGAAGAAGAAAAGAAAATCAACAGTAACATTTAGCTTCACATAGGACACAAAGCCCAGTCTCCTGGGTAGGAGTCCTGTGTTTGATCCATTCATCCATCACAGCCTCCTGACTAAATTTCTACCAACTGCGAATATCTGCACTTGCACTCACAGCCAATCAGAGCACTGTAGTTGTAGCCAATCACAGCACAGTCTTGGGAAAAAATAATGTGCTAATGTTAGCAAAATGCTAGCATGCTTACTAGCTGGTTAAAATCATTAGCTTGCTAGTTACATCTGCTTGCTAATAGTAGCAAAATACTAGCTAACTAGCTAGCTAATGTTTCAATCATTAGCTGGCTAGCTACCAGTTGCTCAATTGCTATTAGAAAAACAGAACAAAACGTGGCACCACTGAGGAGGGGACGACTGTGTAAAGTAAAAATGTTGCACTACAAACCCTCTTCTGTGTTCACAGAAGCATGACAGTACAAAGAAGCATGTTATTATATGATGAAGGACCTATTTCAGTACCAGCAGACCTCCTGACTGTGAGCTGGCCAGTTCAACTACAGTAATCTAATGCTGTGGAAACTCTTGAGAGCCCGGCTTGCTCAGAGGCACGTTGGAAACAGCTGTTAAAAGACACAACAATCGTCACTCACTTTCCCTGACAAGATTTTCAGCCTATGATTCAACTCCCCCTGGTTAAAACATCTTCCCTAAATATTTTCCATTTCCTACAACACAGTTACCAAATATATGGCCAACAGAAAGCCACTAATGAGAATATCCCAAAATATCCACCATGTGAAGTGCTTGCATTGGAGTCTTACAACACAGCTGGGAAATGAGGTCTCTCCTTAATGAGAGCTGGTTGTGTGACACTGAGGCACAGAGGAGAAACGTCTGAGCTCTATTGTCTGAGTCAGAGCTTTGAATTTGAGAACCAGGCGACCGAGCTTGACCCTGACATACTAAAATTGCACCAACAAGTGACCAGACATCCCAGGACACTAAACAGAGAGCGAGTGAGAACATGTGCAAGTACAAACCCCAGTGCAAAAAAAAAAAAAAAAAAGCCAGGAAGCCACGTGAAAAAGAGAATGCAATGATTTGCAAATCGTTTTTGACTTGTATTCAGTCAAATACAATCAAAAAGACAAGATGGTATGGGGTGTGTTAGTGCCCATGGCATGACAAACTGTCACATCTGTGAAGCCCCTAGTGATGCTGAAAGGTACATGCAGTTTTTGGAGCAACATATGCTGCCATCCAGATGTCTTTTTCAGGGACCTCCCTGGTTAATCCAGCAAGACAGATTCTGCGGTGTATGTCGTACTAGACTGACCTTGCTGCAGTCCAGACCTGTCTCCCGTCGAAAACGTGTGGTGAATTATGAAGTGCAAAATACGACAACGGAGACTGTGCGCCTGAAGTCGCACGTCAAGCAAGAATGGGAAAGAATTTGACTTTCAAAGCCCCATTTCCCAACTTTTATGGAACATGTTGCAGGCATCAAATTCAGAATGAGTGTATATTTTAACAAAAAACAATCAAATTAATCTTGTCTTTGTGCTTTATTAATTGACTATAGGTCAAAAAGGAATTGCAAAACATTGCATTCTGTTTTTATTCACCTTTTACACATTTTGGATTGGGATTGGGAAGTGAAAGTGAGGAGGATGCTCTGAATGTTCGCACTTTTTCTTCTGATTGCACTAAATGCGATATTTCTCATATATGATGCCCCGAGTGGTTTCCTGGGAAGGATGTGTTGTTCATGACAATCATCTAATTCATCTAATCTGACCCATGTGTTGCTTGACAGCCTGTCTGAAAATAAGCCCAAATCATCCAAAACACAGTTACGCAACTACTTCCTTTATCCTGTTTTCTGTTACTTTCCTCCATGTACGAACACCTCTGCAGTTGTCTAAAATGTGGCTGGATTTAACACAACCATGATTCACCCCGCCCCCATGTGTATTAGAAAAGCTTGAAACAATTAACTTGCACTTAATCGTACCACCTACAGTACGGAGAGCACAGAACATGCAGCAGCAGAAATATTAAAATAAAACATGTGGCCCAGCTGGAGTTTAGTTAGGCAACCATAGCAAACACTTTTCTGAGACAAAAAATATCCTAAAAGTATGTTAAAAACATGAAAATAGTTTTAAGTGTGTGTTCCTCAAAGCTATTTCATCTGCAGTTTTCTGTTATAGAAGGTATTACATGTGGTTTAGTGAGTGTTTTCCACTGCTGAGGAGAGAAAAAGAAGGAAAATGTGGCCATCGTGCACCGCTCAGCTTGGGGTTCTTTTTCCTCTCCTCACTCTGGGCTGGATCATCTATCAGTGTGTGTTTGGCGCTCAGCCTCCACTTCTCCTCACAGGGGGAGCGAGAGGAAGATGGATGAGGAATATCCTGAGATCCAGCCTGTTTCCATGAGCGAGTAACACCAGGATAGAGTCCGACACTGATCGAGTACTCTGATTGCCAACTTGCTTTTGGAGTCTTTTATCTTTTATCATGTATATTATAGATTGTTTACACAATAGCTGAGCCATTTTAATATGAAAAGAGTGCATTTGTTGTAATGAGAGGAAGAATTTATGTAAACACAAACAACAACAGATTTAGACAAAGATGAGTTAACTGATAGCAACAGAACAAGAGAAGCTTATAGGACAGTTTGCAGCATTTCAGGCAAACTGACTGGACTTGGAACCAGACAAATCTGCAAGCTCGTGTTTCATTTGCTCTGGCAGATATGTCTGGCCACTCTCCTGTTCAAACAACCCGTCGCAGATCTCTCCAAGCCAATCACAACCCTTATTGATATGATGACTGACAGAGGAACACACCGGGCTCACAAAACTCAGATAAAACTGTCAAACGAGGCAGTGCTGATCAAGATGAATCAAGATTCTGTTACTGCATTTAGAGACGCTCTGATACCATTTTTTCCTTCCCAATTCCAGTACCTGTGCGTTCGCTAAAGAGTTCAAGCGCTCAATAAAAGAATTTGTTTTGTTTTTCCTACAACAAACAATTCAGCCCAATCCAGTTCACAATCACAAAGGAAAGACGACTTTGATCGACGCTGTGATCGAAACCGTTTCCCTTCTGCTGTCTTCCCGTCCCTGAAATGACTGAAGGCTGCCAGATATTTCAGACAAATTCAGGCAATGCCAAGCTGGGCTACTAGCTGATCATTTCATTATGTTAATTATATAATTTTCTGCCCCTGCCATACTTAAATGCACTCACTTTTCTGATGAAGCCCAATTGATTCCCTCTGCAGGTGTCCAGTAAAGTAGAATGAACTGAAATCCTGATATAAACATAAAATTTGCTTTCAATGAGGCATCTGACTGATGTCTTATGGATGCATCAAAATCAATCTGTTTAATCAGTCAGTTTAAGTTTTACTTGGTGCAAATGCAAGTTGTAGCCCGTCCAGCCTCCTCTACAAGAGCGACCAGGAAATCACATTAGTATTCAGCAGATGCTGTGAGTCGGCTGATTGCTGCTGTGCTGACTACAGGGAATTGGGAGTCAGGGGGGCTCTATTGACTCAGTCTGGCTGCTAACCAGAGTTAGTACCCACTTTCCTTCCATAAGCACATTAAAATACAATTCGACACCTGAGTAGACGGTCACATTAAATGACAGAAAAGCCACTGGCAGTCTCACTGTATCACACACAAGTAAAAGTAAAAAACAAGCTTTTGTGGATGTTGATGGTGAGCTCAAATTAAAGGAGGGTAAATCATTAAGATATTTCCTTACTTCTGCTTTGTTATGATTGGATAGTGGAGAACTAAAACAAATGGGTTTGTGGTAATGATGTAGGTGCTTGGTGTAGGTGCTGTGCCCCTGCAGACCGGCTGGGTGGTTTGCTGAGTCGCTGTGGGCTTCCTGACTTTGGTGAGACTCCAACTAAAGCAAAGAACCACTTCTACCAGCCTCATTTCATCCCAACACTAATGAGCTGTGACAGGCACTCAGCTCGCCAGGGTCAGGTTACCCTGTATGTCTACAAGCACACAATTTGTGTCTGAGTGTGTGTCTGAGTGTGCGTCTGTGGCATTAATGGGGTGATGTTGAGGAGGGTGTGGCAGCTGTTCACCAACACCTGATGGCAGGCCACCCTGACGAATACACACACACACACCACACACAACCACACACAACACACCTAAATTAGGAGATCTCACAGTAATTAAAGTATTACTGCAACACTGTAAGGAAGATTATGACAGTTTGACACATTCGACAGACAGACAAATTGTGCAATGACCAAAATTATTCTGTGGTTTGATCACAGTAGTAGGGATGCCCTGATCCAACACCTAGTATCGGTCTCACACAAGAGAGGAATGGATCTATTAATATGCACTGGTTGATTAACACATTTATGGATCAGTGCTGTCAAGCACAAGTCAAGTTTTCTTTAAATTGGGGAACAAGATTTTTAGGCTTGGTCTTCTCTGCAGCACTACAGTACCTCTCTCAAACATTCTTCAGTTTTCAAAAAAAGTGCGATTTGGTTCTGGTTCTGCAATTTGGATATTGCACTTGACAATATTGTGATTTTAATGCAATTGAGATTAGTTGTGCAGCCCTAAAAAAAACTGTTTTCAAAGTAGAAAAAAATCAGCATTCAGTGTTGGATTTATAATTATGGATTAATTTTGCAAAGTTTCCAAAAAAAAAAGACCATGCAGTTAGCTGGATTAAAAGCTTCCGAGAGGGATACGATCGCACGGGAGCTGAAATTAGCATCAGCTTGACGTTAGTCTTTCCTGCTCACTTACTCACTAAACTTTGCCACTTTTCCAGCAGTTGTAAAATAACAGACAAGACTTTTCTTGGTTTGAGAAGCTGCAGTGTTTATTAACTGACATACTGTGACCTGAACTGTACATTTACTGCTAAAGTGACAGCTTTCTGCTCCACTACAGGCAGCACCGTCACTTTCATTTACACGCTGCACACTCATTGCACACTGCCTATTCTTAAAAGGAGCTACGTTTGTGACATTATGCGTCAATAAAGTTTAATAAGATGTAATTATTAAGGCAGTTGCAGTAAACTGGCATCCTGTGGGAATGTGTTGCTTCGTCACTGCAGATAGAAAAAATCAACACATCACACCTTAATTGATATAGAATTTTAATTTGATATGAGAAATTTCTTAGAATCTGATATTAACAAGGAACAAATGTAATTGCAAATACATGTATAGCTGCAGTGTAAACTGTTATCAAGACAAGCAACAAATCATATGCAGCTACCTGCCATCATCATGTCAGCTAAGATTTGGAGATTTTATCCCTCAAAAGAAAAACAGCAGAATGCAAAATGTTTAACTTGAGTGTTTTGAGGGAAGGAATCGTCTTAGAAGCCTCAATGATCCAAATGTGATCAAACTTGCACGAGTATCATGCAAAAAAAAAAAAAGATGAAGCTGAATATGCAGCAAACATCAAGCAGAGAAGCCTGCCGGGCAGCACAAAAACTCTGTCCAGAGAGCAACAAAAGGAAGACGACGAGGGGGGAAATGATGGAATTTACTGTGCTGGATGACCAACCCCGCTCTGTGAACTGTGGGGTTTCAACACTTCCAACATCTCCAGCCTCACTTCACGCTGCCAAACTGACATTTCATCTCCAGAGCAGCTGTCTCACATCTGTACTGTTAGAGAGCAAATTCTTTCAGAAACATTTGGAAAAAGCAAAAGCTGGGAGTTTTAGCTCAAACATGGAAACCTATGTCAAAAAGGGCCAGCACAACACAAATTTAAACTTAAAAGACCTTGTTAGGACCATTATGAATGCAATTTCTCGACCATACTGGGGGGGGGGGGGGGGGGGGGGGGTATGAAGGAAAATCAGAATCCCAGAATTACAAAATTCAACTGAACAAGACTAAGAGAACTGAGCGTTTGCAACAATAATAGTAGTTGTACTTGATTCCATGTTGTTTTCATTTTGTGATTGTTTAAGTGTGATCAATACCCAAAAAACATTTAAAAGCAAGATTTGGGTTATGGCTTTCCTAAGTATTGTAATTTCATGAGCCATCAATTTTAAGACTGCAAATGTATTAAGGCATTGGGACCTACAATTCAGATTATTGGATTTTAGACTTTGGATTTAAGACTGTTCAAGGGCCTGTGAAAGCCCTGTGTGGATAAGATTAAACATGACCCAAAACCCAAAAAATCTATAAATAAACCTCCTTAAAATTAACTAGACTGGTTAGTTGTCTGTAAAAGAAGATTTTATTGCCCGTTTTAGATACTTGCAGTTTAATTGTACTGGTTATAGAAAACATTTGAAACTTGTGTTTTGTTTTGTTTTTTAGTTAAGCAGTAGATTAGGTTTATTGTCCAGCTCTAATACTGGATAGACATTAGTTTTGCATTGCAACAACCCCTCCAGGCTACAGGGAACTGTCAAACACTCAAACAGAAAAGACTACAGTGTCTGTCGTTTTACTACACAATGTAAACCAACATGCAAAGATAGACTCAAGCAAAGTGCATCTGAATTGCTTATTAACACTTAAAAAGTAAAAATGAGTATGTGTGTAATATTGTATAGTGAATGTTGAAGTATTGCATCAAAGACAAAAAATAAATAAATCTAGTATTCTTTCTTGCCAGTTTAAAATTGGGGTAGAAAGTTTATTTTAGCATCATGGGGCATAGTAACCTTCCCATAGTAACCTTTAAGCATATTGTAATTCATGTGGTCTGAGAGAAAACTTGACTTCTGCTCCTCCTTCTCGGCTCTGAATTCCATTAATTATGAGGACACCGAGCTGAAGCAAGTCTTAAAGGCATGGATAATAAATCATAACCTTTTTGGAGTAAAAGTCATATTAGTTACTGCGGGAAAACTTTGCTGAGGGCAAAAAATATGTACTTGAAAAGACTTGCTAAATTAGAAAAACAAGAAAAAAAAAACATAACAAATTTTCCAAAAAGCACCACTCATGTTACATTTAACATTTATGTTCTTGTATGTAGAAGTGCAACGAAGGATTATTTTCATAGTTGATTAATCGGTCAATTATTGTCTCAATCGATTAATAGTTATTTGCCTATAAAATGTCAGAAAATAGTAAAAAACAACGATCAGTGTATCCCAAAGCCCAAGATGACATGGTCATATGTCTTGTTTTGGCCACAACCTAAAGATATTCAGTCTGCTGTCAGAGAGGACTACAGAAACCAGGAAATATTCACATTTAAGAAGCTGGAATCTGAGAATTTTGACTCAAAATAGGCAGTTGTACTTCTTATGGTGGAACATTTGCACGTGGGAGGCGAGCTGTGGCATTAAAATGGCTATATCGCTACAAATCACCTCAAAAGAAAAGGTAACAAATGCTTGCTTGTTTACGTTCATAGCGTTGGCAAACAAGGTGCTAATTTGCCATTTTCAGCATGTAGTTTACTAACTCAGATGCTGTTGTTGTTTCCTGTGGATTTGGGAAAGGCAGACAACGGATGCCACGATGCCGCCTGAAATAAGTGCCCAATGGCAGGCTTTTACCCACAGAGTGCAGCCGGTAAGTCAGACTAGCAGGGGACAAACCTGGACTCATGAAAAAGTGAGAAACGCCTGCATTATTAAATTATTTATTAGCCACTGTCTTGCACTCTCACAC
Source organism: Lutjanus argentimaculatus (assembly GCA_034769285.1). Taxonomy (NCBI): domain Eukaryota; kingdom Metazoa; phylum Chordata; class Actinopteri; order Lutjaniformes; family Lutjanidae; genus Lutjanus; species Lutjanus argentimaculatus. Next base: position 1,041,146 of record JAWZSL010000019.1, on the reverse strand, counting down.
GAGTCATGCACTGTCCTCTAAAGTCTGCTGATATGTGCTCCAGATCAACACCAACATGAACAAAAATCCGGTGAGAAACCGGGCCGTTGGTTGCCTTTTTCCCTGACAACTGTGTGACTAATAATCAAACAACATTTCCACCGCATGACTTGTGTTTACAGTTCCGAGACCGTTTGAGTTTTGCTTTTGTGAACACAAACGGGACCAGCTGGAAAACTGAAACAAACATCATGCATCATTCTTGAGTTGGTTCGGTTCAGGAACCGGACCTTTAGGTGTGAACCTTCCTTTAGTCTACAGAATCTGTCTGAGGAAAATGAAACTAGGAACAAAAACTCCAAAACAATGACTCTTAAGTTACTCAGGAACCGAAAATAAACCGAAAGAACCACCCATGGTGATCATGGGAATAGTTTATTGCACATCACACAGCCTGGATAACAGTGCAGTTCTTTAGGCGTTTTCACTGCACACTCACCGCAGAGGGTGACCACTCTGACCTGGCAACCTGCTTCCTGGAACAGGGCCACAGTGCAGCCACACTGGACCAGTCAAAGATGTGTAACTATGACCGTCAGTAGCTCCACTCTTAACAGCGGCTACTGATATCAATCTAATGCTTATGTTTGACTCACATCAGGCCACGAGGCTCAGGGATATGGACTGAGCTTATTAGTGTCCATGCATCCTCTCATTAGGCAGCTTGAGTCATAAAAAGAGTAAAAATAGGCAGCTGCTGGCTCAAAGCCCACCAACCAACCCACCACCTTCGAGGAGGTCTGCGGAGGCACGGCCCCTCCGAGCACAGCTGGCTACGAAAGCAAACACACAGCCCACGTGAAAGGCCTGCTGCTGTGAGAAGATGTGAACTTTAATATGCCTATTTATTCATGGCCCGTGCATCATGTTTTCCAGGGTTAAGGTGCGAATCTCTTGGCACTTCATGATCCGATTCAGATGTTGAGGGCTACGGTGTGATTGTAAATGGATTATCAATGTCTATTTCGATTTTTTTTAACTGTTGAGCGCTTGAAACCTTTAAGACATAGTGGATTTGTAATGATCCATAATTAATTTCGTTAGACACAAGTTGCAGACAGCGTGGCTCAGAGTCCTGCATGGGCCCAGCTTTACAAAACTGACATATAGAAATCACCTGTAACTCACAATTTAATAAAATTTAATATACGCCCCGCTACCTGACCTGCTCCCATGATTAAACACACGTACGCAGTCACTCACATGTGGCTCTGTTTCTCCTGCAGCTGTTGATGTGTTTCCATAGTGACAATGACGCCTTGCTCTCAGCTATCAAAAGCTTATACTTACTGAAATGTTTTACAAGCAGCAAAGCCACTGACAACGTCACTCTCACAGTCTTTGAATGAACCATAATCCTTACAACTTGGCCTTTGATGATGTCCACAATTTAGTATCCTCCACTGGATAATTTTGCCTTTGTGTCATAAGTTTTAGCCAGCAGCTAGCATTCATTGCTGTCAGATCAAACAGTGACATCCTATTGTTTGGCAGGATGCGGGGTCAAGGTTTGTGTCGCAGGCTTTCACAATAAAAGCCTGCGGGCTGATTAGGCTTTATATTACTGTATTGGCAGATATAAATGTTAAAAATACTTTGAAATCATTTTCATTTTTGATTTCACCAGGGAAAAACAGTTATATATTGTATGTATTATATTACAATTCTCACGTGCTGCCCACCTGCAACTGTTTGATTTTTACCCATGTTCACACCCATAAATGCATGTATTTTTTTACCCATTACACGTTTTTGCAGGTTTTAGGTAACCATGACTACCCGACCCAGTGCAGGACTCAAGTGTGGCTCTTGTCCGTGAAGTGTAATGTAATTTTTATAGTGTTAAACTGGATTTTATAAAATTTTATTCAACCCTAGGTAAAGTTGCAATTAATCCGATGTGTTGTGGGCAAAAACATACGAAGCCAAAGTCAAATGCCCCGTTAGATCATCTTCTTGTTTCAACACAGAATCTAGAAATCAAGCTATCATGGCGAGAAAACACAACTTTCTTGACAGCGGTTCAGTGGTTGAAAACAAACCCAATATGCTTCAGTGCATCAGCTTCCTCTAATGTTTGTGTTATACTGACAAAAGTGTGCAGTGCTGCGAGCCTCCTCTCAGATATCTTTCAGGGATTGATTTGTCCTCAGGGATTTGGACTGCAATGACTCTGAGACACGCCCACACTCTCCTCTCCTCTCATCTCTACCTTTTTCCTGCTAATAATGCAGCAACAACCAGAAAGAAGAACTCCTAATCTTCCAGTAGTATTTGATCCAGATCTTCAAAACTGTTTTTTTCCATTCTCATAAGCAATATGACACAAATCGGGAATCAAACTAATGACCACAACAGATCACATCTCTTTCTGTTGTAAACACCCAGTTTGCATCATTCAAAACAATGTTTCCAGCCGCTAATTCATTACTGCTCTTTAAAATCACTCGCCGTCTTTTTAAACGAGAATTACAGACATCTCGCTACATGCCACAACAAGACAACCACTGACTGCATCGGTTATTGACGACTAGTCATAACAAATATTTGAAAATTGCTCAATACTGCGGAAATGACTGGATGCTGCACTGTTCTCTTGCTTCATCAGCCACGGGAGTGTTTTGTGTTTTTAAGGCATTTACACAGTTATAATGAGGTTAGCGCTGCAGGCCACTCTCAGAGTTGTAAAACACCTCCCCAGGTGTACTAATACGTGACAAACTGCACAACTCATTTATCCTGCGGGGAAGTGGAGGAGCCCTGCAGCTCAGACATATAAGAATCAAATTTGTCATATTCACAGAGGAGGCGGTGTGAATAACTGTCGACACGAGGGAGAAAGGAGGAGGACGGCCCCCGAGGCATGAGCTATCCAAACCGAGCCGTCCTCCCCTCATTAGCGCCGCATGGATCCGTAATCCTTGGCGTTCTTTGAGGGCACAGGTGTCCCCTGTCTGTCCTCAGATTAGCTTTGTAATCCCCAAGACCCCCTGCTCCGGCTCAGCAGCCTCCTCCATGGAGACAGTAGTGTTTGTGTTTGTGAAGCTGTTCACTGGAATGAGGAGTTCAAATGTTTGAGCCCGACCTCTCGTTTTTTCCCCCTTTACAAGCACATTCCAACGAAATTCCTCCCTTTTTTTTTTACTTCAGTGTGATGACTGTATTAAATTACTGTTCTTCTGTCAAACTCAGGAGGAGGTTGGAGCTCAACGGTCTGAACCAGCTATTCTTGGTTGGGAAAACTACTTTAAAAACTATATTTTTACCAAACTACCATCTATTTCACAATGAAAAGCAGTGGAACTACATCATAACTACTCTCAAAAGTATTTAGCTTGTCAAACTAAAACTACTTTCAAAATGCAGTTGAACTACATCAGGAGAAATGATCATAATCTGAGTCTGGAATCTCTCATTGTCACGAAACTGAAATTCCAGTGCTTACTAACATGCTATTTACTGCACTTAAACAGTATGTATCTTTTGACATGTTCATAACCTTAGTATGAAACCAACAGCATGCAAAGTGCATGCTATTTTCAGGGAAATATTACTGTATGCAAGCACTGTACACCACGCTGGCAAATATATCCCATAATGCAATGCAGTAGAGACGACAACAGCAACAACATGACAGACAAAAGCAGACAGCCACTAAGGCAGCTCTGTGCAACATCAATGATGCTTCAGTTAATATGTATGCAAGGTTTAACTTTTGATATTTTTTAAATTAGTTTATTGTTGGCACAGGTTACCATGGTTACGCATCTCCAACCGGCGAGGAAGCTCTGAGGAAGTGACGTTACACATGCTGAAGAGCGTGTTAAAAAAAAATACATACTACTGTTTATTTACACAAAAGTATGTTGAACCACAGCGCGCATTTTTGGTATGTAGTGCTTAGTACGCGGTTTTGGACGCAGCCATGGGTCGGGTATTGTTCCAATATAATAATTCCAATTCTGCTTAACAGTTTTGCTTGATTCCGATTCTTTGAGTTTCCTCCTGCATTCCTCGCTGCAGAGTTGTGTGAAATATTAATTACCATGGATAAATTTTAACAGCGGAAACACCGAGTTGTGCTAACATCAGCTAGATAACCGTAACAATGGTGCTCTCTTTACTGGTTTATTAAATATTTGGAGTTTACTTACTGTAGGCTGCTTTACTTTAACGCCAGAGAGTATCCTGTCCTTATAGCGTTTGCTAAATTGAGGTGTGCTATTCACCTGTTACTCCAGCAACTTAGCAATGGGAAACTGGTTGAGTTAACCGAGAATAATGCTAGACTCACGATTTAATAAGATAAATGCATTAGGAGACGGGAGATATGCACGCATTCAGCTTGCGTAGATGAATAGTCAGGTCAAAACTTGATGTTCGCAGTGCACAGTTTAATCTGAAACCAGGGTGAGTGAAATTTATGTGAGAACCAATGTGCAGAATGGAAAAAAATTCTTAATGATTCTTTGGAATTGGAATTTTGGCATCAGTTACACGGTTCTCAGTTTACACGGAGGCACAGCCGAACTGAAGCTGAGTAAAGCGAAGGTGTGTTTGATTTATGGACTAGGGCGGAACAATCCTCTCTTACCCAGGCAAACAGGAAATTGCTTCTCGGGAAATTCATAGTATTTGATAGCAGACAACTTAGTCACGAATCACAGGGAATTTTAATTGAATATCAGGTGACTGTCATTAAATGAACCGTAGCCAAGGAGCTGTGGTATCGTGCCATACTGCACAACAAAAAGCGTAATGAGAATACTGTGAACATGTAGTTTGTAATTAACTACCTGAAGTACCCAAAGTACTGAAATAAGCACTGAAAAAGCTGCTGAGATGAATTTAACTACCATCAGACTCAAACTACACCTGAAAACTGAAGGTATCACCTCATTTGTGTGACTTTCTCCTGAAAGTGGATTCATTGAGTCTTACCACATGGCAGACAAGATCATAATGTATATGATTAATGACATGATGAAGTCAGCAGTGACAGCAGCTGCAATCACATTAAACTTTTTAAATATTAAAAAAAAAAACAAGCTTCTCTGTTTCAGCTTTTGGTCCAATATATCTTAAGAGGAAGACATTACAGTAGGGTGCAAAAAGGCTGGTGGGATGTTTACATTGTGGGTAAAAATCCTTCTGAGAGAATGGCTTTCGTGCTGGATGTCGTCCAAATACCGGAAACATTATGGAGATGATTTGGAGCAGCAGGACGTTGTCCAAATAAAACAAGTGATGCACGAACACAGAGCAGCTCTCGCCAGGCCAGATGTTGCGAGGTTGCGAAAGCGTCTGGACTGAGGTGGAGTCCGTGTTCTCGTCGAAGCGAACAAAGAATACGAATCAGAGGAGTTGTTTATCTGAAAGACAAACAATGGCTCGCAGGAGTGTAAATGCAGCGGGTTATAGAATGAAATCATTGGTTTATTCTAAGTGTGTTATAAACGGTCTGAAGAAAACACCTTCAGATGAAGTTTGAGTTACTTTTTACACTAATAAACTTTACGTGAGTAGGTGGCAGTGGGATGAGCAGGGATGTATGAGCTCACAAAAAGGAGGCTGACTAATTTAATGATGCTGCTAAGTATATAATCCTTCAGAGCTTTTAATCTGTCTTCTGGTAACATCCCAGCATACACACAACCACACACTCATCTGCCAAGTTGTGATTTAACAATATACTGTATATCTGTAAATTGTGTTTTTTAGCTATATGCATCAATAAGATGTTTTTTTAAGTGATATATCTGCAAGTTGTGGGTGGTTGTTTGACACTTTGTCACCTTCTGCATGTCTAATAAACTGATAAACTCCTTTTTTTGCATCTGGAAAGTTTTTTGTCAGCATGTGAGCATTTTCTCTTATGGGAACGTTCTGACGGCAGCACAACATTATATAACAAATATAATCGGATGTATTCTGGCCTCATCATGCTGGGATTGTTTCTGTGGTGAAATATGTCACCACTTCCTCCTGAACTGAGTCCAAAATCAAGAGACTGACTCTTTAATACAACATATAACCAACTAAAACTAAAACTTTTCCCTTTAATCTTTGTATTAGAACAATAGAATAATAGAATAAGTGCAGAAAACAACGGTGGAAAGTATAACAGACTCAAAACAACATCAGGGTGGAAAAAAATACCACACTGGAATATTTAAAGACTAGTTTCATTGAAAAATGTGGCTACTTGCAGACTTTATGATTTAAAAAAAAATTTTGACGCAACATAACAGATTCAGACTTATTTAAGTGGAAAATGTGTTTTTTCTTAAACAGGGTCTGGCTTGTTCTCAAACATGCACACTAATAACAGGCATCAACATCTGCACAAATGCTGAAAGCTGTGTGCTTTCTGATTGTTTTTGCTGATTTGGAAACTATCTGGCAGGCTTTACTGGTGCTCAGAGGTATCAAATTATTACACTATGTTTCACATTTAGCAGTTTTAACACCTTTACTGACTCAGGCTTGTTTTTTTTTCTTTGCTTTGTCTCAGCTTCTGGGATAGTTCTGGTGGCCCTGCTAACATCTTTGGCGGCGCTAAATGGATGATTACCAATTAAAAACCCCCAAACACAGCAGTAAACTTTAACCCAGCGATCCCATCGCAGGGATTTCTCTGACATCTGAACGCACCATCTCTCCAGCACTGAAGAATTCATCACAAAGAGCTGCACAGTCACTTCTTCTAATGAGATGATTGATGCGCTCTGAAGTGCAGGTTCCCAACACAGAAATGTGCTTCTCTATCATCCAGTGAATAACGGCTGAGTCGGAGCTTGAGAACACATAAAAATACATTATTGCTGCTCACATCACTGCCTCACTGTCCAGAAAAAATAAGGAAAAAATTAAGAAAGAAGATGCAAACTGTGGGGCCAGGCAGAAATGCATCAAGCAGAGTTACCTGCACACGGAAAAGTGTCTGACCCACTGAGCAATCTGGATTCTGATTGGCCCAAATCCAGTTTGTGTCTTCACTATCAAATTCGTCAAAGCAAAAACGTCTGAGTGTTACTGACTGAACCTTTTCACTTACTACTATAAAACCTGATACATCTGCTCATCTGCCCTGCATGCATGACTCATGAGTAGGGATGAGAACTGACAGGATTTTGTTGACATTAATGCCATTATCGATTCCACTTATTGGTACGATTCTTTATGGTCCCCTTATTGATTCATGATCAGTTCTCTGTGTGGAAAAACAGTAGGTCTACACAGGTTTTCAGCATCAATTTTTTTCAGCAACTGCTTCTGAACACAGTGCTAGAAACTAGGGCTGCAACTGACAATTACTTTCATTCATCGATTAATTTGTGATCATTTTCTCAACTAAACGATTCGTTGTTTCATCCATAAAATATCAGAAAAAAAAGGGGAAAAAAAGATGATTACTGCTTCTCAAAGCCCAAGGTGACGTTCTTAAATGTTAAATTGTTTTGTCCACAACACAGAGATATTCTGTTTACCATCATAAAGTACTAAAGAATCCAGAAAAGATTCACATTCAAGAAGCTGGAATGAAAGAATTTGGACTTTTTTTTCCTTAAAAAATGACTCAAAAGAGTTGGCGATTAATTTAATAGTCGATTAATAATCAATTAATAGTTGCAGCTCAGTAGAAAAAGGCCTCCCCACCATGACACCCTCTTGGTGCAAGAAGCGGCGTTGATGCATTAATTTAACGTTATTGTTTTGCAGAAAAAAAATGACAGCATCAATAAAAACAACTGATTCGGAGGCATATGATTACGATTGATCGGATGATTTAGAACTGGTTTACCCATATCAGCTCATGAGCCAGTTACTACAGGCTTTTCATTGAAAATTACCTGCTCATCTTTGGATTTGACCCTGTATTCTATGACAGTAAGTTCAGGGATCTGCTGTATTTTGAGGGGAAATTATTTAAAATGTGTTTTTAAACAAATGTCAGTTGAATAAATCATCCAGAAAAAGAAAACCTGCAGAAACAGACTCATTTCAGGAGGACATTTCGTCAAAGTCCCTGCTTTGGCGGCTTTTGAGTTTTAATTAAAATCCACAATTACTTAATCTAAACCCTGTTCTATGAATGGTCCACTGCTTTTGTTTCATGTGGGGGGTCCAGGCTGAGAGGCACATCTTCCCTCCAGTAAAGCCTGAAACAACAGACTGCTGCATTGTCTGGAGCTGTGATGGGGCCTATATCAAACTCCAGCAAAGAGCACTCACGTACATTCAAATGCAACAGGACCTCCCATTTGGCTCTGCAGATGTTCATTCTGGCAAGTCGTTACCCGACAAAACCTGCCTTTTTGGCTCTGGTAGCGTCAAAAGCAGCATATGTCCCAAGACAAGGAAACATTCAGGAAGACGAGTTTAGAAAAAGAAGTGAGGAAACTTTTAAAGCAAACTGCTAAAGCCTTTTTAATAGCCAAAGTGTTACAGTACAAGTCGAGGATAAGGTGCCATACTGTATGTTACAACTCTGTCTGCACACTTTTCTACATTTAGAGGGAAGAACACAAGCTTATGAAAAGTCAAAACATGAGCAAAATGTACTAACAGCTTCAAAATATCAGCTGATAGACCATGAGTCCTCCTCTCACAGATCCACAGCTCCAAAAAGCAACATAATGGAGCCAACAGATGAAACCATTATGATGATTCAGCCTAAAATCAAACTGTAAACACACTCAATCAAGCTCAAGGCCCCTAAAAGAGAGAATAATATCAACACCACATGATAAAGCCGACCCTGAAGCCACAACACGCCACTAATTTGTCACCCTGACACCAACAGCTGAAGGTTTTTCTGGACGTTGCTTCTGATACAGCTCAGCGCCACGAACATTAACAGTTCATAACAAAACGCCCACTCTTGTGTCGCGCTTTGGCAGAGAAAATCTCAACTTTATAGCGCAGCTGCCATCTTGGAGCCCTGACAGATCCTAGACCATAATGCACTTCTCCACAGAGCAGCGACCCTCCTGTTCTTTTGTGCGGCCGTTGGACCGATCACTGTTGGACAACACCGGCGGTGACTGGCTGCGACCCACATGAAAGGACCGGGCTGGCCTTTTTGCAAGCTACATCCTCCCACTTCTTACGCAGGAAGACCTACAGCAAAGACTTCCACGGCCAAGTACGACATCCAAAGCTAAACCCTTTCTCATGAGTGATGTCAAAACTCTGCCGGGGAAAGTTTCTCTTTCTTTAAAACAACTAACAAAAGCTCAGCTGCTCTTGCTGCTCTGCAGAGGGCCACTGAGACTCCACTCACTCCTGAGACTCTTCTTATTAGTCAAGCGCCTAAACAGGGGTCAGGGACTGTTGTCTGCAGGTAGGATTAGGGAAGTCACGAGGTGAGAACTGATACTTCAGCACCAAGCCAATGAGAAATATGCCTAAAAGAGTTGCAGTCTGCCGTTAAATGCCAAACGAAGAGGAAGAACGCCTACTAGTATAGAAGATTAACAAGATAATGACAAGTAGAGCTGCATCGACTCAGCAAAAAGACAAACAGAGAAGGCTCTTTTATGTCCTCTTCACATACGAAAATATATACGTCCTTTTCAAATGAGATGACGTCACTGCCCATATACCTCCATGTGTCCTTCATGCTGACCTGGATGCTAAGCAGTACATTCACTAGGGCGCCACTCAGTCTCTTGAGGAAGAGACAAAAGCAGAGGCAGGGTTGTAGACAGCAATGGTCTGTGCAACCATTAAATACAACCCCATTTCCAAAATAAAAACAGAATGCAATGATTTGAAAAAACTTTTCAACCTATATTCAAATAAATACAGTACAAAGACAAGATATTTAGTGTTCAAACTGATTAACTTTATTGTTTTTTGTAAATATAAACTCATTCTGAATTTGCCTGCAACAAGTTGGGACAGTGGCATGTTTACCACTGGGACACATCACATTTTCCTTTGAAACACAAGGTTTTGGGAACTGAGGACACCGGTTGTTGAAGTTTTGAAAGCAAAATTCTTCCTCATTCCTGCTTGATATATGACTTCAGGTGCTCAACAGTCCGGGTCTCCGTTGTCGTATTTTGTGCTTCATAATGCACCACACATTTTCAACGGGAGACACGTCTGGACTGCAGGCAGGTCAGTCTAGTACCTGAACTCTTTTACTACAAAGCCACGCTGTTGGAACACGTGCAGAATGTGTCTTGGCATTTTCTTGCTGAAAGAAGCAGGGAGGTCAGGGAGGCTCAGAAGAGTGTTTATTTCAGGTGGCAAAGAAAAATAATAGCTGAATTTTAATTACTGTTTTTGTTTTTTGCCGTGGTATCGAATTGAGTATCGAGAATTGTGGAATTTCCCTGGTAGTGGTATCAACGACTGAAGTTCTGGTATTGTGACATCCCCTGTGAGTAGATCCGACTGAAAATCCTCACAAAGCTTTTCACAACATTTTAAAGTCTGTATCGCTTTGCCACCCATGCAGCAGTGCAGAAAACCAAACCGCCCCTGAATGTGCGGGTGTCAAAACTGAACTGAGAAGAACAATACTGATTGAAGCCCCGGTGGTTTCAACTCAGCGGTGTCTGCACACAGCCAAGAGACCTGTTCCCCACATAATCAGCTGACCCCTCTGCCAGAGAGGCAAGATCTCCCCCAGGCACCGCTTCGGGGTTTTGAGCAGCACATTATCGTTCAGCGCCGCGGATCCCTTTGAAGGCCGCGAAGGCAGCAACACCGTCCGCCGGAGCCCAGCGCTCTCCAAGCATTTCATGCTTGGCTCTGTTACGGCTAATTGGTGGCCGAGCATCCTGCGGCTCTGTCGCAGCAGAAACACACATGCCCATACACAAGCATGTACACACACACACACACATATTAGGGTATGTGTGGTGGCCTCTCGCAGCCTGCCGGGTCTGGGTCCAGTGCCAGGCTCCGTCTTGGGCTCTCCACAGAATAAAGAGCAGCTCTGTTTCCCGGGCCTGCTGCACGGGATTCAGCCACTGTTCACCCTCTGCTCCTCAGACAATACCCATTGTTCTACTTTTTAATGAAGAAGAGTCGACATGGAAAAACTCGCAGGGTTAGCTTAGTCACTTCCTGGGACCTGGACAGCAATGTAGGGGATGGAGGAGCCACTGTGTTCACACAGGCTCACAGAGACGGTCTGTCAGGTTCTCAAAGTTCGGACCGTCTTTCAGAATAAACCGAATGTCTGTACAGCAAACGTTCAAAAGCACCTTCTCCACTAGGGCTGCACATTAATCAAAGTTTTATCAAAATCACAATATGTTTTCTGCAATTTTCAAATTGCAGGAGGTGCAATATTTGTTAGAGACAAAATGTGTGTCAAAAAACATTTAAATTAATGAATGTCATGAGGCAGAGATGTCCTGTCCTGCAAATCTGATTCAATAGACTTCAAAATTATTAAGAATAACCCGATTATGTAAAAATTATACATTACCCCCTAATATTAAAAATAATATCACAATGGCAATATCAGTCAAAATAATCACATTTAGATATTTTTTCATGATGGTTCAGCCCTATTTTCTACAACGTTACAATATTGGAAACAATGACGAAGCAAATGTTGAAAACAGCATTAATCGATGACTATTTGCACGCCAATTTATCAGAGCTTTTTTCCAACTGCCTGCAAATACGCTGATCACCGTTTTCTAGAGCTCAAGGTGACGTCCTCAAACGACTTTTATTTTATCTTATTTAATATATAAGATATTCAGTTTGCCGTAAGAGTAAGAGGAGTAAAGAAATCAGAAAATATTCACATATGAAAAGCTGAAATCAGAGAATTTGGGCAATTTTTTATTGAAAAATTAACCAAATCAATTAATTACCAAAATGGTTGCCAATTAATTTAATCATTGATTAATAATCTTTTAACACACTGATTAATCGTTGCAGCTCTATGCAAATAATAGAGCAGCTACAACAGTCTGGTAAGTTCAGAAAATTACATCACATTACTGTAACGCAGTCTTTAAAACCCAGAAAAGACAGCACTTATCAAAAATCTACCACAATATCTAGTCTCTAGTATCGACATATTGCCCTGCTCTAACCAAAACAGTGTAAAGCTGCTGGGACGTAAAACCAAAACAATGAGCTGGTTTCATAACTACAAGTGATTCACATTAACATACTCGTTTGACCCATTGTTTATTTAAAAATATCGACTAGCGCAGCCTTAAAAACACCTTCAGTCATACATGCAGTTTTTAAAACTCTGTTCGGTTTGTTGAAGTAGAGCTAAAACACTTCTGAGAAGGGGTTGAGGGTGAAAGCACAGCTCGCTTGGACCAGTCAATGTGACAAATTAGACTTCAGTTGAACATGAAGGCCACTCATGTGATTAATCTGGGGAGTAGATTTCAGACGCAGGGCCTCAACGGCACAAATAACAGCAGCTCACGGTGCTTCGGCAGCCTTTAAACAAAGCAGCTTAGATGTAATCTGTGCAGACTATTGAGAAGAGCAGCCACAACGACCGCTAAGCCTATAGTCCCCCATATGTCATTTAAAAAGGAGCGACGGCTGTAAACTTCTCTGCTCTCCCTGACAAGCAGCCGTGCTGTTCAGCAAACACTGCGACCATGAGACTGAAGTGGATGCTCTCCTGGATGTGGCTACAATCTAATTTCATGTCAACTCTGTGGTTTGCTGAGGCAGAGCAGCAGACATGAGCTGAATTCCTGCTGCACAGAGTCATCATCCTGCGGTTCAACTTTAAGCATATAGAGCGGCTCACGCTGCACATGTGACTCACACAGATTGATCGCAGTCATTTCGCATGCTTCCAGCCAGTGTGCACTTACAGAGATGGAATTGCCACTTTGAAGCTTTGCTTATACCCTCTAATGGGAGGCTAAATGACAGTGCTGGATTGATCAGGCAATAAGTGCGGAGTAAACTGATCTGTTGATATGACCGGCCATAAAGTATATTCTCTGGGATATCAGCATTGTTCTGCGCAGACTAAACATTAGGAGGGCTGCCCTAATCATCATGTGCAACCCATCTTCCTCTTGTAGGCTTGTCTCACAAACACTATGGCAACCACAAGAGAGGTGAAGGCTTGCAAACATGCTCTCCAGAGTAACTACAGAGACATTTTCCCTCTATGGGAAAAAACCTGAACCCTCTAAACACTGTAAGATTCACAAGACACACAAGGTAGAGCTTCAATAATCAGACGACTATCAATTATTAAATGAATCTGAAACTATTTTGATAATTAATTAATCATTTTAAGGTCATTTTTTTAAGAAAGCATGTCCAAATTCTCGTTTTTCAGCTTTCAAATGTGGATATTTTCTAGTTTCCTTACTTCTTCATGAGAGTAAACTGATCTGATCTTTCTTCTATGGATCAGCATCGACTAGTAAACAAGGTTAGCAACAGTGTTCAAATTCAAACCTCATTTCTTTTTAGTTGAAAGCAGTTTGAAGTAAATTTTGTTTCATATTTATTCTCATCATTATCTACCCAAGATCTTCCTCTTAGTCAGTGTTTTGGGTGAGTTTAATGAAATCAATGAAACACCAAAGTGTAGGGGTGTAACGGTACACAAAAGTCACGGTTCGGTACATACCTCGGTGTGGGGGTCACGGTTCGGTACGTTTTCGGTACAGTGGGGAAAAAGTAACAAAAGCTCACACATGTACAAGACTATCTTTTTTCATTTATTTTGAGCAGACCACAACTGACTGCAAAACTTTACACCATCTCCTGTTATAAAAGTAAAAACATAAATATAATAAAACATAAAAGAAATGTATTAGGAGGGTTCTCTTAACATTCATTCTGTTCATACAGAGGAAAAGAAAAAAAAAACATACAGTAGTGCTATACTGAGGTAGTCAAGTAGCAACTGGCAACTTTGGTAACTTTATTAAAAGGAAACTAACACTTTCAGTGTTGTATTGCACAGTTAAATGTAAACACAGTGAACATCTTACATTAGCAGCAATATTTCAATACTAGCACAAGTCAAACAACATTTTTCAAATAGTACCAAAACTGAAAATCTCTTAAAAATACTTCAAAATAAACAATGATTGTTTCAATTACTTGAGCTAATAAAAATAAATAAAAGGCAATACAGAACTGAATAGCATCTCCTGGTGTGAAAACACAAAATAAATACACTATAAAATATAAGAAAAATAAAATCTCTGCCTTTTAGATTAATGCATCACATTTGTGATTAACTGAGTGTGTACAGTCAGCTATGCACCTCTTGAGTAGGTACTAGAGTCTCATTCAATTTTGAGGTTTTTTTTCAAAAAAATTAGTTTGTCTACATTATCTGAAGTGAGGGCTGATCTGCTGGCAGTAACTACATCCCCTGCCGTCGAGAAAACCCTCTCGCTGGCGACTGACGTGGCAGGTACAGCCAGGTAATGTTTGGCCAACAAGGCTAAGTTAGGATAAAGAGACTCATGAGCCTTCCACCAGGCAAGTAGGCTGGAATCGACTGAAATGCAGTCCTTTGCCATGTAGGCATACACTTCATCCTTTGATTGCTGCCTCCAATCAGGACGGTTAGCCTGCTCTGTTCTGAATAGCGGGCCAAAAAGTTCTGCCAGGGCTGATTTCTTTGGTGGAGGGGAAGATGCTGCCTCAGAGTCTGCCGTCACTGGAAATGAAGTCGCCTGTGATGAAGTTGATGGACTGGCCTCTGTAGTCTCTCTGGTCTCATCCTGCAGTACAAAACGACAAAAACAAGTAATAAGTGAGTTCAGAGTTCAACATTTCAAATTAAGACATGAGAGAAGTTATTATAAAAATATGAAAACATCATCATTAGTGTTAAATTAATACATACCTGTTCAACTCTGCTCAAGATTTCTGTGATGAGATCCTCATAGATTTTCTGTTGGCAGGCAGGTTCCAGGTGGGGAAGTGTCTTGAACCTTGGATCCAAGGCGGTGCACTTGTGAAGGAAGTCCTGAAGCCCAGGGTCAGAGTATCGGTTTTGCAGATTTTCTCTGATGGCCTGCTTGATTTCTCTGACAGTAGGAGTGTCCTCGACATTTTGCTCCATAGATTTCAAGATCATTGTTTTCAGTGGTAAGATCATAGAAACTGATGGTGTCGTTTCAGTGCTCAATATTGTGGTGATTGTCTTCAGAGGCTTCATGATCTCAACCACACTCTCTGCTACACTCACCTCCTGATCAGTCAGATTGGCTATCTCCTTGCTCTTGAGGGCCTTCTCTGTTAGTGCTGAGTAAACAGCTGTTTGCTGTTCAAGATATCTCTCAACCATCTCATAGCTGGAGTTCCAGCGTGTGGGAACATCACTGATGAGACGATGTTTTGGCAAGTGCAGCATCTCCTGCTTCTCCTCCAAAATATGTGCAGCCACTGTGCTCCGATGGAAAAAAGAAACAGCTCTCCGGATTTTTCCCAGGAGTCGAGATACCTGGTTGACTGCCATAGCTTTCTGTGATGCTAAGTTTAAAGTGTGGGCAAAGCATGGAATTTGTGGGCCCAGTCCTGCTTCCATAACAGCATTGACAATGTTTCTTGCATTGTCTGTGGTTACTGCAATGGTTCTGGGCTTTTCAAGTTTCCACTCTGTTACTGCCTCTTGTAGCTTCTCAGCTAGGTGAGTGCTGGTATGTCGTTCATACACTGGGCGAGTTGACAAAACTGGATTTTTAATTTCCCACTCAGAGGTGATGAAGTGCGCGGTGACGGTGAGGTAGCTTTCAATGGAACGGGAGGTCCACCCATCAGTTGTCAGTGCAACAGCGTGGGCAGTAGACAGCTCTTGCTCCACCACTGCTCGTGCACGCTTGTAAATGGCAGGGACCACAGACTGGCTGATGTGGGCACGGGATGGGACACTGTAACGTGGCTCAAGCACTTTCAATAAATACTTGAACCCGGGCTCCTCCACTACGGAATATGGGCGCATAGATGTGGATATGTATATCCCAATTGCCTCTGTAATTTTTTTGGCCCTGTCAGTGTTATTACCCAGAGTCTGGTTGAATGCACCGGGGATAAGCTGTTGCACCGTAGACGTTTTTTTCCTCGCACCAGTGACGGACACGTCGGGATGATGTCGCCTCATGTGTGTCAGCATGTTAGATGTATTTCCCGCGACGTACCCCACCTCCGCGAAACATCGCCGGCAGACGGTCTTTGTCCGGTCCACCACTCTTTTGCCATCGTTGCTGTGTTGTACCGGGAATCCAAAGTTTTCCCACACGACCGATTTATACGAAGCTGGCGGGTCTTCCAACTCCACACGCTGCATCGCTCATCCTTTGTTTTCGTTTGTAATATCTTCTTCGTTTATTTTTGTTTGTACCTGCTTCTTCTTCTTCTTCTTCTTCTATAGTAATGGCGGTCGCTGGCAGCTTTTAGGCTCATTACCGCCACCTAGATTGGAGTCAGGACTCGCCTTTTTTTTTTTACTCACTCATGTATTCGCCGTGTGACTGTGTGTACCGACCCGTGACCCCTGTACCGTGACGGTACGGGAAAGAATACAAATACCGTTACACTCCTACCAAAGTGTGGTTTTCATTTTCTACGACCTTCTCATTTGCAAGTGCCTTCATCATTTTATTTCATTGTTAATTAAAAAAACAAACAAACAAAACAAAACAAGACATTTATGGACGTCAACTTTGGGAATCAGTGACCAACATTTTTGAACATTGTCTGACATTTTACAAACCAAACAACTAACTGATTACTCAAGAAAATGATCAACAAATAGATCAGTAATGTAAATAATTGTTACTTGCAGCCCTAATACAAAGCAGGGCTGCATGATTCTGCAAAAAAAAAAAAACAAAAAAAAAAACATATTGCTGATTATTCTGACAGATATGTTTGTTATATGATTCACCAGTTAGTAGGAATGATAATTTTTGCATCCCTATGTTCTTATTCACTGACAAAAAAAATTAAAATCATGATGATGTGACGTTTTTGGGGGGTTTTCTTACTTCTGGAGAACAAAATTTGCAGACCAGGGCATCTCTGCAGCACTACAGTACTTCATTACAAAGCTGTTTTGGCACACATTTTTCCTTTATCAAAAAATTGCAGCTCCTGTGATTTGGGTATTCCTCTTGGCCGTGTTGCAATTCTGATAATATTTTGATTAATTGTGCAGCACAAATACAAAGCCCAAACATACAGCAAACTGCTTACTGAAACACTTCTAAACACTGAATAAATTCCAGTTTACACCAGCATGGAAACCCACCCCCCCCTTCAGTACTTTAAACAATGAATATTTGGGTTTAAACTACAACCTCACTTCATGGCCAAGGTCACATGTGAATTAGCCTCTCTTATCGTGGCAGAGGCCTTGCATTACAATTAGCCTAAGTCTGTTTCAAAGATCAGCCCGGCTCGGCTCCAGGGATTCACGAGACAGGGACTTCAGTGGGAGCGTTTCTTTTGGTAGAAAATGCAGACTCAGCCGGCAGTAAACCCAGATGTTCGTCCTCACAGGAAGTGGCAGTATGATCATTCAGATCACTGCATGTGATTGGTTGAAATATCAGCCTGGAATTATTTGGCAAATGCTGGTAAGAAAGCACACAAAACCTTATACAAGCAAGGTGTGTTAAAATTTAACTTAACTCAGAGTCAGTTAAAATTATGTTTAGCTTTGTGAGTTCACATAATTTGTAAATGCATAACATATGTAGGAAAGGTAGAGAGTTTTTGTTTTAATTACATTTTATATACAAACTTTAAATGGTCAAACAGCTAAAAACAAACAACATCCCTGCATAAAGACAAACAAAAAACATGGATGTGACAACAAAAGCTTATTCTGGTGGGAACTTCTGTTTCTCACTGTTGTCAGGTAACTGACAGCAAGCAGAGCGTTGAATCGTGTATCTGTGTGCAGAAAAACCACTAAACTTAGGCACAATAACATGAAATGAAAGCCACATTCTTCATTGAACTTGACAGTTCATCATGGAGCTTGGAAACAAAACAATTTCCACTCAAGCTCCACTTACTCGCTTTGTCCTCAAGCTTCATCTACAGATGAAAAGAGCAAGACCAGGAGTTCCTGGAGCTTTTGACCACCAGTGGTTTTGCCAAATTCTTCACGTTTACTTGGAAAAACAGCTGAAAAGTTGCTGTTTATTATACTGTACAAGACTTAATGGGAGTGACTAGTTTCTCTTATAGGAAAACAACGAGGCCTGATATTACTAATTATCACTGTGAGCAGACAATGGGCTTGCTGCAGTAGTAGGTGTTTGGGCATTGACAGATAACATTACTCGCACACCACCCCCACCACTGAAGCGTGTTATTAATCTTTAGTTGGATGACGGATGCTACAATTATAAACTGAAAGTAAACTGAAAGACCGAAATATGCTGGAAATGCAACTATGCGGTGAGCACAAACATAAAAGTGAGTATTTTCTTGTTCAGTCAATTAGCCTGAAAGCATAAGCTGGTGCCAGATTTGTTCTATTTGTGAGATTAATTCACAAGTTAGTAATATTTTTCAAACCTGTGTGAAATGGCTGCAGCAAGGTAATCTTTTCTTGTTTTGTATTAATTAGGAGGAGCACCAGGTCGTGTTAACTTGATGTTGATTCCAACGTTTTTGCCGTGGTGTGATTTATTTTTAGAAGCCTAATAATTAATTTGCAAAATTGTGATGTGAATGGTCAAGCTGGTTGAAATTTCACCTTTGAAATATTCGCAATTTTGTGCCATTTATATGCGTCGGTGTTGGTGCGTAAAGGCCTTAAGGCTAACTTGGCTAAATGATGCTATGGAGCCAACATTATAACTGGTGTGAACTTATTGTCAGCTACAGTTGTTGAGATCAGTCTGGGGATGTTTGACAGACCTGGCAACTTGAAACGTAATAATGAACCAAAGTTAGGGGAACGTCTTAAAGATCTGACGGTAAAGATCAAAAGAAGCGTTCTCACGTTCCAGATATTGAGCGATATGACTCATATCTTTTCTTGTAAACGGTGCGGTGTAATCAGTAACATCGGCATTGTCATGAGCTCGTTTAAACGGTGGGAAAATTTCCTCACTGTGACATCCGAGCAGACACAACCAATAATCAGGGCTGCGTATTACAAATTAATACTTTTTGGGTACTGAACGAAATGTGCCTGTTGTTCTTTGATGAGGTATTTTCTTACCTAAATGAAGGAATCAGGGAACTAATGCTGATTTTAGATGATTTTACCACTGATGCATCCAATATTTGTTTGTTTTTTTAACGTCAAAAAGAAAAGACAAACATGTTCCCCACAGCTCATATTTCACTTTCATTATCAACCAACAGAGGCCAATATTAGTTGCAGATCAAAAAATAAAAAAGTTGCACAGCTGACGATTTACAAGTAATTAGCCTTATTTTACATGTGGTTACACACACACACACGTGGTCTGCTCAGATGATGGAAGTCATGAGTCAACGTCTGAAAGGAGGCTTTTCACAGCACACGGCATGGACCCAAATTCAAATACTGTATGTCCTTGATAAGAAATTCAAGGGTTTGGCGGGTGAGTCGCTCACACAGCACAAGCCTTTAATCCAAACTGCTCCCTACTGTGATCCAGGACCTGCCTGATGATCAAACACACGAGGAGTGGCAGGTAAACAGTCCTGCTGCTGTTCTATCACGCCTCGGTTCAGCATATGTTGAAGGAAGTCTACGCTACAGCACTGAATTAAGTCCAAAATACAACAAAAAATATGAACTCAACAGTTTTGTTTTCCTCCCATTCTTCATGAGTTGAAGTAAAACACAAAAGGTTTATTTCTCTTGAACTTTGTTCACAAATTTATTGAAATCCGTGTTAGTTCCCAGGTGTGTGACCAGATTAATGTTTTTCCCAGGAGGGCAAAGTCATGACCCGCCCTACTCTGCCTCTGATAGTCTTATCCGAACCGATCGCTCCTCATGCCTAAACCTAACCAACCCAACCAACCATATACATACAGACTAGAGCTGCAACCATTTATTGATTTTTAATATATTAGTAATTGACTATTAAGATAATCTCCATGTTTTTCATGAGCAGTTAATCGTTTTAGTCCTATTTTAGTTTAAAAAGGTCAGAATTCTCTGATTTCAGCTTATCGAATGTGAATATTTTCTGGTTTCTTTACGCCTCTATGACAGTTAACTGAATATCTTTGAGTTGTGGACAAAACAAGACATTTAATGAGGTTATCTTGGGTTTTGGAAAACATTTTTCAAACCAAACAACTAATTGATTAATCAAGATAATGAAAGTAATTGCTGGTTGCAGCCCTGACACTGGCCTTTGAATCGTACATCATCGTACCTCTGAACAAATGAATGTAAATGGAGGAGCTGCAGTTTTTCTGGATAAAAAGCATTATAACGTTGAGTCGTTTCGATATTCAAGGATTCATAATCTACATGTAGTAAGTTAGGGATAAAATGTAGATCATGAAACCTTGAATAAAATACGACTCACTGAAATCAGTTGAGAAATAAACGTTATAATACTTTTTATCCAGAAAAGTCACAGTATTTACATGTTTGTTCACAGGTCAGTCTTGCCCTGTTCAATATGGCAGCAATGATGATGGTGTATTGTACACCTGTACAATAATCATGCTGTTTAATCAGAAATCTCTATATGTAACACTCGTTAGGTGGATGGATCATGCTGCAGGGTTCAACATTAATGTTTATCTACTTTTCCAAAGTCAATTTTTACTTGCCACTGTACAAATTGTTGTCATCATTAGCGGTTATCAAATAGAAACAAAGGCGAAAGTGTTTAGTCTCGGACTACAACGTCTACAAAATGTCAGAAAATAGTGAAAAATGTCCCAGCTTCTCAAAAGTCTGAAGTGGTGTCTTAAATATTATATTTTGTCAGACCACAAACCCAGAAGATATTCAGTTTAACATGAAAATAAATGGAGAAAAGTGGGTAATCTCTATATTTGAGAGGCTTAAAACAGCATTGTCTGCCATTTTTGCATGAAAAATTAGTTTGATGATGAATCAGTTATCAAAATAATGTGACAGTTAAATCCTTTTTTTTTAACCACTTGTCCAGTCAGGCTAGAATTACTGGCCTGGCGTGGTATTTCACTTGCCCCAGGAAGGCGGGCAACCCTGATTGCTGAGCCCTGTCTTGGCAGAGGAAAAGTGCTCACTAACACATTTTTTACACAGATTTTAACAAATGCGTCAACAGCATTAAAGAGAAATAAACCTTTTGTGTGCACAGAAGAAGAAGTCTTCGACTCATGAAAAAGCGTAAGTGTTAAATAAAAACATGTTACTTATGTTTTATGACGGGTAAAGGATCAAACCAGCTGAACAGATTAATCAAAACACTGTGGCTGTTAACGTGACAGAATAAAGCTCATCACTGGCAAACAATATCAGAAATTATTAAAAAGCAGATGAAACGATCGTTAATCAGCAGCCAAGGGCACTTAAAATGTTGATTCATCAGAACTGGTAACCAGCAACACGTTGGGATAGAAAGAGGATGGCGAGGCTCGACGAGACGAGGTATCATCTTAATCACCCGCTATTCAAACTGAAGTGAGGTCATCAGAGTCACACGGTGCCACTCGCTCCGGCAATCAACGGAGCCAACTGCCATCAGGCACGGCTGAGACACATTAGGGTTTAAATGGCAGTAAATAACAGTAAATGCTGTGATTATAGCACTAAACTCTCCTAATGCTGGAGGGCTTCCATCCCGCCAAGAGCTGCTGAGGCATCACGCTGGCAGCAGGGAGGAGGAAGAGGGGGAGGGGGGAGTTCCTGACGTGCTATGAGGATCCGCTTTTCTGACAGCCAGCCACACGAAAACCCTCGAGTTAGACAGGTAGATGGTTTTTTTTGTTCCTGGAAAGCATAATGAGGATTAGTTTTGTAAACCAAACTGATGGATCCTAATCATGTTCTCACCCCTGACATTTACTGCTCAGAGTGTTTACAGACCCAGACTGCATGCATTCTGCTGCGTCAGACTGATTTATGTGTTTTATACACTGTGTATGCTTTTTAAACCCATGCCTCTGCTTTGCACGTTTTAGTTTGCGTCTAACAATGCAGCACAATGTTGTTGTCTTTAGTCCATGTTACATCCCTCATTTTATTTGTTACATATGTTGTGTTCAGATTCAGAAACTTATTAACATTTATTAACTTTATTGATCCCCAGAGGGAAGTTGTTCATGTTACAGATGCTCCCATTCATGAATAGAAAAATATATTGCATAGAGCGATTAGAAGAAAATCTAAGCATAAAAAAGGTGTGTAAAATATGTACAATCTACTACCAAATACACAGAGACAAAATGGCAATAATAAATAATAGAAGAGAGTGTGTAAAGGTATGTGCCTTATGAGTCTAAATAGTACCTGAAAATGTTGTGCATGTGTGTCCTGAAAGATGTTTTTTGTAAACAATAATATTCTCTTTTCTCTTTATCATTATTCTGTATGCTTATAAATGATATATGATGAATAATTTCAATCCTATGTTCTGTTTTTTAGAGTGATATTTAACATCTGTCCAGGAACAACTACTTGCAACAGGATTTAGGCTGTTAAAGGGATGGTTCGGATTATATAAAGTGGGGTTTTTTGAGGTTGCTTATCAATGGTCAGTGTATTCAGCTACAGGAGGAGCCAGAAAACACGCCCCCAGGTAGGAGAAACAGAGGAGTACCAACATGGGAGCTAAGCAATGAACTGCTGTGAACAGTTTCAGCAGCAACATGTGTTTTACCCACCAAAAAAATCATCATCAATTTAAGTGTACACTATATTAAGAATATTTTCATAGTTTTACTTGGCCATTACACAGTTTTTTTTCTGACAGAGAACTGCCATCATCTAAGACAATTATCACTCTCTCCAAACCAACCAAACTCCATAAACAAAATCATTAATTTTACTTCACAGAACACAGGGGCTGCTGCCTCGATGTGTTCGTTTGTTTGTCTTAATGTGTGACATCAGTGAATCTAAACTATCCTTTTAAAACACCAAAATCACACAATAACACAAACAAACTAACAAATTGAGGCAGTGGTAGACCAGCAAACTCCAGTGTTTCTGCAAGGTAAAATTACTGATTTTACCTGTGGAGTTTGGTTGGTTTGGAGAGAGTGAAATTTGGTTCATATTTCAGCAGTTTCCTGTCAGAAGAGACAGTCTGACATCAAGGTAAAGCGATGAGAATATAGCATTTTTAAGTGGCTAAAATACCTTTTGTTGCTGACTCTGTACATTGCTTAGCTTCCATGCTGGTGCTGCTCTCTGCTTCTGCAAACTGAGGACGTCCTGACTGGCATCTACTGTAGCTAATACACTGATTATCAATAAGTACCTCACGCAACCCCACTTCAAATAATCCAAACTATCCCTTCAATGTGCACTGTCCCAGTTAAATAAACCAATAAATAAAATAAATCTAAGATGCTCAGATTTTGTGATTCTAAAAGCACATGTGATTAAGACAAAGGCCCAAATCCCTCTGTGGTGTGACGTCAAAACCTCTCCACCCCAAAGTCTGGTGAATGGGATTCATTATTGTCTGACAAGCAGCAATCACACCCCAACACAACACTGTGAAACACACACACACACAGACACACTGATCTGACTTCCACCTCAACTTGATCCACTTTCAGTAATGGGCTTACAGGCTAAAATATCTGTGCCACCAACCAACACTAACAAAAACAAAGCTCTGCGCCAGCAGAAAGAAAAACCACAGAAAATTAAACCTTTTCCTCACCTTAAACACAAGTTTACAATCACGCGGCTGTAAGAACCTGAAGTCAAATTCCCTCTGCTGAGCAGCTAATGTTTATGAGAGCAGTTGGCCAGGCGACAATCACGTTTGACCCACATTTTGCCAGCTCTCAGATTTCACCATCGCTCTACTGTTCTTCTATTTAGGCCTTTATTCAGTGACGGGGGGGGGGGGGGGTACTGGAAATTCTCCTCATCAGCAAAAAGTTTACCATGGCCTATATAACGACGCTTTAGAGCACAAGAGGACATACTGAAAAATGTTTTACTACCAAAAAGATGTTGTCCTTCACAGCTGCAACAATTAATCAATAAAAAGAAAGTAAACCGCAGATGATTCTGATTATCAATTAATCGTTTTCATGTCAAACATTTGCTGGTTCAAACTTCTTAAATGTGAGGATTTGCTGCCTTTCTTCGTCATTCGTCATGGTAAATGAGCAGTCTTTGGGTTTTGGACTGTTGGTTGGACAAGAGATGCAATTTGACAACACCACTTTTTGTGACGAACATTTTTCACAATTTTTTGACATTTTACAGACTAAGGTTATTTATTTATCATTTAACAACAATGCTGTAAAATAAGATTTAGTTGTAGAACCTAGTTGATTAACTGACAAAAGATAAAAAGAACAAATTAATTAAGGTTGTCAAAAGTATGAATACTTCAATACTTTTCATCACCACATTGTTTAAAACAATGCAAAACTAACATTAAGTTCATAGACTTTTTCTGAATCAGCACAGTGTGCAGGCTGTTAATTTGAAAAAAGAAAAATTATCCTATTTTATCTTTTTGTTGGGGTAGACTAAACAATTATTCAATTATTTACAAAAATAATCTTTGGATTAATAAAGAGCTGCAACGATTAATCAATTATTTTTTGATTGTTTCTGATTGTTTTGATCAGCAATTTTGATCAGCAATTTATCAGTTTGAGTCATTCTGTAAGAAAACAGAAGTTAAAATTCTCTGATTTCAGCTTCTTAAATGTGAATATTTTCTGTTTTTTTACTCCTTTATGACAGTAAACTGAATATCTTCGGGTTGTGGACAAAACAAGACATTTGAGAACATTTTTCAGCACTTTCTGGCATTTTATAGGCCAAACAACTAATCAATTAATCAACAAAATAATCAAAAAGTCCTCCAACATGTTGGTGATGGATGTTGTTGTACACACAGCCAGGTGGCCACCATCAACATAAACAGTTGTTCTCTTAATTTAGGTCTTAATTATGCGTCCATCCTACATCAAATCCTCTTTAAAACACTTTAAATCTGTGGGGTTCTTCTTTCAACAACAGTAGCAGGAATGTTCGGCGTTCACTCCCAGGTAACATAATTGCTGACAGACGCTGCTGACACTTTATGATGTGACAGATGTTTCAAAGGACCCGGCATGCTGGGCACTTCAGTAGTGAGCCAGCGTCTGGCCTCATAAAGTTGAGGGGGAAAAAAGACTCAACATAAAAGCAATAATTTGCTGTGTTATGACTGCAGGTGTCTCGTGTGACCAGGCTTGGAAATTTACAGAAGCACCGAGGCCGCTGGACAGACTGTAGGCTGCAGTAAACATTTATTACCCTGCGTTTTAGAGTCCATGGAGACTAAATGTGATCAAGTCCGTTTTATTTATACAGCGGCGTCATGGCAGGAGTCATCTCAGGTCACTTTTCATATAGGAGCAGGTCTAGACTGTACTCTTTATTATGTTATTTATAGATACCCAATAGCTCCCACCAAGAGCAAGCACTGGGGTGACAGTGGAGAGGAAAAACTCAGTTTGAACAGGCAGAAACCTCAAGCAGAACTAGACTCTATGGTGGTACTTCAACACAAAGATCGGACCAGAACACTTTACTGTGCAACTATTTTTTCAGGACTCCATTGATAGTTTAGAATTTTTGTTTGAGGGATCGTGGGATCACTCTTAATTCGTCTGTGACTGTCCAGCATGCAGCGATTCAGGCAGGATTTTTAAGAGGAGACTGAAAAAAATAATGAAAATTGCCATTTCAACGGATCCAGTGATATTTTTACTTGGAGCCATGTAGCCAAGAGGTTATGTCCATCGTGATATCTGACAGTAATCAGCCACTGAATCCTCCACCATCATAACATTGTGATTTAAAAGCCTTCTGTATCTGAGGTAGTGTGTTGCTTACGTTCTGTTTTTGACGCTGTTGCTGCTGTTCACTGCACTACTCCTCCATATCATGCTCATTATTTCCTTATTTAACCCCTTCTTGTCTTGTAAAATCATCTTTTCAAAACATCACATGCGCAATTCGTGGCACAATTCAAGCAGGATCGAAAGATTATTTGTCTCTTGCCATTAAACGCAGTTCATATTCTTTCCAAAGTCAGGTTCCATGTTGGTCCACTAGAAGGAGCGTGACTTCCCCTCCCTATGCATCAATAGTTTTTCAACAAATGGCAACCTAGTACTAATTCAAAGGTGACAGGAAAATTATTTGTCTCTTGTCATAGCTACTGTTCATATTTTTTCCAAAGTAAGGTCCCACGGTGGTTCACTGGCAGGGGAGGGACTTTGCCTCTCCATAACAGATGAAGTCCCAAGACAGATACTATGTATATCTCTACCAACTGCTCAAAAAATTATAATCAGAAATTGAAGGCAAACGCTTGAAAACGATGCAAAGTGAAAATATCAACCTCTACCATCATGTTTAAGATAAACCTTTATTTTGAAATTCCACAATTGTCTTGAAAAGTTGAGTCATAAATTTGCCGAATCATGATAAGGTTGCTTTTTGTGAGCTGACATGAATGTAACTGAATATGTTAAATGAACATCGTATCGTGGCAGACTTTGTGATATCAGCAGATATTGTATCGTTGTCAAAAGAATCAATATAATATCATGATGAGACTTACATCCACAGTAAATGACAATTGTCAGGGCACAAGATTTATTTTTACAAATCAATACTCGATGGTCTGACAATGGCACTGCCGTCAGTGCAAAATAAAAATATCGAATCAAGGATAAAGAGAATTGTGACACTGATACTTTAAAAGATATTTTTACATAAGTTAGGTCCCAGGTAAGGACTTTGCCTCTCTGTAACAAATAAAGTCCAAAGATTTACCTCCAGTTTTACTGATTGCTCGATAAATAAAAACCATTAATTGGAGGAAATCGGTCTTGCTGATGCAAACCCAACAGGACTCAATAAGCTGAAACAAGCCTTCACATCGGAACATGTGACAGCAAAGTTTCAAATGCAGATGTACTCCAGTTGTGTTGTACTTGAACGCCTCATCTTTCTGTCAAGGACTGTTCAACAGGGTTTTATGTGTTATGTCAATCTAAATAAAGTTGGAGAAAAAAAGTAATAGTTTACTGGGAACTGTAAAGATCTGAGTGGCTGTTCAACTTCATCACTACTTTAATAAACGTCCAAAAGACTCAAAACTATCAGTTCAACATATGCTCCTTTTTTTTTTTAGTCGGAATAGCCCTTTTTTTCCCCTGAACAATAAAAGGACAGGCGTGCTGGACAAACAGAGCAGAGGTCCAACCTACACACACACACAGCTGTCCATGTCCCAGGACACACTGAAGCATGGAGGGAACAAAGAGACAAACACATGAAAACGACTTTCTTACCAGCACGGTCGCAAATCTCTCCTCCAGCTCTCCCGGCTCGGGCATGGGCAGCTTCAGAGGCATGTTGTGTCCTCTGAAATCAGTGTGCTGGTCCATGCTCCCTGCGTTCCCCATGTTTGACCGACAAGTACAACTTTTCACCCCACAAAATCTTCAATCTTCTTCTCCTCCTTCCCCTCCTCTCTTATTCCACTTCTTGATGGGGGAAAAATAAATCTCCGCACGGCTTTTTCTTTTAAAAAAAAATAAATAAATAAAAAAAAAAAAAGTAAATATCCTCTTTGGTTATTTCTTTTGCTCAGTCGCCCCTCACAGGCTCCTTTACCACAGGTTTAACTTCTTCAACATTAAGCACATGTGAGGAGGGAGGCAGCATAATGCGACGGGTCCGAGCAGGAGGAGCAGGAGGAGCAGGAGCAGCAGAGCCCCCGGTGAGGCATTTTCACGGCGGAATGGGGAGAAAACTTGAGTCGATCCACACACGGACCTTTTCCTCGCTGTTATCCGTATCTTGCACAATTTCGGCTCCACTCCCAGTCGGTAGTAATGACGACGAGCATGATTCACGCTTGTTGCAATCCCCTCCGTCCGTGCGTCCGTGCGTCCGTCCGTCTGTGCGTCTTGGAGTGAGTGAGTGAGTGAGTGGAGCTGGAGCTTCACTAATCCCTCCGCTGCTGACCAGCTAGTTTAAGGAGAGGAGGGGGCTCCACTCTCACACACACCACACACACACACTCACCGCGGCTGGGCTGCACACACTCTCATCCCTCCCTACAATGAGCTCTTTCAGACAGGGGCAAGCCTCCCACTTCTTCTTCTTCTTCTTCTCGGGGCGTAGCTCCCAAAGCTGTAGCTAAGGAGATGATATTTTTTCTGTGTTGCATTATGGTACTTTGAGTTCAGTGTGGGAGGCAACAAACTTGGGGCCCCAATAACCCCCCACCCCCACCCCCCACCCCCACCACTCAGGCAATTAGAGATGATAACAGGGGCTGTAAATGTGGAAGCTCATTACTGTCAATGTGACGGAGAAAAAAAAAAAAACACCCTCTGGGTCATTATAATCAGAAACTTGATCAAATACAAAATACAGAGTTTGTCTGTCAAAATAATTACTTATCTTGACACAATGAGTTATTGGGCTATCTCAAAATAATGACTTAGTATCTCTAAATAATAACTTATTAACTTAAATAATGACTTTTTGTCTGATCTATCCCAAATTAATTACTTTTTTCCAAATAATGACATACTTATCTCAAAATAATGTCTTAGTTTCTCAAAATAACGATTTATTAACGCAACACAAGTTAATAGCTATCCCAAAATAATGACTTAAAAATAATTACTTTTTCTCTGACTTATCTTAAATTAATTATTTTTTCTAAACAATTACTTGCTTATCTCAAAATAATAAAATACTTATTTCAAAATAATGACTTACTTAAAAAAAGAGTAGCACAAAAATAATGAGTTACACTGGATTGCACCAACAAAGATTAATTCACTCTAAGATTAGTTCTATTCAGAGTTTAGCAAAACTAGGTTTAAGGAGTAATCCAGATTCAAAATTAGGCAAAGCTTTGTTGCACAATTAAAAACTAATATTGTTTAGTAAATACAAATTAATTAATTTAAAACAAAATTTAGAAAGAGCTGACTGGAGAGTCTAGTTAGCCCAAGGAAAAATAAATAAATAAATCTGAGTGCTGTTGGGACCTAATAGAACAAAAAAGTCTTTCTTTGTAACATCTTTAAAAAGATGTTACATTGTTTGCTAGCTGGCTAAAAAGTTAACAAAACATTCCATTGTTCACTCGCTAGCTAAAAGGTTAGTGAGTCTAGTTTGCCTGCTCATGTTGACTCGGCAGAGAAGCTCTAATTTCTCTTCCTTTGAGGAAAACCTGTTTGCCGCATTCATGGAGAAATATAATTAAATAGCGTTAATAGAAGATTTAAAAAACAGACAACAGCACAGTCAGGAAAAAAGAGACTGTCTGGCAGTAATTGGCAGACTGTTCAACAGCTAATAAAGAAAAGACATTATAAACCTCAACTGGGCTGAGTCTTCCCTTTAACTCTCTTCAAAGAACTTTTTTTTTTTGCTCAATCCATCTCAAAAACGCATGATAATAAGATAAGATAATCCTTAACTTTAAGAAAAATAAACAATTAGTAGTAGAGTGCATCATATCACTTCAGCATATTATCTTTCTTATGTAAAAAGTAACAGGTCAAATACACGTAGTGGAGTTCAAAAGTACAATATCAAAGTCAAAGTCAAAGTATAAAGTAGAATAGAATGGAAATACTCAAGTAAAGTACAAATTTGTCAGAATTGTACTCAATTACAATTAAATGTACCTAATATAGTTACATTCCACCACTGGAAACTAATATCCTGCTCCAAAAATGTACATTAAACAGGTTTTAGAGTAATTGTCATCTTTAAATTGTAGGAAATATATGATTTATGATGATGGTGTTTGAGGTTAACCAGATTATCTTAATAAACAGTATTTTTTTTAATTAGCTTGTAAATGTGCAAACAAGCAACTCCAGTTATTGCATCATGATAAGATATGATTGTTAGTTACACCTGTGTTTGACTTCTGCAAGAAAAAAAATGACTTAACATCAACACAGTAGAAAATGAAGTTTTATGTCATTCAGCAGTAAGAAAAACACATGAACAGCTATCACATGTTTGAGGTTAACCAGACGAATCATCATATTATAGCCTAAAATCTAAACCCGCAATTCCAACAGCGGCTCCAGTTAATGTGTCACAACTTATCATAATTAACTGGAGTCATTATCTGTTTGTAAAACTTTGACATTTGACTCCACAAATGACACAACATTTTGACTTGCCATTGCAGGAAAAGCACAGGTGCAACTAACAACATTAATTATGTCTCCTGTCTTTATAAATAAGATAAACACGCACATTATCAAGCTGGAGCTGCTCACCTGAATGTAATGCAGCAGTTACATCAGTGTATATCTAAGAGCATTAGTGTACCCTGAGTTAAAGCTGAAAACCAAAACAAGAAAAGCAAATAAAATGGAGCATTTAGACTTTGGATTGGAGAAACTAACAGAAGGTACACATATGATGAATATTGGTACTAGGTAGGTAATTTATTTTTCAAAGTGTCATGCACCAAAAAGGTGCCCAGCCCTCATGGGCTTATAAGACACCACAGACAACAAACATCAAAATACAGACAGAGCGAAAGAAAACAAAGGTACACTTCCTACATGACAAAACAATCTTAAATCAAACACTGAGGACTCAGCCCTGTTTCTTAGAATTGCATCCACATACCTTGAAACATAAAAACAAAAGCTTAAAACAAGCCAATAAATGGTTAAAACATAACATAAATTGCATTTAAATACAAGAAGTTATCACTAGAAAGCTGCAGTCAGCAGTGATGTTTTAAGTCCTGATTTAAATGAGTGGACAGTTTCAGGTGACCTCAGGTATTCAGGAAGTTTGTTCCACAGGTGGGGAGCAGAGAAGCTAAAGGCTGCTTCACCTCGCTTGGTTTTGATCCTGGGAACTAAAAGCAAACCTGCTCCAGAAGATCTGAGGGGTCTGGGTGCTTCATAACGTACGTAACGTAAAAGAAGAGAAAAAGGAAGAAATGTAAACAAGAAAAGTAAACTATGAACTAAAATGTTTAGTTTATTTGACTCAAAATTCCAAAATCTTGTAGTAGTAGTTGCCTTGAAATTATGAGTTTTCTCAAATTTGAACAGTGTATGAAATAGTAGGGTAAATACAGGTGTTACCAATGATTCTTGGGCCCTGTTCCATTTAGTGTAGCAGAGACATTCCAGTGAGACAGCATGCACAATAGAGGGCAGCATCCTAAATCTGTTTGACCTAAATGGAGCAGAACCTTAATTAGTATCACTGGTAACACCTGTGTTTACTCTGCTATTTCATGTCAAAATGTCTGCTGTGTAACAGGTCTGTTGTGTGTGTCTGTATCTGGGTGTCAGGGTGTATAAATAAAGTTGCATTGAACTGTAAAGCCTCACTGTGAGTGCTGCTGCGTCTATAATCTCAGTTTATATAATTTACTTCCTCCTCAAAGGGCTCCCTGAGATGCTTTAAGTGGATCTCTGGCAAACTGAGACGTACATTTAATTTATTTAATTTATTTGTCCAGAATTAAATTCTATACCTGGAGGAAATGTGTGATTAGTTTAACTTTTTTTTCCTGCTCTCTCCTCTTGTGTCCAACACAACTCACACACTCAGACAATATCCTTGGGACAAAACCTTCAGCGAGTGCAGGCAGGTCTTTTGTCCAGATTAAATCTGATGATGATCATGATTTCTGAAAAGAGACGCTGGTTTTGAATTTTTCAAATGTACTTTTATGGCCCTTTGAGCACCACAGAGTGGCTCTTTTATAGACCCTGGGCCTGTATTCACAAAGCTATCTGGTATATTGTTCCTCGTGATGAAATTCTAAGAAAACTGTTATGTTTTCAAAGAATTTTCCCTTCAAGTTAAGAGCTGATCTTGGTAAGGATAAAAGTTTTTCACAAAACATCATAGCCCTTAAAAGAACCCAGAGGGTAAAAAAAAACAAAAAACAAAACTGTTTGGAGGAGGGAGGAGGACTTTTAGCAGGGTTAAGAGTTTTTTATGGTGAGAAGAAAAAGACAGAAAAACAAAGAAGTGGGAGAAATATTCTCCAAACGCTGAGTGACAGTGAATTAATGAAACTATACAGGTTAGATTGTACAGAGATAATGTTTGTGATTGATCGCATCATAATAATACTAAAAAAAAAAACTTTATTTATATATCACTTTTCTTAACAATGTTACAAAGTATTTTACAAAATAAAATAAATCCAGACAAAGCTGATAAATCTCCCTCATGAAGCTATAACGCCAGAAATTAAAGTTATCACGATTGTGATGCAGCTCATTTTAATTTTCCCTGGATGTCCAAACCCTGCAGGCTCACAAAATGGCAGAGAAATTACCAGCATGATAAATAAACATAAGAAGATAAATATAACAACTATCAGAGTGTGAAAAGGCTGCTGCACAAGTAAACAGTTTGTAGACTGCTTTTAAAGTCTGTCTTATAATTTATTCAACAGAGATGGTCTTTAACAGTTTTCATAATTACAGCATGTCTGTTTTTTGTTTGTTTGTTTGTTTGTTTTTGTTTTTTGGGAGTTTCTTCAGCGAACTTGTTGTATAGGTTTTCTGTTCTTTCTGCTTTTGTTTTTCTTAACATAATTTTGATGTTTTTATTGTTTACTTTCCTTTTTACACATGCAAAATAAAAATCTATCTATCTATTTATCTAATAGAGACTAAATTCTGTCGATTTCACTGTCATCTAGCAACAAGGGTCAACCAAATCTCCTCACTAAGATAAAAGTTTCTGTCCTTTCCTTCCTCAGAGTTTCTCTGAGAGTTTTCCTAAATCACTTCTAAGCCAGGACTCCTTGTTTGAAGTATTTAGGCTGAGTTAGGAGCTCTCTTTGAGTTTCCTCGGAGAGATCCTGATCTAGATGGATAAATTGCACAACAGGCCAAAGGAAAAAATTTGATTTTGGGGTGAAGTGTCCTTTCAAAATGGTCCCTGAGGATCTGTGAGTGAGAGCAATGGGCCCTTTTCATGAAAGAGAATTTGACATTAAAATCACATGTAAATGATAGAATTAAAGATGGCTGCATTCCATTTAGCCGCTTCAGTTTCACTGTGACACCGTCCTGGCTCACTGGGACACTTGAGCCATTGTTAATGGTATTTTCGTGCTTTTCCCACTGTAATGAGTCAAAATGGCTGCTGTGAAAAAGGCGTGATCACTCAAAGTGATTCATAGTCCCTGCAGACTCAACTCTGAATACATTTGTTCGCTCCTAGCCCAAAGAAAAACTCAAGAGTTATTGTGCGATAACACAGTCACCGACATGTTTATTCCCACTCAAGATCTCAAAATGCTTCATGATGAAATCTGATCCGCTGACAGGGTGGAGACCACATTACGCACAAGAGGATGACATCAGCATGTAGCGCCCTGGAGACGATCCAGAGGTTCTCCAGATGCACAGTGGTTTCATTCAGGCTGCTGGACTGATTCAACAGGGGAGGGTGTCACATTTGAGGCTGGACACATTGAGGATGCGAAACACAGCTGACTGACCTCATATGATCATTACGTGTCCCCGAGTTAAGTTGATTTGCGCTGTCTGAAGACCCCTCCCCCGGTGTGGTGGACTGTATGTAATGTGGACGGCATGTTTATGCGCTTATTTTGTTTACTTAGAGATGAGGTTCTCTTTTTTCAGCCATGGAGACACCATTATATTTAATTTAAAATGGTATTTTGACACACATTTTGCCTTTAACAAATATTGTGCATCCTGTGATTTAAAAATCGCATTAGACCATATTGCAATTTAGATAAAATTTTGATTAATTGTTCAGCCCTAATGACCGTATAGTGAGTTCGCTATATAGTGATAAAAAAAATACTTCTTTCTGCACAGCTACTGACTCCAGTGCTGTTGTTTTTCTTTCAGCGCAATGCATTATGGTATATAATGCTTGTTCATTGATCATCGGTTGCGTCACCGGTTGCTACAAAATGGCAAACTGACTATATAAAGTGGACTATATAGTGACTAGTGAGTGACTCTGGACACAGCTATCATGGCAATAATATAGCACATGAGCATTCCAGTTACCATGGTTACTACCAGACAGCATTACCCCGTTGTTAGCTAGCCTCTCCCCGAAATGGACAACAAAGATTTTTTTTTTTTTTTTTTCAATAAAATGAGAATGTTGTTCTTCTTGATGAATATGGAAAGCACAAGCACATAATCCACTTTTACCTGGACATACTAAACACACACCCTCTCCTCCTCCTCCTCAAACTCGATGCTCAGGCAGTTTGCCTGCAGGCTGCAGGGACACTGAACAGGAAGACGAGTGCAGCATTATACTTTGACAATGACAGGTGACGACGAGCGCTAACTGTCAGTTGTCTCTCAATGTAAAGCTAAACCTGTTACACTGAAAACAAAAGCCCGCTGCTCTGAAAATACACACTCTGGAGTTGTTAACCGCCTGCCAGACTGCATTAACACATTGATCAGTTTAACTGTTATAAACAGCTACTCCTTCTGAAAGATCATTGATGACTTCTCATGACTCATGAACAGACACCTACTCATTCAGCGAACATTCAGCATTAATTTGAAATCTAATAAACTTGAAACGGGCAAACTAAAACAGTCACTCCAGACTGGAATGTAAATTTCAAAGGAGGACATGCAGGCTTTAGCATTGTTTTTAGAGAAGCAGAAACTATTTAAATTTTGCAAGTGTCCTTATTTCCTTGATGACTAATCATGGCCATTTCATGATTTAGAACAGTAAATATATTAGAGAATTATCCTTTAATTTACAGACAGAGAACCTGGGACTTTATACTTTGCTCAGTTAGGTTTTATTCACCAAGAGTTTTTTAGTTTTTATGCAATTATATCTTTCATACACAGACGCATATCGCAGTTATTCATATGTCCATAAACTCATGTTATACACATTTGTTTGTCATATGAAAATAATCATTCCTTTTCAATTGTAAATGCACAAGCTGACTCAATAATCCAGCTATTATCTTGTCACAATAATAAACAAATGGACCTCAGTGTACTGTACACAGCAGAGCAGTGCATGGCATAAGACACACAATGAACGAGCTTTTAACAATAACAATAATACAAAGTGTCTGTACGTTGACTGCAATGACAAGACAAATGAGTGTATGTGCTGCCTTACGAGCGACCCTGACACTGCTGATGATGACTCACAGCACAACAATAAAAAAAGAAAGAAAGAAACGTGATGCGTTGACGGGACTCTTGTTAATGTCTGCGTGTTGTTCTGTTCAACAGAGGACAAGTTATCCAGTACACTGTAAAGAACTGACTTCACTAAATTATTGAGTTTTAAAATAAACTTTAAAAAAGTTTTGCCAACCTAATAATTTACTTTTTTTCTTTAGATAATCTTAGAATTTTAGAAACTGAAAAATTCTGTATTCAAAAATTGTTCAATGGGTGGGGAACCCGATTAGTCCTTGTCTGGGTGCTTGAAAATTAAATAGCTGCGATTAAAAATAATTAATTATTGATCATTATTAACTTTCACGTCAATGGGTTTATGCAGCAACAATGTTTGAAATATTTTTTATGTTTCTAAAACTCAAAGATTCAAGTTTTCTTTCATAGCTCGTTTCAATCTAAAAAACAAGCACAAAACAAGTTTTACCAACCAATAATCTTTTGTTGAGATAAATTGCTTTTTAGTGGCATCTAGTGGTGAGATTGTAGATTGCAACCAGCTAAATACCGCTTGCCTCACCCTTCCCTTCCAAGCATGAAGGAGAAGCTAGGGTTGCCATGAAACTGAAAAATGCAAAAGGCCCTAGAGCCAGTGTTTGATTTGTTAGTTCATTCTAAGGTAAAGAAAACAACTTATTACTTCTTATTTTCATGTGATTATACATGAATGAAAACATACTTATGAACATTATTCAGTTCTTCCATATTCTGCCTATAGTTCTCTGTAAATCGTTTTTAAACTCAAACGTTTAAAAGTTTGAGTTTGATTCAAAACTCAAACCCACACAGTTGCCTTAAAATTATGGGTTTTCTCTTCAACTTTTTTGCTTCATTACTATTTTTGGGCTCAAGTTCAGTCGGTCCTCACAGGTGATGCAGGGAAATAGCACCATGAAGACAAAATAAAACAAACTGTCCTTTAAATAGTTTAATTGATGCGTTAACCTTTAACCAAACCCAACATATTTTCTTCCAGGAGGCTGTGTAGTGGAAACCAGCGGGAGTCTCACTGTAGTCCTTTGGGTGGAGGGGGCACCTTGCAGCTGCATCTCTAAGAGGTCTGGGGGAAATATACGAGAGGCTTCAGATATCTCCACAAGGAAATATAAAATGCAAAGGAGATGCCAAAAATAAAGGCAGCACAATCACAGCTCTGTGCGAGGAGGCTCACAGGGAGTTCATCTGGCTGCACAGTTAAGTAACATCTGTGAAATGAAGTCCTCTTAAATAAGAGAAGACTCATGAAGTTATGGCCTTCACAAGGCTGGAGTGGAGCAACAAATGTGTCTTTGTGTTTTAATTTAAAGGCTGCAGAGCAAGCAGCGATCCTCTGAATCTTCAGAACAACAGCGCCCTCTAATGCATGAAAAGTGTACTGCAAACTCTGAACACAGCTGTATAATGAACACAAGATGACCTCGGTCTAATATTCAGCTTCATTTAACTTTTTCAAGGAGGGCTAAAATAAAATCATGTAATTATGGGCTTGGATGAACTCACCTCTGCTCCTGAGCTTCACATCTGGAGACTCTTATGTCCCACAATAACATAAATTAGTGGACAGACTGTTAATGTGCACCTCTGGTTTCATGAAACAAGATGAGATCAGACCACCATCCAGG
The DNA here is from genome assembly GCA_034769285.1 of Lutjanus argentimaculatus. Taxonomy (NCBI): domain Eukaryota; kingdom Metazoa; phylum Chordata; class Actinopteri; order Lutjaniformes; family Lutjanidae; genus Lutjanus; species Lutjanus argentimaculatus. Next base: position 1,004,136 of record JAWZSL010000019.1, on the reverse strand, counting down.
TTAGGAAATGACCATTTCAATATGCAGACAGCAGTCCTGCCTTTAAAGGGACAGTTCACCCCAAAATCAGAAGTACATATTTTTCTTCTGGTCTGCAGCGCTATTTATCCTTTTATATAGTTTTAGTGTGAGCTGCTGACTCTTGGAGATATCAGCCATCGTGATGTCTGCCTTCTCTTCTATAGTGGAACAAAATGGCACACAGCTTATACCATTTAAAAAAACTCAACAGCAGCGTCTTTTTCCAGAAATCATGACCTGGTTACTCAAGATAATCTACAGACCTTGTTGTGAGCAGTTTCATGAAGGAACTAGTGTCTTTATATGGCAAAATCAGGCTTGGGAAGTAACAGATTACATGTAACATAAGAGTTACAGATCAAAAAGACATAATCAGATTGATCTGCTGATACATTTAATAAAAATGGGGATCACCCACAGTGCTCATATAACTGCCACTTCATTATCATGGCCTCTTGTGAAAAAAAAAAGCTTCACTGGGTGGAAATCTTTGGTCATTTTTTGTCTTTAAATCAGTCAATCAATCAATAAATTGTGTACAACAAAGGAAGGAACAGCTGGACAAACTAATAAACCTAACAATGAACATAAAACACAGAGCTGCAACGATTAATCTATTCTTAATCAACTATTATATTAATTTGCATCTATTTTGATACCTGATAAATCGTTTTGAGTCTTTTTTGTTGTATTAAAAAATGTCCAAACTCTGATTTCAGCTTCTTAAATGTGAATATTTTCTGGTTTCTTTACTCCTCTCTGACAGTAAACTAAATATTTTTTCAGCTGTGGACAAAACAAAACATTTGAGGATGTCATCTCGAGCTTTAATCAACATTTTTCACCATTTTCTGTCATTCTTTTGGACTGAACAACTAATCTATTAATGGAGAAAAATAACTCACTGATTAAGTGATAATGAAAATAATCATTACAGGAAGGACGTGTCCGAACATGTGGAGCACATGGACGTACATCTGCGCGCTCCACATTTGGACCTGTTGAACTACACTATCTGACAAAAACTACCCAGTTACCAGACATCCCTCATTACATAAGAGTTCTAATCTTTATCAGACAAAATGTCAGTACTGGTTTGTTGGTTCTTGGAGTCTCTGAAGTCAAAACCAAACTGCTTTTAACTAATGTGAGACTAGAGCCTGGGGTAAGTTTCACGAGACCATTAAGTTAAATACCCCAAAGCCCTTGGGCACAAAGATTTGTTACATGAATTTGTCGTTGAGGCCTGTCAGTGTTTCATGTAGTTAAAATTTATTTCTACATGGTTTTATGACTTTACAATACCATGTACAAGAAGCCTATTTTGTTGCTTTTGTTTTGATTTTATTGTCTATTGGTTTATGATTTGAATTTACTGCACATAACCAGGGAAACACTGAAAATGACCTCAGTGGGTTTTCCCTGGCTAAATAAAGCTTAAATAAATATCAGATCCACACAAACATAAAGCAATATATAATTCAAGAGGCTGAGTATCAAACTATATTTATTGTATACAGTATAGGGACAACAAATAATGTACAAATAAAAAAAGGAAGTGGAATATCTGCCAATGTCACCTTGCAAATCTAAGAAATGTTAATTTGTTTGGACATTCTTGTAAAACATGATTTCTACCAACACACAAGAGTCAAAACAAACTAAGCATCTGTTCATAACGTCTGGATAGACTGATGCACAAACGTGTTTAAATTGGCAACACAGCATTGACTATTCGTTTATACACGGACTGAAATAAGCTTAGATGAGATCACTCAATATCTGTACTCGTAAAGGTGAATAATTTTTATTCTCGAGTCCTGAAAAGGTGGAAAGAAAAATCAATTTACACATCAAGAGAAGTGTTCTCCCGCTGCGCGACGACAAAAGACCACTGTTACAGCCACAGTAACCCTTTACACTGACAGTTTATATATTAACCCTTTTATAAAAGAACACTATTCATTTAGCTTTTTGGTCCAGAAACATTACTGTACTTTATTTACCATTCAGTTAAATCTGCATTGAGGGTGACCAGTATTGAGGTAAACCTTTCTCGGCACAAGCATTTTTTTTTCTTAGCAAATGTTGAAGGTAAAATGGGCATGGACACATCAAATTATTTAACTGTTCATTAAAAATAAAAAAATAAAAAGACTACTAAAAGTTACATGAGAAGTATGTCAGAGTCTGTGGAGAGAAACCACAGGGTCCTTTCCAGGAGTTTTCCTCGTATCAGTCATATCATGTACATGAATTAAAAATAGTTGAACTCATCCTGAATTTGAATGTTTACAACAATCTGGAAAACTTAAACAAAAAAAAACAAAAAAAGAGAGAAAAAAAAATATTTTGGCATGTAGTTCAGCTTATGAGACATGCAGGAGGTCGTCTCAACATTAAAAGAACGCAGTGCTGCTTTTCATCACGAGCCGTATCTGATCTAAGAAGTGTCCCTGCCTTGGACAATTTCAAATCATCCATTTATATGAATTATGTTTTAATTAAAAAAAAAAAAAAAAAGTTACCCTGCATCTCAACGGTAGGATTTGACCCCACATGAAAAAAACACTACGTTCTTTCTTATGTTGTGAAGAGCCTGACATTTAGTCAAGCACAGTGAAAAAAGAGAAAGCATTAAGAAAAAAAAAACCAAAAAAAAAAAAACAAAACAGAAATAAACAAATACAACATGAAACTAACGATGTGGATGTTCTTCCAAGAGTCCACATCCCACTTTAAGAACAGACTCCTCCTGTCTGTTGTTGAAATACATCAATAGTGTCCTCATCCTCCATCTCCAGCTGCAAGAACAAAAATAAAATGACATGTCCGTCATTTAAGAACACAAAGTAATTAATACGACAGCAAATGCAGAACATTCATCCTCATGGAAGTGCTGGAGAACAGAGAACCGCTGTGGTTCCTGATTCAAATCAACATTTTAGACTGGGGCTGCACTATTAATCACAATCACAGCCATTTGCAATATCGCAGAACCGGAACTAAAAAGCAATTTACTGAAAAAGGAAACAGCATTAAAATGAGGTACTGTAGCGCTGCAGAGATGCCCTGATGTAAAAATCTGTTCTCCAGATGAAAGAAACATGTTAGTTTGGTGCAGAACCCAACAAATGTTACATCATCATGACTTTAATATTGTTTTTTTTTTCCCCACCAACAATGAAAACTGTAATGCAAAAATCGTATTGCAATCACAATTTCAGTCATAATATTATTTACCATACAGTGCTGCCCTATTTTATTCAAATGTATTTTCTAGGATGGCTGCTTGTGTTTTGACAACATTTAACCTTTGGCTTCTTTTGTTAAATGAAGAAATGGTGTAAAAAAAAAAAAAGGTTCATCCTCACAGTAAAGTGCTGAAGAAAAGTATTGCCTTGGTTTCCGTAACTAACACCATAATGGAACAAAATTCAAACAATATGGGTATTGTATTTGGTATGTTATTATGCATCTTCAAAAAATTATTTTCACCTTGAAACCCATGAAGAAAAACTCATCCTGCAACACATTTTCCACTATCCACATATATGTTTCGATTACCTTCCTACTTAAAATATGATCTCACTGTTCATGCAGCTTTGAAGAAATAGTTCAGACATTTTGGGAAAACACCCACATTTGTCTTCTTGCTGAGCTTTAGATAAAGATCAATACCACTCTCATGCCTGTGAGATACAAAATGAAGCCAGAGCCAGCTGGCGATTAGCTTAAGACTATAAACAGGGATACTGCAGCCCTGGATGTGTTGAAGTGCACCAAAATTCACGTACTAGCACCTTTAAAGCTCGCTGTGCATATTTTTCCTTTGTGCAACTAAAAAGCTCAATCAATTTAATTGATTATAGTCCTTCACCTCACTGTCTCAAGTCAGCATGGCTGAAAAATAACTAGTAACGGTACCTCACAAATGCCAGATGTTGCTTTTTTAACGCTGTGGTAATTATCAGGGGTTGATGAATTTCATGTCCCTCTGACATCGAAATACTTTGAAAGGTGAGGATGTGACGTATGGAGAACACTTCCCATGATTTCTCATTTCTTTAATGTCACGTTCCAAGTCTGCTCTCCACTGCACAGCTCACAGTATACACACCAAGCAACACTGGACAATGTACAAAGGTCAGTGGCATCATCTCCATGTCTTTATTACTTAAGTTTGTTTGTTTGTTGTGCTTTAAAAAGATAAACGTGACTGGCAAAAACAAAATGAACTAAAAAAAAAAAAAACCTATGTTCAATAATCGTAACTATGAGGCATATTACAAATATTTGGACAGATATTGTGATTGCAATATGGTTCAAGATTTGTAATGATTATTTTGCATCACAATTTTCATTAGAGCTACAACGATTAATCAATTATTAAATTAATCGCCAACTAGTTTGATAATCAATTAATCAGTTTGACTTTTCTTTTTTTTTTTTTTAAGGGAGGTCAAAATTCTCCAATTCCAGCTTCTTAAATGTGAATATATTTTGGTTTCTTTACTCCTTTATGACAGTAAACTGGATACACAAAACACTGATCAACATTTTTCACCACTTTCTGACATTTTATAGATCAAACAACTATTAATTGATGAATCAAGAAAATAATGCTGGATTATTTGACTATGAATGTAATCATTTAGCCCTAATTTTCATTTTCAATTTTCACTGAGAGGGGGAAAAAAAAGCTAAAACCATAAACATGCGCCTTTTCTGGGGTCTAAACTAGAGCTGCTCTAATACCAGGATCAGAAAAGCCTCTGAAGCAGCCTAAAATCATGGATCAGTTATCAGTGGATGTGCAGGTCTATACACCCATGTCATATCATTTATTAGCCCAAAAATGGCTTACTTCCCAGAAGCATCCTGTACAGCAAATTGGTTTAACCTGAGCCAGATAATACAACAATGATAAGAATATTAAACACACTGGTTTTGGAGCGATACTCAACATTCAGGTAGGTAGAATTGGCATTGGAAGAAAAAGGTATCAGATTATCTCTCACCTGTACCAAAACAACATATTTTCTTACATCTGGGGAACAAGATTTGTAGGCTGGGCAGGGCATCTCTGCAGCTCTACAGTACTTCATTACAGTGCTGGGTTGTTACACATTAATCTTTTAAAAAATGCAGCTTCTGCAATTTGGATACTGCACTTGGCCGCGTTACAATTTAAACAATATTTTGTCATTATATTTTAGATTGAGGACTTAAACTTTTACCAACCTGTGCAGGTGTGTCTGTTTCATTAATTGGCTGTCCATCAAACCTAAACCTTATCTGACGAATTGACAATCCCTGTACAAGAGAGAACAGACAGAAATTATATTTTAGTTAGATTTTGCGCCCATTTAGCCAACAAAACAATATAAACAACAGTTTAATATTTATGATATGATAAAGAGCTGTTGATTAAGTCTAGTGTCAGTGATTTGGTCAACTGAACAATCTATTGTTACCACAGGGAAATAAAGGTATATGTTTCAGGTTTTCCATTCAAAACTCACCTGTCTTTCACAGTATGCCTTCATTAGTTTGCTGAGCGGAGTATGTCTTTTGATTTTGAACTGTACAACTGAGCCATCCTGACCAGCCACCTTGAGGTTAATGTGGTCGTTCTCCGTCTTCACTCCTTCCTGCAACAAACACCATCATCATTATCAGCAGCAGCAACATATCGGTGCTCAGCATCAACATGGGACCAAATAAACAGGTGCTGGCAACCTGAATGTGTCAGTGGTTGCTTGTAACGTTACCAACAAGAATGATAGATATCCACATACAATGTGCAGCTACTGAGTCCTGCTGGTAACAACATTTGACTCATGAAAAAAAAGGAACCAGGTGGAAACGTATTGGAAATTTCAGAACAAAGCATTCTGGAAGTCAATTCTTCTTCTTCTTCTGTTCAACATCTGCCAGTACTACAAGCAACTACTGATGCAATCAGGTGGTCTTACTCTGAGCACAAATATTTTATCCATATTTGATATTAACAGACTTCAAATATGTGAGTTTGATTACAAAGCTGTTCAGGAATCATTTTCATTTCAATTCAGATCGTCATCCCTATAAAACCAGACAGTCTAGTCATCTTCACACTTCCCGTCAGAAAACACGTCTCAGGCAGTTTTCTGTAAAATATATAGGACCTACTGATGTAAATCAGCATTTGTTGATGTTTTTTTTTTCTGTCTGTATAATTCTTCTTCTATTATTTCTTTACTTGTTTCATTTTTTTATTCTTTCCATATTAGCCATCTGTGTGAGACGTATGCTATTAAAAAAAAAGAAAAAAAGAAAGAAAGCAAAGGAGTTAAAGGGATAGTTCACCCCAAAATGAAAATTCAGTCATCATCTGCTCACCCTCATGCTGACTGAAGGACAGGTTTAGTTTTTTTAGTCCACAAAACACTGCTGAGGTTTAACAAGAAAACAGTATAGCGGCCTCCATACTGCGTGTCTGGTGTAACTCAAGTCTCCTAAAGCCCCAACATGCCATTCGCACACCGTCACCCCACACACGCACAGTTCAGACGGTGTGCACCTGGGTCACACCAGACAAGCGGTATGGAGGCATTTTATGTTTTTTTTTAATATTTGAAAACTGGTCTCCATTCACTTCCATTGCTTGGGAGATCCTACAACACTTTTTTTCCCTGTGAAACTCCAGCAGTGTTTTGTGGACCCAAAAAAACCTAAACCCTTCATTCAATCAGCATGAGGGTGAATAGATATTGACTGAACTTTAATTTTTGGGTGAACCATCCCTTTAATGAGATACTTGAGTATTTTGGTATGATTATATTGTGTGGAACTATATATGTATAGTTGTTTTTTTCTTCTCATATTACCCATCTGTGTCCTATGGTACAAAAAAAGGGACTTAAGGTTCTGAATCTAACTATTTAGACTCAAAAATAATTTTGATTTGCTTCAATATATAATGGGGGAGACCCATGACAAGTCTTGCTTTAGTCTCCTTTGCACATTATTGTTTTGTTTATGTTTTTTTTTATATATATATGTGCTAAATCAAATCAAAACATCAACAGCTAACTTGAGTTAGCTTCACGTACAGGACTAGTTAGCCTCGTCTCAGAGGCAGGCTGCACCACGTTAGCACAGCAGCCTGGTCCGTGTTCAAACTGGCGCAGAAAAGACACAATGGCGCAAACGAAAGGAGCGCAAATCATTCATTTCGCTGCCCGTCTCTGACGCACCTAGCTTCATTTAACCGCACGCGAACGAGCAGCAATTAGCGGATGTTTATGCCGGCGAGAGGCCGCAAACACCAAACCGTGCGCCTAAAGCCAAAAAAAGATCCGCAAATCGTTCAACCTTTGTTTCGACCCGCTCAAACGCGGCGTCCGCAGCCTGGGCGCAGGGCTAACGTTAGCATGAGGTGCTAACGCTAACCCGCAGCTGGCGGCGTCAGCAGCTCATGCTAACGAACACGGTGAGTCACTGACCTTTGGCTTTTCTTCAGACATCGTGCTGCTGTTTTCCAGAGGATTTATTAACAACGTCGACGCGGACTGTTAGCGCTTATCTGCTCCTCCGGATCTTTCCTCAGGACCAGGAGCGCGCACCCACATTTAAAATGTAATTCGACCGAAACGGTCACGTGATCCACTTGGCCTCGGGGCCGCGGATACGTGAGCGCGCGGGCTAATTTTGCGCATGCCCGTTGACTGAGATAGGTTAAAAACAAAGGGACCCATCTCTCTGCAGTGCAACCCTTCAAAAAAAAAAAAAACACCTAAAGACCCAAATACTGAACATTTTCAACTTAACTCAACTGAAGTGAGAGACAGAAACATAACCAACCAGAAAAATCATGCTAATCACTGTTTTCATATCCATATGTTAAAGGGATAGTTCACTCAAAAATGAAAATTCAGTTATCTACCCACCCTCATGCCAATTGAAGGCCAAAATTCAGTTACAATTATTGATTATGATTTTGAGTCTAAATATTTAGCTTCAGAACCTTACGCCCCTTTTTTATAGCATAGATCCCACACAGATAATATGGAAATAAAAGAAGAAAATAATGATACCGACAGAAAAAAAAAAAAAAGTATATATATATATATATATATATATACACACACGTATACACAAAATAATCAAACTAAAATACATAAATATCTAAAAAAAAAACAAAAACAAAAACAAAACACAATCCTTAAAGGAATAGTTCACCCAATATCTGCCTTTGTTAATGGGATGAAATCTAAAGCAACTCTCAAAGGTGTCACAGATAGGGTGACCAGAAGTCCTGAAAAATTCAGGACAGTCCCAAATGATAAGCAGTTGTCCCAAATCCTGTTTGTCCTAAAAATCAACCATTATAGTAACAGTTAATATGAACAACATATTATTATGTGAAAATATTCTGACTAAATAACATATGTAGGCTATAATTCCTGAATTTAGTTGGTAAAACATGTCCTGTTTATTTTTGTAAAACATGTTAGAGGAGGAATTTGTGATATAAATATCTAGAAATGTGTCCGTGAGCTCCTACTGACACTCTCTAAAAAATAAAACCCTGGCTCAACTTTAAAAAATGAAGGTAACAATTTGCATGGATCTTTTTAAGTCATTCCAACTCAGCTATGATTAAGTAAATCCCAAAAGACTTTTAGAGTTCAACCAACTCAGTTAGTTTAATACAACCAACTTGATTTGTTTTGTCCTCTACAAGTTTAATTACGTTGGACCAACTGGTGCTATTAAGTAGTCAAATAACTTCATTTCAGTCATTCTAATTTATTTATTTTACTTTCAGTCTACTCAGAAAAATCCATGCAAATTGTTACCTTAATTTATTTCAGTATTAGTAACTTATTCAATTTCAGTCAGAATAAATTACTCCTAATTCCAGTTTTATGATCAAACTCTTTATTTTAAAACCAATGATCAAATTATGTCCAACAATTTTCATACCATCATCTGTGCCCAGAATACACATACAAATACTTAAAAAATAATAAATAAATCAATATTTTTTTTCATACAGCAGTTTATTTTTTAGCGACATTACCTCTGGACGGGTTTTCAGACACTTTTTCAGTTCTTTTGATTGGCTGAGATTGTGTGTATCAGCCCTGTTAGTGAGGATTACACAGGCTGTAGGTACATACAGGTCTTTTAAAACTTTTATTTCCTCAATCATGATTCTTGTGCTGGCTGGACTGGACATCAGGCACCTCTTCATCACTTCATTAATGACGCCACCATCCTGGTATAAGAAGGTGAGACTCAATGTAAACACTTGAATCATCAACTTCAAAAACAAAAGGAAAACAAACTATATTTGTGTCTGCACTGAAGTGATTTAGCGACCAACTGCTTTGTAAAGAGATCCTCCTCCTCTTCTCTGAGATACACCACTATGACACAAATAGCTCCTCTCCTTCCTTCCACAGAATCATCTTGTGAATAATAATTATAAAAAAAAAACAAGACAAATGTTAAACTGCTGATTTTATTGATTAGCAAATTAACAAAATGTGCCAGCTGCCTACCTATCCACATTATAGAGCAGACTTAAATGGAGAAACAAGTTTCACTTCAATTTTGTCATGCCAAGTCAAAGATTACCTCTAAAATGTTACGAGATGCAAAATTATAACAACAGCACAAACCTAATAGAATATTAACATATGTAGCCCACCCACTCAATTCCAGTTTGGTTTAAGTATATGGTATAAATGAATAACTGTAATAACTGAATAATTACATACTGTGAAATAAGACTTTTTAAATCACAAAAATGTAATTTATTTAATCAATTCAGCAAACTCTTAAATACATTCTCCTTCTGATCACGGATGTGAGATTTTCTCTTGTGCACGAACCTCTACCCCAGTCCTGCAAACTGTTGGCTTTTTAGTTTGTTTACACCTCAGAGCAGAAGAGGCTGTGCATCAAAAACTGCTGTAAAATCCCCAACTGAGACACATATTCTGGATTTGATGTTTACATGTCAGACTAGTCTGAGCTAGTCTGACATTTAATCTTTCCTGAGATTACAATGACCTGGACGAATGAGAACATTCACAGACATGTTGCCAAAGCATATTAATACAAACATTGACATATTAATCAAATTAACAATAATAACACAAAAGGAAAAAAGGCATGGAGAGCATGAGGGGCTATGGAGCAGTAAAAGTTGCTGCAGGTTCATCATTTTAATGGACCTACAACAGAGTTATTTGTAAATAAGCAACATTAATCACTGGTCTTAGGGGACAGGGGGTCCACAGAGTTGCACAACTCATGTCAGGCTGCAACATATTTTGCTGCTAGACTACAGCAGTCCTCCCTCTCTCCCAGTAAGGCCGGAAGTCTTTGAGAATCACTAAGTTGGAGGAAATCAGGGAATGTTTTTATTATTTTGTAAAATATTGCTCTCTCATATTTTTTGTATTGTTTACACTGGGTCAGGAAGTGCAGCTCTGTCTCTGTTGCATCCTGGTCACAACAGGAACACAACCTCTCCTCTCTGGGCAGCAGGTCTGTCTGTGTCGGCCCACCTCTATTGCCAGGTTGTGTTCACTCAGTCTGTATTTAGTCGAGGTTTTTCTCAGTTTTTTGTCAAACACTGTGGTGAAGTGGGTTGCCACAGTGTCCTCTCTGTTGAGGGTTTGACAGGCTTCCATTTTGTTTTGTGATTTTATTAGCTCTGTCCAATAATCTAGGTATTTTTTTTTTCTTCCATCATAATTTGGTTGGGTCTAATTTTTTGAGTGTCCTGAGGCTGAAGTGGTCGTGGTGTGATGATCTGAGAGGTTGTGGGTTCAGCTAGCTTCAGGACAAGTTGGCAGAATGGACTCCTTTGTGGGTTCAACTCCTGGCAGCACAGGGTTTTGTAAGGAAATGAGAGTTGGTCACTTGTTTTAATATGATTCTAGAAATGAGATATTTAGTAGTAGAGGATATTGGCCTAATTCAGCTCTACATGAGTTCACAGCTCTTCTCTGGACCTGGAGAATACTTTTGCAGAACTCTGCATGCAGGATTTCAATTGGGTGTTTGTCCCATTTTGTCCAATCTTGTTGTGTTAGTGTACCCCACACCTCGCTGCCATATAATACAATTGGTTCAATAACTGATTTGAATATTTTGATCTGTTGATGGCATAGAAAGCCCTCTTTGTCTTTTCTTCTTTTCATCACTCCTTCAGGCCACAGAAGACATCAAGATGACTCTCCAGGAAAAGGAGCAGGAGTGGGAGAAAGAAGAATTCTCCCTGAATTCCCAGCTGACAGCTCTCGAGAGTCAGCTCACTAAAAAGAAAAAGAAAAAGAAGTGGTACAGTATATTCCTGTGCGGCATCTGAAGATTCTTCTAGAGCCCAGACACAGAATTCAGCTGAGGAACAGGGATTTACACAAACAAAGGCATTTGTTCTTGTGACTATTAATCAGTTTTAACCCTCAAACAGCACTTTGAAAACACATTTTTGCGATAATCCCTCAAAAGTGGTTAACATTTGTGACAAGTAATGGAGGCATTATATTTTACTTTGTCCCAAGTGGAAGGGTGATGAAACCATAAACTTTAACCAGTGTTTATGCATTAAATAAATGAAAATAGAGCTAAACATGTACATAATAAACCTGAATTAAGAAATAAGGATCAACTATACACAGAACACACATAAGGATTTGAAAATAATGCCAACCACAATAATAGTAATTATTTTCAGAAACGTCTCATAACCTTGTTTCATAATATTAAAACCAGCTCACCTGTGACAACTGCTGAAAAAGTCAAGAGGCCTGAAAGATTCTGGAGTGATGAACTGAGCCGATCGATTCCATGTTAGTGACGACAGTCTGCAGCACAGATCATCTGAAAGAAGAGAAACTGTAGGTCAGTAGACTGGAATGATACAAGAAAACACATCTAAAAAGATGGATGTGGGTAACTACATTTAAAACTGTGAGAAAAACTCTGCTGAGGCCTAATCTATGAAAAGATTTTTAAATCAGGGTAGTTTGAGGATTTGTCATTCATTACTTCCACCCCTGCTCAACATTTTGCAAAAATCACCATCAGTGTTTCTCCTGTCCTGGTCCTCAGAGCTCACTGCCCTCCATGTTTTAGATGTTTCCCTGCTCCAACACACCTGATTCAAATGATCAGCTCGTCATGAAGACCCTGCAGAAGCCTGATAAGGAGCTGATCAGGGAAACATCTAAAACATGTGAAGCCCTGAGGACCAAGATAGGACAAACACAGACTATGATGCACTGATTGTCAACAAAATATTTCATCATCGTTTTTAATGGTGCCAACCAGAGTTCATCTCACAATTTGAAATTTTAAAAGTCATTCCCCCACATGGACACATGAATACACTCTGTCATAAACCCACTTTACAACAGCACACAAATAATCACAGCAAATAATCAGGGTGATGAAGCAGCACAAGGTAGTTCAGTATAAACCAGTGTGTGGACGGGACAAAGAAAAAAAAACACATTTAACAAGAGACAGAAGAGAAAAGAGAGTGAGTCATTTTCAGGAAAGTCCAAAATAAATATTTCCTGAAACTCTTCAGAGTTCAACATAAAAACACAACTTTTCAGGTCTTCAGCAATAAACTCAGAACTCCGTTCACTTTGTTCAGTTCAGTATCTCAAATTTTGGCCAGAGTAATACCTCTTCACCAAAACAAATGAAATTAGGATCTGTGGTTCAGTTTAGTTTTTACCCCAAAGAGTAAATCAACTCGCCATCAAAGTTAATTAAAGATCTCTGGACAGGTTTCAGTTGTTTGGTCCTGCTAATGCTAATGCAAGCCAAAATCAGAACACGGAAGTACACTCCATAAGAGAACCCTAGACACACGAAAGATCTCGCGAGAGTGAGTCATTTTTAATCCAAACCATGATTTTCCCAACAACCCTAACCGGGTGTTTTCTGTCCGTAAACCTACAATATTTATTAAATCAATGCGCTGTCACATTTAAACTAAAAAGGTGCACAATGAAGAAACAAATGCACAAATCTCGCGAGAGTTACACAAATCAAGGGTTCCCATCTAGACTTGACAATAGTTCAGTTTAGTTCACGAACAAACAGAAAATCAAACACCAAGAGTTTCTGAAAGCAGAAAATAAACTTCAAAAAGGCGGAAATGAAGACCTGGTTTTCACCAACTCACCTGCTGCGAAGAGAGATTATTGATCGGCTGGTTCCGGAGATATTTGGTCTTTTCGGAGGACTCACTCGGTGTTTTTTCCCACGCTGTCGGTCACACACCATCACTTCTCTTTGACCTCCATCATGAAGGAGGAGACACGGGCCGATTCCTCGAAAACGGTCAGCGATTGGCTGTCGGGATGGACAGGTGACAGGGGCGTGGTGTTACCAAGACAACGACGGTTTGCGTGAGTTTTTCGTGTTGTTCCGTCGAGTTTGGAGTTAACGAGCGAACGAGTCAGTTCATCTCGTCTTAGTTCAGTAAAACAGACAAACTTGAACCCAGAAGGTTTGTGGTTTTATCTTTGTGTTTAAGAAGGAAACACGTGAGAATGTTTATATTTTTTGTCACTGAGACTGAAGAGACTGAGTATTATAATGACAGGTAGACTGATTGTTTTACAGTGTAGTTACTTTACTGTTGCTGCTGCTGCTCCAGAAAAATATTTAGTTAGAAATCAATTCTAATCCTGCTCTGAATTGATTATCATTATTATTATATTATTATTATTATTATTATTATTATTATTATTATTATTATTATTATATTGATAATAATAATAATAATAATAATGATGATGATGATGATGATGATGATAATAATAATAATAATGAAAACAATTAAATAAAAAAAGCTGTCAGAGTATTGATAGAGAATCAGGTTTATAATATAAAGATAAAATCCTGATGAGACCCAGCCAGATGGTGGATTCATTCTGACTATGAGCCAATCACAGTTTAGATCCTTCACTATAAGCCTTATTTAACTGTTGTTGTTTTGTGATTACTTGGTGCTCACTCACAAAAATGTGAAGGATTGTTTCAAGATGCTAATTTTGCTTAATAAATATTGTAATGATGATGTGTTATAATTATGTGAAGTGCATTGTTTTTAGTGAAATAACATCACATTTTATTTGGAGAGGAACCTCAAACCCCACTACATTAAAGTCTGTCTTGTTTAACTTGCTTGCATTTGAGGACATGATCTTGGACTTTGATCAACATTCTCTGACATATCATGGACCAAACAACTAATCGATTAATTGAGAAAATAATCAACCAATTAATCGATAATGAAAATAATCTTCCTACAGTATATTAGGCTAAATGATTTCATATTTCATATTGAGGAAATAAAAAAGTAACGGGAAATAATCAAGTTACATTACTTTAGTATTGTGATACTTGGATTAGGTTACTGACTACGTTTTTTTTAACAGGTAATTATTAACTGCATTGGAATACATTTTTAAAGTAACCCTCCCAGCCCTGCTCATATTGTCATAATAACAATTTCTATCTTTAACAGTAAAGTATCATTTACTTTTTCAGTGTTAAAAACCAATGAAAGTTTGGTCTGATTTAAATTCCCATGTCTTCAATAACACTGACCGAAGTGTAACCATGGTAACCTAAATACACGTTCCTTGTGAAGCCATTTTAACAGAACTGTTTTGTTTTTAGCAGATTTACCATTAGCTGTTATCACTATGATCACACGCCCTGCAGGACGAGTTGCTTGTACTTGAGTTTCATTCATTGATATTAGTGGCATTTTACCTTGTTGGACTATTAGTGCATTGTGATTCAGTGCAACTTGATATATTTAAGTGTCAGCACAATTATCATTTAAGTACACTGCAATCTGATTTCTTATAATGTGACACAATAGTTATCGGTTTGAGCTTAAAGCGATATTCCACCCCAGAATAATAACCCACTCAGTATGTACTCACCTCTGTGCCGATGTGAGGATGATGAAGATCTTCAGTTCACAAAACAATCCTGGAATTTCAGCAGAAAACAGGGTTGCAGCCAATGGCAGTGAATGGAGACCACGGATAAAATGTAAAAAAAAAAACAAAACAAACACACAAAATGTCTCCATCCTGCTCATGTGGTGTAATCCAAGTGTCCGTTAGCCGCAACATTAAAATTTATCCACAAAAGACACCATTTACACCATGTTTTTAGCTGAAATGTCAACTGTAGCCTCCCAGGTAGCATGTAAACTTTGTATATCTCTTAATGGATGCACGTGTGAAAATATATAATATATATTATTTTACGTAACATCAGCACGTTTTTTGTTTTTCTTTTTATTTACTTGGTGTATAGACGGATCTGGCAACTGCTTAGTTTTTTCCGCCATTTTGCGGCGCTGCCACTACTGCGGTGGCACGTCGTGTCCGTCACTATCGGTGACTGCTGTTGTGTCTAGAGGGAACCCCATAGTTGCAGACTCTTGCAAGATTTTCTAAGGTTTTGGTTGAAATGTTCACTCTCACAAGATTTTGCAGGTCTGGGGTTTCCATCTAGACACCTGCTGACAGTAACAGCATGGAAAATTGGATTGATGACCTTAAACAGCGGCCCTCTTAGGATGGTGATTTTAGTGTTATTCACATTTCAGATGGTAGTTAGTTGTTAGTTGCGACAAAAGCCAGATATGGATAATGGAGAAGAGAAGAAATGGACAACCACCGCAACATTTAAATAATATAGTTAAGTAAGTAATATATATTTAAAAATATATATGAATTCTAATTTTTCATCAGGTATTCAAGATTTTTGTAAATATTTTTGATCCACTGTGACACACTGTGGTCCTCTACACTCAGTGAATCTCTGTAGAGTCTCTGGTCTCAGACCGCTGCACTCTTCAGGGAAGTAAAGCTTTGTGTATTTTGCAATCCATTTTTTTCCAAAGTTGAAGTTTGACATGACTGTTGGAGCAGCCGTACTGCACAGCTTGCTTGAAATTGCTGACAAAAGTAACACTGCATAAAAATTAATTGTGAAAGTAGAAAATCGTAAACTTCTTATGACGGCTTGCATTGATTCGTGCTCAAACTGTAGGAAGACGCCGCCGCAGCAATGACGGCTTGTTAACTTCCGGTACTTTGCTGGATTCATCTCGAGACTACACATTTTTACAATTGGAGAATGTAAAATCACTTCAGGCCTACAATAATGATAAACAAAAATAAAATGTTTTTTAAAAGAACCATTATTAGTTTCCATGTAATTTTTGTCAGAGCCAAAAGAAGAGCTGCATTTGCTGACCCTTGAACTGGCCAATCAAGGCAGCTGTAGACCAGCAACTCCTGTGTGCTGTTTTTGCCAATAGAGAGAGCAATATTTGATTTATATAATTGCAGTTTCCTGCACGTGTGAAAGTATTGTGAGATATACGAAGTCTCGCAATACATCAGCACCATGTTTACATGCTACCTGGGAGGCCACAGTTGACATTTCGGCTAAAAACATGGTGTAAATGGCATCTTTTGTGGTTAAATATTAATGTCGCGGCTAAGGGACACTTGGATTACACCACACGAGCAGGATGGAGACATTTTGTGTTTGTTTTGTGTTCTTTTATTTTACATTTTATCCGTGGTCTCCATTCACTGCCATTGGCTGCAACCCTGTTTTCTGCTGAAACTCCAGGATTGTTTTGTGAACTGAAGATCTTCACCCATCCTCACATCGCATAGGGGTGAGTACATATGAGTGGATTATTATTCAGCGGTGGAATATCACTTTAAAGGAGAAAAATCTACAGTGATGCATTCAAGTGTGCATAGTGAACATGGTGGAAGATTTAGCAGCTAAAAAGACAGATATTTAATTTAGGAGATCGAGCTAGAAGGAGAGAGAATGTTGGACTTATTCTTCAGGTGGACACACACTCCAACTGACTGTCCTCTGTATTTGCTGAATATTTAAATAAGGAAATATCCACTAACACAGTCACCATAAACAACATGTGAGTTATATTTAAAGCTGTTCCACTGCCCTCAAGTGGACAAAAATAGTTATTACTGTTCTCACTAAGTTACCCCACTGAAAGTGCCAAGGAGTTCAAGCTCAAGTGTGAAACTGTCAGGCCCACAGAGGAGATTGTAAACTACATTTTGTTCATAAAATGTCAAATTAAAATATGCGACATAACACAGACATGAACTCTTTCCTGAGTCACAACATATAAATTATAAACTGATCCTTAACTGCTGTATGAACTGCTCTCTGAGTGCAGTTTATCAGAGTACCACAGATGTGTTGGAAACTCTAGAAAGCTATATGAAAAGGTGCAACAAGGGGAAAAATGCAGTTACATAAATCAAATATCCCTCTTTCCAAAGCCACAAGACTCCCTTGGCAAAATTTTAGCTCGCAGAACACAGTATTTGTTGATCTGTATAACAGTTGTTTTTTTTTTTGTTTGTTTGTTTGTTTTTGTTTTTAATCTGGGCCTTTTTTTGAGTGTCTAAAATAAGTTTTGCTGCTGACTCTGTCCACAGCAGTTGCTCAGTTTCCGACAGCAGCACTCCAGTTTTATTCATTATTTTAATTTACCTCTGTATGGTTCAGTGTTGCCTCTGGGTGATGTACTCATTTTTGACCTTTTAGACTATTATGGTACCTCAATTATGATGCAATACCAAATTTTCAGCAGTCTGAAACCACAATTTTACAATCTGGAAAAAAATATTCACATTAATAGATGACTAAAGTTTAATTTTTAATTGTTTAATGTACTTAAATTAAGTCATAGTAAAAAGTAAATGTTGTCCTGAGGTGACACTGTACCATTATGGATTCCCACCGTGACATTGTCACATTGTGTATTTAGGTTTATATACGTTGAACCAATATAAGATTGGGTGTGTAATGCATTGATAAATAGTTTATTTTAACTTATAAGCAGTGAGTCAAATATGGCAGCAACACAACAAATGGTTGCAACATACTGTATGTCAACCTTCAAACACTGAAAAATACCTCACAATCATGTTTTGAAGAAAGTTATGATAGTTTGGTTTGATATTTGCTGATGTAAAGTTTGTTAAAATATGCCTCACATTCATTCCTATAGGCTGTGTGATACAATGCTGTTATCGTCCAGCAAAAAAAGAACTCATGGAAAGAGGTGATATTAAATCTTTTTCAATTTTAAACGATTTTTTTTCTTGACAGCAAAAAAATCTTATCTTTTTTTCTAACCAAATGGCATCATAATTTGAACCATGGAGGATTAAATAACTGATGCACTGACATTTCAAACAGCTGATCTGTACAATTAGCTTGTATGTTTCAGCACATAAAGTCAATTTTCAGTTAATTTTCTGCCACCTGATTGAATGTGCATAATGGTTTAAGTTTAGACAACATTGTTCACATGTCTTTTCCACCACACCATGCCATCTCTATCTATCGCTCTAAATGTTTTTGTGGTTTTTAAATCATGCAGCTATCATTACAATCAATCTACTAAAGTGGAAAAATCACAATTGTGCAGCATGAGAAATTGAATGAAAGACCTCAAATAAACAGTTAAAAGCTGTTTATCATCTTAACAATGGAAAAATGCTTCTGCTAAAACCCAGAAAATAAATTATTATTTGTACATTTGGTCACATCTGTGTGTGTGATTCATTAAATATTTTGAAAACACAAGGTATGTTTGGAATTTTGTTTAAAAACACTTGAATGTGACAACAAAATGGCAAAAATTGTACATTGTTTAAATAATTTCAGCACAGTCACTATCAGGAAGTGTTTCTACACAGGATAGGGAAGTAAAATATATAAATATATTTCTCTGAATAATGTTTTAGGATTTGTAAAACTTTCCTGGCCAGAATTGACTAGCTGAACAATGACCCTCATAGTGAATTTTAAATGGGATAAATTTCAAACTGGTGAAGCAACTGAATGTTTCCCATTAGTATTATAATAATTTTTATTTGCACTGACATTTCAAACAGTTTTACTTCTATGTCTAATTAACTGTTGTACTTTTAAATGTTTTTATTTCAGATCGCTGACAGTTTGTCTTTATTGTAAAATGCTGTATGACCTTAATTATTTGTATTTGGGTGCTCACTGTGAACAGGAGGCTCAGTGGAAAGATGCACACTGACACTGACAAATCTGTTTGTTTGAATGTTGTGAGACTTTCTAACAATGAAGCCAACTTTGAAGCAAGGGAGCTCCACAGGGTTAGTTGATAAAAATGAGTTTTGCAAAAATATGTTAGCTGAAACCCCTGACCCCTGTATTTTGGGTAACTTACAAGTGTTTTTATACATGAAAAAAACCAAATATTGTTGCAAAGAAACAAAGTTTTCTTTGTATTTTCTACACAAGTGAAAACCATGAGAGACAGTGTATCTGCAGAACCTCAGGCTGTGTTCATATTCACAGCTCTGACAGCAAATGATGAGAGAGATAAACAGAAATTTAAATATTTAACATTTTTATTGAATCTCTTAATTTTTAAGTTTAAGCATTTTTGCTGTTAATGGACAGGACAGCCAGACAGTAGACAGGAAACGGGACGGAGAGACATGCAGCAAGGGGCCGAAGGCGGGAGTTGAACCAGCAGCCGCTGCAGAGGACTAACAGCTCCATTACATGGGTCAGACGCTCTACCAACTGAGCTAAACGTCCGCCACTAATCTCTTAATTTTTTAATGAATCTCTTAATACATATATTTAATTAAGAAGTGCAACGCAACTCTAATTTTTGAAGAATGTGGGACAAAACCAGAGCACCTGGAGAAAAACCCACTATAATCCATTTTGAAGGAAGAAACAGACAATTCCTTCCTTCAAGATGAATTACACTTTTCTTTTTTTATGTGATGTATCATTTAGCTCTTAGAGGCAATTGGTGAATAATTTGGGGGGAAACAGGAGGAGACCCAGGCCACTAAAGCAGGCAACACTCAAACTCAGAAGGGCTCAGGATTGGGAATCAAGCCCTCGCTTCTGGGTATGAAGTCACACTGCTGAAGTGGCCTGAGAACTAAAGGCCTGCCCAGATCTCACTGATTTTCTCTTCCACTGGTCTCTGTTGAGGGACAGAGGCCAGGTGGAGAAGGTAACCGTGAGGTGAAATGCTAATGTCTGTGCCTCAAGATGAATGTTATTGCTATTACTTACAAACTTAAACATTACGTCTGTGCCTGAAGGGCAGTGAGATGGCTTCGCCCACAGCAGCAAAGAACCTACAGATGAGTTGGGTCGTTTTGGTTTCGTGTGGTAATCTTTGATACTGGAGACAATACATTTGACGATTTCTGGATCTTCCAATTTCATCGAAACCATCATCATATCTGCTTTGCCCCATTCCTTACGAAGGTCTTTATAAACGGTATTGCTCAGGTCCTCCAAGTTTTTGGGGTCGATTTTTAAATCTGCGTCCTTGAGTTTAGCCCAGTGTTATCAAACAAACGCTGAATCATGTCGTCTGCTCTTCCGATGGTCCAGTTGACCTTTGCTTTCTTGAAAATCCGGGAAATCAGCTTCTCCATGACTACGCTGATAGTCATTTTGTTTTTTTCGCCCTGTTCTGTTGCCTTCTTTTCAGCAGCCGTTGCTGCAATTTTTTGTGGTAAGGTCTTCAAAAGAGACCCAGGATGATGGTGATGGTGTTGCTGCTTGTGACTGAATGTTGGTTAAAGCGTGTGTCACCCTTTGACTGTGGCTGCTGGCCATAGTGTTAAGCCACCAGCCCATCAGTGCCAGGAAACACCACACCTTCATCTGTATTTCACTGTGCAAGTTTTCATATGCGCTCCTTTTCATTGATTGTGGGATAATCTCGGGCGTCATTCCATCTGTCATGTGCTCGTACAAGAGATCAGTGAGTTGTTTTGTGGATACAAGCTGTCTAGCACAGAACATATCCGATTTTTCCTGCGTTTTTCTGCACTCTGGCAGAAGCAGAGATTCAGCGCTCTCTATGACTGACTGCAATGACTCTTCGCTTTGATCTTTGGATTTAAGCTTGAATTTGGTCTTCAGCTGTGCCTCCATGCGACGGACCAATGTGGTGACAACAGCACTTTGAAAAAAACGTCTTGATCTTGTTCCCACATTTTGAGGCAGATTCTGTTTTGGCTCAACGCCTCAATTTCCTCAGCAATGTCCTCTGTGAAAGAGGCAACCTTTAAAGAGGTTTCTCGTCGCAGCGATGCGTAGTCAGTGTCTGAAACGTCTTCCAAAAGAGGTTCTGTGATTGTATCTAACTCATTCATAATTATTTCTTGGACAGACTGTGTCGATCTCACAGAGCTGGCCTTTGACGAGGCCCTTTCTGGGGTTCCTGGTTTTATTGTACTGTCTGGTGACTGACTGCCTGTCTGTGATTTGACTGTTGCGACAGACTGACGGCCACTACCTGATTTCGGTGTTAGTCTGGTGACTGACTGCCTGTCTCTGATTTGACTGTTGCGACAGACTGACGGCCACTACCTGATTTCGGTGTTACCTCTGGTGACTGACTGCCTGTCTCTGATTTGACTGTTGCGACAGACTGACGGCCTGACCACTACTCTGATGACTATTTTGGTGTTATGTCTGGTGACAGACTGCCTGTCTCTGATTTGACTGTTGCGACAGACTGACGGCCACTACCTGATTTTTGTGTTATGTCTGGTGACTGACTGCCTGTCTCTGATTTGACTGTTGCGACAGACTGACGGCCACTACCTGATTTTTGTGTTATGTCTGGTGACTGACTGCCTGTCTCTGATTTGACTGTTGCGACAGACTGACGGCCACTACCTGATTTCTGTGTTACGTCTGGTGACTGACTGCCTGTCTGTGATTTGACTGTTGCGACAGACTGACGGCCACTACCTGATTTCGGTGTTACGTCTGGTGACTGACTGCCTGTCTCTGATTTGACTGTTGCGACAGACTGACGGCCACTACCTGATTTTGGTGTTACCTCTGGTGACTGACTGCCTGTCTCTGATTTGACTGTTGCGACAGACTGACGGCCACTACCTGATTTTGGTGTTACCTCTGGTGACTGACTGCCTGTCTCTGATTTGACTGTTGCGACAGACTGACGGCCACTACCTGATTTTGGTGTTCTCTGATGACTGACTGCTGTTCTGATTGATTTAGATGTCGCACTACTGTTTTGTTTGTCTATGACTGACAGCGGTCTGTGATTTATAATGTTGCTTGCCTACAGACTTTGTCTCCACATGGCTCCTCGCTTGCACAGCGCAGTGCTGCACAAGGTCATGCAATGTTGGACATGCATGATTTTAACATTTGCTGGCCACATTTATCATAGCATTGAGTCTGCGGGGTTGAGGTACGTATCCAAATGTTACAGCCTCCTTAATGGGCGTGGTGGAGCGAGCAACATTGAGACTCTCTGCGATCTCTGTGGACATTAAGTCCACCAATTTTTCGGAGCTGGCGCACTCGAGTGGCTCCATAATGTTCAAAGCCTCTGCAAAACTCTCAGAGAGAGTGTCGCCGAAAAGAGACTCAACCTGCTCTTTGGAGACGACTCTTTGTACCCGAACACCCTCCAAAAAAGCATTTGTCATGTATCCTATGATGTCGAGTAACAGGTCTGCCACCAACATTTTAGTAGAATCGTCGGGGGTTCCTGTTTTGAGTAATTTAGCCTGTTCCGGTGTTAATCTTTCAAAAAATATCTCAATCATTGGGCGGAAACTGTTCACTCCAACCTCCGGTGTCTTCTGTCTTGTGAAAGTTGTTGCTGTTTCCATGGCGACGGTGTTATTTGTACGATGCAGCGTCTCGAAACTTTCCGTTTTAATTTCTTCTGAAAGATGTTTACGGCTCATATGCCTCGCTGTGGTTGGTGTGTTAAAGCTTTTGATTTCTCCACACTGGTCTGTTAGATTATCACAAATGTTCACTTGAGTTTCCACGCGAGAATAAGAGAATGTTTTCTTACTGCTCCGTTGATTAATAATGCAGGAGAGGCGGTGAACCACCCAGGTAGTGAGCTCGGCCGTGACGTATCACAGGCACTCTTGGGCGTGACGTCACACATGAAAGGATACTTTCGCTAAGTCCCCGCCCACCGAACTTTGCTCGCGTAGCAGCCGTTGCTAGGCTTTTTTTAAATTTCTTTATTAGTTAAATAAATTGTGGACAAAATCACATTCAATCTGCCAGTTCAAATGACATTAATTGAGAGAAATCAATCATAAATCATAAATAAATAAATAAATAAATAAATTCTTTACTCTGAACATCTCTGAGTAAACATTGGCAACTGACATGCTTTTCTTATTAGTTACAAATTCAACAGCCATAAACTTCACTTTGAAATAAGTTAAGTACAGGGTTGAATTATGGCTTTTAGCTTTTTGAATATGGATCAAGAGGTTAATGACAGTACACAAGTTGTCCTACATTCAAAACAAGTCTTTCCCCTCAAATGTTAAGCACATGTGTTGTTTTGCATATAAATTCTCAAGGTCTTTCTAGAACCTAATACAATACAAGCAACCATAAAATAAGAGACTTATAGTTTCTTGTTCAGTTTTGCAGAAATGCCCAAATGAAATTAGGCCACACTTTGTCAAGTTAATATGTGTAATATTAATTCCGATAGTCAAACTTAGCTTGAATCATAGAAGCAAACACAGGATTTTAATTATTTTTCTTATTTTTTTAATTAGCAGGAGGCTGTATACCATTTTCAGGTTCAGTTGAATAACCTGCTGAGCATTGATTTTTGTTCTGAATTACCACCACTAGATGTCAGCACATCACCCCTGATCACAGCTTTAATCTTCTGATCTTTTCTCAGACTTCATATCTTACTGCAATAAATTGTGATTTTGATCTGGAGGGTCGCAAACAGTAAGAACCTGTCAATAAGTAATATATTTAACAAAACCTGTTCAATCAAAATAATGTTCAAAATCTCATTTTACATATCCTGAACTACAAATAAATTATTAACAGAGCTGCAACTATTATTTTCATTATCAGTTAATGTGTGAATGATCTGTCTTTTGGTTTATGAAACAGTACTTAAAGAAATGCAGAGAATAATATCCTGGAAACCCCAAGTTTATATCTGCAAATTAATTGTTTTGTCTGATCAACACTCAAAAATCCAATTCAATTTATTATCTTAAAGAGACAAACCTTCATTTTGAAATATCAAAATAAAAACTAGAACTACTGCCTCACATTTGTGTGCCTCTGCCAACCAATCAGCTAACATCAACATCCCACCATGTTGTTTGCAGTTGACTTTTTTGTCTCAAATATTCCACCAGATTTTAGTCAAAGTAAGTCATAGTAAAAGTGATTAGTAAAACTGCACCGTGGATATAGGATAATGGTTGTTGCACATTGACTGTGAGTATTTATTACAAGGCTTTGTTAGATACTCAATTCTGATTGGTCAGTCACAGCATTTTGCCTCTTTTTCAGGATAGTGATAGTTTTGGGAGAGGTTGCTGCATGTTAAAGAAAGTCATAAGGGATGTGTGAAAAGGGCAGAAAAATATTCATGTTTATATGTATAAGGCCAAAGTGAACTAGAAGCATACTGATATTGATTTCCACATGGGGTTTATTTGTCAACTCATTACACTCAGTGGAGCGGCTGGATTTGAAGGTCTGGACTAAGGCTGCCTCTTTCTCTCTGTCCTGAATAGAACTTTTTCACTGCAGCCATATTGATATGAAGGAGCAGGGTAAACACAGGTGTTACCAATGATACTAATTAACGTCCCGTTCCATTTAGGGCATTTCTATCCAAGATCCTTGGGACTTTGGTGATATCTGGTGAACCAGCATGAATTTCCACAAGTTTTGAGCAAAATCGTGGTAATCAAGGATGTCATCAACAGAGGTTGCTGCACAGCGCACAACGACCTGTAGAACATCACACACACGTTGGTTCCTGAGGAAAACCTGCTACTTTTTGGGTCCAACTGGAAACCAACTTTTTTCTTTTAGGTTTGGAGCCAATTTATTTTTGGTGAAAATGCCCAGTATGCTTTAAAATGAGGTGACTGAAGTGTAATGTTGTGAAAAAGGCCCCAGTTTGACCTAAATGTAAAGGAACCCTCATTCATTAGAATGATTGGTAACGCCTGTGTTTATTCTACTATTTAATGTCAATATGGCCACTGTAAAAAAAGGTCTATTATTCTTTATATTATATTTATATATATTTTATATTTAATATAACATATAAGGTACTTTGTATTTTGGTTAATCCATTTTGTTTCTGTATTTGTGTTTGACTGGTGGGCATGGGAAATTGGGGAAGTTTTGAATTTGGAAAATTATTTACAATTTAAAAGAAAAAAAAAAAACCAAAACAAAAAAAACACCCCAAAAATCTTATTCATTTAATCTGAAAAAAAGGTCACAATTTGTTTTTATCATCAGCTGCACAAGAATCAATGTAGTTTGTGATTCTGATATTTATCAACAAATAAAATAGCAAAAACAGTGTAAAACATGTTACATGTTATATAATGAACTTTTCATATAAAATGAATGTTGTACCTCAGACTAAATGACAATCAGTAAAATTATGTGTATTACAAATACAGTATAAAAATTAAACTGCTCGTTATAAAAGCAGCACAGGCACTGATCTGCTCTGGAGTGGTAGAAGTCTTACAATACTGCATTTTATGCAAAATAATACAATAATATTTGCATATCATTGTGAGCAACATGTTTTAACAGATTTGCTCTTTATATCTATACAAATGGGTTAACTGAACAGGTTTCCGTACAATCATTTACATTAAAAACTAAGGCACAGGAAGTATTAGTCCGGCATAATAGCAGAGAGCAACGTGTATAAAAACATGAAACATTAGGTGAAGAGAGCAGGTTTGAAATACAACGCACACCCAGTCAAAATGACTTCAGAGCATCTTGGTGACAAAACCAACTCACTGAAATCCAATCAGATAATCACAGTTTATCATATGCTACATATGGATCACGTATGGCATCAGTAAGATCTTTGTAAGGGATTTTTTTTTTTTAATTTCTAGGAGTCAAGATTCTTCTCAATGATCGTCCATACGGGCGTAGGGATTATCCTTTGCCAGACCTGAAAAAGAAAAATGGAGAGACATTTGAAATTGGGTGATCACCCAGTATTATATTAGGCATCATTCCAGCAGAGACAGAGAGGGGAAGAGATAAATATTTGTATGCAATGATACATATAGCTGCATTAAAACAAATTGCACAGAACTGTATGAATGTTAAGTCACTCGTGGAAACTAACAGTTGAAGACATTAAAGAAATAGAAAGAATCACTGATTGGTTGAGAAACAGAGGAGATGAATTCATAAGAAACTGGAGCAAATGGGTCAAAGAAACAAATGGAGTGGAATAATAAAATTTAAATAAATAAATTATACTTAAAAGAGAACAGAAGGCCCCCATCCTTCTTTTTCCCCCTTATTTCTTTCTCTCTTTTTTCCTTTTTCTGTCTTTTTATTTTACTCCCCTAACTCTGTAAAAACAAAAACCGTATAAATGCAGCAGGACGAATTAAATAAGTAATGAATCTGATAACTTGTAATGAGAAAACCTGCAATAAAGAAATTTAAAAATAAAAATAAAAAAAAAAGAGAGACATTTGAAATGATTGGTTTCTTGCAATTAACTCAAAAATCATTGTAGTGAACTTCAGTTCTGGTGTATCAGGTATGTGCATTGTAATATTTCTCCAGCAGATGGCGCTATTTAATCAAACTTGCTGTTTTTATGTTGTTCTTTTCCTCTTGATGATTCATATCTTTTTATGTTGTTAACCTTGTTTTCATTGTTCAGTTTCCTTAATCTTTATTTTATTGTTTCTATTCATCTTTCTCCTACCCTGCTGTTATTATTTTATCACTCTACATGTAAACCAAACTTCATGAAAACAAGCATGTCTGATATTCCAAATTTCCATTTATTAACCCACTCACACCACACAAACAAGACATGCGTCTCACCGTATTTCTTCCTGATTTCATCATGTCTCAGCTGCATTTCTGTTCTCCTGTTGGGGAAGAAAACAAAGACAGATTGTTAGACAGCAGAGAGCTCTGGCTGCACTCACACCCACAGAGTTTGGATGAAAAGGATCGACACAAAGCACTGCTGCTGAAACACGCTGATATGTGTCCAAAACTCCATTTTAAATTTATAATAGCAACGTATTAAAGTGGTAGAAAATTCAGACTTTGGCATGTGCAGATATGAAAATGTATTAAATTGATAATCTGTTTCAAATAATACACATTACAATCAAGATACTCAAATACTGAAACACCATAAACACTATTCTGACCAACAGAAATTAAAAACTGTATTTTGTATCTGAATGTTCAGTATTTAAACTGATGACTGACCTCTCTTTCTGACGGGCCTTCCTCAGTCGGGTCTGTCGCTCCATCTTTGCATCGTCTCTCCTGTTTCTGGAAAAGAAGAATATGTATTTTGTATTATAATTATATTATATCCTATATTAATATTGATAATAGTTACGTCTTTGTAAATAAAATCATACATTGCAATATAAATGACAATAGTGAGACTTTGCATTTAGCTGAATAAAGCATGAGTAACAGTTCATCAGCCAATAATTAATTATTATGACCAGAAACATCACTGTCTCACCCATTATCAACACCCATTATTAAATCATTGGCAACACTTTATAATACTATCATCATACATCATAAGTGGTAAATTTATACTTAATTAAACTTTAGTTAATAGTTATTTTATTGTTAACAAACAATGATAATTGATTGGGTAAACTTATCATTAGTAATGCTATAATTTTTTTATCAGTTTGTGTGATATAAAATAAGTAGTTTATAAATTATATATTGTATCATAGCTGATAAGAGATGATCACAATTACATTCTGATTAAATTAGTCAACTAGATTTTAAGAATTTATTAACAATTACCAAATTATTTGCAAACTTTTAAGAAATCATTACATAAAGAGATGGATCAGATATTTGTAACACTTTGTTAATAGTTCATTATTATTTGAAAATGTCTACAAACATTAATAATAATTAGAATACTGTACATACATAACTTACGTACATGACATTATGTACATATTTTCCTAAATCATAGGTAGTAGGTTTGTTGCCTAAACCGACCAAAGTCATTTTTGTGCCTGAAATTTGAAAGTCTAACCAGACGTTGCATATTTGACGAGTTGGGAATGAGAACACGTTGTCTACAAACATTAACTGGATTGTTACTGTAAAGTTGCGACTGATGTTTATTTATATTTTGTAAATAGTTAATAAATACTGTCATCTATGAACATTACTCCGATGGCCATTATAAAGTTGCTTCTATTTTTTATACAACCTTGCAAATGGTTAATAAATACTGTGTGTGCATCTATAAACTGCTAACTAAAGTTTAATTAACTATCGATTTTACCGTTTACTAATGATGGTTATTATCAAGTATTACCAAATGAACTAGTTTTTATAGGAGGTCAGAGCACATCTTAACACAAATAGCAATGTTTTCATTTTCAGAGCTAAGCTGCAGTTACAAATTCTGGCAGGCTTTTGGAGACGGCGGTATCAGCCTGGCTTTGCAGAAAAACAGCCCATTGTGTGGCCCCCCTACCCCCCACCTCCACCCCACCAACCCCACCACCATCCTCCTCCTTCCACGTTGAACCAGATCTCACAGCCACAACACTTCATGTGACTTAATGCCGCTTACCCGACTCTTTCGCACTTGCAGCAGCAGAGGCAGCAAACCAGGATGCCGATGATGATGACGGCGACCAGTACTGCCATGGTGATGATCAAAATCTGGAAGTTTACTGGAAATCAAAGGCAGAAGCACAGAGAAAGAGGAAACACTGAAAATTACTTAATCAGCAGCCATGCACTTTTGCAATCCTATTACAGAGACACTGACTTTAAGTGCTTGGTGGATGACAAACTTAGCCAGTTTTTTAATGGTCTGTCCTGAGGAGAATAAGAACCGTAATGAATCGCTGAATCATTACAAAGCCAAGTCATTGGTTAGGCAGAAGCATCTAATGACTTTATCTGACTTTTGTGTCTATATTGTTTACATAAGGTAGGGGAGGCAACACAACAGTCACAAAAGTGACAAAACAGTTTCTTGGCCCCCATTTACCTTGTTTTATTCTGTATAAACCTGACATAATGACCCAAGGCAGTGGAGCTTGAACGATGAGTCAATTAATCAATCAGTTGATCGGGGGAAGTCATTTTTTAAGAGTAAAGAACATCACTGGTTCCAGCTTCCCAAATGTAATGATTCATCGCTTTTCTCTGTCATCTATGACAGTGAATGAAGAGTCATTGGGTTTAAGAATGAATGAAGGTTCTGGGAAATTGTGACATACACTTCTCACATTTTTTTAACATTTTATAGACCAAACGGTTGATCAATCAATCGTGAAAATCATCGGCCGCTTCATCTGTGATGAATCATTGGAAACTGCAGCCCTACAAGGCAATGTGCATAGATAAGAGCACAAAACACCAACATTTACGTAAAACCACAGACATAAACAGGTACAAGTACAACATTTCATCCCAGTCCCATAACACTGCTGCCCCAGAATCCATGAGCTTCATAGACATAAACCAAACAGCATTCAGATACTAAGAAATTAAAACTTTTGGCCAAGAAAATAGGGTTTTAATGATACAATTACTAGGGCGTTCATTAGCAGTTCTTTTCATTAATGATTTATCTTATTATTGATTAATTGTTTTACCATTTAAATTGAATGAATGAATGAATGAAATGAATGAAATGGGTGGAAAATAACATCACAAAGTCCTCAAGGTGAGGTCTTTAAATCGTTTTTTTTTTTTTCCAAAACCTTATAATATTCACTTTACTATCAAATAAGAAAGAAAAGCAGCAAATCGTCTGTACAATAATAACAGTTGCACGACCTCAGTCAACTGTCTCCTTTTCCTGTACTTAG
Source organism: Lutjanus argentimaculatus (assembly GCA_034769285.1). Lineage (NCBI taxonomy): Eukaryota > Metazoa > Chordata > Actinopteri > Lutjaniformes > Lutjanidae > Lutjanus > Lutjanus argentimaculatus. Next base: position 974,071 of record JAWZSL010000019.1, on the reverse strand, counting down.
ATCTGCTCTGTGCTGGGCTCGTCTTTACTGAGAAGATGTTGCTGAGGGACCTGTAAAAGTAAACTAACTAGCTAGCTAATGATTGATGTAGATGAGCTACCTAGTTAGTGTTTTACTAATAAAGATATCAGATGTAACTTGGTAGCAAACAATTACTGTAGATTAGTGGGCTAGGAAGCTAGTGTTTTGCTAACATTAGTTAACATAAGATGCTTTTACAGGTTGCCCAACAACATCTTTTACCATCTTCAAATATTGGTTTCTGTTCAGACAAGTCTAGCACGTAGTATTTACAGGCACGGCAACACTTTGGATGGGTCAATTGAGAAGCTGTTAAAAGAGAATATTGGTACTTTTGCTGTAAAATAAATCAGTTTTTTATTTTCCCCAAATATTTTTCCCATAGCGGTGTCCCCGACACATCCCAAACATCAAACCCAAAACATCAACAATACATGCAGGTCACACCCACTTCAATGAGCTTTTGTCAGTCTTACCCCAACACACCCCCCACCGTGCATCATTCAATGGACACACGCTGTTGGGGGGCAGGATCTTTCCGATGGGGTAGTCCATGCATCGTTTGGTTGGTGAGCACCACAAACACTAAAACAAAAACAGCAACAAACACTTTGCTTTGTTTCTTATCTTTGGTGTTTACAGTAACACATCACTAACAAAACTGCACACAGTTACAGTGTTTGTGTTTGTTTCACTTACTGTCACGTTCTCCAGACATTCAGAACAGCTACTGTTGGATCTCAGTTCACAAGGAGCTGAAAACAGAGACAGCGGTGGAATGTAACTGAGTACATTTACTCAAGTAGGGTACTTAAATACAAATCTGAACTGCTTGTACTTAACTTGAGTATTTCCGTCTTATGCAACTTTATACTTGTACTCCACTACATCCCAGAGGCAAATGTTGTATTTTTCAGTCTGCTACATTTGTCTGACAGCTTTAGTTACTAGTTACTTCTCAGATTACAGTTTTTCATCCCCTTCCTGACCAGTTTAAATTATGTATTGGCCAGATTCCCAACAGCTGTTAAAATGAGCACAACCTTGAACATCTGCAGCAGTAAAATACAACATTCACATTATTAATCCAAAAACATTAAATATCACGGTAAAACACTGACAGGGGACCATTTTACTGCACAATGAGTATTTTTTACTTTTCATACTTTAAGTACATTTTGCTAATAGTCCAGATGATATTTTGTGCAGTGAAAAAAACAAAAAAAGTTGAGAAAACTCAACATTTCAAGGCAGCTTTCTTGAATAGATTTTTTTTTGTTCTGAGCCCAACTCAGACTTTTAAGCTTTGAAAAGTTTTACCAACTAAAAATGTTTTGTTGAGATAATTTTTTCTTTAGATAACCACGACTTTTTGAGTTTTAGAAACACCCATAGAAACTGTATTTCAAAAATTGTTGTAAACTCATTGAGGTGACAGTGAATAATGGTCACTACTACTACTAATAATAATACCAATAAATTTTCAAGCACCCAAATAATGACAAATCAGCTTCACAGCTCACTTTGTGAAGAATTTATGAAATAAAATATTTGGAGAATTTCTAAAACTCAACGATTCAAGTTTATCTAAAGAGGAAAAGTAAATTATCTGAACAAAAGATTATAGGTTGGCAAAACTTTTAGTTTATTTCAAAACATAAGAGTTTGAGTTTGATTCAAAGATCAAAAATCTAGTGAAGACAGTTTCCTTTAAATTTTTAGCTTTTTTTTAGAGTGTGTATTGAGATTCTAGTTAAATTGTCAAGGATTACTTGATTACATTTATGATTACATCAATATGGCAGTTTTTGTGAGTTTCTTTGCCAAGTGCTCCATAAAAATGAACCCTGTGCAAAAATGCAGTTTATTTGCACTGAAAATGTTTTGCGATGTTTAAAAAAAAAAAAAGAATATTTGTAGAACTCAAATTTTTGTGGCAGCGTCCAGTTTTTTTGTTGTTGTTGTTTGTTAAATTTTGAAGTAATTCAAAAGTAATCCAGAAGTATTCACGTTAGATTACATTTTTTCAGAGCTGGCCCAAGGCATGAGCAAATTACACTCTGGCTTGGGGCCCTTGAGAGAGTTTGAAATGTTTTGTGACACGTCGTTGTCAATGATAATACAAATACAAAAACACAATATTATGTTAATGGTCTGCAACCAGTTTTGTGAGTTTGCTTCTTCAAAAAAAAAAACAAAAAAAAAAAAAAAAACAAGCAAAAAAAAAAAACAGTACATACCAAGTAACCCATGTAAACAACAGCTACAACTAATAAAATTTGATATGCGTTAGATTTACATTGTGCAAATAATGAAGCATTAACAATAGTCAATAGTATTGGCAGCATTAAGTTGGCCCCAAATCAAATTCTGCCCAGGGCCCCATAAAGGCTTGGACCGGCCCTGACTCTGTTTTTTTTTTTCTTCAGTTATCCAATATTAATAAAGAACTTTAATAATGTTTTAATAACTTTTCATGTATTTTTTTATTCAGCGAGTGACTACATCTCAAAGTAATCTGGCCCAACCCTGCTGACGTACTTTTACTTAACTTGTACTTGTACTTTACAGGATGGTATTAGTACTTTTACTTAACCAAAGGATCTGAATACTTCTCCCACCACTGAACAGAGATAAGTCACAGTGGACGAGGCTGTAAAAATGAATTTATAAGAAAAGAAATAAAACAATAAAATCCAACAGGAGGTTTAATTTTTTTTGCCAGCGGTGACAAATCATTAGCTACGCTTGCAACATCAAAGTTTTCAGGGAATCAGACCTACTTTGACACAAACAGAAATAAATAACGGGGATTAACTTTGTTGATAAGATCCGTGAAAATCTGTTATTGCTGCTGTCATGTGACGGTCTCCTGATGTGACTGCGGCTGCACAAAACAAAGCTCAACGGTTTGAGATCTTTGTTTTTAAAGAAACAGAAGAGAGAGAGAGAGACTTACTGGGAGCTGGAGCTGGAGTCTGCGCCTCTGTGCTCACGACAACACCGCAAAAAATCAGCGCAAACGCAAAGACCGAAGATCTGCCGACTCCACGCATGGTGAGACGAGAGGAAACCATCGACTGCAGGGAAATAAGGAACAAAGTAACGTGTGTGAGGAGTCAAACTGAAGGGTGGACCCCGAGTTTACGAGGACTGACGTCATTAACTCCTGACCGACGCTGCCGGCGTCATCAAACAGCTGCAAGGAGAAACATCTGCAATCATGTCAGAACAAGTTCAACTTATGGAGGAGAAAACACGTGTTCTGCACTTTCCAGCAATATTTAGGCTATGTGCTGTAACTAATAACTTTATTAATGGTCAATAAATCTTTAAGCCCAGTGGTTTTCAAACTAGGGTCCGGGGACCAACAGAGGTCCGTGAGTAGGGCCAGAGATGGTCAACATTTTAATTAAATGTATTTCAAACTTTTGAGTATTTTGTATTTTCTATTTTACTGGAAAACTACAAAAAAAAAATCAGATGTGATCTGTAACAAAATACTGAAAACTATTTCAGCAAATTTTCATATTGTGTTGATTTACGAGGTCTCTGTGGACGAAAGCGACAGTGTTTTCCACCAAAATAACCACAAAATATATAATCAAAAATCAAATTATCTAAATAAAAATCTACTCTGCCCTACAAAGGAAAAGACTGAAGGCAGAATTGAGGAAAATGACTTTAAAGTTTTCTTGTTTTTGAGCCAAAAGAGCTGCAGGCAGATAATTTGATGTGTGGCAATTTTATAACTTTATTTCACATTATAAATTCTATATATTAATCTTGACTTCTGATTTGACCTTTGACCCTTATCTGGAAGTTACTGTATTCTGCCTTTGCAGAGCTTACCAAAAAATACAGTTATACCAAAACAAGAGGCAGTAACTTACATTTTATCTGATCACTTTAGCTTTAAAAAGCAGTATAATGACAAATATGATTAAAAAAAAACAACTTAGTCTGATAATGATGTAAAATGAAATGACACCTTTTACCGTCATTCTTTACATTATTGGTATTATCATTATTTATTTACAACATTTATTATTATATTACGGTACACTTGTGATGTTCCAAGTAACTTTTAAAATCAAATTATTTCATGGTTTTGGGATGTTTCTGAGCACGTGAAGTTCCTAATATTTATATTCTAATAAAATAAAATTGGGACATTAAATATAAAAGGCTACATGCTGCAACAGAAAAAATACTGAATATCATCAAACCATTTCTGATAAAATATGACACTGATTGCTTAATTTTAATATAACACATTTTCACACCTGGGATTATAGTCGTTGTAATGGTGAATCAAAGAGTTATGACTGTGGTCTTATTTTAATATTTTTCTATACTGTTGTTATAGTATATAGTAGTATAATGCACATAGTTCACATATTTCTTCATTTTATAGCAGATATTTCATTTCATACTTCAGTCACTGAAGTTTACTGGAGTCTACCTTGGCTTCTCTACAACATTTTTCATTTTTCTCCAAAATAAAACACATTTGAGAGAAGATATTTGTCCACATGACAAAAGGATGTCTTTAATGTCACAAAAATGATTGTTACTAATTTTTGACAAAAAACGAAGTTACTGCCTTTTTCCTCTGTGGGGCAGCAATGTTCACTGTAACTTTGCTTGGGAAAATATAAAAACTGTCTTTGTTTAATTTGATTTCAAGGTGACTCTGAACCATTATTAAGTAAAACAACATAGAAACAACAAATTTTCTTGCTGATGATCTCGTTTGCTTATGTAGGTCAGACAAAGGCATCAGTACTAAAGTGAAAGTTCTGGAGGTATGGAGGCTTTTTTAAAGCTTTTTGGGGTACTTGTGAGTAAATTTTTAAGTCTCTACTTCTACTTGTACTTAAATATGCAGTCTACTATATTATCTACTTAGTTACTTTTAAAATCATGATCAAGCAATTGGAGTACAGCTCGATTAATATCCAAATCATCTGCATTTTTCAGATCTGATTGCAAATGGACAAATGAAAACAATGACACATGGACGAAAAACAACACTGCAGCAGCACAGGTTTGAAATAAGGATGTTAATGGTTAATCATTAATTGAGAAGAAATTAATCTATCAAAAATACATCAATTAATATTTAATCAATAGGCTTGAAATGGCAGTAATCTGTTGTGAAGCCATTTATTAAATAAGAAAATTTGAGATGAGAAAAAAAAATTATTGATGATTAATCGATTGTTAGTGTTTTCAACAATCAGTTTAGGAAAATGCACAAAATTTGCACCCCTAGTTTGGACTGTGACCACTGAGCAGCAGAACAGTGAAGGAGTTTGTAATCTGAGTAATTTTTAGACTGAAGATTTGGAGAAACAGAAACTCCTTTGATTGACTGGCTGCTACTGATGAGGCGTCAAACATCAACGGTTAAAAAGTAACTAATACTCTGAGTAGTTTTTGACGAGAATACTTTGTACTTTCACTTAAGTATTTTCCTAACATCGATACTTTTACTTGTAATTGAGTAGTTTTTACTCATGATGGAGATCCACAGCAGGAGACTATGAGAGCAAATGAGACAACAAAAAAAACAAAAAACAAAACAAAACACAAAACAGCTTTTGAAATACAATAATTTATTAAAGCATCTTTAAATTCTGATATAAAACATTTTCTGATTTTTCTTCTTCAAAACAATCAGAAATCTCAGAAATACAGTCATCGTCAACGGCAAGATCAGTCTCTGGTGTGGCCGCCGGCAGCTGACCAGATCTCCTAGGTGAGTACGAATTGGAGAGCGATGGAAGACAGTGATGCAATGTGAGGTAAATACTAAGCTCATTATGTTTGGACCATGAACTATACTGGGTTTCGCTCCTGTGTGTTCATTTACAGTGGAGGAGCAGACGTGTCCTCAGGTTTGCGAGATAATACGAGGAGCCGAGGGCGCGCACGGAGGTTATTTTATGTCGACAAAAGCTCAGAAACAGGGCGCAAAGTGGAGAAAATCAATGCTAAGTTTAAAACAACCTCTCGGATCTAATCTTCTCTGTCCCTGAACGCACCAATAAAAGAAAAACAAAAGTAGTGGGATAACTGCATCAGTACATTTCACCTCGCTCGGTCTGCTCATACTTCAATAAATAAATACCCCACCCTCACTCAGCCGTCGACATCGCTGATAAAAACACAGTGAAACAATCTTTAGACACAGACGGACTCGTTTCAAACACAAACCCCTCGAGTCAGCACACAATCAGACAGCTCAACGCAAAGTATTCGTTCTGGCTACAAATAGTTTGGCTGATTTCAGACATCGGTTCTTTTAGAGAGAACGCTGGACTGCAGCGGTTACAGATGCAGCATCTCCACTGATGCAGCGGTGACTCATGTTTGAATGTGATTATGTTTGGTGTGTTATTTATTTGACTTAAAAGAGACACAAAATGCACCAGTGGAGGCCATAACTACACTCTTAGAAATAAGGGTTCCACAAGGGTTCTCTCGAAGGGCGACCCAGAACCAGTTGCTTCTTTTTTTTTTTTTTTTTTTTTTTGGAAGAAAGAGTTCTTCAAGGTGAATGAAAACCATCATTGTTCCAAGATTTTTAAATAAAGTTTTTTTTCCATTAAAATTTGTTTGAATTTTTCTGTAACTGTAACAGATCAATAAAATGACGGATGACCACAATACACATTCTGTGGGAATCAATGGTTCTTTAAAGAACCCTCAGAAGACAACTGGGTTACAGGTAAAACCCTTGGGATATAGAATGGTTCTTGGTAGACCCCCTTACATAGGTTCTAAATGAAATCTTGGAAGATAAAAGGGTTCTTGGTAGAACACCCTGCATGGGTTCTAGATGAAACTGTGGAATATAAAAGGGTTCTTGGTAGAACCCTGCTCTTGTTAGCACCCTTAGAAGGTGGAAGGTTCTGCATAGAGCCCCCAGAGAAGGTTCTGGTTGGAACCATCTGGTAGAGCCCCATGTGTGGGTTCTAGATGAAACTGTGGAATATAAAATGGTTCCTGGTAGAACCCTGCTCTTGTTAGCACCCTTAGAAGGTGGAAGGTTCTGAATAGAGCCCCTAGAGAGGGTTCTGGGTGGAACCAACGGGCAGAGCTCCATGTGCGGGTTCTAGATGAAACTGTGGAATATAAAAGGGTTCTTGGTAGAACCCCCTGGGTTTGTTTGAGATCAAACCCTTGGAATATAAAAGGATCTTGGTAGAATCCTGTTCTTTTTAGCACCCTTAAAAGGTGAAAGGTACTGGACAGAACCCCTAGCGAGGGTTCTGCATCGAACCATCTTGGTAGAACACCCTGAGTGGGTTCTAGATGAAACCCTTGAAATATAAAAGGGTTATTGGTAGAATGTGAGTTCTAGATGAAATGTCAGAATATAAAAAGGTTCTCAGTAGAACCCCTGGGTTTGGTGGAGATAAAATGCTTGGAAAATAAAAGGGTTCTCGGTGGAACCCCTGCTTGGTTTGTTGGAGATGAAATGCTTGGAATATAAAAGGATTCTTGGTAGAACCCTGTTCTTGTTAGCACCCTTAAAAGGTGGAAGGGTTTGGATAGAACCCCCAGAAAAGGTTCTGGGTGGAACCATCTTTTGGGTTCTAGATGAAACCCTTGGAATATAAAAAGGTTCTTGGTAGAACCCTATTCCTGTTAGCACCCTTAGAAGGTGAAAGGTTCTGAACTCTTAGTGAGGGTTTTGGGTGAAACCATCTTAGCAGAACCCCCTGTGTGAGTTCTAGATGGAAGCCTTGGAATATGAATGGGCTCTTGGTAGAACCCTGTTCTTCTTAGCACCTTTAGAAGGTCAAAGGTTCTGGATAGGCCCCCCAGAGAGGGTTCTGAGTGGAATGATGACATCACAGAGGGGTTCTCTGTAGAACCTCTCATAGGAAGTTCTGGATGGAACCTTTCACAGATGGTTCTAGGTGTAACCCTTTATGTTGGGTTCCAGGTGGAACCTTTATAAAAGGTTCTATCAGGAACCAAACAGGGTTCTCTTATGGGGACAAGCAGAAGAACCCTATATGGTTCTGGTGAGCACCTTTATTTCTAAGAGCGTACCACTGACGGAGATATTAAACACCCAACATGTTTACTTCATCCTGCATCTGACTCCGTTAGTCCAGAGGAGCTAAAATAAAAATCTAAATAAGGCAATAAGAGGGAGAACATCTCCCTGGGACCGTTCTATTACACATGAACCTGAGGGAACCTCCATCCAGGAGAACATTCATCACAACGGGGTGCAACATCTGTAGAAATACACTTGAATAAAGGTTTGTTTGCCATTCGTTTAACTCATTTTAAAGAAAATGAATTATTTTGGAAATCCTTTGGATGTTGTCTGTTTTGAACTGTGAGACGGGGCGTTTGGTGGGAGAAGAGAGTGCAAGTTCTGTCTGGTTCTCCAGAGTATTTAAAGAAAAATCCATGAAAAGATACCTGAAGTACATTTCAAGTCAGATGTGAGAAATGACCAGTGTAACTAATGAGGGTGAGTAACATGTTCGGAGGGAAGCGACACTGTAAAGCTTAAAATGGTGCAGACGCTTCAATGTTCCCATTTTTTTTTTTTTTTTTTGCCACAAGCATTAACAACATAAATTCGTGTCTCTGCAGAGAGGAATCTTTGTGAGTGGAGTCTGTCGAGTCAAAAGCTCTGAAACACAAAGTCTGTCCGAGTGTTTTGATCCTGTTGCCGTGTCTGCGTCTTCTCTCCATGCTTGTTTGTTTTCCGTCAGCCGCCCTGTTGCGAGCGAGCACAGTTTGTGTCCCGTCCAGTCGATCACCTGATCCAGTTGCTCCCGTAACTGGACACAGACTTCACGCTGCAGCGCTTCTTCACGATCATGTTTATGTAGGCTTTCATGATCTTTGTGATCTCTCCCACCTGGAGAAAACACACGGACAAAAAACACACAATCAGCACAGAGGACAAGCAGAAATACACACGTGTATGCAGTGTGTTTTCCATAAGAAAATTCAGGTGAAAGGCTCACCACAGTGTGAGACAAAAAAATAAAAAAAAATAAAATAAAATAATAACAATAATAATAATAATACAAATAAATAATATAAAATATAAATAAATAAATAAATAAATAAAGTAAAATAAATAAATAATAAATAAATAAAATAAATAAAAAGACAAATAATCAGCTCATGTCTTGATTTTTTTTTAAAATTTTATTTACAAGTGATGGACTAACAAAACTACCGGGTGCACCAAAATGCATGAGATTGTTTTCGCTTTTGTTTATACCACTGGGTGTCGTTTTTTAGTAAATATTGGGTAAAACTTCATTAAACTTTAATAAACTTTAATAATAATAATAATAATAATAAATGATAATAATAATATGTTTACTAATGATTAGTAATGCTAAAAATGTTGTTATTGTATCATTAGTTTGTGAAATATAAAAGTATTTGCTAATACTGTTAGTAGTTTATTACTTTGTAAACCATCTATACACTATTTGGATGTTATTATAAAGTTGCAGCTGATGATTATAAAACTTTATGTACATAACTCATGTACGTTTCTTTACATATGTGAACTCACATAAGAAATGTACTTATTTTAACCAAAATCATGATCTTTTCCTAAACTTACCCATGAAGTTTTTTTTCCTAAACCTATCAAAGTAGTTTTTGTTGCATGTTTATTATTGTTAATTTAACTGTGGAGCCCTGCACGTGCACAAATGACACTAAACAGGTACCTACTTTGAGGCGTAGGGCCACTGAACAAGCTGCTGGATTTGACGAGCTGGAAGTGAGAACATTTTGTCTCTAAACATCATCTGGATGGTTTTTGTAAAGTTGCAACTGATGTTAATAATACTTTGTAAAGGGTCGATAAATATAGTGTAATATTGCACCTTTAAACATTATTTGGATGTTTGTAACAGTAAAGTACCTATTAACTTAATCATATATTAATAATGGTTGTTATGTAGTGTTGCCTGAATGTTTTGCTTTGCTTTGTACTTTCTTCTGAGGCATATAAACCAACTGAAATTCCTCTTATAAACATCCGCAGAGATGATGACGTACCTGTGGCGTTTCAAAGAACATTTCTCTCTCGTCCACGGTGATCTTGTAGGTGCAGGGCTGCGGGGCGCCAAAGAAAATGATGTGCTCGTACGGGAAGGTCTCCAGAGGCTTCGGCTCTCCCCTCTTGTAGACGGACACGTTTTCAGCGCTCACGCTCAACCAGAGGTCGTGAGGGAAGCCTCCTTCTTTGCACTGTGAAAGACACACGAATGAACGTCATCTGATGTGAGGAGATGCACTGATCTGACCTGCTGGATCGGTATCAAGGTCGACACTTTTTGCACTCTTGGAATAATTAGACATAACATATTTTTTAATATTTCTACTTAGTTGTGTGAAAGGAAAACAGAAGGGACTTACCTCGACATCAAACAGCGTGGATCCGTATCCAGGCCACTCCTTGATGATGGTCATGTATTTGAGCATGGCCTGATGCTGGTCCAGACCTTGGAGGCGGGACCACTTCTCCACGATGCTCGCTCTGGTGGCGGACATCTCCTCCTTTATCCACATCTCCAACATCTGCTCCTCCTCCATGCGCTGCTTCTTCATGGACCCGTCTTCAGCCCCCGCCGCAGGGTCCCGTCCAGGAAGCTGGTCCTCCGACGCTCCAGAGTTTGGCCGGACCCCGAGGCTCCGCCCACCTTGGTGAACTGCAGTATGCGACTGCGCAGGCGTCCACGGGGTAGACGTTTTCCAGGCTCCAGGTCACCCGTGATTTGTCTCCGTATAGGAACTGCAGGCGCAGCGCGGCCAGGTGCTGCAGGGTCTCTTCTCGGGAGGGGAAGTGGCCAGCGGTCAAACTCTCGTGGGCCTGAAGAGACATAAAAAAATCACCTTCAGCACCAACAACTGCAACATGAGATTAAAAAGATTTTCAATAAACCGTGAAACACACCTGCTCAAACATGAATGCAAACTCCACTCCTTCTTTAGGCATGCTCTCCACATCCAGGAAGCAGTAGAGTTTAAAATAGAGTTTCCACTGGCCGTCTTCCTCGCCGTCCTCACTGCCAGCCAGTCTGAGGGGGAAGGACACAAGCATGTCACTTACATATCTAGATTAGCATTGTCAACAGGTGTGCCTCAACAGGTGTCCTACCTAACAGGGCGCTTAAAGGGATAGTTTGGATTATTTGAAGTGGGGTTGTATGAGGTAATTATCAATAGTCCACGTATTACCTACAGTAGTTGCGGGGACAGGGTCTGTCTCAATAGTGGAGGATTAAAGACAACTTTTAATAACTTTAGTAAGGGCCTGATATTAAGCACAGATATCTTGAGCCTTGGATAAAGTCCGAGCAGCTTTTGTGACATTGATATTGTTGCCTATGTAATACAGCGCCCTCCTGTCCTGTCTAGTCTCCTGATCAAACGTGATTCTGTCTGACATGAGACATACTGCATAAAATTGAGTGTTTCGATTGTATCTTTAAGCGTTTGGTATGAACTGTGCCCATGTGCACATGCTGTGTTAAGATCTTTGTTGACATATCTGTTGTTTTAAACTCATATATCCAAGCATGATCGACTGAGACTCCTTGAATTTATTCTTTTGTTCAGCAAAGCGAAGACTGATTTATTAATTTTTCTTCATCAGCCAACTAAAAAAAATCAATATCAGTAGAACTGTGCGCTATATTTAGAATATTTTCACCGCTTTATCTTGTCGTCAGACAGCCTTTTCAGACACAAACCTGACGTTATATGAACCAAATATCGCTCTCTCCAAATCAACCAAACTCCAGAGGCAAATCAGTCATTTTACCTCACAGAACAGAGGAGTTACTGGACTACTGCTGCCTCCATTTTTTGTTTGTCTGTGTCATTGTGTGACTTCTCTATCTTAAAAATTTAATTCACAGAAGTCACACAATTACACAAACAAACTGACAGATCAAGGCAGCAGTAGACCAGCAACTCCTTTGTTCTGCAAGGTAAAATTACTTATTTCGCTAATAGAGTCTGGTATTTGGCTTATAACAGTGGTTCCCCACTGAAGAAGGCTGTGTGACAAGCAAGGTTTTTTAAGTGGCTAAAATTTGTTTTGCTGCTGACCCTTTTGACAGCAGGACATTTCTTAGCTTCCAAACTGGGAGCATGTCGACCACCAGGTACTGCAGGCAATAGACTGATTGTGGATAAGTATCTTATACAACCCAAGCTCAAATAATCCTAACTATCCCTTTAATTGTTAATCATAATATCAAATATTAGTACGTATGCAATCGTGTGTAACAAACCTTTCAAATTTAGCCAAAACATCAGCCACAAGAACCCTGCTCTCCACAGCTCTGTCAATAGTGTTGTTGTGTTCAAAGAGTGCAAACATGTTCCTGCTGTCCTCCATGGCCAGACCTCTGATTAGCTTCTCCACCACCTGCCAAAGCAAGACAAGATCACAACGTGTCAGTGTGTATTCATATGAGACAAAATATCTGTACAAGAGGTTGTGAGAATAAGAAGTGATCAGAGGTTTAAAATAGCCGATGCAGCGATGACTACAGCTCGCTCACCTCTCCAGCGGTGGTGTGTGAGTTGATGGAGATCTTGCAGGAGCCTCCTCCGTGGCAGTACACTGTGGTGGTCATTTCCTTTCTGGTAAGCAGTGCCATGATTTCCTCTTGAGAAGGAACGAACTCTCTGGTCTTGGTCTTCTTCAGCGACTCGCCGATGAAATGGGCGAACAATTCGATCTCTGTGCCAGGAAACAGCTCCTTAATCCTGAAAACACACCGAGGCAACAAGACAGTGAAGCAGAGGTCTCAACCAGCTGTGATCTGTGACTGTAGGATGAATTAATAGGATACACTGCACCTTTTGAGGTGAAACTTGAGGTAGCGTAGGATGCCTCGGCTGGGCAGGAAGGTGCAGCTCATACAGGTCAGGAGGTGCCAGTGGGCGCGATTGGCAGGACTGTTGGGGTGCGGGACGTGATTGGTTTGTTTGATCAGCTGACAGTAAACCTCGTCTCTTAACGGCTTCAGGTCTTGACAGGTCTGCAGGATCCCCTGGATGATTGGTACGGGGTCAGACACTGCCTCCATCTCCTGCAGAGAGTTGAAAATCTTCACGGCTTCGTCCTGCAGGCTGGTTAACCCTTCTCCTTTTGCACTGCGAGCCAGAGACAGAGAGGGGATTTAAATTCAAAGTACTTTCTTTAGGTCATACCTGCCTTAAATAATAATATAATCATGATAAACTTCATTTATATAGCAGTTGTTTTTTTTTTAAAATAATACAAAGCACGTTACAAAAGAATATAAAACCAGAGATGCCATTAAAATAGAAATAAATAGGAGGGAGTAAAGACAATAAAACAAGGATGCTCATTTGATAAAAATAATAAAGGATAAAAAACAACAGCTGTCACAAACAAACAAGTTTTAAGAAGATATTTAAAGGAAGCTAAAGACTTAGTGTGTCTGAGTTTGGTAGGCAGAGAGTTTTTATGCAGGTGATTTTTTTTTTTTTGTCAGGATGATTTTTCCAAGTGTTTGTTGTTGTAATACTGATTTTGACCACAAGAGGCTGAGGTGCTCCACTACAACATAACTCGGTAACACACATGTACCTTGTTTATAGTTCACGGAGAAATTAAGTCACCTGGAATAAAACATGAATTATCTTTACTGCTTTACATTAAGAGTACTCTTATAAATTATTTATAAAAGTTTTATAATTGGGTCATTAATCAAGTGTTAAGCACTTTATAACTCATTAATAAGCTGTTACAACACATTAGATAAAAAGGGCAACAATGACAATGACGTTTCTAAATAGTGAGCCCACATTTATCTGTACTGTTGAGCCTCAGATTTCACTTCTTCTCCATCAGCAGCATTTATAACCTTTCAGCTTCATCACATATTTGTTAATAAGTCACTAACATTTAACCCCCATCAACAGATCTTAATAGTCAAAAAGTTGCATGTAGGAAATCAAACGAACAAATCAAATGAACAGATTCATACACCAAGGCTTTAGCAGTATTGTTCACCACGTCATTTTCAGCATGCACCGTTTTACACTTTAAAATAAGGCCAGTTATAAATGGAAATAACTCATTCGTTTATTAATCAGTAGTAAGCAGAAACTGAATCTTGCCAAAAAGTGAGCCCACGCTAATGTATGAAAACTGTGATATAACTGGTTTATAATAACCAGATTAATAACCTACTTATAAACCATTTATAAATATCAGGGTGGTCCTACTGTAAAGTGATACTAAACTCTTTTAGTCCTGTTCAGAACATGGGATATTGGTCCTAGACTGTGTTTTAGTGGTGCACTTCAGCCTCTTGAGGCTGAAATTAATATTACAACCACAAACACTTAAAAAAAAAATACAAAACCTGCCAAAACTTTATATTTCATCTGTTTTTAAGTCATAAACAAAGAAGAGAAAACAATTTTGATCAGATTTAGATAAGAAACAAACAAAAGGTATGAGTGCCTGTAATGTTTTCAACTGAACAATGAAAACATAGTATCTTATTTTGTTTGGTCAACTGAAGTCAACAGCAGTAGCTTGCTAACTGTAGCTGCACTCACAGTGGATGCTGACATCTCCATATGGCAGAGGTAGAAGAGGGGAGTGCAAAGGATGCTGGGTATATCTCAGGATGGGATTCCTCCAGTATGTCTGCTCCACAGCCTCCACATTCAAACTGCTCTCCTGGACAGACAGAAAACCGGGTCAAATCGTGAATGATTTTTAGGTAGAGCAGTCTTAAAAGGGCCGAAGTTTGTGTTTAAGTGAATTAATGAAGTCAGTTTAGAAAAAAGCAGAGCAGAAATATCAGTGATGAATATTATTAATTCAGTAAAGCTCAGAAAATAAGTCAAGACTTGAAGAAGATCACGGCACACACCAAGTGAGTACAAATACCTCACTTTACTACAGTGTGTGTCCCTGCCAAAGGTTTGCATGACTGAAAAGAATTGGAGTTAAAATAACATCAGTGCCCATTTGTTAATTAAATATGATGCAGAATTATTTGCGAAACTATTTTAGGAAAAGATTTAATGGCATGTAGCATAAAATCTCATAGCCAGACATTGCACACCAAACAGACTAGCAGTTATTAGCATGGCATTAGCGACCTAGCTACAACAAAAGGAGAAACAGTCAAGTAAACTCTTAAATACCTTGATGTCCCTGATGAGTTGTTGTGTTGGCGTTTCGATGGGAACTTTGCTGTCTATCGCTCCCTGTATGGCGTTCGCCCACCGCATGGCTTCATTCAGCATTTTGGTGTAAAGACGGTAAGAGTGTTTACGTCCATGGACAATTATATTCCAGTAACCTGGGCGGACAAATCAAAGAGTATTTAGAGATAAAATAAGTCAGTGGAAGAGCTTAAGATAGAAATATTTCTTCCCACAAAGTGGTCAAACCTGAAAAATTATCTGGGAAGAAATATTGTAAAAGGTTACTGATCCACACAGGAATTTTAAAACTGGCTGCCCTTTTGAGATGGATTAAGCAAAATCAGGTTTCTCAATGAAACTTAAGGGACAAACTCAGTCCAGTTAAGTTTAATGATGTGTCTCCTGTCTTTCATTCCAGTTGAGCTGTTGAAACAGTTTGCCAGTTGCTGCCAGGTAGTGTGGCTTATTGTGTTGTTGTCCATTTTTGAACCATATTGCTCCATTAATTCATAAATGAGTTTTTCTCAAAGAAGGAGAAAGAGTTTCTCTGCTGAACCATCATATGTAAGCTAATGAGGCTAACTAACTTTTAGCTTGCTAGTGAACAATTTATCGTTTTAACATTTTAGTCAGCCAACTAACAGTGTTACATTTTTTTTAACTTTTTTAGCTCGCTGGCAAACAATATAATGTTATGTTAACTTTTTGTAGCAAACAATGTAACATTTTGTAAACTTTGTCGGTTGCTAGAGAACAGTGTAAGAGTTGGTTTAGCTAGCTGGAAAAGAATGCAATTGTTTGTTAATTTCTTAGCTAGCTATCAAACAATGTAACATGTTTGTTTGTAAACTTTTTAGATTGCTAGAAAACAATGTAACGTTCAGTTAACATTCTCGCTAGTTAAAAAAAACAACGTAACGTTTTGCTAAGGAATATGGAGCAGCTGAGAGTTCACCACCTTCTTTTATACTTACTTGGTCATGACAGCCCTCTATTTGTTTAATTACTTATCCATACTATTTAAACTCTATTCGCTTTACATCAATTCATTTGAACTTAGAGACTAAATGGTTTTCATCGTGAAAGCTCTGCTTAATTTTAAATCTGGATTTACTAATTTTAAACCTAGTTTTGCTAAACTCGGATCAGAACTAATTAATCTTTGTTAGTGCAACACAATGTAAGAGACTAAAGCTTATATAACCATGATATCATAAGTATATTTCCCTTACTAAAGATGACTGAGATGAATCTATACAATGTACTGACCAGTGTCCTTGAAGACCTTCTCATCTGGCTGCACCACAGAGCAGAGACTGTTGAGGACCAGAGTTCCCAGTTTGGAGGCGCTGCGCTCAGACGACTTGTAATAATCCAGAGAGTTAGTGGTGAGAACAAACCAGCGCTTCTTCAGCTTCAGAGACGTGCTTTTGGCTCCTGACTTCATCTCTTTATGCAGCCAACCTGAGAGGGGAAAAATATGTGATTTAGAGTAGATAAAATTATGTTTCTCTTCTTTATTTCCTTTTAAATAAATTCAACACATTTTGGGTGTTTTTAGCGCAAATTCAAATCAGAAATTTGCACAAATAAGAACATGAACCAACTCTCAAAGTGTATGTGTGTCTCAGCTGACTGACCTCTGACTAAGAACTCCTGTCCGTCCACCCTGGAGTCTCCCTTGGACTTCTGCAGCAGGACCGATCCAGTGGTGCATCTCTTCAGGCGTGTCTGTGTTGCAGTGGATCACCCGGTTAGCCGTGATGATCACAAACGAGTTCGGTCTGCAAAAAAGAACACACGCATGTTGTTATTAGACCGTGTGCATGCTGTCATACCACTTAGCCTGTAGTTTAATAAATACTTGAACATATTTTAGGTTCACTGGCCGTTCCTCACCTGTCGGGGTTGTCTGAAGCACAAACAGAGTCAATCAACCCCACATCTAGTGTGCCCTATACAGAGGTGAAGAGAAATAATGTTATTAGCTGTTGTCCATTTGCAAATATCTCCCTTTTGGGTTTTCTTCATGAGATACTCAAGTCAGTAAAGCTGCTTACATTTCCATCATTAAAACTGCCTTGCTAACTAATCCTGATACAGTAAACATCATCACCTGCTCCCCAGGTTTTTTAAGGGCTTTTATAGCACATTTAATTTCCAAATCTGCAGATGCTATTAACTGCACTACAATCATTTAACATCCATATAAATGAACAATGATACACCAGCGTGTGTGCATTCTGCTTCTTCTTCTTAAGTTACTGTATAACCAAAATCTACACCATCATACTTCATCCGATTCAGTTACATGCTCCGTTCATTACTGCTGAGAACTGGCGTTGAGGCTGGGGGCCCCGGCGGCAGAGAGGTAAAACAGCACTAACCACTGCATTCTTTGGGTTGGCCTGTTCATGGTGCATCTCCATGAGCTGCTCCGGGCTGGCGCTGTGGACCCGACTCAGCACATTGAACCAACCACTGGACGGGGTGAGAGGGAGGTCAGGAAGTAAAAGTCAGCAAACATGTAATTGAAAATTACACCGTGAACTTCCAATGGCAACCACAAGGGGGAACTTTGTCTCCACGCATCACTTTTACAGAGTGATGCTGACAAAGTAAAACACTGCTTACAAAACAAGCCACAGTTAGACGATCATTTTTTATAGAATATATAATGTACCTGGCATCTTCTGGAGTCTCTGCGTAGATGTGGTAGGTCCTCTCCTCGGTCACAATGTTCAGTGCATTCTCCTTCTCGTGATTGTCCACTATCTCCCTACAGAAAGACCCAAAGCAGACCAAAACTTAGTGAACAATAAACAGTTCAGTTTTCTTTTGTATAATAATAATTAGACCACCGAAATTCAAACCCCAATCCCAAAAAAGGTGGGATGCTGTGTAAAACATAAATAGAAACCGAATGCAATGACTTGCAAATATTTTTTGAACTGTATTCAATTAAATACAGCACAAAGACAAGACATTTTGAAAGTACAAGTCTTGATATACGGGGCCTTCACAGATATGACAGCTACCCATGATGCCATAGGCACTAACACACTACCATACCATCAGATGCTTTTTTTTTCTATGCCTTTAATTTATAGGGCAGGAAAGGGGGAGAGAGAGTGGGGGAATGACTTGCAGCAAAGGGCTGGAGGCGGGAGTCGAACCCACGGCCTCTGCAGAGGACTCACAGCCTCGGTACATGGGGCGAGTGCTTTACCAACTGAGCAACCAGGACAACAGACGCTGGCTTTTGAGTCTGAATTAGCTCTGATAACAATCTGGATGGTCCTTTTCCTCTTTAGCCATGATTTCTGAAAACAGTCTGCAATGTGGACTCACCAGACCACAGCACACTTTTCCACTTTGCGTCAGTCCATCACAGATGAGCTCAGTGCCCCAGAGAGGTCAGCAGTGTCTTAACTTAGATTTGTAGATGCAGCAACGGTTATCCAAAGTGTTCCTGAGCTCATGTGTATCCTTTTTACAATCATGTGGGTTTTTAATGCAGTTTTTAATGAAGTGCCACCTGAGAGGTCAAAGGTCACAGGCATTCAGTGTTGGTTTTCAGCCTTGCCCCCTATGTGCAGAGATTTCTCTGGATTCTCTGAACCTTTTAATGATATTATGGGTTGTAGATGGTGAATTTCTTGCAATTGTGTGTAGAGAAATGTTGTTTTTAAACTGTTGGACT
The DNA here is from genome assembly GCA_034769285.1 of Lutjanus argentimaculatus. NCBI lineage: Eukaryota > Metazoa > Chordata > Actinopteri > Lutjaniformes > Lutjanidae > Lutjanus > Lutjanus argentimaculatus. Next base: position 955,125 of record JAWZSL010000019.1, on the reverse strand, counting down.
ATTTGCCTAAGCAGTTTCTCACAATCTCATCCCTGTTTGTGAGCGACTGAGCCTTTCAAGGATGCACCTTTAATACCCATTCATGATACCTTCACCTGTTACCAATTAACCTGTCCAATGTTCCAAACAGGTGTTTTTTGAGCATTAGACAACTTTCCCAGTTTTTTGTTGCTCCTGTCCCAACTTCTAAGGAACATGTTGCACGTATCAAATTCAGAATGAGTGTATATTTACAAAAATACAATAAAGTTAATCAGTTCGAACATTAAATATCTTGTCTTTGTACTGTATTCATCTGAATGCAAGTCAAAATGATTTGGAAATCACTGCATTCTGTTTTTCACATCGTCCCAACTCTTCTGGAACTGGGGTTTTGTACATGAAAGAAAGAAAACCATCATTTTAACCCCAAACGACTGAGAACAAGTTCTTACTTTGCGGAGCAGACATCAATGGTTCCTTTCAGCTTCTCCTCGCTGTCATTCTCAAAGTACATGAGCTTCGACTCCCGCAGAACGAACCAGCGCATCTTCCAGTTGCGCCGAGACAAGGTGGACATTCCTCCGCCTTTCTTGTAAAGCCAGCCGGATTTGAGGGAGTCCTGCTTGGCCCGAAACCACATGAAGGTCTCGTCCTTCAGGACACACCAGCGACGACGCCACGGGATCATAAGACCACCTGAAAGAGGGATAAAGAAAGGATGTTTATTTATGTTGTTGCACCAACACCCACACATATATACATCTCTCTCTGGCAACAAAAAGACAATGCATGAAGAACAACAACAATAAACTACATGAGACAAAAATAGACAAGACGAGACAATATAATTACTGAGACCTACATAAAGAAAGCAAACGAGCAGAACCAAAGAAAGCCTGTTAGACGTTTCAAAAGTGACGAAACAACCCTACAAGCTGTGTTCAGCTGGGCGTAAATCATCCGCATGCCTGCTGGGCAGTGATTTGGTAAAACCACTCACTCTTCATGTAGAGGTAACCGTGGAAGTACGGAGGCCGCTGCCGTTCAGCAGATTCACTCTCCCATTGGAAACTTCCTCATCTGTGTCCACGTAGCCATCATTGTCCTCGTCGCTGTCAATGAACTGAAACACACACAAAAAACCCCCCAGCATTTATTATTGAAAAAAGCAATTTTTATAAGCAACAGAATGCCATGTGTTTAAATGTCAAAATCTGTTATTTCAAGAAAGAAAGTTTTGTTTTCATTTTCCTAAGACTACACAAAGTCAGATTTTGCAATTTCAGCATTTAAATCAGTGCCCAAAATCTGTCTGACGTTGTTGTTGCTGTGTTGTCAATCAACCTCGCCATAAAACTGGTACACACACACACACACACAGACACACACACCCTGTTTTCCCTTTGACATTTTGCTGATCTGACAGGGTCTGAGCTCTGTGTCTGACTCGCAGTATCTGGGAATAGATTCACATGCTCATCAGCAGAGCCAAAACAAATAATTGCAACAGTGTTTTGCTGTGATCCTAACATGAGCCGAGTCTTGTGATGGATTCAGGCTTTCGCACAAGCACGCTGAAGACTGTGTGCAGCGTAGGTGTCGTTGACTCAATGCGTGGGAAGAATAATACACCCGGAGGAAAAGCTAGGTGTTTGTCAGTGTGTATGTGAACAATGGCTTCCGTTAAGATCTGACACACACAATTACAATCGACTCTTCCTCAGTCCCGTGCCTTTTGGGACCTCGGTCAACTTTCTCCTTTCCTGTTTCCTGCACTTAGATATGCTACGTGCTAGGCTCGTCTATTTTGAAAAGAAAAACACATTTTAAGATGATCAAAAGATGTTGCTGGGGGATGTTTAAAAGCAGCATATATATAAACTAATTTTAAACTGGCTAGGGAATGATACTTAATTAAGTTAACTTAAGTTAATTAACTCGTTAGCTAGTTTTTTGCTCTGTAGCAGGTTTCCTAAACCTAGCCAGGTAGGTTAGTGCCCAAACCAACCCTAGCAACTAGCTAATCTACATCAAGCTTCGTTATTTTTTCCCCCAGTGTTTTTCTGCCTTGTTCCGTCCTGCTGTGCCGTGATTAGCTAGTACTTTTTGTCTCAACAATGCACCCTTGTGATTGTCAGAGAGCCTTTCTAACATTATTAAAGGATCTATTTTAACTCAAATCATGATCTTTTCCTCAGCAGTTTTTGTGGCTAAACCTACCCAAGTAACCTTCTTACATAAAACTAACCAAAGTGTGACTGACAATGGAAAATAATTAAACAAAAAACACTCTGAAAATAGCAAGTCAGCAAAATCTAAAATAAGTTGACACTGAGCTTCACACATGACAAAGACATCAGACTCCTCCTGGCTCTGTCTGATCCATTCATCCAACACAGCCTCCTTAATAAACCTCTCCCAACTGCCGACATATTCACAGCCAGCCACAGCACAGTAGGGCTGCACAATTTATCAAAATTTTAGCAAAATTGCAATATGACTTCCTGCAATTTTCAATTCACTGGAGGTGCAATATTTGCTAAAGGCAAAATGTGTGTCAAAAAAACATCTAAATTAATGAATCTCATGTGGAAGAGATGTCCTACAAATCAGTCTCTACAGACTTCATTTTTCAGTCAAAATAATTGCAATTAGATATTTTTTTCAAAATTAATCACCCCTACAGTACAGTACAATAGCCAATCACAGCACAGTAAGGCAGGAATGGGTAAAATTAAGGAAAAAATAATAATGCTAGCAAACCGGCATCAGCAACATCTTTTAACCATCTTCAAAATTTGGTTTTCTTTTCAAAATAGACAAGCTTAGCAGAGAGCCTATCTCAGTACAGGAAACAGGAGAGGAGAGAGCTGCTCAACTGTTACTGGAGCACAGAGCAAAAAGGGGTGGGACTCAACTGCACTTCAAGTCACGTCTTTTTATCACAACATCCAATTCTTTTGTTCTAAATTTACAGAATCTCCTTCCTCTGAACTCGTGCGGGAGCTCTGAATGATCACCCATCTGGATTAGATCTGCAGCATTTAACAGAAATTAGTTCTCACCGAGTCCGAGCTGCCTCTGAAGGAGTCCAGGCTGTTTTGGGTGCAGGAGGATTTTCGCAGCACCTCCTCATCTGTGATATGGCCGTCGTTAGTGCTTGCACCTGAGCTCCCGTGAGCCTCCTCAAACTCCTCCTGGTCGTAGTCCGACTCTGTGTCCGGCAGGTTTGAGTGAGACGGCTCCTCGCTCGTAGGCTCAAATTCCGACCCCCTGCTGGCCCTCTGGCACGACCGCCGTTCTCCATTAGTGGCAGCAGGAGGAGGAGGTGGTCTGGAGGTTTGGGAGTCTGTGAGGGGAGGTGCATGACTGAGTCCGTTGGGGGTAAGTGGGGCGAGCTTTGCAGGTGCAGGAGAGGAGGTGGAGGAAGGGAGGTCCACTATTCCTTCCGCAAAGGCAGGCGGAGGAGGGGGAATACTTTGGAATACTTCCTTGTCCAGAGGAACCGCAGCTGGAGGAGGGAAGTCAGGCAAAGGAATGCACTCGTCCTCAGCGTGGAAGCCCTCGTCCACCTCCTCCTCAGCCAGAGGGGCGGTGGATTCAGTCGGGTCATGGAGGTTCTCCTCACTCGAGAGGGACGGCTCTAAACCGCCAAAGTCCAGGAGCTCCAGAAATTCCGTGGCCACACGGGACGCTTCCTTCTCCAGCCTGTAGATCTCAGCGTCCCTCATCTGGCGCAGCTCCTCCTGGGAGACTCTCCGAGGAGGGACACGCCGTCTTCCTGCTGCTTCTGTAGACGCTCGATCTCCCTCTCCAGCCGCAGGATCTCCTCCATCTGACGGCTCTCCTCCTCAGAGGTGTGACTGTGGGACAGAGTTTGAGACAGCTCCTTCTGTAGACAGGACAAAGAGAGCAAATTTAATTACTTTATGCCACCATATTCACACCTCATAATGTGTTTGTGAATAATATTTATTATTATTTATTATATATTAACTTTGTTAAGGGTTAATAATTAGTTTGTGACCTGCGTAAACATTATTTGGATGGCTATTATAAAGTTGCAGCTGATGATTATGATATTTTGCACATTTAGGAAATGCAACATATGTAAATTCTGTATGTACTTAAACTTGAGTAAGTAATGCACTTAATTTAACCCAAAGATGATTCTTTCCTAAACCTACCTAAGTACAACCCCAATTTATGGGTATGACCCCATGAATGACCCCATGTTCCCGCTTATTTCAGAAAGACGATGCCAAAGACGATACCGAATGTCCCATTCAGTAAGATAAAAAATATTAAAAGGATTTACCTTCTGACAAACACCATTCACCAGCGAGCTCCTAAAAACAAGATAGAAAACATGTGGAATGACAAAAGCACTCATAAAGGAATCATAGATGTTCATAAATGCATCATCACAAAAAGTGAATGACTCTACCTTTTATCATCTGCTTTAGCTGCCATTTTCTGCTCCTCCTCCTTCTCCTTCATCAATCTCAGCTCCTCCTCTTCCTCCATCCTCTTCATCTCCTCGTCCATCCGCCGCTGCCTCTCCTCCTCCTCCTCCTCCCTCTTCCTCTTCTCCTCCTCCTCCTGTCGTCTCCTCTCCTCCTCCATCCTCCTCCTCTCCTCCTCCTCTACTCGCCTCCTCTCTTCTTCCTCTCGCTTCTGTTTCTCCGCCTTGAGCTGGCGATGGAGGGATCGTCCCAGCTGGCCTCTGTGATGCTTCTGCAGGACGATGGCGGCCAGGCGCAGGCGCAGGAAGGCGCGTCTCCAAAAGTGAGCGCGGTAGTTCTTCTGGATGGTGACGACGCTGGACAAAACCCTCTTATATTGTTTCCTGGTGGGAAAATCAAACGCACACAGTCAGCATCTCAGCACAGTCCTCTTTCGAATTAAACATCATCTGAGAATAGAGCTGCAATGATTAGTGATTAGTCCGGTGGTTTTCAAACTGGGGTCTGTGGACCAACAGAGGTCCGTGAGTGGGTTGTAAGAGGTCCTCAACTAAAGGAGGAATAAACGTAAAACTTTTATCCCTTTTTTTGGAAATTAGAACAACATGGGAAGAAGCAGGGTCAGCTGCTTTGCCTGATTGTAATTTACAATGATCTTAGTTTCATCACTGATTGATTACAACGTTATTGAGACTTATTATCTTCAAATCTGTCTGTGGTCTGTTGTGCATCTTGACATGAAAAAGTTTGGGAATCCCTGGATTAGTTGATTGAATACAATTAGTTTCTAGTTTGATAATCAATTAATCATTTCAATCATTCTTCAAGCCAAAATGCCAAACATTTGCTGGTTTCAGCTTCTTAAAAGTGATGATTTGCTGCCCTTTTTTGTCATGTATGAGGTTAAATGGGTTTTGGACTGTTAGCTGCACAAAAGAAGCAATTTAAACATTTTATAGACTAAAAAATGAATTGATTAATTGTGAAAATAAAAGAAGATTAATCGATAAAGAAAACTAATAGAGTACACTCAGTAGAGTGCAGATCTCCTCCAGGCAACAGAAAAAAAATATTTGGATGTAACTCCTAACTCCTTTTTCTCTCAGTAACTGTAACAGATTACAATGACATTTATTTTGTAATTTAATTACATGTAACTAGTTACTCTCCAGCACTGGCAGCATCCTATTAGACATGTTTAGCAAATTAATTCTTGAGTTATGGTCAAAAACATATTTTTTGAGAACCCAGACACTTTGAACTTTGACCAAGCAGTCCAAGTGGACATTTGTACCAAATTTAAGGAAATTCCCTCCAAGCGTTCCTGACATAGTGAGTCGGATGGACCTGACCCGGTCACAGTGACCTTTGAACACCAAAATTTTATCAGCTCATCCTTGAGTCCAAGTGGTCATTTGTGCCAAGTTTGAAGAAATTCCCTCAATGAATTCTTGAGATATCACATTCATAATGCCTGTGGCCATTGCTGTCGCCGGTGGGGAGCCATAAAAGTAGGTTTTTCAAGGTTTTTCAAAAATTGTTCTTCAGCATACAGTCATGAATGTAACAAAAAATAGGCTGATCCAGCCTGATTAGCTCCAGGTCCACTGGTCACTCATGCACGCACAGACACACAAACAATCGCCTCATCCCCTCCAGGCGTATCGTTAGTTGCAGCATCGTGTGTCACCACCGCCAACATATTTGTGACGTCTATTCGTGCGTCGACTGGCATCTCAGTTTAAATAAACACGCTGGTAAAAAAGCCCGTGCATTGTGAACTGTGCGATGTTTGGAGTCTGATGAGCTTTGTGGCCGTGTGGGCCGCTGTGTTTAGCCCTGTGACTAAGCCCCATCACCCACACGCTGCGCATGCATTGAATACACACACGTGTAAACACGCACACACACAAACACACGTGAGTTGCAGAGGACCACACACACTGCTGTGACTCTCTGACCCTCATCGTGGCCTAGTCTCCACAGTAATCACTGCATGGCCTCTGACTGGGCTCAGGACACAGATAATGTTACATATAATAATACAAAGGCTTTACTTGTGTCTTTAGGGAACTTCCCGAGCCTCCGTCTTTAACAGGAGTGGCTCTGGAGTGATGGGAACTCACAACCTGGACGCTGTCATCAGTCCCATTATACTCTCCCAACGGAGCCTTTCAGAGGACTGTATGTGACTTTACATATCGCAGCTCGCAGGTGGAGCACAGCGAGACTACAGTACATGCCTTGAGGTGTCTGCATGTGCAAGTTTTTAAACTGCCATGGTGATGGATGTCCTGCCTGACAGGCGGAGCAGAGAGGTGGAAAACTTGCTGCTCCAGCTGAAAAGGCTGAGATTTATCCAGTGGATAAAAACAATGTACTGTACAGCTGATAGTGCACCAATAAATTAAAGCAGGGGATTCCAGACCGTTCCATGCCAAGCCCCCCCCCCCCCCCTCACCCCAGATAGTATTAGCTTATGGCCAGGGGCCCCACCTTTTGCAGGATGTCCTTAAAAAACCACAGTCAACTATTTTTTCTGCCTCTGTAGGGTGCTCTGCTGCATCATACTTGCGAGTTTTGGCTTGGCCCGGAGGTCTTCAGGTTTTTTTTTTTGCCACCAAGCTTAAGTCAATTTGATCTGCTCGTGAGGTCTTTTCATTTTCAAAAATGTGTCAAGTTCTGTGAGTTAGCGCTAAATTTCAGGAGCAGAGCAGCTTCGTGGCAGGCAGCAGGTGTCAGTCCAGGCCAACGCTGACAGCTTCTCATGTTATGAAAGGTGTTTTGAGTGGCAGGCAGTAGAAAGACGGGCACGGCAAATAAGATTTCATTGTTATGTACTAGTATAAATTAGGTTTTATAGTAATTCACATAATTATAATTTGTTTTTATTTATTTATTTATTTATTTATTAATATTTTTTGGCATTTTGTTGAGACCCTGGTGGTAAACTTTCAGATCGCAAACCCCTCGCCTAACCCTCCCCTTCCAGGTGTGCAGGAGAAACTACAGTGGCTGTGAAATTCATGAAAAGGCAGAAAAGCCTCCAGTGTTTGGTTTGTCTGTCCTGGGCTACTGTAGAAACATGGTGGTGCAACATGGTGGCCTCCATGGAAAAGGACCTGCTCCCTCTGCAGATATTAACATCTCATTCTAAGGTAACGAAAAACACAATGATTATGCACTAATGAAATCATAGTTATGAATATTATATTTAATTTTTATCATATTCTACCAACAAATCCCTGTAAATGTTTCACTCTGGGCCTTTTCCATGTCCACAGATAACTATGTCTGTCTAACTAAGGGGCGTGACCTGTGCATTGATATAAATCCCGCCGTGATCAGTGCATCAGACACTGAAACTTCCATTTTCCCCCTTTTTTTCTTACTTGTCATTGTCTGAAATCATAAAATGCACTGAAATATTCTGGATGACTTATGCATAATTTTATAGACATTACTCCAACTGTAAAGGAACCAAAGAAACCTGCAAACCTGCAAAGTTCTTGCACTCCAGAAAGTCTTGGATCAGAAGCTCTGATTGCAAAAGAATTTTAAAAATTCTGCACTGTGAATAACCTGCACTCAGACATTTTGCTCCTCTGACTTTCAAAAAAATTTTCATTTAAGAAGATTTTGCTGGATGGACCTGAGAACTGAAAATGTCATTAACAAAATGAGCACAAGTGATCCAGATTTTTAAAATTCTTTTGCAATCACAGCTTTTGATTCGACACACGTGTCTATAATACTTCCTGGAAGAAAGACCTTTTTAGAGAGAGAAAGAGAGACGCATTTCTCCATAATCCTGCAAAATATATCTGGGATCTCGACTAGAATTCTGCAAAAAAAGTTCAATGGATTTGAGCAATGCATGCGTTTGCAATACCCAAACAGCTGGCTACAGTTCCTACACCTTTTCAAGTACTTTTGAAGAATTTTTGAGGTGTATTTTCAATCTTTTCCAGCACCTTACAGCTGTGGTAAATTACATATACTCAAAATTATTATTTAACTCCATTACATTAAATCAGATGTTATTGTGCAATTGTGCAACAACTGAATTATATTTCTTGGTAGAATTCTACAGACAGGTGACAAATTAAAGAAAAACACATTAAAGTTTCATGTTTTGAAATGTGTCACCTGTCCGTAAGTAGACTTTGTGTCCAATATAACCTGAATCAGCCAATGTCCCATTTATATTATTTCTTTATCTAACAGGCAAACTATTCAGTCAAGCAACGATTTATTATGAAATTAATGCAACTGCACCTTCAAGCATTTTACAAACCTTGAAAATACTACAGTAAAATTCAGGTGTTTTCAAGGATTTCCAGCACCTGTACCAAACCCTGCAGCTCGTCAGCAGGTTTGAAGAGGTTCGTGTGTAATATTCATTTCATATATACCGTTACTGCAGTAGAACAGACCAAGCCTGGAAAAAGGTGCCCCCCTCCTTCAGTTTACTTGCTTACTTTTGCTCAATTCTTCATGATTACGTCATTTGATGCCACAGACACTCAACAGTTGAGCCAAGATAACCTAATATTGCTGTTTTACATCACTTCAGACTACAAATACATAAAAAGGTCTGTCCAAACACTTTTTTTTTAAGTTTCTGACTCTGAGAAAGTGAGAAAAGCAGTAAAATTCCCCAATACTGTATTTCTGAAGTATCAATTAACCAAATCACTCATATTTAAGCTATTCTGTGTTCTCCTTTTGATAACTTATGTCACATTTTTTCACTTCTATTCTCTGACCTCCCCTGAAACTGTTTGGACCCCCCCCCCCCCCCCCGGGAGGCCCGCCTCCCACTGTGAAAACCTCTGCACTAGAGAATCTGTGAAGCAGCATGCACTGGTGTTGTGTATAAACCCACATAAGACACACACAAATGAAAAGGTAAACACGTGTGCAAAGGCATGCACATATGCACATAATCCCCCTCCTCCTCCTCCTCCCCAAACACACAGGCTGTACACCTCTATTACAAAACAAACACTGACAACTGTCGCTGCCACTCAGCAGCCCTCCACCCCTCCTCCCTGCTCCTCCGCTCACCTTGCCACATAGCTGAGGATGTGGGCGCGGATCACCATGCCAGCCCTGCGCCGCACCTCTTCCCTCTCCTTCTCCAGCCTTTGCTCCAGGGCCTCCTTCAGGAACACCTGCGGGACGAGCAGCGCCACGGCCGACAGGGAGGGACAGAGACAGAGAGACACAGAGAGGAGGGGTGGGAGGAAACGGGATGGGTTAGTTCCTCTTCTTGGTAAGGCTGCAAAAGAGGGCCCACAGAGATGTGAAGGGCCCCTGTTGTCTGTTGGCAGCAGCCTGTGCCCACTGCAGAGGAGGCTGTGGTGCAGCTGAGGCTAGTAGCAGGCTAGCCACTCGCCCTGACTGCAGAGCAGAGCAGAGGGGAAGACTGGCACAGAGACTGCAGTGTTGCTGCTAACGCCGCTGCTGCTGCTGCAGAGCCTCATTGTGTTCAGGCGTCCTTCCTGAGCGTTTCCCTACTACTGCTGCTGCTGCTGCTGCTGCTGTGCTGGTAGCTCGACTGACGTGCACAGGCAGAGAGGCACAGAGAGGGAGGGGAGGGGAGAGGTAGAGGGAGAGGAGGGATGGAGGGATGAGGGGGAGGGATGGTGGCTGGAGTCCAGATAGAAAGCCACACCCCTCCTTGCTCTTATGAAGGAAAGAGAAAGAGTTCAGTTAACCCTTCCCTCGCTCCTGGAGACTTTTTTAAAAGTTGGTGCTGTCTCAGTGGGACATTTGACAGCCTACAGCTACTCTTAACCTAAAACACTTGAAGGTAAAATATGCAGGATTTCTCAGATGCTGTTTGTAAACACACGCCAAACATAGTTGGCTGTTGAATCTCATTCCTGGGTAGGGTTGGATATTGCCTGGAATTTACTGGTGCTAAAACAATACTTTTAAAGGAGCAATACGTAACAATTGCACATGCAAAAATAAGAGCAGCACGCCATGAATAGATTGAAATCCTATTTAACATGCAGTTTATAGTTGAAGCAAGTCTCCCCACTTCTCTCCAGACTCAGGGAAGCTCAGGCAGGCTGCAGGAACACTGCAGGAGTGCAAGACAAGCACAAAATCGTAAAAAAAAAAACCAACAACAAGCGATGACGAATCCTCCACTGTAAGTTGATCAGCTGTTTATAACTGTCAACATAAAACACACCAGAGAGAGAGCTGACTGATTGTTGAGTCTCATTTCCAGGAGGGCTTGGGAATTATTTGGGTTTTTTTTTTTTTCCCGGTTCTGAAACAATACTTGTAAGACAGTGCTGGTGCCTTTCAGCTTGTTTGAACAAAATGTTGGTCAACAACATTAAAGCTCCTACAAGGAAGTTTTATATTTTATTATATATATATTATATATATTTTTTTTTATTTAGGGGCCCCAGTGGACAAAACGTGATAGTCTTCCCACTGTAATAAACACAAAACGTAATGTCATAGAATAAAATTATCTGCAGAAAAATCCTCCTGCTTCTTTTTAAATTGCTAACATACTACTACATTAATAACAAATACACAGGCATAGCTGTTCTCTCTTGCATTAGCTTTAAAGAATGTCTTTTTCATTGTTCAAGCAAATTTTGACTTTAAACTGAACTATATATGACTGTTAACAGTTTAAAGTTTACTTAAATATATAAATGAATACAAAAAACTAAATTTTACATAGCAAACTGACATAATAAAGAGTTAAGAGTGTTGCTGTAATGTTAACTAGCGGTCTGGTGATGTGTCTGTACAGTTCGCACCACAGGGAAACTATTTCAAACAACAGCTCAGACGTGAGGCACCGAAATGAGGCTCGAAATCTACATTGTGATTCAGTATGGGAACCGGTGCTATACTGACACCATCTCTTGATACCCAACCCTATTCTCAGGATGCTGAATATCGATGTTTTGGGTTGGTAAAGCATCCTGTGCACAGCAATATAATGAAAAAATAAGAAAGAAGATATGGGCGAAGGGCGGGGTCTCCATGAACGCAGGTGCTGCCACACACTTATGGTGAGTTGAGAGGGATTTTTTTTTCTGCTCAAAGTCCTTATATTGTTATTTAAAGCCTTACAAAATGAAATAAATCACAGATATAGTTGGATGGACACAATATACCTCCCTTTTCTTCTCCAGCACATCTCCATCACTTTGACAGTATTACTGTACCGTTTAATACCATCTAACTTAATTTCAAACAATTACATATTCGCACATATGAATAAATTCAATGCGACTGAAATCATAGGTGAGACACATAGAAATAAATAAAAAATAATAATAATAACTGGCTATAGAGAGGGATTATTTTTGTATGAGTCTATGTATTGTTTTCTGGGGAAAAACCTGCATATCTTATCTTTAAATGAGCATACAACAGTGATGTGACATTATAAAAATAAATAAATAAAAAAATAATCAGATTTCGTCTGTCTGATCATGTGAGCAGGCTGGGAGAACCAGCCAGCTGTGTATCTGGGTTTATGTGATAATGCGATATCTGTTGCTAGCCTGGAGGATCAACTGCTGCTGCTACAAGGGGGAGAGACCTTTGAATGTGTGTGTGTGTGTGTGTGTGTTTGTGAGTCAGTGTGTGTCCCAGATGTTCCACTAATCAAAGGATCCCACAGCTGCAGCCCGGCCTGCCTCTGTAAAGTCTGTGAGAGGAGGAAGCTTCCACTTCGTCCACATCCTTCCCTCGTCTGTAAAACAAATGGCTCCCAACACACACACACACACACACACAATCTGTGCAACGTCACCCGAGCCCCTAATTCTGGGCACACACACACACACACACACTTCCTCTGCACACAATCAGCACGTATATAATTACACACAGATTGTTTCTCCAAAGGAAATGTAGCCCCCTTCTGTCTCTCAGCCCCCTTCCCACAACCCACACTACATTTCCCTGAGCCCAAAAATATGATGCTGCCGTCAAAAACACAAGCATGTGGACGGACTGACACAGACTCTGTGCATTTTTTGGGCCTCAATTTGAAACAGTAGCCTCCTTTCTGTTTCTCTTTCTATGCATATGCAGTGTAGAGGGGAGCAGGCATCGGCAGAGTCAGCCAGAAGTCAAAGTGCTGCTGACCCCTGGATGCATAATGAAGATTTAGCCACACAGAGGAATGATATACTGTGTGCATGTGTCAGAACGTTAAAGGGATAGTTCAGATTATTTGAAGTAAGGTACTTATCGATAGTCAGTGTATTACCTACAGTAGAGTGGGGTGGGAGCATCTTGGCTCCTAAAAATTCAATTTAAATTTTGAATTTATTAAAAGGATAGCCCCTCGACATGCAGCATCTCATTTTCAAGGGGGTCCTATAGACACAAATATAAAACAAAAGCATACAGACAACATTACAGATACAGACTAGGGCTGGGTGACTGGACGGTTGGGTTTATTTGGCCGTTTTTTGGGGGCATATTTGTCATTTTATTTTGCTAATGTAACGGTCTGCAGAGCAACAGCCACGCTCTCATCCAGCGGCACAGAACACACCCACTCAGCCGGACCGTGAGTGCACTGAGCTGGGTGAGGAGTGAGGGGTAAACAGCCTGCAGAGCCAGACTCTTTGCACTCTTTTCACACGGTAAATTAAGGATTTAAATCGACCAAAACAGAGTTGTTGGAACAGTGGACAGACTGGAGTTTTGCATGTTTTCCTGTCAAATTTGAATAAAAAATTAATGTTTTACGAGGAGTTAAGGTACAAATGAAGTTCGTCTTAGTTTGGTAAAAGAGAGAAACTTGAATTCAGAAGGTGTGCGGGTCGTATTTCTCTGTTTAAAAGGGAAAATAGGTGTGAGAATATTTCATTTTTTTTCACTTTGTGATTTCATTTTGTTTATTGGATATATGAATGTACACAGCGTACAGAAAGTAGTAGATTTGCCGCTTGCACACATCTCCCAGCTGAGACTCAAGACGATGGGAGGAGGTGGGAGGAAGGGACGGATATATATCGCCAAACTGGAAAATTTTAACATTTCGCCCACCCTCTCCCACCCACACATCCAGCCCTCAGCTGTTGTAGCTGTAAGAAAAATTGGCACTGGACAACGTGACCTCAATAATAAGTCAACGATATCAGCACGAAGAGCAGTTCTAGGTACAACAAATTAAAAACATGAGTAAGCTGTTTTGAGATGAGAATAGAAAGAAGTCCAGAGGCAGCGGAAGGAGGTAACAGATCTCGAGAAAAGAGGAAGATCATTCCAGTCAGACGGAGCTCTGTACTGGAATGACCTTTGTCCGACTTCTTTGAAAATTCTGGGGACAAAGAAAAAGCTATAATGCAGATGTCTAAGTGGATATGAAAAATTACATTGAATGAAAAACTGTTTCAAATACGAGAGGCAATTGAATTTGAGAATTGAAAATTTGAAAATTAATTGAACCCCGATTCAGAAGGCTACGAGGCAATCATAAAATAGTTATCAAAACTTCAAGCTTTTTCAGCTGTCCTATCCATTAAAAGCATCAATCAATTCAAGTGTACACTATATTTAGAATATTTTCACTGCTTAACTTTGCTGTCAGACAGCTTTTTCTGACACGAAACTGCAGTTACATAAGCCAAATATCGCTCTCTCCAAACCAACCAAACTCCATGGACGAAATCAGTCATTTTATCTCACAGAACACAGAAAGTGCAGGTCTACTGCTGCCTCGATCTGGTAGTTTGTTTGTGTTATTGTGTGACTTTGGTGAATCTGAACTATCCTTTTAAAACACGGAAGTCGCACAAGAACAAAACCAAACTAACAAATTCAGGTAGCAGTAGACCAGCAACTCCTAAGTTGTGTGAGGTAAATGACCATTTTTGTTTATGGAGTTTGGCTGGTGTGGGAGAGAGCGATATTTGGCTTAGATAACAGCGGTTTCCAGTCAAAAAAGGCCGTCTGCTGTCAATGTAAAAGCAGTGAAAATATTCTAAATATAGCGCACACTTAAACTGACTGAAAAGTGGCTAAAATACCTTTTGTTGCTGACCTTATCCACAGGAAAGCATTGCTTAGCTTCTGTGCTTGTACAACCCTACATACAACAATCCAAACTATCCTTTCAATGTGTGTATATATATATATATGTATATATATATATATATATATTTATATGTTATACTATAATATATATATATTATATATATATAAATTATATATATATATTATATATATTATATATATGTATACATAGCATTGCACATGAGTGGTTATGCATTGCTTATATGTTTGTTAAGAACCAACATGTGGTTCACATCAAATGTGTTTGGTCTCGACACATATTTCAATGTGCCATTTCAGCAGCTGACCCTATTCATAGTGTGCCAGCTAAATTTATTGAATTACAACAAAACTGTCCAAAAGGGGAACCAACAAATTTTAAAATGTCTCAGTGATCTAACAGCAGCGGAGGAACCACAACTTAGAGCAGGAAGTAACAGTGGGACAAATGTGGATTTAGCAGATTTTAAGAAAGCCCATAAAACTGTTTTATTTATAAATCCTCTTTTCTGCTGCGTATACAGGCCGTCTATGCTCAAGTTCAACACTGAAGTAAAGAGGTTTTACTGTCTGGATCAAACAAGCCATTAAAGGTTAATCATTCATTGAGAGTGCAGGGAGACAAGAGAGACGGCTTTGTGCGGGGTAGTTGATGATTGTTTGAAATGAGGAGGCAGAGAGAGAAAAAAAAGACTAAGGGCCAGAGAGGGAAACGATAAGAGAAAATAATAATTGCTAAGAGATGGAGATCATGACACTATGATAACTTTTTCGATGTATGCATGCGATGTGACTTTCCTCTAACCTCTGCAACGCTTCATCACCGCCCCCAAATCACTCACGGGGAGTTTAGTTTATTAAATCGGTGCAGTGTCAAGAGGCCAACACTCTTCAAGCTACAATAAGGCTGCCTCAGGATTACTGTAAGCCCCCGCGCTGGGTTGCAGTTACAGTAACAGTTGTTGGTGTCAGGGTTTTTAGGAGTAGCCATGTAACCCTGTGGTTGTCAACAGGAGAGCAGTGGATTGACCACAACCGGCCAGAAACATCTTTGGGACATGAGTCACAGCTGGGGCCGTCCAAACTGTGGCACACATTAACAGCCTGGGAATGACAGCAGCTTGACTTCTTGAGAAAGAGTCAGTCCCAGAAGACACCAGATTAAACCAACACATCACGATTTCCTGCAGACTCATCTTGATGGAATTGTTTTAAAAAATATGATTAAAAACAGTGGTTTCTAACTTGATGAACATGTTTTAGAGAGCTGTGTACTTCAAAGTCCATTTGGAACACTTTACTTGATGGGATGTGCATAAGACTGTCATAATCATGTAATGACACCTGTCATTAACAAGAAGAAGTCTTTATGAATGTCTGTGACTGTTGTCATTAACTGTTATTCAGTCATTTATGTCAGTTTTAGTGCAAAATTGACTGTATTTGAGACTTATAACATTTAACAACATCTTTATAACATCTTAGTTAATGTCAAAGAAGTCGTAACAAAGTCAGCATTGACTGTCAAGTTGACATAACAAAGACATCTCAAACAATGTTACTGAGGGACACAAATCTCATCACCCATATGCAAAACAGTGCTTTCTGACTTGTTGAATGTGTTTTGAAGAGCATGTAGGTAATTTGATCTGTGTACTGCAAAGTCTGACAACATGTGCATGTCATAAAACTGTCATAACCATGTCATGACACCTGTCATTAACATGAAGGAGTCTTTTTAATGTTAATAACTGTTTTCCTTAAGTGTAATTCAGTCAGTTATGTCATCTTTAACACAAAGTCGACATCGTTTGAGATGTCTGTTATAATAATTTGACATTAATCGTGCCAATAATGTCTTTGTTATGACAACTTGACATAAACCAAGCCAATAATGTCTTCGTCATGCAACTTGACATTAACCAAGCCAATAATGTCTTTGTTATGACAACTTGACATAAACCAAGCCAATAATGTCTTTGTTATGACAACTTGACATAAACCAAGCCAATAATGTCTTTGTTATGAC
The DNA here is from genome assembly GCA_034769285.1 of Lutjanus argentimaculatus. NCBI lineage: Eukaryota > Metazoa > Chordata > Actinopteri > Lutjaniformes > Lutjanidae > Lutjanus > Lutjanus argentimaculatus. The sequence continues at coordinate 938,586 of JAWZSL010000019.1, read as the reverse complement.
AACTTAACATTAACCAAGACAAAAATGTCTTTGTTATGACAACTTGACATTATCACACTAGAAGAAACTATTCAGCTTTATGTTTTAACACTACATTAAACTGTCATATGTAGTTGGTTTTTCATACTAGCCCTCATAAGACCATTATAAGTGTGTCATAAACATTTTCCTTGACCTCCAGTGAAGTTTTGCATTTTGAACTTGTCATAAAAATGTCATTAAATCTCTAACAATGTCAACTTTGCATTAAAAGTGACATAACTGACTGAATGACACTCAATGACAACAGTCATAAGCATTCATAAAGACTCCTTCTTGTTAATGAGGTGTCATGGCATGGTTATGACAGCGTAATGACAATCTTATGCACACCCTTTCCAGTAACGTGTTTCCAGTCCGTTTTACTGGCAAACAAAGTGACATTTCACCTGATTCCTCAGCCTGCCCAACTGTGTTCTCGTCTGCTTCAAGCCTGCAACTCTATCCGGTCCTGTAGTGTGTATCTGTTGTACTATATCGTGGGCACAAATATCTGTTCACACAGTCGCATTATAGAGACTCAAAACTGGTCCCCACAACGTAAAACCTAAAATTTGAGGGTTAAGACTTTGTTTTTGGATAATGTTAGGGATAAGCTTGAAAGTTAGGTTAAGGGTTTGGGCTAGGTTAGTGGTTATGGTTACTGGGAGTATCCAGGGCATGAATGTAAGTCAAAGTAATGTACTGCTAAGTGACATAAAGCAAGTTTGGGCATGTTTGTATGTGTGTGCATGTGTGTGCGTGTGGTGCGTGTGTGTGGGTGTGTGTGTGTGTGTGTGTGTGTGTGTGTGGTGTGTGGTGTGTGTGTGTGTGTGTGTGCTCCACCTTTGTCTTCCCCAGTTGCCACTCTTTCTTTGCTTTGTCATGCAGTGTGAGCAGCTCCGAGCAGTTCTGCTTCTCATCATCTGAGTGGAGTTTGTTCTTCAGGATCATCTTGTACCTACACAGACACACACACACCACACACACACACACACACACACACACACAGATGAAGAGAACAGCAAAAGTCCCAGATTCCTTGTTTGTGATGTCAGCACCTGAAAGGTTAATTTTTGTGTTTGTTTTGTCCAACACAGTTCAACTTTTATTTGACTCATCAGATTTGGTGTGTACAGTGTTCTCATGCTTGGGGAGTAAAAGAATACTTGTAATAGAGCTGGATACAAAAAAGGTAACTGTACTCAATTAAAGTTACAAATAAATAGATAAGATTACTGATACATTTAGTAGAAATGGGGATTATTAGCAAGATTACAACTTCAAAATACATACTGAAATAAAGAATGATATACTACCACGCGCAACATCACTCTGATAAGCTAATCTTACAGTTACTAATTCATTATCATGGCCTCTAGGAAATAAAATGCTTTCACTGTGTGGAAACTTGTCTTTAAATCAGAAAAGGGGAACAACATCACAGTACAGTGCAAATTCTGCTTACCAGCTGTGAAAATACTGTCATCATCCAGGAACATAACATCTAATTTGAAGTAACATTTAAAAGCAAGACCAGTCGCTAAAGTTAACTACACAGACCAACCACTAATGTTAGCTACATAAAAATCCAGTTAGCTTGCTGACCTGTCAACACCACTATTACTGAAAAATATTTTGGGACTGTAGGTGGTAATGCTGATGACTAGGATGGTGTGTGAGTTTATGGCAGTTTCCTTAAAGTTAGTGTTGTTTTTTTTTTTTTTTTTTGTTCTGGTATTCTGCTGACCTGCTGTAGAAATCCTTAAAGGTTCTGCGGACAGGGAATCCAGCCCTGCGGATCTTCACAGTTTCCAGCATCCCAGAGTATCTCAGCTGGTTCAGGACCACATCTGGATCAAACCGGTTGGCTTTCTGGTGGTGACAAACAACAAAACAACATGAAAATTAAAAACACCAGAATGTCTCTTCATTCCTCTCAAAGGATAACAACACCAACAACTAGAACCCACAGATACTGGACTGCTGGGGCTGATGCCCATAATTCTGATATCAATGTATCAGCTGATATTTATGGAGGACGGTAAATGCCAGAAAATACATAAATAAATGACACAATTAATAAATTAAAGAACATAAATGTAGGCATAAATTTATTTATAAAATGTGAAATAAACTGATATTTTTCTTTTACTTTCCTTCTGTATTGATTTACATTTGTATTAATTGCCCTATTTATTTACTTTCCCATTTAATTTTCCATTTTCTTTATTAATTTGTTCATTTTTAAATGTACTTGTTTTTCTGATTTATTTTTCCCTGCATATTTACTCCTGTATTTGCTTTTTACATTTCTTAAATATACATAAAATAATGTCTATGAAACAAAAAACTAAACTAAACAGAAACAATCTGCATTATGTTCTGTAAAAATGTTTTCATATCATTGCATATCAGATAACATAAACTGCAATATAAACATAGACTGACACAGCTGTGATATGCCAACTGATATATCTGTCTGACTCTACTAAGAACTCTGTTTACTTTATTATGTCATTTTCCAGCAATAGCTGCACATTGAAGGTTGACCAGCATACAGGCTTTATTGAGAACAATGATGTTTTGGTGATTATGTGTTAGTGGAAGATGTGGGGCAGCTGAACACTGCAGCAGGCAAATACAATCCTCCTCTGTTGAGCCCACACACCTACTCAAAAGATCTCACTGCTGAGTCAAGTTAAACTTGAACTAAAAAGTAAATTACCATGGTGAGTGCTATCATTTTACATTAACAATCAGGTTACTGCAAGGAAAACACACACCATCGGAGAGAAACCTGAACAGTGTTGAGCAAGACCTTGCCAACCGGGCAGACCTTTCTTTCTGGAATAATCAGCGGCATTGTTCGCGGCTCGGTGTTACCACTGATCCTCAGGCCCAGCTTATCAGAGAGGATCTGTGACGTTTGCCGCCTTACACCTCTGCACTACAGGCTGCCTGATTGCTCACAGGGCCCACACGAAGGCCACTGTCATCCAGAGGGCACACGGCGCTGGATAAGCCCCGCACAGGACCACAGCATTCCCCAAATGTGTCAGCATAATTGCAGGCTAATGCTACTATACATGCAAGCAGGCACACTGATGTGTTCATGGTCACGATTAAACACATACACACAAAAACGTGCACCCCTCAGAGCTGTGAACTCTGCTCTTTAGCAGAGGATTTAGGCAGCCGAAAGAGGTACGGCATGTCGGCTTGTTTGAGTGAAAACAAGCTGACCCTTCCCTCTGCGACATTTTTTCCAAGGAGAGTGTGTGCATGTAAATCACACATGCATGCATTGTGTGTATGTGTGTGGGTGTTTGCTTGCATGCAATCATGTCAGAGGATTGTGCACTGCAGTCCTGCCATTCTGCAGGATTTACAGGCGGCACGGCTTGTTCCGTCTTGACCAGCCGAGGCCAGGTGAGCCAGTGTCAGAGCAGGCAGAAAGACAGTGCAGTTTCCATGCTAATAAGTAAGCGAGAAGGTGTGGTGTGACGCGTAGGGAGCGTTAGGTGAGGCGCTGAGAGACAATCACCCCACTGTGAACATTAATAAGTAACAGTAACAGAGAGAATGTCACTGAATTACAGAACAGCCAATTCACTGTCTCACACAGAGAATAAAGAAACATAATAGGTAACACTTCATTTGAAGGGGTGTGATAAGATTGTCATAAAACTGTCGTAACCATGTGGTGACACCTGTCATGAACGTGGAGGAGTCTTTATGAATGTTTGTGTGTTGTCATTAAACATCATTATGTCATCGTTAATGCAAAATTGACATTTTCTGAGATGTTTTTGTTACAACATGACATTAATCAAACCAATAATGTCTTTCTTATGACAACTTGACATTAACCAAGACATGGGTTTCTTTGTTATGACAACTTGACATTAACCAAGACAAAAATGTCTTTGTTATGACAACTTGACATTAATCAAGCCAGTAATGTCTTTTTTATGATAACTTGATATAAACCATGGCATCAATTTCTTTTTTATGACAACTTGAAATTGATCGAAGCCATTAATATCTTTGTTATGACAACATGACATTAACCAGACAAAGGTGTCTTTGTTATGACATTTTGACATTAATAAGGCAACATAACTTTAAATGTCTTTGTGTTTGAACATTACATTATGGCTGTCATGAGACCATTATAAGTGTGTCATGAATATTTTCCTTGACCTCATTTTAGGTGGTCCTTTTTCGACTTGTCATAAAGATGTCATTAAATGTTATGAGGCCAGTTTGACGACAGTGTACAGTACCAAGGTAATTTATCTGACGGTTACCTGATGGGTAAGTAGCAGTTCGCTAGTTTGTTTGTTGCTAAAGTAGGCTAACTGCTGTCTGCTGTTATCTATAGCCGGCTGTTATCTATAGCTAGTTAGCTTGGTAAGCCGTCAACTTGAGGTTAACCAGGACGAAACATGTCTTTGTTATGACAGCTTGCCATTATCAGACTGTTTAACATTACATTATACTGACTTATGTGGTTTGGCTAACCGCTGTTTTCTGCAGCTGGCATTAGTAAGTTAGCTTGGTTAGCCATGGAGCTAGCTAATTAGCTGACTCAGTCCCAGGGTGCCAGGAGCCAAACCCAGCCAGAAAACCACCTCAGTACTGTATCCCCTGTCGTCAAACTGGCCACAGTCGGTCTGCGTTCGGTCCCAGCCTGTCTGGGATCTTCAGTCCCGGCGGACTCAGCTAGACTCTGGCATCGCTGTATGGCGGGGGAAAGTACAGATTGGTACTGGGCATGTGCATTTCGCAACAGAGATGAGGTGTCATTAAACTGTCAAAACCATGTCAAACAGTCTTATGCACACCCCTTTGAATAAAGTGTTACCACATAATATAACCAATACTCTTAACTATCTGATAAAAATGTGATAACGGTGCAGATTTTAAAAGCGTTTGCAGTTATGTGGTTAGAAGCATGAGAGGAAAAGAGGCCTAGTAAATAAACGCCCAGCCCAGCACTGTGGTCTTATCTTGGCATTCCACTGACGCAGCCAGATCAGCAGAGCATCAGCCAAGCCGCTGCAGCTGGAGTGGCCAGCGGTGACCTCTGACCTCTGGTAAAAGGGGGTGAAGTGGCAGGAATGTGCTGGTACACAGCCCTTTTATTTAAGGAAGTACAACGAGAGTCTTTGGACCAAAGCAAGGAGAGCAGTATCAGTTTATAAGTAATGAAAATGTGCAGCAAAAACAAAAAGAATAGTTACTTTTCAAGTGGAACATTTATATGACTTTGCGGTGCTGAGACTAAATATTAGCTCTGAGCAATGGGAGCTATGAATAGCACCAAGGAGGTTTAACTTTGCAGGCGCTGACCTTGACAAGACCTGGCAGGGTTTCTGACTTTTTTTTTTTTTTTTTTTTTTTTTTTTTTGTGCAATGAAATTTGCATGACCTACCTTGTCCATGTTTGGTTTTATGCAGCGTACAAAAAAGGGGTTGGAGGCACTTAGTGTGGCCATCAGGGAATGAAGAGAGTCCTGAAAGACATCAGCAACAAGAGGATTAAGATCGAGACACCAGAGCGGCTGGCTTCAGTCCAGATATATTCCTTTATGTCTGTTTATTTATATACACGATTCTCACCTCGCGGACAATCATAAAAACAAGTCAAGAAAAGCCTCACTTTACTGTTTGTTCAGTGTTTTGCCTCCTGTGTGTGTGTGTGTGTGTGTGTTGTGTGTGTGTGTTTGCAGGGCATAGGTGGAGGCAACATTCAGAACCTTTACTTAAGTAAAAGTATCAATACTACAGTGTGTTTGCAAATCAAGTTAGATTATTTCAACCTGTTTCTGACAGAAATCAACATGTTTGAAGAATTGGAGTCTGAGAATATTGAAAGACAACAGAATCACCAAAAGTCAAGCGACTGAGACTGTCTCACCACAATTCAAGATGTTTTCACTTGTTTAAAGAAAATAAGACTTTTAGGACCCAATAACAGACACAAATTACTTGGTAAAAATAAGTTTTTTGCAGTGTTTGCACTATACAAAATATTAATCTATGAAGTAACTCAAGCAATCAGACATGTGTAATGAAGTCTGCATCAAGGTCACAAAAGAGATTTCAAGTCAAAATGTCGAGAATAAACTGGAAATATTGACAATAAAGTTGAATTTTCAGTATTAGTGCAGGCATAAGAAAAAATAAATCAAGGAGGATTTCTTTAAATTTTGCATTTTGAGGCTCAAGTCAAAATGTCGAGAACAAATAAAAAAAATGTAAGAATAAGGTTGAAATGTCCAGAATAAGGTAAAAAAAATATAAAAATGAAGTTGAAATGTCAAGAATTAAGTTGTTTATTATCTACATTTTAACTTTATTCTCAAAATGCACAATAAAATAAAAAAAAAATCTTCCCCTCTTTTTTATTTTTTCTTATGCCTGGCACTAATGCTGAAAGTTTCACTTTATTCTTGACATTTTGACTTTAATCTCAAAATAAATGCAAAATAAAAAAAACATACTCCTCCATAATGTGGATACATGTTAAGGAATAAAAAGCACAATATTTCTCTCTAAAATGTAGTGACATAAAATTATAAAGTCACAGAAATTAGAATTACTTAAGTAAAGTAAAAGTGCCTTAAAATTATACTTAAGTATAATGCTTAAGTAAATGAACTTAGTTACTTTCAAAAACTGTTACAGGGCTCATTGTTTACAGTCTGTGCACTGAAGTAAAAGATTAAATGTAATTAGTTACTTTTATTATCTTACAGGGTATTACTCTGTCTATCTTTACCATATCACACTCACACTCTGAAGACCCTTGAACCTCTCGGGCTCTGTCAGCCTCGCTCTCCTCGCTGCCTCAGACAGTCTGTCTCCAGCGAGGCCTGGCCTGGCAGAGCTGAGCGTGATTGGCCCCTGGTTGGCCCCTCTCTGCCCAGCCATCAACCCTAATCCCCTGGCTTTAGGAACTGTAGGCCGGGGCAGCCTGCCAAATCCTCCCCTGCTCCTTCTCTCCACACTGCAGTGAGGACATGCTAAGCTAAGCCCTCCACTGCAGCCCCCACCCCTCCCCTCCACCACCACAACCACAATATTTCATACATCCCATCACCCATCATCCTCTGCAGATCAAATACACTGACTGCATTCTCCTCCTCTCTCTGTCTCTCCAGGATTTCCATCCTCTCTCTGTGCCCCCGCGATCACACTCATCCACCAAGGAAAAAGAGCCAGATGTCAAGGGTTAAGTGATCGTTACATGCAGCAGTACATTGGAGACAATTACCTCATTCTATTTTTGATCAGTCCCTCCAGGAAGTTGCGACGTTGCAACAATTAGCTCAAATTCAATTCAACTGAATTCTGCATGACCTTCCAATTTTATCCAGTTACAGCAGCTTTTCTGCTAATTTGACCATCATCATAGCGAGTTCCACCAATCATAGCGGTCCTCTGCGCAAGCGTCATACATGTACGTCTCAATAAACCAACTATATGTTTTATCTATCTATCTTTGTGTGTTTTTATCTCATTAATTCTGTCAACGTTTGTCATTGTTATTGACATTTCTAAGTGCTCTGTGCACTTTTATATTTTATACTTTTGTGCTTGTTTTGACTGAAAGCTGCAGAAAGTTTTTGCCTCTTTATGGATTACCCCCCAAGTTGCATTTCTTCATTTACAAATAAAGTATATTTTGTTAAAATTTTTGCTTTTTGGTAAGGTTATTTAGACCACTCAGAGCAGAGTGTGGTTTTATTTTCCCTGAAACAAGCTGCTTTTGATTTAAAATGAATTATATTACAATTATTAAATGTTGCTACATGCACCACATTTTTTAAGAAAAACTGCTGTGAAATCATGCATTTCAGGTCACAACAGTCTCACGATCAACGATTCATGAGCCCTGGACCGCGGTTCAAAAGCAGTTATGGTTAAAGACCATTTTTTCTAACATACACCAAAATCTGGAATGAGATCCCATATTATATTAGAATAATAACCCCTGTTATACACTTTAAACAGGCTTATAAACATGATCTGATGGAAGGACACACTTCAACCACTCATTTAACTCATACCCACTTCACTCAGTAATCTCTCTCTGAATGTCTGTGTTGCTGTTTTTGTCTTCTTGTTCCTGTCGACTGTTGTTCTGTGATGTGATTTTGTCTTTTATGTGCTGCAGAACAGGAAGCTGCTGTAAACCAGTTTTAACTGAGTCATGCTGTTTAATTGTGAATGATTTTACCATCTGTAATGTTACTTTTAAACTTTTCCTGTATAATAATAAAAGTGAAATGACATGAGCTGCGATCTGTTCATAGAAGCTTCAGTCTCACCCTGAACTGAGAGCTGACGGTGGGCTTTCGTCGGGCCGTGCCCATCTTTAGGGTCTCGTCTCCGTTTCTGCTGCCGACGCGTTCAAAGAGGTCGTAGATGAAGTCGAGCCTGCGGAGAAACACGGAGCAGAACAGGGAAGAAGACTGTAAAAACTTGCATTTGAACTGAACCGTGCAGGTGTGTGTGTTCAGCATGCAGAGGACAAAAGTCTGTGATATTATTACCTGCTGTCTTTGAGAATAAACAAGATGTCGTCTCTGAAGGTGTCTCTGTTCTTCTCCAGGATCCCACGCACATCATAAAGCACCTGAAGTACATAATGCATCATAAAACAGTGAACAAGAGCAGAAACAAGAAAAGACTTTCCTGATGTTACAGCAGTATTGTACAAGGTCAAGGTAAGATTTATTCTCAAATTGAGATTTGAGTTCAGATATCCGCCAGGCAACAGGTGGTGAAGCACCTACTGCAATGCTGTCAAAACGGCAAGCCACAACCGGGGGAGGGTTACAAAGTTTTGAATAAAGTGTTTTTGTACAGCACAGTTTCAGTTTATTTTAAGATGTATAGAATAGTGTAATGGTATTGTAACTGAGAATCCTGAGTTCCCTTAACTGCAAAAACTTAATCAATTTCTCAATTTCTATGAGCAGAGCACTGCAGCACTCTCCATGAGCACCTTTGCACTTTATGTCCTTGGTTTCGTTGTGTCTCTCATTCCATCTTAGCACAACTCCAACAAGAAACCCTGCTCTGGTCTTTGCATTGCTGCACTTTCATCTCAATAACTCATCCCTGACAGTTCTTCCTGCCAATTGTATTTAATTGCACCGCACATAATGGTTTTGTTGTGTATAACTGTCCATCTGTTGTATCTGTCTCGGTAGTATTGTATTGATTGTCTCTCTTTAGTGTCATATTGATATGGTGTGTTCTTACTTCAAATTTTATCTCTCCTATGTCCCTGTTTTTGTTTTGTTTTTGTTTTTGTTTTTTGTTTTTGTTTTTTGTTTTCTTTTCTTAATGTGTTATGACCCTTGTGTGTCTTGACGGCTTTTGACACCATGCCAGAGGACTACGGTTGGAAACTAGCCTTTGGCTAACACTGGCACATTTACAGAAATGTATAATGAATGTGCACTGTCCTCTTCAAATAAATAAATAAAAAAGAAATAATAATAAAAAAAATAAGGAAACAATAAACATTGTTATTTACTTAGAACATTCAGTCATTTATTCAGAAATCTACCAATATATCTCTAAATCTATTTTTTAGAGAAACTCACCAAAGCTGAAATTCTAAATATTTTTCACTTGACTTTGCCTCCATAGGTCAAAACTTGAATGTCTCAGTGGGACTTTAAATTTTCAAGTGAAGAGGAAACTGCATGAAAATCAGTTCAGAATTAAGCGAGTTACAGTCGATTTTGTAGTGAAGTCTGCATCTCTCATTTGTTTATTAGCAACCCTGCAGACCCATAGCAGAGATGGCAGTGAAGCTAACAAAATGGGAATTTACTAATCTCGTATCGTGCCCAACTTTAGTGGCTCATAACATATTGGGTACAGAATTAATCTGCAGATGCTCCAGTTTAAATTGAAACAAAAGTTTTCTTTGGGCAACAACAAAGGTCAAAATGTGGCCTGCAACAGACGAGTAGAGAAGCCTTGTTTTCAGCCTAGCAGTTGTTCGAGGTTTTTCAAAAACTGGGAATCACTGCAACCACAAGAGGTTTTGAGCGCACAGTCATAAATGTTCACAAAAATATTAGGCTGTCGGGTCCAGTAGTATGCAATATTATATGCAGACAGTAGCTCAAGCCCTGTTGGTCACACATACACACATATACACACAACCTATTGCATGATCTCCCCCAGGCTTACACATGGCAGAGATAATAATAATGAACTTTGAACTGGTATATGTGTGCACACAAGTACTGCACCAAAGTGGGTAGCATTGTCACCACAGTATTTGCTAAATGACTCTAAAAGATGCAGATGATTTTAAAATAAAACTATTTGTAAGCAAAGATGTCATTGACCCATAATTTAAATGCCTAGAGACTGAATCCAGCCGAAAGTAAAGCTCAATTTTCCATATTTACAAACTCCACATTTCTCATCTGAAGGCTTCAAGATTGGGTGATTAATGTTTTTTAGAGCATTCACACATATGTGCACAAAGCGTGACATGAGTGAGGACTGTAAATGCATGTTTGAGCGCTCGATGTGAACAAAGACGAGGGAAGGGACGGGCCTTGTGTACAGCGGAGCGCCTGTGTGTTAATGCAGTCACCTGTTGAGTTCTGCTCAGCCTTCGTCTTAGCAACACGGCATTCCTCTGCTCGCCGTGACCCACAGTAACACACTCTGACTTTTTGTTTGTGTGCGTGTTTGCTTGTGCATGCAAAGAAAATAAAAGTGCATAACAAGTATTTCATGCTGAAAAATGAATAGAAGAAATATCAAAACACATACTTAACTTTAATCTTTAATCCGTGGCATGCACGTGTGTGTGCGTGCGCGCGTGTGTGTGCGTGTGTGTGTGTGCAAGCTTGTGTTCACAGCTGTGCATGTATACTAGAATCCAATAACAACGCCCCATCCCCCATTCCCAAGCCTTGAGGCTCACAGGGAGCCATGAGATCCAAACTTGACGACACATGTATTTATAAATCACAGACACACTAATTACACTCCATTCCTCTCTCATTGGAAAAGACTTGTACAAAAGGCTCTCTGTGTCTGTCAGTTGCAGGTTCGACAGTCAGCGAGGACGGTCTCATGATGCTGCAGAGAAACGGGTGTGTCAAGAGGAGTTAGGCACAGTTTGAACATTGGACTGGGCAACATATCAATATTATATTGATATAATGATATGAGACTTGATATCTTCTTAGATTTTAGATATCGTGATATGACATGAATGCTGTTTTTGTCCTGGTTTTAAAGGATGCATCACAGTAAAGTGATGTAATTTTCTGAACTGAACAGACTGTTCGAGCTGTTCTTTTATTTTCCTTTTCCTACATAGTCATTATATCCACATTATACTGATGATTATTCATCAAAAATCTCATTGTGTTGATATTTTGTTAAAGAACCAACAGTCAACCTTACAATTAATAGACTAAAGACTGGAGTCGGTATCCCTGCAGGGTCCCGTATGGCCTTTTTTTTCCCCAGGATGGTGAAGTCATGCTCTGTGATGTTCATGTATTTGTTCATGTTTTACAAATATTTTAGCCCTGAGAAAGGTGATATAACAAGAGCAGCAAATAGCAAATAGCAGCCACTGGCGCAATTTCAGTAATAAATTGAAAAATTGAAATAAGTGAAATCAAATTGAAAACTTAATCAAAGGCAGACTCACAAGTCTCCCAGTATTTTTTTCAAAAATGACACAGCGTAGCTTACCGACTGTTATATCCCACTTGATACCATTTAGACTACCTTTTTAAAGAGGAATTTGAAAATGTTCCAATCCAATGATCTGTTGATCTTTACAAATAAAGATTCAATAGCTTAACAACTGCATAGGCATCAGTGCTAAATCGTGACAATCGGAGAACTGTGACACTCCTACTAGTGTTTATATTTGCCCCTTGAGCTGGTGAGGTTTTTGTTGTTGTTAAAGTTCACGTCTGACAACGAGAGACTTAATTTAAATCGACTGTATTTCCCTAGCACCACACGAATAATCAAATCAGTGGAAGGATGCTGCTATTTCTCTCACTGAACTCACGGCAGCGTCTCAGATAACAGAGGGAGCTTCTCCAGAGAGGCACACTGCACAGAGAGAACAACTGGCTGCCCTGCCTGCCTGTCCTCTCTCTGGACCAAGTCATTACCATAGACGTCCTTGCCAGGCTTGTGACTGAGCTGCCACTCTCACACTGAGGAGACCTTGTCTGAGAGGCCAACCCCCACCCCCCCCCCCCTCCTGCCCCATCCACTCTCTCCATTTGTGCCTCTTCCCCGATGTCTTTGGCCTTTCTTTACACTTCCGTCAGGAGTAATCTCTGCCATCGTGTAAGGCAGAGGAAGCAGAGGATGGAGGTGAAGCAGTTTCTCCTGACTCAGGGAAAAAGACGACGGAGGAGGGGTGCAGGAGCATCAACATCCTGTAGCAGATTTTGGCAAAGACAGTCTGCTGCTCATCCAACAAATACTTCACGTCCCCACCTTACTCGTTCAGGGAGGAAGGTGAACCTGGTCTTGAACTCTTTATCTGTGTGCGTATGTGTGTCTAAGTGTTGTTAATTACCTCTCCAGCGTAGTGCTTGATGCCAAACTGGTGGTCGTTCACTCTGGGCTTCACATAATATGGGTTTGTCTGAGGAGAAAGCACAAAGAATCCACTGACTTTTAGAAATGCTGTTCATGTCTACTTAGTTAGCACTAATCAAATTAAGCAGAGTACACATTACAAGAGGCAGCTGAAAGGTCAGTAACACATATAGGGCTGCAGCTGATAAATAAATCTGTTCACTAATTTTGCAATAAACTTTTTCTGCACAACATTAAGCAGCGGAGAACTCAGGCTGTCTTGAGGGGAAACAAAAATAAGAAGGGTACCAGCAGCATGCAGAAAATTGTGATGCATTTATGGTTTTCTAGCTTTTCTAGCATGTATGGTGGCGCATTGCATCACATTATCTCCACAGAAGGGCAGCCATTAGTGCACTGCATCATGTTTTCTCCACTGGAGGAGCACCTTAAAGGGGACTTCATTCTGTCTTCTCTACTGAATGGGCACCATAGACAGTACTTCATTATGATTTCTCCAGTGGAGGGGCACATAGGAGGACACTTCTTTATGTTTTACCACTGGTAGCGAAACCTAAAGGGCAATTCATAATGTTTTTCTCCACCTGGATGGGCACCATAGAGGACACCACCATATTTTGTCTGCTGGAAGGGCACCCAGGAGGGACCTTTATATGTTTTCTCCACTGCAAAGATGCCTAGGAGGGCACTTTATCATGTTTTCTCTACTGTAAGAACACCCTAAAGAGCACTTTGTAATGTTTTCTCTGCTGAAAGAGCACCTTAGTCAGCACTTCGTAATGTTTTCTTGACTTAAAGGGCCCTATAAAGTTCACTTTATCACATTTTCTCCACTGGAAGGATACCATAGAGGGCACTTCATCATATCCCTTCATAATGTTTTATCCACTGAAATGGCACCCTTAAAGGCATTTCCTTCACATCTGACTTATTTCTTTTTGATAGCTGCCTTGTAATTGTTTTTCTTTTCCTTCTATCTAATCTACACTCTAGTTTGGTAAATTTACTTTGCTGCTTTGAGCTGAAGCATTTGTCATTTTTACTTGAGAGTCACAGATTTTGTCGTTTCGTTTTCTGTGAATCAGCTAAATGAATAATCCAGTCATGGTGTTAACACTAAGCATATGTCTTGCATGAGGTGACACAGTCACTCTCTCTCCAACCCCTTCGACCATGACCTTATAACTCAACATATGCGTCAGCCGTGAAGGCAGACACCTCAGGGAGAGGTCAGCCAGTTCTAACGTCTCACTTTATAACCCTCCTGTTTTTTCCGTCAGCCGTGGAAAGCCCTGTTGGGTTTTCTGAGGACACTCTTTTCTCCTGCACACAATGCTGATCGGGCCCGGAGAATGGCTGATCACATTTCAGCATTGTTGTGTTTGCATGTGAGAGCGGCTCAGGGGCGTGTACAAGTGCCGCACAGACGTTCAATGCTGCACCAGAGGCAACAGGCGATGTTTAACTCTTTGAGGCTGTCTGAGCTGGTGGGTGGGGAAGGCATTTCTTCAACTGCTGGAGGGATATGGGTCATTTTTTTTTTATGTCTTTGTGGGCGTCTGCCTGCCTGGGAGGGATATGTGTGCACTGCTGCATGTGCAAAAGATGCGAGTTTTCATGAGTGCGTGTGGACTCACTGCGTGTCGGCTGTGCAGTTTCTCCAAAAGGGTGTAGTCCGTGCCTTTGGGGAAGCGACTCTCCTCATTGATAAGAGCCAACATGCCCAGTTTCTAAAGGGGAGACAGACAAGAGGAGCAGAGAGAGTGAAACACACCACAGTCATGATGGAACTAGTTATAATCCCATTGGGGCACATCTGACAGCTTTTATTATAACAATACGTTCAGGAAACAGCATAGTAATTCATTCAATTTTCTCTTTTATTTATAAAAACAGGGTTCAGTGAGGAGACAAGATGTTTGGCAACTCCTCGCTTCACTTTTCTAAAGATACACACAGTCAAAACTAATACAGCAGGAGTCCTCTCATAGACGGCCATGAAGCCAAAAACTCAAGTATATATAGGAGGGAAACACTTCATTTGAAGGTGTGTGTATAAGACTGTCACTACACTGTCATAACCATGTCATGACAGCTCGTCTGAATGAATGTTTATGACTGTTGTGGTCAGAGTGAGGTTGAAACAGATCGCCCCATGATCAAACTAATTTTGTCATCTTTAAGCTTGTTTAAGTTGACATCAAAATGTCTTTGTTATAACAACTTGACATCAACCAAGACAGCATAACTCTGTCAATGTCTTTATTATGACAATTTGACATAGTCAGACTTAAAGACTAGTTAGCTTCATGTTTTAACATTACATGGTTTTGACACTGACTGTCATGAGACATTTATAAGTGTGTTATGTCATTTTCCTTGAACTCAAGTAAAGTGGTACATTATGGACTTGTCATAAAGATGTCATTAAATGTTATAAGGCCAATTTGACAACAGAGTACAGTACTAAGGTGGTTTAGCTTACAGAATTAGCTGACAAACAGACAAAGTTTAGTGAGTCATGTTATGTTAAAACATAAAGCTACACTGTTTCTTTAAGTCTAATAATAACAAGTTGTCATAACAAAGACATTGTTAGTCTGTTTAATGTCAAGTTGTCAGAAGAAAGACATTATAAATGATTAATGTTCAGTTATCAAAACAAGACACTGGCAGATTATGTTGTCTTAGTTTATGTAAAGTTGTCATAGCAAAGACATTATTGGTTCAACTGATGTCAAGTTGTCATATCAAAGACATTGACAGGTTATGTGGCCATGGTTTATGTCAAACTGTCATAGGAAAGACATTATTGGCTTGATTAATGTCAAGTTGTCATAACAAAGACGTTATTGGCTTGGTTAATGTCAAGCTGTCATAAGAAAGACATTATTAGCTTGATTAATGTCAAGTTGTCATAACAAAGACATAATTAGCTTGTGAATGTCAAGTTGTCATAACAAAGATATTTCAAGGTTATGTTGTCTTGGTTAATGTCAAGTTGTCATAACAAAGACATTATTGGCTTGACTAATACCAAGTGGTCATAATAAATACATCTCAAAAACATAAACATTTATAAAGACCCATTCATGACTATGACAGGGGTCCTAACATTGTTATGACACTGTAATGTCAGTCTTATGCACACCGCTTCAAATAAAGCGCTACAGTTGTAGTAAAACAGTTGTAGTATTTCTGTTTCCCCTGAACTTTCCAGGATTGTGATTCTTGACCCAGAAACCTTTCAGTCAGAAACCCTCCACCTCTGCAGAGGCTCAGTTTTAACCACCATTATAAAGTCTGGTGATAAAATAACACCGACTGTCTTAATGTTTCACATCAACCGTACCTCCAACCGCTGACTGGTGTACGTTACCGTGCACACAACATACAAAATGAGACTATATAATGATAGAGTGGGAGATGGAGGTCAGTGTGAGCGCAGTGTGGCGTCTGGGTCGGCACGCTCTGGCTGGCGGTTTAGCGGTCGATCCTGGTGGTGACTTCGCTCTCTCTGGGTCTGACTGACTGTCTGTTACCTTTTCTATGAGATCCAGACATTCTGCGTTATCCATCCAGTCTATGGCCTCCCACTGGATCCCCTCCCTGTGAAGACAAAGACACACACACACACACACCATGTATATATATAAATATAAACAACCAGAAGACACAATGGCTGCATTGTCCTGCGTGGACATGTGATTAAATGAGCCATGTCCAAGCTGCTGGCCCCATTTTACAAGAAAACAACTGTCTGGGGGAGAAACTGAGCCGATTCCAAACCTCTGGCAGTTTGCCTGTATCGCCATGAGGACACCCAGCCCCCATCCAGTCCTATCTGTCTCCAGCACATGAAAAGTCTTGTTTTACTATCAGAGCGTCCACCAGTATGCAGGCCTCATCTGTAGAAATGTATGTCTCTAGTTGTTTATATGCATTAAACATGTTATTTACCTGTTGTACTCCAGCTGTTCCAGTGAGAAGATGTGCTTGTTGAAATACTCCTGCAGTTTCTCGTTGGCGTAGTTGATATTAAACTGCTCAAACCGGTTCACCTGCAGGATGGAAGAACACGATTTCCAAAAAACATCAGTCATGTAGCTTAAAGATCTCCCTACGACATATTTTAAAACATATAAAATACTCAGGTTTGAATAAGAATTTGTGCTTTTTCCTCACAAATAAAATGCTCTCTCCCTTACTGAAAAACCCATGCAAATGTGTTTCCTTCAAAATTGTATCTACTGGACAAGATGTCGCCTACTTTCACCGAAAAGTCCAGTAAAGTTGCGTATTGTACCATGACTCTGGTGTTGCAAAATCCTGCTGCCATGCACTAAACTCAGATTTAAGATAAGCACAGAGAAACTTTCCGCTTCCAGCAGATGAAGGTGAAAATATCTGCACATACATCACTCTGCACAACAAAGGTCATATGAGGTAACAATAAGGAAAACAAGTTTTTTGAGTGGAGAAGTCATCAGTTCTTCATGGTAAACAACATGCTCATCAACAAGTCTTTTTTTTTTTTTACCCTGCCCCCTGATAGCCATCTTTGGGGTACCACTTAAATCAGCCAGTCTCACCAAGACAGATTGTGGTGTTGTTGCTTTTGCCTCACTCATAGCCTGCAGACTTATTCGGTTACAGTTGGAAAACCCCAAATCCACCTTCTATCACATCCTTGCTAATCGATTTAATGTCTTTTCTGTCATTACAAAAAGTGAATATGAGGTTCATCTGCCAAGTTCTCAAATTCTCAATGCATCCATTCGTTGAAGAAAAGCCTTTGAATATCCTTTTTATTGTACTTCCCTCTCTATTATATTTCATTTTTATTTATTTTATTTAGTGTTTGTTTTCTTTTCTTTCTCTTTCTGAGAGTTAGGGATGGGTGGGGGTTTGGAGGAAGGTGTTGACTGTATTGTTTGGTGTTTCAATGCACCAAAAAGAGGGAAAAAACAACTTTGGAAAACAGTTTCGTACTGTGTATTTGACATGCGTATAATAATGGGTTCCTTTAAAAACGAAAGCCTCTTGCTCACAGAGCTGTGCTGGCAGTGTCAACATGTACCAGGATGCATTGTGCCTGAGCTTTTTACACCCACACCCATGTTATTGTATATCACCACAGTAACTTATAGCTATTAATTTGTTGGCTAAAACAAAGCATGAGATGACAAAAATACTCATCTAGCACAACCCCTGGCTACCATGAGGTGGAGGCTAGAAATCCAAGCTGAAACAGCCTGTAGTTCTTCCTTAACACCATCACTGTTACATCACTGGATGCAGGAAGAACAACAGATTTTGCAGGGGAAGAACTCAACTTTCTTTGTCAATGTAGCGCAAACTGAGGAGTTCATTCCTTCAGTTGACTACATTTACCATCAACACTGACTGCACATCCACATAAATACTGTTGTGTTGAATTTTCCCTTTAAGTCTTGAAAAGATTAAAGATAAGTTCACAACGTTGATCTAAATTGAAATCAAATAAAGAAATCTCACTTCACAAACAAGTTAAAGTTTTAAATTCTGATTTTAAAACACCAGAAAACTTGGATGCAAATTTAAAATCATCCAAAAAACACTTACAGTTCATCTGCTTCGTCAGGACTATGATGATCAAACCAAACAAACCACCAAATATCATCAGTTTCAGATTTAAATGTTGCAGGAGGCGCCTGAGTAATGGAGCAAATGGAGCAGCTGCACCACCGCTATTACACTTGAGGGAGCAAATGTGTGCTTTGTGCATCCCCATCTTTTTAAATAACACAAAATGTTCTGCAATTAATCATTTGTGCACACACACAATAGACGGCGAACAGTGTCATGAGTTTGTGTTTAATTTGGCATATATCTCATCCACTGACCAGCAAGTATTTTAGTGAGAAATCGTAATTTTTGAAAGGGTTCGTCTCTCATTTCCATGGTCATCTCCAACTAAAACATCGCAGCCTGTAGCGAGTCCAAAATGTAAAGTTTGTACAGAAACGCAGTTTATCTTTATGGTTACACTGATGCCAATTGACAAAAATACTGTCGACATATGGCAACTTTGATCTTGTGTTTATAGAGTTATGAGATTTTACAGACAGGTAAGAAATTGTTAATATTTCATTTTTTAAAGGGAGTTTGGTGCAATATTTTCCCCTGGCGAGCACAGGAAGGTTTAGTTTAATTGAAGCTTCTAATTTGTATCTTTTCTTTTTTTATTTGTTATTTCTTTTTAATAGTATACTAATATGCGTATTGATTAATGTCAGCATACAGCCAATGGTTGCCCTTAGTGTGCATTTATATGTCACTCACTACTGATAGCACAGAACACAATGAAAAACTGATATTTTCCTGTATAATAGTTCAATATAAACTGAGCTTTATGGTGAAAGATCAGCTTTATTGGTCATGACTGAAGGCCCTTGATCCCAGGAAAGGCTCTAGCAGGAGTTGATGAAAATTTTCTAACTTTTAACCATAACTAGGCACTCATCCTTTTATTAAAGTAGAAGAAAATGGTCTATCAGAGCCGTCAGTGTCTGTGCAGATTCATATTTCATCAGATTATCTGCCAAACATTTTGTAAATCTGGTGCACAGAAATACAGAAAAAAAAACTAAAATCTCCCATGATTCATACAGTAACAAGAATCTGATTGAGAAAATAAGTTTTCAGTGAGGATTCAGGTTTTCTTGGGAATGAAGCTCCACAAACAGGACGAGTGAACTTTCACCTCAAAGTTCTCAAAGCCGAAGATGTCGAGGATGCCGATGGACTTGAAGTTGTCTTTCCCTTTGATCTTCTGGTTGATCCTCATGATGATCCAGGAGAAACACTGAGAATAAAGCGCCATGGCAACCGAGTCCCGCGAGTCCACAGCCTGCAAAAAAAAAAAAAAAAAAAAAAAAATCAGGACACAAAGAGACAAGGTTACCATGGATACCAAGTCAGGCATAAATAATAAGAGAGAGGAAATTTTGCAGACTGTATACTCAACACAACACACAGCGTACCATCATTAATACATTTCATCGATCCATTCAGACGGTGGTTTGAGCGATTAAAAACAATGTGACACACTTGATTGTGCGAGACCTCAGTGGAGTGTCTATAAAACAAACGGCGGTTTAAAGACAAAGGTGTTATGTCAGCGTCTGTCTGCAGGCAGCAGGTAAGACGACGTCTGTTTTCATAACAGACGGCGTTGTTTATCGCCTGCATGTCTGAAGACTGACGCACCGCAGGCCGTATTTATTGTACTTAACAAAGCCAGTGAAAACAAAGATAAATCAGACTAATGTGTAAACAGATTTTATAGATGATTGTCTCCAGTCTTATCATCTCTTTTTTTTAAACCCTGCACCGGGAAATGACACCTACAACTGTTAAACCTTTCTTCTTCACCTCCCACAAAGACAGAAAGATAATAATGTCAATATAATTTTGCAGTGCTTTGCCTGTGTATGTCCATTTTTGTGATATTTTATACACCTTCTCCACTACATTTAGAATGAACTATTGTAATTTTCACTCTGAAAGCTTGTATCTGAAAGCTATAGTTACTAGTTACTTTTCAGAGTAAGATTTTACCTTTAAAAAAGTCAAACATGCCTGTTAAAACACAGAATATTGTTAATGACTAAACAAGAGGCTCCCAATATTTTTGGTTCCCCCCAGGATGAGAATCACGCAACTAAACCACATGGTAATATTGAACGATGTTGTCACACACCACAGACTTTCCTCATATCGTGCAGACTTATTAACAGATTTTTAAGTACACATCAAATATGAGTTTCCAAGATCAAAACTGAACTGTCAGCTTCAGCTTTGAAGCCCACATGGATGACAGTTCCTAGAGATCCTTAGAACCACAAAACTTCAACAGATCTGTGACAACTGAGAAGACTCGATCTGCTGAGGAGGACCATGAGATACAATCCAGAAAAAGTGAGTAAGTGGACATTGAGTTATAATCGTTTCAAACTAATAATTCTCACGATGTGTAGATAATAAAAAAAAAACAAAAAAACTTTCCAAATTCTATGATTACATGCTTATCTAAATAGGGAATATTTTACTGGTTTCTTTGGTCCTTATGACAATACAGTAATATTTTGGATTGTGGACAAAAAAAAGGCATTTTAAAGACGTATCCCAGCTTTAGGACACATAAAACAATTTTTCACATTTTTTGTTATTTTTCGTGTGACAAAACAGTAAGGGCTGCAACTAACGATTATTTTCATCATGGATTAATCTGTGAATTATTTTTGATTATATTATTGTTGGCATAAAATGCCTGAAAATGATGAAAAAATCAATCATTGTTTCCCAAAGCCCAAGATGGCATCCTCAAATGTCTTGCTTTGTCCACAACCCAAAGATATTCAGTTTACTATCACTGAGAACAAAAGAAACCAGAAAATATTCACATTTGAGGAGCTGAAATCAGAGAATTTGGACTTTTTTTTCTTGAGAAAGTACTCAAACGATTAATCAATTATCAAAATAGTTGGCGATTAATTGTTGCAGCTCAACAGAACAGCATTATAATGAAGTACTGCAGAGCTGCAGAGGTGCCCTGACCTGCAAATCTCGCTCTCCAGATGTGAAAAAAAAAAACGTTTGTTTGGTGCAGACAGCAAAAAATGTCACATCATCATAATTTCAATACTTTTTTCAGTGAAAATGAAAATTGTACCGCAAAACCGATGATTCCCACTTATCATGAATCATATTGCAATCACAATATCTGTCAAAATAATCGTAATATGACTTTTTTTTTACCACTCCACACAAGTCAAAATGACAAAATCTACTTCAAATCAGTGTCTGACTGAGCTCTGGTTTTTCTCCAGCTGTCGTGAAGTCGGCCTTTGAGCCAGACATCATCCGTGTGCGAACATAAAAAGCTCGAGCTCGCCAGCTACACTTCCTCCACAGGCATTGTGCTCGAATTGAAAACAAAACAGTGTGCGGTGGTGTGTACTGTATTTGGGGCAACAATGCTCCTGGGCTTTTGAGTAATCCATCATGCCCCGTCACCTCTTGCGACTAGCGGGTGTGAACAGAGCGCTGGTGGCTCCAGGATCTCCGTCACAGGGGTGAGAAGAATGGCTGTTTGTCCAGGATGGGGTGGGGGGGTGGGGTAGTGGGGGAGGGCGAGCGCAGGCAGTCGTGGGGTGGGTGACCCCTGGCCGCTGTGAGAAGAAGCCATTCTTACTGACTCCAGGGCTGGAATAATGAACTCTATTAAGAGACAAGCTGCTTCAAAGGCCAGGCAGAACAAGCAGCAGCAGGGTGACAGCACACGGTCTTTGTCTGCTGATGAAAAGCTTTCTTGTGACTTTCGTGCCCCTGTGATAATAATAAAGGTCCATTCTGCATATTTGCTCATATTTATGCGTGTGAGTGGGCTGAGGGCTCGAGCGCGGCCAAAAAGGATTGTGTCATGCGTCTGAATGCGCTCGTGGCATATGGAGAAAAGGATAACACATGCAGATAAAGACTTGTGAAATATTCACATTAATTACAGGCCACAGCACGGGCATTTGAAGCACAGAGAGAGAGAAAGACACACACACACACGGATGAATTATTACACCAACGTCTTGGTGAGGAGAAGACTCTCACTTCACCCTCAGTCATTGGCTCTATTGTGCTTTTGACTCAGATCACTATCATGATGGCTGTATTGTGCCAGGAATCTGGCAGACAAAAAGCAGGAAATGGCTGGGAGTCACGCAAGGGATCTGGAGAGGCATGTGGGGGAGAGAGGCTGTGTGGTGTGTGTGTGTGTGTGTGTGTGTGTGTGTGTGTGTGTGTGTGTCACCAGGACAGGGGAGGGAGAGGAGTGAGGACAGGGGGCAACAAACAGACATCTACTGTATGTGTCAGTGTCTCAAACAGGGGCGGGTAGGAACGAGTTACAAGTAAAACACATGAGTACTAAAGTAGTTTTTAAAGTTTTTAAACTGTTCACGTTCCTTTTTTAAGCTGTAGTTCTACTCTATATAGAGTATATTGTTGAGACAGTATCTACTAATTCTTTTTACTGTGCCACATTTCCCACTTACACCTTTGTGAAGTCAGAATTCCCACTTTGGACCGGAAGAGTCGGAGGAACCTCACCAACCCCGACTTCAAAATCCAATATGGCTGCTCTGGGCATCAACAGCAGCCGAAGTTGTTAATTAGCACTTGTGTCTCATTAAATCAGTCATACACACAGCACCATCTGTAGACATGTTGCAGTGGTGTTTGTGTGCATTTTTTCCAACTTGTTGTATAATAATGCAGTTAACTGTTGACGTCATTCCTAACGCCAACTGACAACCTCTGAGGTAAACGGAAAGCACCAGAAATGTGGCGATTGGTTGCTAGCTGTCTGGAAGAAAAATAAGCACAAACTGTCTTTTGACAACAACAATGCAGTGATGATGAGGCAAAATCCAGAACAAAAGGCAGCTTTCAGCAACAACCCCTGGCCACATCTGGCCACACTTTATGTACCAAAACCAACAACAGTTCTGAGATGAAGTGTTGCTGTGTCTCCGAAAAACACTGAGATCACTGCTTTTAAAGTCAAGATTAAATTTAAAAAAAAAAAAAAAAAAAGCCTTTTTAATCGTTTTGGTTGTTTTCTTCCTGGAAAATAAAATATAATGTATGCTTACGTATGCCTGAACCAACCAGTTTCAGTCAATAATATCATGACATCCGCCCATCAATCAATCTTCAACCTTTAACAGCACAGAGCTAAGCTTTATTAGTTAGCTAGCTAGCAGCACCGCGGCCTTTCAGGTCATGACAAGCCCACTTGCAAACTAATCTACATCAATCGTTAGCTAGCTAGTTACAGTACATCTGATAGCTAATATTAGCAAAACACTAGCTAACTAGCTCTACATCAATCGTTTTCAAGTTAGCTAGTGTTTTCTTTTGT
Organism: Lutjanus argentimaculatus; assembly: GCA_034769285.1. Lineage (NCBI taxonomy): Eukaryota > Metazoa > Chordata > Actinopteri > Lutjaniformes > Lutjanidae > Lutjanus > Lutjanus argentimaculatus. The sequence continues at coordinate 914,972 of JAWZSL010000019.1, read as the reverse complement.
CACATTAGCTAACTTAAGATGTGATTACAGGTCACTTTTACAGTACATGTCTACCAGCAACATCTTTTAACCATCTCCAAACTTTTCTTTTCTTTTCAACATAGATAAGCACACGTCACATAGCATATTTAAAAGTGCGTTCACGTGGTCCTGGGATGGTCCCAGTTTCCGAGAACGGCAGTCGTTATTCTGACTTCGGTGTGTTCATAAGCTTTTAAGTCATTAAGTGGAAACAACATTGATGCTACTAAAAGTAGAGTAGGGCAGGTTCTGTTATATGCTGAATCCGTTTGTAGGCTAACTGACTTTTTATCATGGTTAATTCAAATAAATAACTTTTTTAAATAATCTAAGTCAATATATGTGTGTGTTTTATTTATTTTTTGTGTGTTTGATTTCTTTGTCTTTTTGTGAAGTGGCTGGGTTGTGTTGTTTTATTTCACTGTTTTAACACCTAAAAGTATTAAAGTATAATAATATAATAAAATGTAGGTTTCTAAAACGGTAAATTCTGAAGTGTAGATTTTCAGTACTCTACCCAACACTAGTATTTAATTCAAGAAAAAAAAAAGGCAGAGTGGAGCCCGGATAATCCCTGAATTCTAGGAAAAAACCGGTAACGGAGATGTTTCAGGATTGTTTTGTGTGTGATTCCAGTGGAGGAGGTGGAGGAGGTTGGGTTGGATGTGTTGTTACCTGCTCCACAGTGAGTGGCGAGCAGATCTCCTCTCCTCTGAGGATCATGGAGCGTTGGGTCAACACCTCTGACAGCTGGAAAGAGTCCAGGCCGAGCAGGTCGCTGACGTTACTGACCACTGAAACACACACACACACAAGTATGAGCTGTAGTGTAACTGAAGCAGGACACACACACGGTTCAGGTGACTCTTATTGATGTCAAACAACAGATGTGACATATAGACGTTGATCCTATACAGTCTATAGGAAACTCTACTCTGTTGGCGGGGCTTGTCGTATTCTGCAGTCAATGTAGTTCACTGGTTCTTTGGAAAAGAGGTCAGACACAGCGAACAAAGGCGCCTTGAGCTCATGTTACAGCCTGTTCAGTGCTCTGTCTGCTGGTGCGACGTCAATCAAACTCAGGGGCACGAGGAACACTGCACAGTGGTCCAACATCAGCAGGGAGCTGATTACCTGCTGCAGAAAACTGAGGTTTACTTCAATACAGTCCTGCAGAAACAACAGGCCATTTTAAAAAACAGTTTCTCATATACGCACTGCTGTTATGTTTAATAATCTGAGGAAATTTACTAGAATCTAAAATAAACTTGTATGGATTATTAGAAATAGTCAGTAATGATGGTGTCACCAAAGAGCTCATGAGGTTAAAAAGTTTAGTTGTGTCTTTGTCTGGTTGCCAAAGCAGAACTTGTTCAGAACTTGTGCTCTCATGACTGAAAAAAACTCTGTTTTTATAAACTTTGTTATAGTTTAATGGAGTGTCGAGCTAAAACTACATTCTTCGTAAAATCAAGTGATAAGAGGAAGTGAACATCACGATTTCAGATGAAGAATGGTGTAACTCTTAAGAAATAAAGGTGCTAACTAGAACCATATAAGATTCTTTGACACAAGACACAGGTGAAATGAATTAAGTGGATTCCAGGTACAAGTGCAATTAAAAAAAACAAAAAACAATTTGAAACATGGAAAAACATTTGAATATTTGAGGGTGAGGATCTTCAGCAACCTTGAAGAGCTCTTTTTTCCAAAAAGGGTTCTTTTGATGAAAAGGGTTCTTAATGGAACCCTTATTCTTACTTGGCAAACCCTGTCTTCTTTTTTTTTTTTAAAAAAGGGTTCTTCAGAAGCAAATGGTTCTGGGTAGAACATGAGCCCTTCAAGAAGAACCCTTTTGGAACCCTTATTCACATAAACGGGGAGAATTTAATTGGAAAAATATCTTCTTTTTTTTTTTCAAGATTGCACTTTACATAACAAACAAACAAACAACTTCTACGGCAACAAACGTTCTGGAGGCAACATGGCCGTACAGATGCAAACCACGCACACGTCTTCTGGAGTCTTTCTGGGATCGAGTGAATTCAGTATTGAATGAGACATTATGATATATAATCACCAAGAAGCAACACGGAGCAACTGCAGTAGAGCAGAACTGGTCAAAATTATACAGCTGGCAGGGAGGCCATTACAAGAACCTGACTGAAACTGAACCACAGTGGTCAGATAGAGCAAGAAATATATGTGATGGAAAGAAATGACTCATGTGATAAGAGTTAAAGAAGATGTTTTTAACAGAAAATGGGAAAAAAATATTATTTTAGAAATAAAGACATCAGCATTGTATAATATTATTGTTAATAATATGAATATGGTATAATGCCTTAATAAGCAAATAAGATAGTAAACTGTAACCCCGTCTTTATAGCATATTTCTCTGTCAAGTGTTAGAAAAACTTTCATTTTTCCAGGGTAATGAGTCATTTCTGTGACACTTAAATTTGAAGATCTGTTCCAAAAAATTTCCTAATGATTTCCTGGGAAATGCCCAGGAAATAACTGTGTAATTTAGTATTAATTATGGGGAATACAGATGTTTCCTAGAAAGAACTGCTCCACTGAAACCATTAATATTACCGTAAATATTTATTTATTACTTAATATTGGAAACTGCCTGTTTATCTGACCTGATGTGCACTGACTAAAAGACTCTGAGTACGAGTCTCTATTTTACCTATAATTCGTCCCAAGTCACATGGTTCTTTTTGAAATATTCCTAGAAAAGTATTAAGAAATAATTCCAAACGCAGACGGATAAAACATTCCCCTCAGAGTTTTCATATGAAAATGCGATGCAGATTGAGGATGTGCTGTGGACACTTAAATCAGTCTGTTCTGTATTATTCTCTTAATTCGTTCTCTTACCCCCTTTGGAAGTGATCTGAGCTCCGCCAGCGGTCATGAATTCGATGTTGCCCATCTGGAGGACAGCAGACAGCAGCTTGAACACGTCTCTGATCTCCTCCTCGGTGAACTCCATCACTTTCAGGGCCTCCTGCAACACAACACAGACACAGTTAGACGACAAGGACACAAGAAATACGCCACAAGATGGATCTGATCGCCAATCATCATGCTGCTTAAAGGAGAAATCTGTAATATATTCACTGTAATAAATCATCATCATGATATGTCTAAAGTTACACGCTATTACAGCAACGTGCCTGAACAAACTGAGACAATACTTTTAACACAAACAAAGGAATAACTTTATGTATTATTTTGCCGAATTCACAACGGGGGGGGGGGGACAAATGATTAAGAATTTAACACAGACAGCATTTCACAAAGTTTATGAAGTTTATCATAACCCAAAAACTCTTAAAACTATGGATTTTTTAAGGGAGTCTGGCTTTTTCTCCCTGTGCAACAAAGGAGTATATTGCAGTTGCTGTTTTTTTATGAATAAAGTTTGCAAAGTATTCAAGGTGACTCAAGATAACATAAAAGCAAAGCCCTTCTTCTGCTGAATAACTCCAATGTGTGCATTGTACAACAGAAAAAATTAATAATAAAGAAATGAGAAGAAGAAAACTTCGGAAAAGCCCCGTGAACTCGGGCTGTCGTAACTATCAGCACACGATATCTACATATGCAAAAAGCCACATGCACAGAGACACAATATACACTTTTCTTTTTCTTTTCTCTCTTAGCGTCACTCTCATAATAATTATTTGTGCTGCTTTAATGAACTTAACGACAGCATGTTTACCACAAATGTGTGTTTTGTGTATTGATGTCATGCAAGGAGTGTGCACACTTAATAGATTGCAGGAATGTTCTTGTCACACTGTGGTGGCGCAATATCAAACAGTTGTCATGTTGTTCTCAGAAAACAAATAACACTTCTATATAATTATACATATGGTTAAATTATACGTATAGTTTTATAGTTTCATAGTTCTCCAGGCAAAGTAAGAAGGGCCAAAAAAAATTTTGCCCGCAGCCCCCTGTTGTGTGGAGCCAGCCCTGACTCGATCCATTCGAGATGACAGCAGTCAAACCTGATTTTGATTTTCCTCAGAGCTATAAAACACTTGTTTGAACAGAATTCAAAATGTGCCTCCAAAGCAAACATGACACAATAAAATAACATCTTTCCCGCAGGCTCCTGTTTCCTAGAAGTCAAGTTTTGTTCTGGTGAAGCCGCGTTACGCTCATGATGAAGGGTTATAGTGCCCTCTGGGGGTGAAGGAACTGTTTACACTGAATGGATTCACCTTCTTTTATGTTGAGCTTACCATCACACTGTCAAAGAGCTGCTTGTCATCCAGACTGCTGTCCTGCACGCAGCCCGACTGGCTCAGGTAGTGATACGCCTCAGGACCCTCGGACAGGAGGTACATGTCTGCAACACACACAAACACATGATGAGGAAACACACACTCAATTAGAGCTGCAATAGTTTGTGCATTAATCAATAAGTTGTCAACTATTAAATTCATCTGATAATTGCTCAATCATTTTGAGATGTTGTTGAGAAGAAATGTCCAAATTCTTTCAAATTTCAGCTTCTCAAATGTGAATATTTTTCAGTTTCTTTAGACCCTCATGACAGTAAACTTTGTGTTGTGGATAAAAAAACAGGACATTTGAGGATGTCACCTGGACAGATTAATCCCCAGTGAGAATAATCATTAGTTGCAGCCCTGTACTAAATAAAATAAACCTTTAATGCCAAAGTAGTGAAAAATATTCCTCATGCTATTTTAATTCGAAGCATACAGAGCAAAATCATGATAAATCATTTGTTTAACCCTCCTGCTTTCATTTCATTATAATTGACAATAATAATAATTGTGTAAAACCACTTATCATGCTGTGAAAATCTCATACCGTTGCAGTCCTATTTAGAAATGATTCACTTACTATCAATAATTAAGGGCTGAGGGTGCGTTTAAGTGTTCTTTGAAACTCTGTAAAAACTAACCTCTGTGGTCTTTGTCTGCTCCTGCTAACAGAGCGTAGAATATGTGGTAGTTTCTTTCACCAGGATTCTGTCGGACCACACGGTTCTTAAAAACAGAAGATGGTTAGAAGAAAGTGTGACAAGTATTTCATGAGTGACTGATGACTGTGCTATTTTATATCGATTAAATCAAATAATTAACTTGCTGATACGAGACGTTGCACCTGAATGTTTCAGCACAACACAGACTTACCTTTTCCAGCAAATCTGAAGATTGAAAGTCAAGGAGAACAATGAAAACTGACAGGAAGACGTCCTCTGAACCAGAGACTGTGGACATCTGATTTTCTCTACAGTAAATCTAGTGAAGCATTGAAGGATACAGTCGATGATGCAGCCTCCCTGAATGTTTCCGTTCTGGGAAAAGTGGAGCTGGATAAACTTCCCAAAGCGACTGGAGTTATTGTTGTACACCGTCTTTGCATTCCCGAAGGCCTCCATGATGGGACTGCAGACAGAGAAGAAGCAATCAAGCAAATCAAACCTCTACTGAGGAAGTCTTTTTTTTTTTTTAACATATCCTGTGTCTGTCCATCACTGTGAACTTTGATCCAGATGTTGAACCAGATTCATCAAAGATTTCCATGCCAAGTCTATAGATTTGTTTTTAGATTTTATGGGGAAATTTTTTGCCTTTATAGGGACAGGAAGGAGGCAGGCAGGAAGGGGAAGAGAGAGAGAGGGAGGGAGATTTCTATTCAAATTCTATAGTTTTTGTTTATTTTTTAAAGATTTTACTTAGATTTCTCCTTATGTACAATAAACACTTTCCACAATAACAAAACAAAGGTGCACAGTCTTGATGACAAAAGAAAACACAAGTCAAAGACAGAGCAGAAGACAACACAAAACAAGATTTAACCCAACACCAACATCTGCTCCACGTACGTGCACAACCTCAACATCTGTATATTCATATCTGATTAACTCGCTCACATCATAAACTCAGATCTTCCCCAATGAAACAATCCTTCAGATTGGGACCAATAGTTATGTCCTAGGTGGCATTATTGTCCACTTATCCTTCAGTGTAACGACACCACAAACATTAAAAAAATAAGTAAATGAAATAAAATAAAACCTCAAACAGTTTGAGCACACTCTTTTTTCTTGTCTTTATGCACACAACGCTTGTAATATTTTTACATATATGATTTCAAAATGAGATAATTTTTTCTTTTCCATGTTCAAATAATAACACATTTCATTTTTCCAGTATATTCACTGGTTTTTGATGGAAACTCTATGACAGGAATGTTTGTGACTGGTGATGGTCTACATGATGTTCAGAGTGACAGTGAAGATTTAAGACAGCTTAGTATTAAAATCAGTATATAAATAAAACATATTAAAATAAACAAAATGCCATTCATATAAAAGTTATGCAAACAACAAAATATACTTTAAATTGCCAAAGCTTTATGCTTAATGAGTCAAATAACAGGGGTTGATCAATTATCAGCCGGGCCAATTATCAGATCCGATATTCAGCTTTTTTCAATGATCAGAATCAGTGATTTTTTTTTTATGTGATTGCTGATAAGACAAATTAATTTAAAAATGCTCTACTTTGGCTCCGATGCTCCCGCTTTTCTGTATCTGTAAGATAACGTTGAAAAGTTCTACTTTAATTAAACATATGCTAAAAACCATTTCAACCAAGTTTTTTGTTAGACTTTGTGTTATTGTGAATTATATTTTTACTCTAACTGTACAGTATATCACTTCCCTTGATTACTGGCAATCAGAATCCGTATCAGCCCTGAAAAACAAAAAAAAACAAAACAAAACACATTGGCCAACCCCTAATAAATAACCTAAACTTATTTAAATACACAAAATACCTGGTTCTTGTTCATTAATTGTGTTGATATTCTGGGGATTGTAACGCTGTGTGGTACGTTTGATGTGCGATAGGTGCCTATTTCATTCATTAATTTCATACATTTTTATTTATGTTTCTTTTGTTACCTATATTTTCATATTTATTTTTATGTATCATATTTTGTCATTCAGTGGACTGTAAAGCATTTTCATTTTAAGTGCTATATTACATAAACTGTACCTGCTCTGGACGAGGCCTGCTCTACCCTGGTGGTCCTCTCCGACAGAGGAGTTCCTGCAGAGTTTTGACTCATCACTGACAGAAACTTCAGCAGCAGCTTGGTGCTCTCCGTCTTCCCAGCACCACTCTCTCCACTGAAGACATGAAGACGCAAAGACAGAAATATGAACATATACAGATCTTTCAAACCTGCTCTTTTTATTCAGCTTATTTCCATTTTTCAGAGCAAAAAAACTTAATTTATCCAGTTTCCTGCTGCTTTCCTGCATTTTTAAAACCAAGCTTTCATTTTTCTTCCCAGTCCTCACCTGATGAGGACACACTGGCTGTCGTGTCTCTTCCACAGGCAGCGGTAACACTCATTGGCCACGGCAAAGATGTGAGGAGGCAGCTCCCCCATCTGGTGTTTGCTGTACAGGTCGACCGCAGTGCCGTCATACAGGCCCGATATCTGCTTGTAGGGATTTACTGCTGCCAGGATGGAACCAATGTTGGTCTGAGGGAGACGAAAAAGCAGGCGGGAGTACGAGGGAGAAAGAGGAGGATAAAAAAAACAGAGGAGGACACAGATTATCAATAAAAGATAGCAGAAAAAATCCTGGTATTTTACACTAGAATTTGCAGCTTTTACATCTTGTGAAGCACTTTGAACTTCTACATGATGTCTACGGTAAAATCACTTCAAACTTAAAAATCAGTTCAGTAGTTTCACCCAGTTTTCCGTCTCCTTCCTCTGACACACTACCTGGAGTCAGTAATACTCCTAAACTCCTGCATATGGCCTAGTTTGCACCGAGGACGGTAATATTTTAGGATCCGTGGCTCCTGCTCGGTTAATGCGCTTTGGGGAAAAAAGTGCTGAACAAAAGTGTGTTTGTGGGTCATCCTTCCACAATGAAACTGTTCTGCCAGAGCGGGCGAGCCCTCGGAGATGAGATTAGGAGATAGGATTTCGAAAAACACAGTTAGCACGAATCTGTGGGCAATGATTATTTTAATAAAGCTCGGGAAGTGTTTCAGTGTTCTACCATGAAAATAATCCTGGGAGTGAGACCGGGTCAAACAAACATCTATAATCTTGTGTTCTTGAAGGAAAATACAGCCCTGAATAATCTTCACTGTATTCTAGCAGGTACCTCTTTTTTAAATGTTTGTTCTCTACTATTTTTGATATTAGAACCTTATCTTCAGTCTGCTGTGCTTCAGTTAAACTTAATAACAGTGTTCAGTGTAAAACCCTCTTACAAGCCCCAAAAACAGAGTGTATGACGAGTAAGAAAGCTCCAGGATTTACATATACTCACTAAAAAATTTGCAAGGACACGTAACAATATAATTTTGTGACACTGCAGCGATGAGGTTAGCATTATTGTACCTTGGCATGATTAAAAAGGTGGCATCTTCCTTAATCATTCACTGATTTAATGCTCCACCCGGTGAGCACGCTTAAGTGACATAAATCAAACGCACCCTGTGGTGCGTGATGGACAGGTGCATCCTGGGTTTGACAAAATACTAAATGCTAAAATGCTCTCGTGGATCTCCAGTGGTGATTTCTGCATTTGCTACACATTGGGACAGAGGAGCTGTGGACTGGTTAATAATGGGAGAGAGGAAGCTGTTGACTGGTTGTAATGGGACAGAGGAGCTTGGTGGACTGGTTATAATGGGACAGAGGAGCTGTGGACTGGTAATAATGGACAGAGGACTGTGGGTGGTTTAAATGGGACAGAGGAGCTGTGGACTGGTTATAATGGGAGAGAGGAGCTGTGGACTGGTTATAATGGGAGAGAGGAGCTGTGGACTGGTTGTAATGTGACAGAGGAGCTGTGGACTGGTTATAATGGTGAGAGAGGAGCTGTGGACTGGTTGTAATGTGACAGAGGAGCTGTGGACTGGTTATAATGGGAGAGAGGAGCTGTGGACTGGTTATAATGGGACAGAGGAGCTGTGGACTGGTTATAATGGGACAGAGGAGCTGTGGACTGGTTGTAATTTATTTATGGATTAATTGGGGAAAGCGATTGAATAATAAAAAATATTACAGAGTAATAGCTAGAATGTGAGTTGCACTAAAACCTGACATTTCCTGTTGATGTTTTTGATGTGTTGAGATTTGTTACATCCCAGCTCCCAGAAAAAAATAAATAAATAAAAAATACACCTCTGAGCAACACAGTGGACCCACAGATTCCAGGTACATCATGGTGGTAAATACGCTCACAGATTAAGAGTGTGCCTTACATAGATGTTGTCTTTCTGGTAGCGCAGAAAGAGGTTGTGCATGATGGCAGCTTCATGCAGCTCTGCCAGCGTGGACATGTCCTCCACTCCATGGATGCTGCTGGGGTGCATCGGGTACACCGTCTCCCTGTTCACCTCCGCCTTCTGTAGGTGGATCACCTGGAACAACACACACAAGTCCAAAAAATTAGGTTTCACAATCCTGCATGTCAATGGAAAAAAAAAGTTTTCTAAACCAACAGCTTGAATGTAGCATGCAGCATTGGCTGCATTACTCCATGGACATCATATCAAACAACATTCGTTAGGAAGTGGTGGTACTGTGTATATGTAACAGTAGTAAGCAGTAGGATTGAAATATAATATACCGGCAGCACTTTGTACCAGTCAAATGATTGGAACCATTCAATGTCTGACATTTTTATTTATGACTGACCTCAGTGATTTATCGGGTCAGGCTTTCCACCAAGAAACTGATTAGGCTGGGTGATAAGCCGCTCAGATCCTGGCACATTTCATCGTGTGGTCAATGTAATTAGTAGATGTCGGCCTAAACGGCAGCCACACTCACTAAATATATGACCTTTGCAGTGTGATATAGAACCTCTGCTCTTCTTCCCTGGTAGTCTTTGTCTGGGTCGTATCCTCAAGGATTCATATTTAAATTCACTTAAATCATAACGTTTATGTTGCGTCTCTCTTCTTTCACCATTTGATCCAAATTAAAACAGTCTGGCAGTTGCTTCCTCACTTTTTTTTTCCTTACTATGGTGTTCATGAGCCATCATGAGTTGCCTAAATAGGCTGACTTTTTAGCTACCTAGCAAACAATGTAATGTTTTCTTAAGGAGTACAGAGCAGTCAAACATGAACAGTTTTCCTTCTCTTTTTTTTTACTTCGGAGGCCCCAACAGCACTCAAATTTATTTATTTGTTTATACTCATCTGGGTAAGCAAGCATCTTCATACTCCGTACTTTTTGGTCTGAGCTGGACTTGCGCCGGCTACCCTCCGGTCCCCAAGCCATGTCCTTACGGGCTGCCGACCACTACTGTCTATGTGAACTGCACTGTATATAACTTAAATATTACAGAAGTAACGAATTCATGCTCACTTTCGGTGTCTCCCATCACAGCTGGCAGAGGCAGAATACAGCCAGAGGCGTCCTGTACACTGAACACAGCCTCAGGGTTTGAACAACACTCACACAGGAGGAGGGCAGGTAGACAAGTTTACGCAGATCTGAATCAAACTGCTGGCACAACATCAGCCTTCTACTGTGACCAGAGCACATGCACGCATGGATGACAGTCAGATTCAAGTTATGATACAAGAATAACTGAGGTTAAAATGACAGACTGGATCCCTCATGTGTGCCTGCCTGTGCCTGCTGCTGACATACCTGACAGGTAGAGTGCCAGACCCCCGCCCAACTCGTCCCCGAACTTCTCACCTCGATTTGTTCGATTCACTTCACAGGACGGTTAAAGTTTTGAGTTTTGGCTTGAAATGGATCAAAAAGGAAGCTTGTGAGAAAGGCGAAGGAGGGAATAAGAAGAACCGGTGTCTCCACAGTGGCAGTAAAAACACTCTAATAAACCAACGGAGAGTCTCGCAGACTTTCTGGCGATCAGAAGTCTTAATGGACAAGACATGAGATAGAAGAAACAGACAGTCCACATCTGTGTTGGTCACTTGATGGGAAGCAGTGTTTAAGATCAATACTGATGGACAAGGGGGTGGGATTGTGGTGTCCAGTGCATTACTGCTGGCTCTTCTGGCATATTCAAATGTGTCCCAGCTGGGACTCGGAGCAGACTTCGGGTTTCAGAGAAATGTTGAGTCAGCACACAAACGGGCTGCCGGGGCTCTGAGGAAGCTGCTGATTGAAGGTAGATGATGATTTTAAAAGGTTTAGTTGAATATTTCAAGACACGACTACTGAATGTGAGACACACATTCATTTTGAGCTAATAGGACAAGCTGTAAACCCAACACTGACATATTATAACCTTATAAAGTTCATGACAAATAATTCACTGTCCTTTTAGCTCTGTTTTTGGTCTCCACCATCTCCAAAAGGAAATATCTGTCTCTTTAGCTGCTAAATGCTCCACTATGTCCACAAGCTAATTGCTAACTTTATCTGTCTGATGTTTGGTGCTGGGCAGGTGGCATATAGCGGGTTTATCAAAACTTTTATGCTGAAAACAGCTCCCTGCTGTGGCTAAATAAACGGGGTTAACAAGAGCGGTGGGATTACAGTAAAATTGTGGGCTGTAAAACCAAAATAATGAGCTGAAAGATGCTAAAACGCAGCATAAAGGGGAGGGAAACTGCAGAGCCTGATGTTAATTCTCTGTCTTTACGCTGTCATAGGAGCCATTGTTAGTATAAAATTATTGATTAGCGCAGCTCTAACAAAATCAATAGCATCACAGACCTTCCATTACTGTCTACTGTTGTCAAATTAAAGATCCTTCCATACCGAAGCTGTTATGTTTTATGCAAACTCCTCTTCTCATGCAGTTGTCCAAATAAAAATGATTTGATAGGACAAACATACACTATATCAGGCCTGGGCAATAAAATATTAATGATCTATATCCGCAATAGATGTTTCATCAATAGCAATGAGAAAACGTTCAATAAAACATGCAATAGTTTCACTTAAATGGAATAAATGCAAACTGCTATTAAAGAACATAACGAATATGGCCTGCCTCTTAAACAGCCTATCATATCCCCAAAGTATCTGGAAACAAAATATTGATAAAGGAATGAGCAGAGGGTGGGATCATTTTTATTATATTTGTATGAGTCTATACATGTTTTTTTTTTTTTTTTTTTTGCATAGTTTGCCTTTAAATGTTAAACTTTTTTTCTCCCAGTCTTTGATAAAATAACCAGTAACTATCAAAAACGGAAATAAAACGTTTTAATGCGATGCATTTTTCAGCTGTATCGCCAAATTCTACACTATATACTTATGTATAGCATTTGAGTCAGCTGCACGACATTGCACACATTTTTATTTCTAAAGAAAAAACGATCTATTGCTATTACAATTCCCACTCCTGTTGACTTTTTTCACTGTCCCATTCCAATCCTTTATTTCACAATTAATAGTGAAATTGATTCCAATCCCGCAGGACACGGAATTCCTGAACAGGAACAGGATTCCTGAAAAAATGTCAGCCACTCCTGCATAAGGATACGATATAAGACTGCAGGCACAATCCTTTATGTTAGAGTGCATGTATGTCTCATCCTACACATTAGGACTGCACACTTTGGTAAAAAAAAAGGTCATGCTGTGATTATTTTGGCTGAAATTGTGTTTGCAATATACGATACAATTAGCGGAAATGATCGTTTTTCATTACAATTCATTTTTATTCATTTAATTACGTTCAATGGAAAAAAAAAACATTAAAATCACGGCCGTGTGATATTTATTGAGGTCTCTGGCCCATTTTTTATTTTTCATAAAACTGCAATTTAGTTTGGTCTGCGATTTTGATATGCTCTTGGCCGTACTGAGATTTTATTGTTATTGTAATTAAATGGCTCTGAAAGAAATTGTATTGGTGACTGTTTCTAAATCACTGCATTGAATTGAACTGTATATGTGGATTCCATCATTCTCATCTTCATGCAGTGCATCAACTAAATTAAATCTGTATATAAGTGTGCGGAAAAAGTCTTCTAAGTGTGTGAGATGATAAACTGACTCTGGTCTGGCAGCCATGTCCATTTCAGCTCATTACAGCCATTAGAGGATGGGCGTAAGCACGATAACAATGCAATCATCTGTGGTCTGCTGCATGTTTTTGTGGTATTAAGGTTTGTGAAAGGGTGAAGACCTCGGGGAAAGAAGCGGCACGTGCAGTGATGTCATCCATCGAGCAGAAGCTCGCAGATTTACAGCCAGATGTCCCTAAACATTCGGCTTTAACCCCACCCTCTCCTCTCTGGCAAACTAGCTCTGATTCACCAGGCACAGGGCCCTAACTGACTAATAAATCAAACAGGCTTTTCATGTGTTTTACATCCTTAATCAGTATTATCATTTCACGCTCAATTACATCACTCACTTAAAGTGATTGATGTCACCATGAACACCTGGGCTGCGGTAGATTAAAGTGTCGTCATATAAAACCATATTATGTTTATTTGACAGTGAGTGAGAGTGAAAAAAAAATCAGCAATTTTAGGGTGGTAAACTCTATTGATTTATTTTATGTTTTTCACAATTAATGGATTAATTGTTTAGTGTATTAAATGTCAATTGTTTCTTTTATCCAAACAACGATCCAAGACCCAAACATCCTTCATTTACTCTCATAAAGGACAAAGAAAAGCAGCAAATATTTGATATTCTGCAAGAAAAATGTCTGAAACAGTTAGGTGATTATCAAAACAGATGCCAGTTTGTTTTCTTAAAACAATGTATTTGATAACCCATTAGCTGTTGCAGCTAACATTAGCAGTCAGCCACTTCCTGGCTAACATTACCGATTTGATAGTGCTACAGAGTAAGGTGTAAAGTGATTCTGAAATATCATCAAACATCTTGGAAATATATATTTAACCCTAGAAACAGGCGATAACACACCGGATGTAATCAAGCTTCAGCTGCTGTGCAACGTTAGCTAGCTGTCTTGCCGTTTCTTCACCCAGCTACCTGGCCAAGAAAAGTTCCTGGTCGGTCCGTAACATTATGTGACACTTTTCTCTCTGGACTCATATTTCTGTGTAATGTTAATACTGTTACAACACAAAAGTGTGTTACAAGCACTTTTCTTTGTGTTTTATGTGGTAGTAATAAGGTTGTAATGTTAGCTAGGAAGTGGTTGTACGCAAATGTTAGCAAAAGTAGCCAATGTTATCAAATATGTTGCTTAATGTCCCTCCAGATTTTCACTATCCACTGTTTTTCAGTTGCTAATCCACTGGGAAGCAGTGAAATAATAACGATTTGTCAGATTTTCTACATTTATATGACTTGGAACCACAACGTTTGAGCTTCTTGGGCGTGTTGTCAGAGGAAAATGGCCGCTGTGTGAAAATGGTAAATTGCAGTATATTTTGACAATACACTTGATATCATACAAACATTTTCGACTATTTATCCTTTCATGTAATTAATAACAATGTGGTGGAAAAGGAAAATAATACCAGCCTCCAAGGTCTCAGTTTACTTTCTGGTCAATACTCAGTCAAGCAAACCAAAGAAATCTGAGATATATATCTTCTGCCTGTGTTTTGTCATTCTTTACATTCCTGAAGCACAAGTTCAAAGTTATATTGAGGTGACTGGGAGCAAAGATAATACAAGATAACAAACAGCCAGGAGAGGCAACAGGTCCATGTTACACTCAAAAGGACTCAAGTTTCACAGGAGGAAAACAAATATGGCTTCTTTAGCCAAACACACAATGAGTCGCATACTTGGAAAGCACCTTCACTACTCCTCCAGAAAAAAAACATAACACAAGAGAGAGGAGAATTATCTCTTCGTATTTCTATTGTGCACAAGTGTGTGTGCGTGAGACTTTTGTTTTGATCGTCTTCGGATAACTCACTGTTCAGATTTCAGAGCGAGACTCGGGGGCTTTTTCACGTCTGAAACATCAGATGCTCGGAGGAAAACCGAGCCGGAGTCTCCGGCATCAAAAGATGTTTCACATTCCTCTGTTTTTGCCCTGCTGTGGTATTTTATTGTCTGGTTTCATTGTTGGTTTCATTCCAGCGAGATAAGTCACTGAGCTCTGTCCTCACAGACACGGCGTGATCATTTATTCATGTCTTCATAAATCTGTTTCCAAATAATTCACAGACCAAAAAGCATCCTGTAGACGCAGCTAAAAGGAAGATGGGTGCAGATCAGGTCTAGACGCAGACTAATACTCCTTTACTACTTCCATTTCAGTCCTTAGGAGGTACAAATATATTTTATTAGTGTCCATTATAGCAATTATAGTGGAGCATTTTTCCAACAGGAGCTGTAGAGCGTATTACCCTGATCCACATGAAGAAATCTAATCAATCTAATTTATTTTGAGCACAACTCATCATTCATTTGCCTCTGAATCACATTCAAATGCTCAAATGTGAACCGCTATGATACGTATAAACGTAGCTAATCTGAAAAATCACCGCTTTCACCACTTCTTAATTGATCAGCAATGGGACAGACAACGAATAGTGAAAATCTGGAGGGACATCAGGCCTTATTTCAAGCTAAAACAAGATAATTGATAACCAGTTGGCTATCGTTACACAACAGCTAATGTTAGCATTCAGCCACTGCCTAGCTAACGTTACCGACCTCATTACCGCAACACAAAACACACACAGTGCTTCTAACACACTTTTGTTTTGGATGTAATCTATATGAACATTACACAGAAATGTGCCTAAAAGTCAACTTAACTGTTAGTCAGTACAAAGCGTCTCAGTGGACCACGTTTTCATGTATTTATAAAGAAAAAAAAAAATCAAATACCATTCAGCGTACTGCTCTTAACGGTGCTGTAACTGCTATTAGCAAGTTAGCTGTCCTTAGCTAACTTGCTAACAGCCTCCGAGACCAATGGAGGCCGGTTTGACGGGGATTACAGCACCTGAGGTGATTTAACGTGACGGACTTCGGAGACGATGAATACACGGCAGGTTCAGGCAGGGACAGGGGACGTGAACCTGTAGAGGAGGGGTTTGTAACTAGCGACTAAATTTGTGTAGTCGCTAGGTTAGTTTTAGTTTTATTTGTTTTCCTCCATAGCGTTGATAAGTCGGCGAATGTTTGTTTTTGTGAAGATGGAAGTCTATTAATTCCTGTGTTTTAAGCAATGAGAGTTGTGCGAGGTTAATGTGAACAAAACAAAATGTTCAAAATGTCTGGTAGTTTTGACACATTCAGAGTCATTAGCATTTTTGCCATTAGCATTTAGCAGGCAGCTCACTTCATGTCCCAAAAATATATATTTAAATAATTAAATTCATATCATGAATATACAACAACTGGTCAATTAACAGCTTGAACTGATGACTATTGGTCAACTAGGAAAATCTTTAGTTGGGGGGCAGCCACAGAAATATATGTTCCAGTGAGCAAATTGTCACATAACGTTACTGATTTAACCAGTGAGCTAACATTACATAGCAAGTTGATTACACTGATTGTATTCTACTGCCAGGCTGAGTATTAAATGTGTCCAGGATGTGTGTTGATATTTCAGGATTAATTCACACCTCACCTATAATTTCATGTAACAGTATAAAACGGTAACGTTAGCTAAGTTAGCTGTTGCTTAACTGCAGCTAATGGCTACAATGGTTGTTGTTTTAGCTGGAAATATGTGCTGATATCTCTCCAGATTTTCAACTATCCATCGTCTTTTCAGTTGCTGATGAATCAGGAAGCAATAAAATGACAATGATTTCTCAGATTCTCTGCGTTTATACAACTTGCGACCTAAAACACAACAGTACCCTTGAGCTTCTCACCCTGAGCATAATGTCAGAGGAAAATGGCCACTGTGTGAATATGATGAATTGGCCATAATTAAAGTGATTATTTCATTTCCTGCTCATGATTTCAGTCATTGAAAGTCAGGCAATTAATTGCAATGCCTGTTTCACGTGGGGATTCAGCAGCCTCATCAATGTTAATGATTTGAGTGATGTAATGATGGCTGGAGATTATTTCATGCCACTTACAACAACGTGACTGGGGATTGATCAGTGAAATTGTTCACTGAACTAATCAATCCTCTCCAAATGGAGCCTGGTGTTGACACTAGTACACACTATACACTGCTGGACACACACGTGGCTGGACATGAAGCAGACAGATAAACAACAACAAAAAACTCAATGTTGATTGAAACTCTAGCTGATATAAAACTTTCTTTGAGTCTTTTGATTTTGGGATGAAGCTATTTAAGCAACCGAGCCTGGAGAGACTCAGCTGGTATTTCCTTTCTTCTTTCTTTCTTCATTTATTTCTCCCTTCTGTCCTTCTGAATCTGCCAAAAACAGACGTGGCCAAAGTACAGCCATTTTGTACTCAGCAGAGGTACAGATGCTTCTGTAAACAAAGACTCTGGTAAAAGTAGAAGTGATTCAACTTCTTTAGTCAAGTTAAAGAGAAACAGTACAGGCTCAGAAATGTACTCAAAGTACAAAAGTCTCCTTCTGTTCCTGCACAAAGCTAACTGTACCTCACCTTTTCTTCGTGTCGGTTTCCTGTTTCATCCTGTTAAGTCGTTTTTGTCTTATTACGTCTTTTACGTCATTGTCTTATTGTTACGTCATTTTTCGCCGTGTGGCGTCTCTATCATTGTTTTCATCTTGTTATGTCATTTACATTGTTTTCTCTTATTTTACCATTTAAGTTGTTTTGTCTTTTATTACGTAATTTTTGTCTTGTTACGTTGCTTTGGTCTTGTTGCGTCTTTTACATTAATTTCGTCTTGTTACGTCTTTTACAGTGTTTTCCATCTTGTTAGATCTTTTAAGTTGTTTTGGTCTTGTTAGGTTTTTCTTTTGTTACTTTTTGACATAATTTTTGTCTTGTTAAATATTATAATCATTTCCCATCTCTGGCCATAAATAAAAATTCACAACAGTCTGGGTTCACTCAAAAAAAAGTGTGTGAGGTTGAATAACAATAATAATGAGAGTGAGGGTCATTTTTCATAATATTCTGACATTTCATTGACCAAACGATTATTTGATTATTCGATAATGAAAATAATCATTGGTTGCAGTCTTTCTATTGAGTTGTAAAAAATTATGAATTTTCTGTTCACAGTTTAATTCTTTAAACAGAAAATTTGCCTTAAAATGAATCAAACTCAGACAAAATGCAAAGTCTCTATAGCAGCCATGTGAATTTTAAACTTTGTTGCAGCTGTGACGCTCTCTCCTTTTGTTTCCTCCTGGCTGAAACCACACCCTGCTGCTGCTGCTGCTGCCGCTGCTTTGTTCCTCCGACTCTACTGAATATTCACATATAGGCGGCGTTGCGCTCTGTGGCTCAGTGGACTTTTACTGGCAGATATATTCAGCCTTTAGAAATGACACATGGGCAGACACAAAATCACAGGCTTGTGCACACAAACACTGTCTTGTTTATCACTGTCTGTTTCTGCCTCCCCTCTCTTTTTCTTTTTTTAAAAACTCTGTCTGACTCTTTCTGTCTGTCTTACAGTGAATCTATCTGCTGAAGGGGATCCCACCCAGACCCCCGAGACAGTGGGGGGGATGGGGTCCTTATTGATAGGGAAGATTGTGAAAATAAATAACACAGACAGAGTTTTACATTACATCCTGCATAATATACATATTATTGCATTATTTGGCACACAAAAAAAAACAAAATCCTACAAATATTTGCTCACCACACACACAGAGATGCTCACAATGATGTTTGTGTGAGTGTGTTATTTTTGTGAGCACACTCGTGAATGCACATCGCTCACATAAAGGCTCACATAATGGCTCCATTGACCAATAAAGCAGAAAAGACTGAGGGGCCATCAATGACCTATTTTAAACCTCGCAGACTGTATGGCTGCAGGCCACGGACAACTTCAGAAATCAGTTAAGATTCTCATCTCATCTCAGAGCAAACCATCGACCCAAAGAGTTAAAAAAAAAGATTGTTTGTTGTTTTTTAATTATTATTATTTGTGCACATGATTAAAAGGAAAATGTTTTTGAATTTAGCAGCATAACAACAGTCAGTGTGGAACCCTTCTGCAAAATGACCATCAACAGCTGGCTGCTCTAATGACTGTTTTCATTAAATAGCAATTAATCTCCTGATTATTAATTGTTTGGTCTATAAAATTTAAGAAAATACCAAAGAATGCCCAATCTGACCTCATCAAATTAGTTTGTTTTGTTTGACCAACAGTCAAAAACCCAGAAATTTTCAATTAATTATCACATGAAACAAAGAAAAACATAATTCCTGACAGTTTAGTAACTCTAACAAGGGAATCTCAGCGTTCTCTCTCATTTGTTCATGAAAAATTAATCTAATAAAGAATCAGTTCTTAATAGTTTCTGATCATTTTTCTGTTTACTTTTTTTTTAGGGGTTTTTCTTTTTTTTTTTTTTGTAAATTTACCACTTTGATCCCCCAAAATATCCCATTTTTTTTCTCATAAATTTGTGAGGTTTGTTTTTTTTTTTTACCACAGTTTTCTTTATGAATTTCATTTTTTTTCAGATTTTTCTCAAAAATTTCTATTTTTGTTTCTTGTAAATTCACCACTTTAATTCTAAGGAGCATCCAAGTTTTTTTCCCTCATAATTTTCTATTTTTTTTCTTGCAAATTTAGTACTTTAATCTAAAAAAATTACATTTTTTTCTCCTGTAAATTTAGAACTTTCAAACAGAAATATTACCCCCCTTCATCCAGCAGGTCTCCAGTTGTACAAAAAAGAGTGTCTGGCCCTACTTTTGCTGCATTTGCTGTACCTGACATTAGGTTTAAAATATGAGATATAGCAGTATTATGTGCTGTATATGTCAAATGATTAATGGATTAAAAAAAAATGGTATTTGGGCCGTGAAGACAAACACAGTTCAGTCTCAATTTATTGTTCAGTCAGACGAGGATGACATCATCTCTGACAGCAGCTATTTAGTTCAGGTGACAGAGCCTCTTCCTGCTTTTCTTTACATGTGCACCCCTCTGGGAATAACTCACACACTGTTAATCCAGCTGGTGCCATCTGGCCACAGTGAACACACACACACACAGCACACAACACACACACACACACACACACAGAGAGAGAGAGATGGATGCATGCACTCAAACACACACAAAGCCACAAGACATTTAGCTCTGAGCCTCAGTGTGCCTGCTGTGTCTTCCTGGTCCTCTCAGGTCTGTGGTGTAGCGGTGGGGATAAGACAGTGATGGAGGCCGATATGATGGTTAATGTGACAGCAGCCGGGTCGGCCTGTTTAAGCCGAGGCATTGTGGGTAAAAAAAAAAAAAAAAAAAAAAAGACTCTCTTGAGTCTGCAAGCTGAGCACTCAGGCAGGGAGCTGCACCTCAGTGTGAGCAGTGAAGCAGTGGATAATGGTATATCCCACCCCCCTGAGGGGAACATGCTGCCAGGATACATTTACCAAACCACCTCTGACACTGCACAGGGGTGTGAAAACACCGGGACACAGACAAAGACAGACAGAAAACACACACACAACATACCTTTAACATTAGCCATGCCCCGATCATGTTTTTTGTAGCCAGTCGTAAATGCCATTCGTCTCAAGCCGTAACAGCCATTAGCAATCTTTCTTCTTCTTTTTTTTTTTTTTTTTGTTGTAGCAGCTATTATTGCAGTATTTGATCAGTTTAATAATAAGCCAAACTGGACCGTTAATACCTAATTTTTCAAGTACGACACAAAAACCCATGAAAGCGAGTGGAGTTGTAAGTCAGTGAGTTTTCACAACATGTTTCTGCAAATATTTCACAATAAAAGCCTTGCTAAGAAATGTTTGTTTTTGTCTACTGAAACATTGGAGGGCTTTAAATTTGAAGCACTGCAGCCAGCCACCAGGGGGCGATCAAGGAGAGCTCTCATGTTGTCCACTTGTAATATACAGTCAATAGTTTGTATTAACAGCGTATGCAGTAACTTTAACTGGGCAAATGGCAGTGGATCAAAACATGGCTTTGCACTTTTGCAACTGACAAATTAGCTAGCTAGCTAACCCCGCTGATAATCATTGTGACATGATGGTTATCAAGAGCTGGTTTGTATCAGACTTATATTGAAAACGTAAAACAACTGGGTGATTGTTGTAACTTTCCAGCAACACAAATTAGTTAGCAACTTATTGTAGGAAACATAAAAGTGTGGTACTGGTTTGCCCGTATGGTATATTATGAACAAAAGTTGGTATGCATCATCATCTCTTCAGGCACAACTTACAAATTATGCATTGTGTTGGTATGTTTTTAATTTGAAGAGATTTTAAGACAAGACAAGTAATTTTACACACTGATTTTTCACTGTTATGCCATGTGCCACTTTTAGATTATGGTTTAAATTTTGGATAAACTTGAGTAATTCGTGTTAGAACCCTTGTCAGGTAATTTGGGAAAAAACCTGAAAGATACTACAGATGTTTGACAGTTAAAGTGCTTTCAATGTATTAAGAAACAAAACTGAAAAAGAGTAATTTCAAAATTGTCCATATTTGTCCATATCTTGTGTTTGATTCTAGTGATTGTCATCAATGTGCTGGCACTGACATCATTTCCTAAGTGATTAGTGATCCCCCCCAGCATGGCTTGGACTCATGACCTCAGTATTTCTACAATCCTTCCGCTAACACACAAGAGGAGCTGGGTTAAAGAAAGATTATATGACTGAATCAGGACCTGCAAAAAAAATCTAAGCAGATATGTCATCTGGGAAAGAGGATCACATGAGGTCAGCAGGCGATTCCGAAGGTGGAGACGGTCTGTTTTTCTGCCTCACATTCCCGTCATTCTTGCTGCAGGGTCTTAGGACACAGAGAAGACACACATGTGTCCGGCCTTATGACAAACCCATCCCGAACTCACATGTGAAAATCACATGAGACCAGCTCCAGTTCAGCTGCAGCACCGTGATCCTTCTCCCAGTCACACAGGAAGAACGTGACGCCACGTTAAACAAATGTTATTTTTTTTAAATCCCACCGAGGGTGGCGAAATGTTCGAGGACAGAGAACAACAACACCCTGTGGTGTTCTCCGCTCATATTAGGACAATAAATAAGAATGGGGTCTGATTCATTTCCCAACCTCTGACCTGGTGCGGTGAATCCCTCCCGGCTGTGATAGATGATGTTTCCATCAGTCAGAGTCAACATATGGTTAACTTCTCACACTACAAGAATCCCAACCGCTGACCATGGAAACATCAAACTCATATGCCCAGCATGAGGGCACGTGGATGACTTCATATGTTCCCTCTTACACATCTTTTTATAACTCTTTACATTCTCGTTTTTTTCTGCCTTGCGCCCACATGCAAACTGAAAGTGAGCTGAGCGACTCTCCAATGTGAGAATAAGACTACTCAGCAGCTTATCTCAGCTAAACTGCATCAATTTCAGCAAAGACAGAAGATGCTGCTCCACCCTTTTCATATAATTCCAGTTCCAAAAAAAGTTGGGACATTGTGTAAAGTTTAAAAACAAAAGCACAATGATTTGCAAAAACTTGTGTCAATTAAATACAGAACAAAGACAAGATATTTAACGTTCAAACTGATAAACTTTATGTTTTTTGTAAATATACCTCAGTCTCAATTGATGCCTGCAACACATTTCAAATAAGGAGGATGTTTACCACTGTGTTACATCAACTTTTCTTTTAACAACACTCAGCAAGTGTCTGGGAACTTCATAAGGGTCAGGACAGGTCTGAACTGCAGGCAGGTCAGTCTAGTACCTGAATTCTTTTCATATGAAGTCATGCTGTTAGAACACGTGCAGAATGTCTTAGCATTGTTCTGCTGAAATAAATAGGGACGTTTCTGAAAAAGATGGCCGGATGGCAGCATATGTTGCTCCAAAACCTGTATGTACCTTTCAGCTTTAATGAGGCCTTCACAGGTGTGACAGTTACCCATGATGCCATGAGCACTAACACACCCCCATACTATCACAGAGGCTGACTTTTGTCGGTGTTGGTAATTCAGTCTTTTCCCCATTTAGCCTGCACACACTATTTCAAGACAATGGAAATGTTGTACCCGTGCACATCACATTTCTTTACCACTCTCTCCGTCAGCCCATCACAGATGAGCTCGGCCTCAGAGAAGTCTGCAGTGTGTGTGGATGTTGTTGACAAATGACTTTCAATGTGCATGAGAGAGTCTTAACTTACATTTGTAGATGCTGCTGACGACAGTTTTCCAAAGTGTTCCTGAGCCAATGTAGGATCATTTATACAATTATGTGGGTTTTTAGTGCAGTTTTTAATGCAGTGCGCCTGAGAGGTCAAAGGTCACTAGCATTCAATATTGGTTTTCGGTCTTGACCTGATGACAATTTGCCCATGCAGTTTTTCACAAAGTGGTGAACCCTGTCCCATCCATGCTCGTGAACAACTGAACCTGTCAAGGATGACCCTTTAATATAATACTGTCACATACCTGTTATCAATTAACCTGTTTACCTTTCGAATGTTCCAATAAGTTTTTTTTAGCATCCCAACTTCCTTTTGTTGCTCTTGTCCCAACTTTTTTTTTAAACCTGTTGCAGGCATCAAGTTCAAATGAGTGTATATTTACAACAAGCAAACAATTTTAAACAGTTTGAATATTAAATATTTAGTCATTGTACTGTATTCAATTGAATGTAGGTCAAAAAGGATTTTGCAATCAGTGTATTCTGTTTTTATTTACACAGTGTCCCAGCTGTTTTGGAGTTGGGATTGTATGAACAGACATATAAGGACTCCACTGAAGGAATAACACAGGACCAGGGCTTGTGGTTAGGATGATGGCTGTGTGACAAAGGCTGGAGGTGGAAATGATGCTACATCTTGAGATCCTGCAAGTCCTTGAGCCATACCCTGTTCCTTCCCCAGGCCCTGACCTAAACCAAAAATCAGCTAATGGAGGATCACATGCACGGCTCACACGGTCTGCTCAGTACAAAGGCATTCCACGAGATAAAAGTGGTCACTGGAAGCTCATTTTCGATCTACACTCGCTGACCCACAGACATTTGAAACTATTTTTTAACCGTCTATCACCGCCTCCCTCTCTCTCTGTCTGTCTCTCCGCCTCTGTCGAACAGGATTTCCTCCAGACACAAAGACCACCGTGCACTGCCAAACAGATAAGCTCGGGCCAGTGACTTGACACAAGAAGCCCATTCCTGTCATTCTTACTTTATTACAAAAGGTGTTGATCCCACCGCTGAGCCCCGACATGAAACACATGTGCAAACAATTAACCTTCTCACATATACACGGGGACACTCCCAATTACAGCTGAAACATGAGGGGAGGCTTTACATCTACACTATGCCAGTTAAAGCCAGTAATTAAATGACTTTAATGCATAACTGTTGACTTCTTTCTTAGATTTAAAGGTCCAGATGTAAGATTTACCAAGGTTATATATCATAAATAGCTTACAATATTCACAAATATGTTCTCATTAGTGTTTAATCACTTGAAAATAAGAATCATTGTGTTTTCATTACCTTAAAATGAACTGTTTACATCTACAAAGGGCGCAAGTCCTCTTCTACGGAGGCCACCATGTTGAGCCTCCATGTTTAGACAGTCTGGATGCTCAGAATGGACAAACACTGGCTCTAGACACGCCCTTTTTCATCTTTCGCAAGTTTCATGACCACCATAGTTTCTCCTACTGGCTTGGAAAGGGAGAGTGAGGCGAGGTTTTTGCAATCTGCTAGCTCACCACTAGATGCCACTAAATCCTAAACATGGTAAGAGGTTTACAAAATCATGTGGCGACAGTCCAAAAAGATCAGCTCCACTCAAAAATCTGTTTATTTTACGTTTACATCCTCTAAAATGTCTGACCTTGACTTTTCTGACTTGTATCTGTGCAAACTTTGTCACTGGCGAGGACTTCCCTAAAATTTGAAATTCAAACACACCCTTGACAACCTCGACTTGGTAAACAGCTAATAATCACAGCAGAGATACGTGTCTGGAGGGGAACTTCAGTGACCAATGAAAAATGCTTTAATGCTTCAAACGCTGGACAGATGTGAGCTCAGGATGCCTTCAAGTGAAATCACCGGCAGTGTTAATGCTTCAGCAGGGAAACAGAAGACGTCTTACCTTCCCATAGTCGGTGGTGAGGACGAGAGACGAATCATCAGAGGAGTTGACGGTGGAGGGGAGGAGCTGTTCTTTGTGTCTCAGCCAGACACGGGCCCCCTGCAACACAAAAGCCACAACAGCACCATTAGCATCTGGACACAGGGCTCATATTGGAGTCATGCGTTTGATGAGGAAAGTACTGGACATTTGCATTACAAACACATCTTAAGAACGTAGCTCATGTGTTTTACGCTTGTGTTGACCAGCACTAGAGAGCAAAGAAATATTCCTAGCATGAATGTGCTAGGTGAGATTATTCATAAAAAAGCAGGGATTCTGTTTTTCTTCCTTTAGTCTTTTTTCCATTTTTCTCTTTTTCTCAGCATTGCTCACTGCTCTTTGCCACATAGCTACTCCCACACCACATAAAAACTGGCACGGTTATCCTCTTATTAAACTGTCATTACCTTTTAGTAGAGCAACGATGTTTGCCAGGCCTGCACGGGTGTGTCAGAGACTAAACCTACTACTCAGAGTCATACACACTCTGTAAAACTGTCAAAAAGGCTTGCAGTCTTTAGCTGTCAGGGTTAATAAAAGATTATTAAGCTAAATGAATGTTTGTCACTTGAACAAATCAATGAATACAAATGTTTTTATGACCATGATCCTTTCTTCTTTTCTATCAGACAAACCACAGCACAATTCTTCCCATAGTCCCAGAATAGATCCTGGTTTCAGACAGAGATTAAAACCAGTGCCACAGCTGATCTGGGCGGCCTGGTCTCCTGTGTTTGTGTATCTGTGTGAAGTCACTGACCTTCCCAGACATGTTTGTTAGCAGCTCAGTAACCAGCAGCAATAACAGGAATCTGTGGCTGATTGCTCAGACCGACTGTCATTTCCTTGCAGAGGTAGAAGACACATTTATAGAACCGGCTGCCTTTCAATAATGGATGAGAACGAATGACTGTGCCATTCAAAGTGTAAATCTGTATGGATGACTACATTTTTGGTTAAACAATAAATTATTGATGATGATCTGATTCTGAACCTATGAACTTTAAAGGGACATTTTACATTTTGGGAAATATACTTAATTTACTTTCTTGCTGAGATTTAGATGAGAGGACTGATACAGGTGTCATGTCTGCCCATTAAATATAAAGCTACAGCTACCAGACAATTAGCTTAGCTTAACAAAAAAACTGGGAACAGGGAAACAGCTAACCTGGCTCACTTTGAAGGTAACAAAATTTGCCTACTAAAGTTGCTAAAAGTTGCCAGTTTAGTGGCATATAACCACTTGACTGGAGCAAACACATTAGACACATTGTGTGGCAGCTAAAGTTAACCAAACTGTGTGGCAGCTAAAGATAGCTGTACCGTGGGACAGCTAAAGTGAGCCACACCGTGGGCAGCTAAAGTTAGTCACACTGTGTGGCAGCTAAAGTTAGCCGCACTGTGTGGCAGCTGAAGTTAGCCACACAATAGGCAGGTAAAGTTAGCTGCTGATAAATGACAACATATATGACATTGTGTAACCACAGACACTGTGATCCTGCATGTCTGAAAAGATAACACAGATAAACAGATTAGTGAGTTGTTGTCATGTTTTGCAAGATAGTGCAATGTTCATAATACACTGCGCAAAGTGCTGTACATTTCAACAGCATTTATATGACTTAGTTATTGAAGAATGTGATTAATGGCTTCAAATGTTTCTTCACAATATTTTTCAGACAACGTTTAACTTCATCGATTGATAAATTGTGTTCAATTGTTATGTTTTCTTACTTTAAGCCCAATCGACAAGTCTGAATTAAACATTTCTGTTTAATCGACAGGTAAATTAGTCACTAGGAACATCCCTAATGTGCGCTTTGAAGAAATTTGCCCTGAAAGTCAGCCTCTCTTGTAAGCCTGTCTTTGACCAATGTAACACCATTAATCATTACAAGTGCCACCATCGAGGTGGCCGGAGAAAACGCGCAGCAAAAGGGAACTGTGTGTCCAACAGAGCATAAAACTGAAGAGATCAATATGCATGGATTCCACTAGGAAACCTAATACAAGGTCACCACTTCCAGACATCAATCCTCATTAACTATTAACAACAGGCTGCCACGTGTGCACACTCACACTCTCATCCACGGAGGCACCAGGGTCAGAACGAAGATCGAGATGCTTTTGTTTAATACGCTAGATATTTACGTGAAATGCGATCTGCTTGTTACAACGCTGAATCAGCCAGACAAAGGGGAATTAGGTCAATATAGAATTATTCTGAGTCCATTAAATTAACTTGCTTAGCAGCTCAGGGTGATGATTGGTCTCCATTGTTTTCTTTAATTTGTGATTCAGGCTTCCTTTCTGGACAAAGGGCCACTCAGCCCGAGCAGCCAGGCCGGTCTGCAAACCCACTTCCATCATCAAGGATCTTTTTCTTTTTCAGTCGGCTAATGGAGGGCAGCTAAATGTGGCTCTCTCAAACCACGGGGGACAGCGGTGAGTGGGATAAAGGGGGTCGTGTAAATTAGGAGTAGGCTGAGGTGGGGGGAGTGAGACAAGAGGGGAAAGAGGAAGGGTGCAGGCACCTGATAAAGTCCCGCCTCCCATTGTGTGGAAAAAGAGGCAGGCAAACATCAGGACACTAATGTAACAGAGGTATTCTCCTCAACACATGGCCACACATTAACTTATTTTACATTTAATATGCAGGCTTGGGGAGTAATGGATTACATGTAACAGGATTACGTAATTAAGATACAAGAAAAGGTAACTGTAACTCTTTACAGTTACAGAAAGAAAGAGTCATCAGATTATGGATACATTTTGTAGAAATTAGGATTATTAGCAGGATTACAATTTTAACATACATTTTAAAATTAAGAACAATATTTTACATGTGCAGTGCAACACAACAGTTTACAAATCTCAGAACACCACTCCAGTGTCCGTGAAACCAGCTAATCTTACAACTGCCAGTTCATTATCATGGCCTCTAGTGGAAAAAATACCGCGTTGGGTCAAAATTTCAAAAACCAAAGAAGAGGAACAACATCAAAAGACGCTGACAATTCCACCTTCAGATGTGAAAATACTTTCTTCATCCAAGAACTCAACATCTAATTTTAAGACACATTACAGTAAAGACAAACTTCAAGCATTAGCTACACAGACCAACCACTAGCTACATAGACCAACCGCTAATGTTAGTAATAATTATAATAATAATTATAATAATTTATATAATAATAATAATAATAATTATCGCCATAGATGGACAAACAATCAATAAATTTAGCAAAGAAGATAAACTCATTGTATTAAACTCAACAATTTCATCATATTTGGCACTGATGTAATGGAAAGTAATCAAGTTACTTTAATATTGTGACACTTGGATTGAGTTACTGACTACATTTATATCAGAATACAATTTTAAAGCCCCCCTCCCAGCCCTGTTAATACGAGACGATTGGTGACTTCATTACCAGTGACCGACTGTGTCTGCCTGGTACCAGCTCGGCCTGTTCAGGGGAAAAGCTGCTTCACGTGAGTTCGCTGAGGTCTGGCGAGGAGATTAATGGTGTTTACTCTATAGATTTTAAGAAGATCAGTGGCTGTTACATAACTGGAAATCACAGGGAGTTAAAATTCAGCAGAATATTGCTGCTACGTCTTGTAAAGAGTGTTTGTACTCATGACTGCAACAGAGGAGCTGACAAAGTGAAGAAACATGCAGGTAGCAGGTTTAAATAAAAGGTAGATTACACAAGATGTTACAAAGAACAATACAGCAGGCAAGTCATGACACGGAAAGCAGTGGGGTGGCTTGTAATACACCACATCCATTATTGCTTCAATTTCAGTGACGCAAACATTAATTTTCCAAGAACTAGACTTGAATGGTTAAGTTGCTGAGTCAGAGTCTCGGAGGTTTTCCATTCAACATGAACAAAGACTCTCTTAGTAATAACTTTATAGATAAAGACAGATAAAACTCTCCACAAAGCATGCTCAGCTCTAGTTTTTAGACAGGAATTAGGAGACCCAATAATCAACATAATAACTGGATAATTAAATGACTCGACAGTATATCGCAAACCAAAAGTCAGCAACAAGCTGTCCCACAAAGATGCTAATTCTGGCTTGGCCTGCTGCACCAGCGTCTGTGGAGCAGAGTGACTTGCACTCTGGAGGACTGCCCACCAGGCACTATAATCAAAATTGTGCAGGAACAGCCAAAAACAAAGCTGTACAACTTTTGCAAATGTATTTTAGTTTTTTGTAGTTTCTACAAATCGTTTTAAGCTCATTCCTTTTTGCTAATTTCAGTTTTTGTTCATTTTCACATTTCAACAGACCTCATTTCCAAAAAAGCTGTGTAAAATGTAAATAAAAACAGAATGCAATGATTTGCAAATACTTTTTGGCTTGTATTCAAGTGAATACAGTATAAAAACAAGATATTTAATGTTCAGACTGATTAACATAATTGCTTTTTGTAAATATTCACTCATTCTGAATATGATGCTTGCAACTAGAGCTGCAATCATTAATCGATCGTTTAATTAATCGTCAACTTTTTTGATAATCGATTAATTGTTTTGAGTAATTTTTTATTAAAATATGCCCAAATTATCTGATTTATGCTTATCAATTGTTAATATTTTCTGTTTTTTTAAAACTCCTGTTAAACAGTAAACCGAATATCTTTGGGTTTTGGACATAAGACATTTGAGGACGTTGACTTGGGCTTTTAAAAACTTGATCAGCATTTTTCACCACTTTCTGACATTACACAGATCAAACCACGAATCGATTAATAATCGATTAATCAAGAAAATAATCAATAGATGATGAAAACAGTTGTTAGTTGCAGCCCTACTTGCAACAGGTTTCAAAAAAAGTTAGGACAGGGGCAACGAAAGACTGGGAAAGTTGTGTAATGCTCAAAAAAAATACTGTATGATCAGGTATTAAAGTGACATCATCAACAGGCTCAGTCATTCACAAGCGAGGATGGGGTGAGATTCACCACTTTGTAGAAAACGACGTGGGCAAATAGTCCAACAGTTTAAGAACAATGTTTCAACCATTTAAAATCCATAATATCATTAAAAGATTCAAGGAATCCAGAGAAATCTCTGCACGTAAGCGGCAAGACTGAAAACCAACAGTGAATGCCTGTGACCTTTGACCCCTCGGGCAGCACTGCATTAAAAACCCACATAATTGTAAACAGGATACCACAAGGGCTTGGGATCTGTGATGGTATGGGGGGCATCATGGGTAACCGTCACATCTGTGAAGGCCCCATTGATGCTGAAAAGTACATACAGGTTTTGGAGTAACACGTGCTGCCATCCGGACGTCTTTTTCAGAGACGTCCCTGCTTATTTCAGCAAGACGATGCTAAGACATAAGAACTTAAAAAGGGTAAAAACAAACAAAAAAGAAAAAGAACTATACACAAAAAGTAACATAAAGGCAGTCAATTGTTTTCTAATATCCCTCTCCGTCTCTGAGATGTTACACTTAGGAAATGTCAGAAGGCAGCAATTAAGGCCATTAGCTGTGGGTAAATGGTCAAACAACATGAAACAGTTTATCCTGGAAACATTTGGACATTTAGGTCGGCCTTAAACAAACCCTGGGGTCCTTCTGGATGACTAACTGAAGCTGGTAGACGTGGTGGTGCTCTTTGGTGACTCGAGGGCTCAACACCAGATGTGTTTGTCCATTTGTTTGTGTCTTTGTATTTGAGCGTGTGTGTGTGTGTCTTAAAGAGTCTGAGGCTGAAGGGTATAAAGTAGAGATGAATTGTCTCAGCAACAGATGGCCTCACCAAAACACCCCCCCCCACCCCCGCCCCACCCCTTGTCCCCTCCATCCTCAGGAGCTCCGTCACGAAGTCAGGACAAAGGCAACCACCTCTGACTGAGAGCTCAGGAGTTAACCAGGCGGAAATACCCCAAACAAAGACCAGCTGGGACGCTGAGGGACACGGGTATCAGCTCATGTTCAGTCCCCCAAACTTCAGTCACCTTCTGCAGCACAACTAACCACCAGTGACCACTGACCAAACCAGAGACACAGAGCTGAAATGATTAGTCGATTCATCAATCAGTTGTCAACTATTAAATTAATCATCTTGAGTAATTTTCAGCTTGATTTCAGCTTCTTAAATGTTCATATTTTCTGGTTTCTTTACTCCTTTATGACAGTAAACTGAATATCTTTAGGTTGTGGACAAAACAAGACATTTGAGGACGTCACCTTGGGCTTTAGGGGACAATGATCAACATTTTTAACCATTTCCTTTTTTCCATTTTACGGACCATGATAACGATTGACAGATTAACTGATAATGACAATAATTGATTGTTGCAGCCCTAAAACAGTATGTGTACTTCTTGCATGATCATCAGCTGTGTTTACATGAATCCTAATATTCCACAAATAATCAGAATAATAACCCAAACAAAAGTAGCTCTCGTAACCACCTCAACAGGAAGAGACTGGCTTGATCCAGCTGGATCAGAGGGAATTTTTAAACTGATTAATGCGTTCAATAGGAAATATTAGTGACTAATAACCATGTAAATGCTTATTCCAAACAATTATCTGTGGTTGGAATAAAATGGGGATGATAACAATAATCGATGATCAATTAATCAGTTGTGATAAGTAAAATTTAGTCAATCTACTATCAAATAAAGATCTGAAATACAACAGATTATTTTATGAGCGCGCTCTGCATGTTTATGTTATCTGATATTCAGGTGTTTGACATGTAGGCCTTTACACGTTTATATGTTTCAGAATATGAAATATGTTGCCGTGGAAATAAAGCTTTGATTGTTTGGTATTAGCAAAATGTTCATGTTTTTTTAATGATGATTAATCGATTAATCGTTAATGTTATCAGTGATCAATTATGGAAAGTCCCTACAAGTTGCAGCCCTAGAATATATTATTTTGGTGCATGTTTGCCCTTCTTGCGGGTCGGTCAGAAACCTGGTTGCAGCAAACAGAACTGGTCGGTAGTGGATACAACGTTTCCTTTAAAGACTTAAAGACACTAATATTGTTCCCAGGATATGATGCAGGTCCATTTTCAAAATTAAACCCTTCTGGAAACACAAACTGAAGCAACTTCTTCTGTTACATTTCAAGCAAATTAGGTTAGTTTGTGAAGCGCACTTGCACAACCGTCGCTCCAAACGTACGCAGGATACGACAGCCAGGTCTGCGTGTGTGAACGCGTAGTTAAAATCAAGTATTTCTCTGGCCGTAGGCCCTTCATTAGTGTGCAGAACCAGTCTACACATGTCAAAAAATTATATTCTGATTAATGCTTTGGGCAGGGCTCAACAATAAGGATTGTCTGCTTGCCCAGGACAAGTAAAATGTCAGGCTAGTAAATCTGGCAACGCACTTGGCCGATCGGGCAGGTGGTAAAAAAGAAGTAAACTTTTTTGATAATCGATTAATCGTTTAAGTACTTTTTCATGCAAAAATAGCAGGAAATCCTCTTTTCAGCCTCTCAGTTATGGAGATCTCCTGCTTTTCTTTGTTTATTATCATATAAAACAGAATATCTTTGGATTTTGGACAAAATGAGACATTTTCAAAAACTCTGAAAAAACTGGCATGGATATTTTTCATTTCATTTTTCATTTTACAGACATTGCAGCCCTCAATTAAACATGACAAACAACTTTAGTCTTGGTATTTGATAACCGTTAAAAAGTAAAACAGTTTGTTCGGGGGCAAGTAAAAATAGACTCTGGGCAAGTAGCTTTCATGCCCGGCTTGTCCAGCCTTGCCCAAAAAACTGTAACGTTGAACGCCGTCAAAGCAATCATTCAATTATGAAAATATTTGCCGATTTTAATAGTTGACAAGTAATTGATTAATCGTTGCAGGTCTAATTGTGATATTTGATTTAGGCCAAGTAGATTTCTTGCCGGACCAGGCAAGTTAAAAAAAAAAACATTACAGTTGAACCCTGCTTTAGGGCATGTAAACACACAATCACTTTATTTAGCCTCCGTGTAAATAGCTAAGTTTCTAATGAGAGTGATTTCAGTCAGATTGAAGGGTTGATTTTGTCCATGTGATCATAGCTGGTCAAAAGTACAGAGTTCATTTTGGGTTTAATCATTGTGTCTCAGTAAACTCTGTAACTCCTGATGTTTTAACGTCTCCACTAAAAAGCAAAGCTGAACTGCTGCCATGACATTTCCAGCTCGAGCTAATTTCAAATTCTCACTGCTGCACGTCACTGAGCACGCGTAGCACCGCTGAGGCAGAACCAGCTGACAATGGTAATCCGATCCACCAAAACAGGCCGCGCACCGACGTCCCATCATGCTCTCTGACACAGAAACCACTCGGGCTGAATGATGTGATCCCAGAGTCGGAGGCTTGAGTTTCTGCAGCCTGTATAATGACATCCAGCTCAGAGATTTGATAATGAATGAGCCTTAAATATTTAAGGACGTACACAGTACAAGGTGCCACGGCTCTTTCTCTGCTGTCTGCCGTAGCATGAGCGTGGGCGGTATCGGGTGATCGGATCAGCAAGGACAAAAGAAAGCTAATTAACTCAGCCTAACTCGAACACGGTTGGACAATTAGTTATGAAAAGCCAATTTCTCGGATCGTGGTGTGGTTTGAAGGAGCGGTGAGTGAACGGCTGCCCGGTGGACGGCAGCGAGCGGCTGTTGGTGCCACAGGTCGGGCAGGCTGCCCCGGGCCCCGGTCCCGGCCAGGAGACGAGTACGTCCAGCTGGAGTCCGGACAAGCGTCTCATTTGTTGCGCTCAGACGTGGAGGAGGATAAACGTAACACGGGAACGAATTCACCTGGAACATTTTAGTCCAAAAGAAACTCAAGCTTCCGCTGCTTTCACTTGTCCCGCTAAGATGTCCTCACTTTCCTGTCTTCATTCATGATTTATTTGTAATTATTTGTCTTTCAGTCATGTTTGTCCAAAATAAATAAAATCCTGTTCTGCTGGATCTCATTCATCCCAACCATGGTCAACACCCTGAAGGTGCTAACTAGAACCATAAAGTGTTCTTAGGCTTGTCCCCAGAGCAGAACCCTTTTAGGTCCCTGGTAGAACCTTTTATTAAGGGTCCACTTGGAACCCTTTCAGAAAGTTCTACCTAGAACCCAATGTATAAAGGGTTATACCTGGAACAATCTGTGAACAGTTTCACCTAGAATCACCAATGAGAGGTTCTACAGAGAACCGTTCTATGGTTTTACCCAGAACCTTCTCTGGTGGTTCTATCCACAACTGTTCCACCTTCCAAGGGTGCTAGCAGAACTTTTTTAGATTCAAAGGGGTTTAACTTTACCAAGAACCCATTTATATTCCAAGTGTTTTATCAAGAACCCACCAAGGGGCCTTGAGATAGAGTTCACTCGGGATGGTTCTACCGAGAACCTTATTATATTTCAAATGTTTCATCTAGTACCCACCCAGGGGGTTCTACCAAGAGCCCTTTTGTATTCCAAGGGTTTTATCTAGACCTCACTCAGGGTGTTCTATCAGGAATCTTTTTATATTTCAAGCGTTTAACTAGAACCCACCAAGGGGCTTCAAGATCTAGAACACACTCAGTTTAGATTCCAAGGGTTTTATTTTGAACACGCCCAGGGAGTTCCACAAAGAACCTTTTTATGGTACAAAGAACACTTGATGAAAGAGATTTACACAATCCCTGAAGAACTATTTTTTCAAAGAGGGTTCTCTGATGAAAAGGGTTAATGCAACCCTCAGTCTTACAAATAACTCTTGACAAACCATTTCTTCAAAAAAGGGTTCTTCAGAAGCAAATGGTTCTGGATAGAATCTCAGCCCTTTAGAAAGAACCTTTTTGGAGGCCTTATTCCTAAGAGAGTATCACTCCATTTACACCTCAAATACCAGGACGTAACAGCATTATCATAACAATAGAGGCATGAGACCCAGTCATTGACCGTTATGACCTCTCTGTCAGGGCCTGGACAGATGTGCAGTCCAGAACACTGGCTGACTGGATGACCTGCGTTTAATAAGGTCAAATAGCATATTGATACTTGCATGTTGCCGGAGTGTTTGTGAAATTAATCTGTTGTAGGCAAAAGTAGCTGATGTTCCACTTAAAATGCATTGAAATATTGATCTTTTCCTGCTAAAGATGAGTAGAAGGCAACATGCACACCACTTGTTTGTTCTCTTTTGTGGTGCAGGGAATCAAAGCGCCCAAAAATCCATTTCCAAGAAAAAAAAGTCGATTCCCAATTTGGTCACAAGGTCTTGAGAAAGGTCTTTGTGTCCGAAACATTTTTAGCAAATCAACGCAGAGGTGATAAGTGTGTGCAGGAATTGACTTTTTTTTGAAATATTTTCCTTTTAAACCATCAAAATCCAGTGACATTTTAACTCACAGAAACAGACTTTACGAAAGGGGCCAGTTGGCAAGTGGATTATTTCTTTCTTTGGCTGAAAAGTTGCCATTTTGCAGAAATTATTATAGACTGGAGGGGTACAATGGAGAAAACGATTTTCAAATGTTAGTTAACAATGTGATTTCAACAGAAAGAATGAGGCAGAGCTAAACTAACAAAGTCACTCAATAGAGTGCAGATAACCACCAGGCAACAGATGGTGAAGCACCTACTGCAATGCCACCATAACTGCCAGATGCAACCAGCACACACTCATACACACACACACACACACACAGAAGCAATTACATGATGACTAAGATGACATGCAGCATGCCCACGCTTCAGTTATCTTGTAATCATATCTTGTAATTCATCTTCATAAAAGGTTGCGGTTATAAGCATGTTTTGAACTAATGTATAAATAATTACCTTTGCAAGACAAACGTGAAGTATATTGTGAATATTTTCTACAGGCAGGAGACTGCAAGATGCTTTCAAATTAATTAATTCATTCATTAATGCAGTTAACTTATTAGAACAAAAAGGCTGCAGATCACTTATCTTAATTGCCAGTTATGTCTCATATTTAATTACAGTGGGATAAGACCACTAGGAAATGGTTTGGCATTTTAATATTAAATTCAAAAATTAATTGAAATGAGCTTTCAGTTTCAAGAGTGGAAATCAAAGGGAAAATCTGTGATTCTCCAATTAATTTTTTTTTCTTCATCCCCGCCTATTTGCAGCCAGTGGGTCCAAAGAAAAAACAGCAGTTCAAAGATGACACTACGTAACTTAGCAGCCATTATATCACACTTGTCACCATAAAGACTGTCTTCTTTTTAAACAAGAATTTGAAATGTAAATGGCAGTTGTCAGGGCATAAAAACAATGATCTGTTCATCTCAAAAATTCAAGACGCCATAGTCGAAAAATGACTTTTAAAAAAGTCGAAAAACCAAAAGTATCGTGGATTTGGAGGCTCATGACACGTCTAGTATAAAGCAAGAGATTAAAAGTTGTGCCCATCTATCTATTCTTTCAATCAAGAATAGATTCTGAATTGAGTCGGACCCGAAAGAATCAAAACATAATCTAATCTTGAGATTCCCACCCCTACAAATTCGGCTTTTTAATTTGTTTGTAATGGATATATGCAAAGAATAATAACAAAGTCACGGGTATTAATGTAGCCAGAAGAGGTTTTAAAAGACAACAGGTAACAATGCAGGAGTTTATTGCTCTGTCCATCAAAAGTGAGCCAGATTCAGGGATTGAAACCAAATCTCCTGAACGCTGAGTGAGTGGAATGAGGACGAATCTGCCAAGTAGCTGGTGAGATTAAACAAACGGCTGAGTGCAGCTGGGAGGGGCATCTGGGCAAAGGTCCCTCTGGGTCTTTGGCCACAAGCTCTCCAGTGGGGCAGAAAGCTGTGCACCCCGCAAAACCTCAGCTGAAAGCTACTGGATATAATTTCACCTCACAAACATTTTGACTCAGCTTGGTCTTTGTTAGCTTTTCATTTTATTCTTCTTTTTATTTTGTTTCTACTGCTGAGCAGCTCTACTGGCCCAATAAGGGGTTAAGTGTTATTCTCCAGAGCTCTTCAGTCATTGAGAGAAATTTCTTGCACCAATTTTCCAAGCATTCAGTCATGCAACCCTCTGGCAACGTGCAAGCTTCTGTAACCAACAGACCACTGTCTTCAGGCTCATCACGTTGTATATAATTACTGAACAGTAAAAAGAATAAATAAAGAATGTGTTCTTCTGCAAGCCCCTTTTACATTTTCTAGTTTCTTTGTTTCCTCTTCTGCCAGTCTGGTGCACACGCTGCACCCGGTGCCCGCAGCCAGCATGGGGCGAGTGCAGGGAAGGGCAGGGCATGTGACCGAGGGGAGGAATCACATGATTAAAGGCAGCCCTTCAGCATCTGTGCAGGAAGACGTATGAATTAATGATGGAGGGAGCAGCTGATCAGAAATTAGCTAATGGAGGAGGAGGAGTCCCATGGGGAGCAAGGGCTTCCCCCAGTCTGTGCTTGAAAAAAAAAGGTGGGGGTAAAAAAAAAAAGGTGGAGGGTGGAGAGTTCATCAATTGTTCTCAACTCAGAGGAGCTGCCTGAACACCCCCCCTGCTGAGGAAGCTATAAACAGACTTAAAGAAGAATGGCCTGCGGGCAGCAGCCTGAGACAACCCGCGCCTCATTTTCATATTCAAAGACTGTTTTTGTTGAAGCACAACGTCTGAAAATGATGAAAATTATAAATGAAACTGTGTCACTGGGTTAATGGAAATCAAACACGTGCAACACAGCAGCAATTTGCTGTCATCATTTCTTTTAAACTGTTTTCATTAACATCCTAAACTGAGTCACAACATTCATCGAGCACATAAGCGAATATGTGCAGGTTTATATTAAGGTTTGGCTTATAAATAATATCTAGATATTTTTAGGTTATGTTGCAATATAAAATTTTTTTTTTTTTCTCTAAAATAACAAACTTTAAATTCTCAAAAAGTGTAAATATATGATCTTACAGAATATGATGCATCACTGTCAAATAAACTCAACAGTAGTAGTATAATAAGGTTGAGCTACATGGACAAAATTAAATATCACAAATAGAGCTGCAACAATTAATCGATTAATGTTCAACTATTAAATTAATTGGCAACCATTTGA
The DNA here is from genome assembly GCA_034769285.1 of Lutjanus argentimaculatus. Lineage (NCBI taxonomy): Eukaryota > Metazoa > Chordata > Actinopteri > Lutjaniformes > Lutjanidae > Lutjanus > Lutjanus argentimaculatus. Next base: position 876,667 of record JAWZSL010000019.1, on the reverse strand, counting down.
CCCAAAGACAATTTTTTGCTTGCCTCTACACAAATTGTTTTATTATCAGTTATTGAAAAAACATACAAAAGCTGAAGTTAACAAACATAGAAAAGCAGGAAATTCATTTGCGAGGCTGAAAACTCTGGCAAATCTGACAACTTGAAGCAGTGAGTTGCCAGATGTACTTGCCAGACATGGTACTTTCCTTGTCCCGGGCAAGTCAGCAGTCTTCTCTGTTGGAGTCATTTTTCAAGGGACAAAAAAAAAAGTCAAAATTCTCTGATTCCAGCTTGTTAAAAGTGAATATTTTATGGTTCATTTACTCCTCTGTGTCAGTAAACTGAATATCTTTGGGGTGTGGACAAAACAAGACATTTGAGAACGCCATGTTGGGCTTTGAGAAACAATATTTTTCCATATTTTCTGCCATTTTATGGAGCAAATAATTAATCAGTTAATCAAGAAAACGAGTAACAGATTAATTGACAATGAAAATTGTTTGTTGCAGCCCAAAATACCTCAATATCAATATTGGTCAAAATTGCAACAATAATGTCATATTAAAACAATGAGATTTTTGATTAATCAGTTATGTGATTAATGACCAGGTGGGTACATACCTGACAATAGTGTAAGGGTGTCCTGGATGATGTTATTCTATTTTCTTTTTATTTTGTTCTGCATGCTTGTAAATGATAAATGAATAACTTTTAAATTTTAATCTTATATTCTGATTTTTAGGATGACTTTGTAACATCTGTGCACTGTCTCTATTAAATAATCCATTGAACAGCTAGAGAAGAAATCTACATCACTTTAACGTATTGCAGCCTTTAAAACCAGGAAAAGACAGCACTTTTGCCATATCACGATATCCAAAATCTATGGTAATCATGGTTATCGATATACTGCCCAGCCATAGTTTATGTTTGAGTGTGTGCACAGGAGCACGTGTTTATTTGTCTGAGTGTGTCTGCATGTGTTTGTGTTGGGGGGCACCTCCCCCATCATCATCTGATGCAGCTAATCTGCCGTGTTGTTAATGAGTCTATCGAAGACAATTTGCATAACAAATTATGTCTTCTGGAGCACAACAGAAAGAAGGGGAACGGTTGATACTCTGCCACACACGCCTGCCTCAGCGTCCTGCTTTACATCTTTATCCCGTGTGAACATATTTTCCCTCCACTTCTGTCCGACAACGATCAAAGTATCAGTGTGGTCCTGGCTCAAGGTTATGATAGTTTTTCCAACAACAAAATGGGACGAGAAGGCAATAAAAGATGTGATTACTGCGTGTTTGATTGGATTATCAGCTCAGCTTCATGACTTTGAATCTCTGCAGAGCCACCTGGCGCATTCCTCCTCCTCCTCCTGTCTGTCATCCACGTATCTGTCTGTCCCTCTCTGGACTCATCTGGGGACTGTTACGGGGTCTCACGGCAGGAATCCCACAGATATTTCAGGAATGCTGCTCAGTCAGGACTGTCAGAGACTGAGGATGTGTGTGTGTGTGTTTGATGGTGTGAGACATCTGGGGCACAGTCAGTGGGGTAATGTTTGTCATGGTTCAGTGGAGCCGTCACCGGGTGACCTGGTACTTTGCCTTTGACCTTCGCTCATACCTCACACCAACCCAGACTGATTGTTCACTGAGTACCCTCCTGTCTTCGGCTGGGTGTACACCCAAAGTACCCAGAACTTTTACGTCTTGGGGACTACTTTTAAAAGAACTAAAAGGTTTCTCCTGTATTTCCATCTGGAAGATCCTGCAAATTACTTTTTACATGTCATTTTTGTATGCGGTAGTTGATACAACTATACAGAATATAAAGCAACAGAGAGGCATCATTCTTTGTCCTAACATTGTAACTAGGGCTGCAACTATTTTCATAGTCGATTAATTGATTAATAGATGTTTGATCTATAAAATGTTAGAAAATGGTGAAAAATGTTGATCAGTGTTTTCCAAAGCACAGGATGACAGTCCTCAAATGTTTTGTTTTGCTCACTACCCAAAAACATTCAGTTTACTGTCATAAAGGTGTGAAGAAACCAACGAAAAAAAAAAATCAATTTAAGAAGTTGGAATTGAGAATTTTGAGCTCACAAATTTTATTTTGAAGGGTTAATGTCATGTTGAGATCAGCACATTGATCTATTAATACATCTGTGGATCAGTGCTTTTCACACACGTCTGGAATACAGCCTCAGATGGTTGACAGGCTCAACCCAAGACATCAAGGGATTGACAGTGGGCGACTAACAACATGCTAACAACACAGAAAAAGTGATAAATAATAATCGTATCACATCTCCTAAAAGTTCACTGCTGGATTACAAAGCCTCTGAAAGGGATACGATCGCACCAGAGCTGATGTTGTAAAGGTACAATGCTAGCCTTAGCATTAACTTTAAGCTTTAGCCCTAACACCCCTCACTTTTCCAACAACTGGGAAACAACAGACTAGACTTTTCTTGATCTTGAGAAGCTGCAGCATTTGTTTACTGACACACTGTAATCTGAACTGTACATTTACTGCCAAACTGACAACTTACTGCTCCACTATAAGCTGCACCGTCACTCAGGCTGCTGCTCGGTCTCCCTCATGTGCACACCACACCTAATTACACACTGCCCTAGTCCTTAAAGGAGCTACACTACACTTACGACAGTGTGCTTCAATAAAGTCCAATAAAATCTAATTATTAAGGCAGTGTGGACACCACCATCCCACAGGAATAGATTGCTTTCCCCAGCATTCCCAGCTGAAACCAGTATTTTAGGCAGTATCAAGAACAATCCTAACTGTAGTGGTGACTATTGGTTTCTTCACATTTTTGATAAATAATCATCAGTAATGTGGATAAAATTATCAAATAAATGGAAAAGGCAAATAGGGCTGCAACTAACTAATGATTATTTTCATAGTTGATTAATCTGTTGATTATTTTCTCATTAATCAATAAATAGTAGTTTGCCTAGAAAATAGTAAAACAAATGTTTATCAATGTTCCCCAAAGCACAAGATGATGTCCTCAGATGTCTTGTTTTGTCCACATCTTAAAGATTTTCAGTTTGCTGTCAAGAGAGATTAAAGAAACCAGAAAATGTTCACATTTAAGAGCTGGAATTAAAGAATTTTTACTTTTTCTTTTTTTTTTTAAATTACTAAAACCAATTATTCATTATCAAAATAGCTGGCAATTAATTTAATTTAATTTAATTTAGCTAGGTTTCAGAAAATTTAATCACTTTACTGTAATGCAGCCTTTAAACCAGTAAAAGACAACAGTTGTTGTTGTTATATTGATATAATATCGATATGTTGGCCAGCCCTAGATCAAAATTACAAATTATGAAAATGCAGCTGCTTCCCGTTCTCTCTCAACAGTCTCGACCTACTGCTCACAGGAGCTGCATCACCAACTGTGCAAGCAGGCACATACATCACATTAAAGCTCATAATTTATAGAGGTCAGGAGGGAGGAGAGCCCTGGTGGTCAGGATGATGTAACTGTGCCCTCAACGACTGGACACACTGAAGATACACTGTGAGTTCAAACAGGACCAGGAACGGCTGAACAAAGACAAACGTCTCTCACCAGGGAACGTGGAGAGTATTTTTATATTCCGTCTGAGGATGAGGATGTGAAGGAAGGTCGGGTTCAAGTGGGAGTGATAAACACGTGTAGAGTCTCAACAACACGGAAACATTCCTCCTCGGTATCAAAGAGAACGATGCTACAAACAACCTCGGGCCAAACCACACACACTCAGGTCTAATAAAACAAACCGGGGATGGATGGGAAAGCTGACAGGTCATGACTGTGGATTGTGCCATGCTGAGCTGTTTGCTTCTGTTAAGCACCAAGGTGCCAGTTAGACTCCTCAGCCCACAGCAGTCATGCAGCGTGGGATGTGTGTTTAGGCCCGGCGGGGCGTTCGTCATGCAATTAGTCCTGAAATTACATCTGCGGCAGTAACCTCATCACGAGAGAAAACAGGTTTACAGGTTTGTTTTACTTAGGCTATATTCCCCTGTGGTTGTTGTACAGAGTTAGTTTAAAAATGTATTACAATACAATTAAAAATATAGTCAGTGACCTAATCCAAGTATCACAATATTAAAGTAACGTAACTTGATTACACTCTGTTACTTTTAGATTACCTCAATACCTAATAGAATGTTTTAGCTATGGTGGTAATTATGCATAAATGGCAAAATATTTTTCAGTAGTGGTGGTATTGACTGGTTAGCTAGATAACTGGATTTCTGTGTAGCTAACTTTAGTGGTTTGTGTATGTAGCTAACGTTAGAAGTTGGTCTAAGGAACCAACGTTAATGGATGGTCTGTGTAGCTAATGTTTGGGGTTGATCTGTGTCGCTAATGTTAGCAGTTGGTCCGTGTTGCTAACATTAGCGGCTGATCTTTGTAGCCAGTGTTAGTTGTTAGTCTGTGTAGCTAACATTACCAATTGGTCTGTGTAGCTAACAAGAGCGGTTGGTCTTTGTAGCCAATGTTAACTGTTGTTCTGTGTAGCCAATGTTACTGGTTAGCCTGTGTAGCTAATATTAGCTGTTGTCTGTGTAGCTAATGTTAGCAGTTGGCCTGTGTAGCTGTAGCTAACGTTAGCTGTTGTCTGTGTAGCTAATGTTAGCAGTTGGCCTGTGTAGCTGTAGCTAACGTTAGCTGTTCTCTGTGCAGCTAATGTTAGCAGTTGTTCCGTGTAACTAACATTCGCGGTTGGTTTGTGTAGCTTAGTGATGACAGTATTTTCACAGCTGAAGGCAGAACTGTCACTGTACTGTGATGTTTTTCCTCTTTTATGATTGAAAGACTGAATAATGTTTAAATTTCCACACAGTGAAGTATTTTTTCAGTAGAGATCAACTGTCAGCTGTCAGGTTAGAGTGAAATACTGCTCTTTAATTTAAAATACACTAAATGTGTCACTAATCTGATTAAAGCTTTTATTCTGTGAGTTACCTTTTTTTGTATTCTAATTAAGTAATCCAGTTACATGTAATCCATTACTCCCCAAGTCTGTTGCTGAGATGTATGGAACTTATAGGAAAATGTGATACAGGCAAGTGTGTGTAGAGACACACATGCTCCTCCATCCCGTAATAGGCCGCCTCTGTGCACAGTAATCATAGGGGGCTAAAAAAGGAAAGTCAACATCTGGGCTGGGAACAGTAATCACAGGTTGGCTGTTATTAAGCTGCCAGACGAGACCTCTGAACTGAGAGGATTTAAGTTACTCTCATTACCAGCTCACTGTGTCTGTCAGGTAGGGCAGCCAAGGTGAAGGCCAACAGACATTTTATTGTGTGACGGGGAAACAGTGATAAACAGCTGCTTAATGGATAAATAACAGATCAATTTTCTCTGTGTTTGACTCGGCAGCATAAATACACTGAATGCAAAATCTGGTAAAAAATAAAAAATTGAATAAAATATTGTGTTTGTGGTGTGGCGGGATTGATCTGGTTTATCATTTCACTGCAAATGTTGAGATGTAAATGTAGTAAAATAAGTTCAACATTGTGAGAAACACACTTTTGATTCATACCACTCACACATATGTTTGTATGCTAAATATGAGCCTACAATCAGTAGCTTAAGTTAGCAAGAAGCAGTCCAGCACATAACCTCCCTTAAAACGGCAAATTGATGTTTTTACACTTTGAGGTTTTACTCGTTAATCAAACAAGATATCAAGATAGCTGTTTCCTCTTGTTTCCAGTCTTTGTGCTATGCTGAGCTAAGCTAAGCTAAGCTAACCACCTCCTGGCTTCAGCTAATTATTTAGCACACAGTCATGAGAGTCCTCCCACAATACTTTTGGTAAGAAAGTGAATTAGTAAATTTCCAAAAAATAGAATAAAAGTCAAACTATCTCTTTAAATTATTTCAAAGTGTTGGCAATGTAAGCTACTACATAAAAAAAATAAAATAAACAGCTCTCCTGCCAAACTCCATTAACAAATTGCTCAATTTTACTAAAACATCTTCTCCCTCTCAAAGATTGTTTATGATTTCTTATGACTAATAAACGGAAATTTACTCATTCAACTTATCATGAATTCATTAATCTCTGATGACGCATCGTTATTCAGTAAAATATTACAGATTTCTCCTTTAAATCCTATTTACAAATTAGCCACTTCAACATTTCTATGTCCCTTGTTGTTGTTTTTACACATGATGGCACCATAAATCCTTCATCTCACTTTAAATTCACAGATTTTTAGTAGACAATGCCGGAGGATGTTCTCTGTCATCAGAACCATGTTGAAATGGTGAAAAATTTGTGATTCACCCAAACGCCTGAGGTGATTTATGCTTAAGAGAATGACACGCCCAGGACAGCCCTGATGCAGATACACACAGACACACACAGACATACACACACACACACAGACACACACACACTGGGAGGGCAGGAAGGATGGGTGTTGGAGAGCAGACTGAACATAACTAGTATGTTTTTATGAGTTGTGTCTTGGACATGAACCATTATAAGCAGTGGTGGAACAAGTACTGAAAATCTGTACTCAAGTACAAGTACTGTTACATTACTAAAATATTACTCAATTACAAGTAAAAGTACTGGAGTTTCTGTTTGCCCAGATCTTTTGTCTAAATTACTCCCAAGTCCTGCTCTGTTCTCTGCTAAATGGTCACGCTCACCTTTTCAAGGTTGAAATTTTGTGCATTTTCCTTAAAGGTAGAATCAGTAGGATTTGTCTGAGCTGTTCGTGAACACACCAGAATGTCCCAGGGCGTAAAATATCTACGTTTTGGGATGGTGAAACGTCCCAAGCACCGCAAAATAATGAGAAAAACAAGCAAATACAGGCAGACAACACAGCCTGTACATTGTTTTGTAGGAAACTGTTGCATATTCGGCCTTTAACTAATGGAAAGGTTAACACTCAATTAATCATTGATCATTTTTTAGATACAAAACACTTTTTTCTCATCAGGTTTACATTTACTCATCCAACAAATGGCTCCATCATGCAAACCAATGCATTAATTGAGGTGCAACTACTGTCATTTCGAGACTACTGATTGAAATATATCAATTGATGATTAATGATTAACATCCTTACTCTAAACCTGGGCTGCTGCAGTGTTTAGTTTTCCATCCGTATCTCCTGGTTTTCATTGGCTTGTTTGTAATCAGATAACCTTAAATGGCAACAAAAATGCAGATGAAAGGTTTGGATATTAATTCAAATTGTACTCAGTACTCATTTATGATTTTAAAAGTAACTAAATAGATTGCATAGTGTAATGCATACTTTAGTACGAGCAAAAATACAGACTTGAAAATCCACTCATAAAAGTACAAGTACCCCAAAAAAACTACTTAATTACAGTAATTTGAGTATTTGTAATTAGTTACTTTCAACCCGATTACATGACAGTCTTCAGTTGAACATTATGACAGACTGGGTGGAGTGGGTGGCTGCCAGTAAAGGTCGGCTATTAAAAGAACAGTTTGTCTGGAAAAGGAGCTGATTCATTTTCTGACCAAGGGTAAGATGAGCCATTGATGCCACTCTCATGTCTTTACAGTAAATATGAAGCTAAAGCCAGCAGCAGTTTATTGTAGCTTAGCACAAAGACTAAAAAACAATGGGAAACAGCTAGCCTTGCTCTATCCAAAGCTAACAAATTGGTAAAAAGTTAATATTAAAGTTTTAATCACGTTCCTTACACACTTTGTAACATATCCTGTTTTCCAGGAAGTTATAGCAGATAGACCGCTAACTGAGCTAACTGGCTAATGGCAGCTACAGCACAGTTAGCAGCAGTGCATCGGCATCGCCCAGGCGGGAGAGGCACAGCTCCTGCACAGACTTTCAGGTGTTTTTTGCCTGCAACTAACGGATATATAAAAACATAGTCAACTAAGACTCTTAATGACGGTTTAGTTGACTATTAGGGAGCAGCCCAAATGATATCCAGCCTCAATAACCGAGGTGAATAATTTCCCAAAAGGTCAAACTATTGCTTCAAGGTGACTTGTCTCCATGAAAAAAAGTTGTCACATCACTTCATCCTGCAACAGTTTGTCCACCATCATGAGCTGATAGACAGGCAGACAAGCCCCTGTGCTGCACTATTTGTTATTACGTAGTATGGAGATGCTCTGTTGTTCTTTTACCACCACAAACACAGGCAGCTTTGTCTGCAAGGCTTGGTGATGTAGCGATGTAGCAGGTTAAAGCTAAAGTCAACAGCGAGGTGTCAGCAGGAGGTTATCACAGCACTGAGCTCCCCCTGTGTGACGGTCAGGGGTCAGGTTACTGATAGAGACACAAGAAATGCAAACACAAGCTAGCCAAGTGGAAAAAGGCTTGATTCAGACTATTATTTAAAAAAAACCAACTTATTCGAGTTTCAAAACAGGCTTAAAGTGGAGAAAAGTACTTGTTATGTTTAATTGGAGAATCCAAACTCGACAAATTCCAAATTATGACCTGAATCGCCTCCTCTAACACCAGGCATCTGTGTCATTATTCGGAGGGATTATCCATGTTTTTTGGTGTGTGGTCAGACAATGCCTGTTGGTAATTAGTCCCAGCGCTCTTGTGACAGATTAAACCACCTCCAGACTGAACCAAAGCTGCAGGACTTCTGCTGACGCACACATAAAACCACTGCCTTAATAAAACCCCCCTCTGTTTATTCATAAATAAACAGTGCTGTTAAATCACAACAGCTTCAAGACTCTAGAGCATTACTTGAAAGTCCCTTAATGAGATGTAATAATGCGCACAATGACCACTTCAAGCTTAATTACCACTTAAGCAGGGTTGGGAGGGTTACTTTAAAATGTACTGCGATACAATTATTATTTACTTGTTAAAAAATGTAGTCAGTAACCTAATCCAAGTATCACAAGTATCACAATCACAAAGTAATGTAACTTGATTACTTTACATTCTTTTAATATTACCTCAATACCAAATATGGTGAAGTTGTTGACCCTAATAGAATGCTTTATGTTTAGCTAACGATTGGTCTGTGTACTAGCTAACTTTAGCAACTGGTCTGTGTAGATAACGTCAGTGGTTGGTCTCTGTAGCTAATGTTAGCAGTTGTCCACATAGCCAATGTTAGCGATTGTTCTGTGTAGCTCACATTAGCGGTTGGTCTGTGTAGCTTACTTTGACAGTTGGTCTTCCTTGTAAATGTTTCTTTAAATTAAATGTTGAGTTCTTGGATGATGACAGCATTTTTACAGCTGAAGGCAGAACTCTTACATGACTGACAAAATAATGTAGAAATTTCCGCCCACTGAAGCATTTTCTCACTTGAGGCCATGATAATGAACTGTCAGCTGTAAGATTAGCTGGTTTCACAGACACCGGAGTGGTGTGTGAGACTTGCAAAGTGTTGTAATGTCTGTGCACTGCACATAGTAAAATATCGCTCTTTATTTTAAAATGTATTTTAAAACTGTAATTCTGCTAATAATCCTAATTTTTACTACATGTATCTGTAGTCTGATTACGTCTTTTTTTCTTTAACTGAAATGGAATACCGTGACCTTTTTTTGTATTCTAATTACATAATCCTGTTACATGTAATCCATTTCTCCCCAAGCCTGCAGTTAAAACATGAATTCAAAGGAATGCAGGATCCATTAGCCATTTCTGTGCCTTTCCATCCTTCCTTCCTTCCTTCCTTACATCCTAACTTTACTTCCTTCGTTGCTCCATCAGCCGTCTGCGTGGCTGGAAGTGAAGGGAGATGATCTCAGATTCTCAGAGTTCTCTAAAGTGGCAGCTGGAGGATGTGACAACTGGGTAGAAAAGACCCTGAGTAGAAAAATAGTCCGCCCTCCAGAGCAGGTCTCTCACATTACCCCTTTCAACACAGAACGCTTCCAGAGAATGCTGATCCACGGCTCCGGCTTCAAACACCCAGACATAAACAGCACATAGGGCTGTGAGGGATGTCTCGGGATGGAGAGAATGTGTGTCTGTGTGTGTGGCGGTGGTGATGGTGTGAAACCTAAAGCCTTGTGTCACCACAGCTCCACAATGCACGGATGACAGGCGGCCATGACCGGGAATTTCAGAGGTCAGGGCCGGGAATCTGGGATTCCCTCTGTCAGAGTGTATCTCTGAGCGAGAGGAATTTGGTGTGTAATGCAAGGAAGGAGTTAACGGGTGTGGAAAGGTCCTCATGTGGCTTTACAGTGTGCAGCAGCTGCCGCTATAAAGGAACTGATTACCAAGTTTAGAGCGCGCATAGCTGGGAGTCAGCGTCGTCAACAGGATGTTTCACAAAGACATTAAATATCTGAAGGGTTCTGCTGTTTGTGTGAAGGTGTGATTGTGTGTGAGATCCAACAATGTTTTCATCCGTGAAGAGGTGAAACAGAGGAAGAGAGATAACTCTATGTTTAAACACAAAGTCACACAAGCTTATTTATGGGAATATGCTGCATGTACGGGTCAAATATGAAAGTATGGGATGACCAAACCCAGCAGCCTGTCAAAGGGGTCAAATTATTATCAGTCTGATATGAAACCTTTTTTACGATTATCGGAATCTGTGTCATCTTTTGTCATCTCACTAAATGTCCCACCCATATCTCTATCTGACTGGTTACAAGTCGAGTAAAGTTTTCAGCTTAAAGGGGCAGTTCAGACTATTTGAAGTGGGGTTGACGGCTCGCTCCCAGTTTGGAGAAGCATAGAGGAGTACCAGTATGGAAGCTAAGCAATGAATTGCTGTGGACACGGTCAGCAACAAAACGTATTTTAGGCACTTAAAAAAAGGTCCGCCTAAAAAAATCTACATCAGTTTAAGTGTACGCTATATTTAGAATATTTTCAGTGCTTTACTCTGACGTCAGACAACCCTTTCTGACAGGAAACTGTCATTATCTAAGCTTAAGATCGCTCACTCTAAGCCAACCAAACTCGATAGGCAAAAACAGTAATTTTACCTCGCAGAACACAGGAGTTGCTGGTCTACCGCTGCCGCAATCTGTTATTTTTTTGTGTGTTATTGTGTGACTTTGGTGTCTTAAAAGTTTAGTTTAGATTCACCGAAGTCACATAACAACACTAAGTAACTAACAGATCGAGGCAGCGGTAGACCAGCAACTCCCGTGCTGTGCAAGGGAAAATTACTGATTTTGCCAGTGGAGTTTGGTTGGTTTGGAGAGAGCGCTATTTTGGCTTATATAATGGCAGTTTCCTGTCAGAAAAGGCAGTCTGACAGCAAAAGCTGTCAGTAAAGCAGTGAAAATACTTAAAATATAGCATACACTTAAACTGATATTAATTTTTTATTTTTTATTTTTATTTTTTTCAGGTTTACGTTTTTTTGCTGACCTCCATCCGCAGCAGTTCATTACACAAAACTGGGGATGTTTTGGCAGCCATCTACTGTAGGTAGAATTTTTAACACCAAGATTTTCAATTTTACAGCAAATTTTTATCCGTTATCAGTTTCTTTGATAACTAATGATGGTATCATATTGGCCCTGAAAAAATCACACTGGCTGACCCCCTACCCTGGCAGACATCATACGATAGAGACATTATCTCTGACACACTCCAGGTATTTGTGCCTGTGTGTTAAGTGGGTCACATCCATTCAGAGGACGGACTGGGTGTGGAGTCGGGGCAGCTGAAGGTTTTATGGCGTGGTGTCAGCTCCTGAGAGGAAAGGCCACGCTGATGGACAGGATGGGCTTTCCTCTGAGCACACGCCCTTGTACCTGCCCCTCCTCTTAACCCCTGTCGCCATATTCACCATCACAAACAGAGACGTGCCGGGAACAGCTGACTGTAGATTAGAACCAGACAAACTGACTGAGATAAATCAATAAAACGTGATTAACTCAGAACAAGAAGCAGATTTGAATTTGGTTGAAACAGGTACATGTAAAGGTTTAAACAACACAATCTTATCTTCATGTTAGCTGTCACAATCAGACTGATTGATTCGCTGGATGCACAGTAATGAATCATGCATTAAGATTTATCCTGCTGCACTTGTTTTCACTGAGTTTGGTTTAATCCTCATCTTACTTTACGTCCAGAATTCCTGCTTAATTAAATCCACCCTGTTCGTGCTGAAGAGTTCAGGATGCTGGCCTCTTTCCATGACCCGACTGTCATTTAAGAAAACCAGGACAGTTCATTCATTAATTTTACTTTAATGCACTTTTTCATTAAAAAAAAAAAAGTGAAACAACTGCCACAACTTCCCCTTTTTCACAGCTTTTTCTATAGGTGATTGCACATTATTAATCAGCTACAGACTTAATGTCAGTTGAAATAACTTTAACTGCCAAACTACAGCAGTGCAGTAGGATTCACTGTAATTATTGTACTGAAATGAGTGAACAGGATGCTTCTTTGTTTGTCAAATTGGGCCACCCAATATATACTAACCAAAAAAAAAAACAGCTTTGAGGTTGTATGAGGTACTTATGGACAGTAGATTACTGTCAACATGCCATCATTTTGGAGAAGCAGAGAGTAGTACCAGCACAGAAGCTACGCAATGAACTGCTGTATTTTAGCCACTTAAAAAAAGGCCTACCGAAATATAAAATAATACCAGTGTAGGTATATTGATCATACAATATATATTAAGAATATTTTCACAGCTTTACCTTGCCGTCAGACAGCCTTTTCCAATGGGAAACCATCGTAACAGAAGACAAATATGCTCTCTCCAGCAAACCAAACTCCATAGAGAAAATCAGTCATTTTACCTTGCAGAGCACAGGAGTTGCTAATGTACCTCTGCCTTGATTGATTAGCTTGTTTGTGTTATTGCATGACTTAGGTGTTTTAAAAGGATACTTCAGATTCACCAAAGTCACACAATAAGACAAACGAACTAACAGATCGAAGTTGCGGTGGCTCAGCACCCCCATGTTCTGTGAGGTAAAATTAGTGATTTTGCACATGGAGTTTGGTTGGTTTGGAGAGATCGCCATTATATACACCCACCGCTTATATAACAGTGGATGAAGATGTTTAAACAGGACATACACTTATACTGATATAATTCTTTTCTTTTTTCCTAAGTGGCTAACATAGTTTTTTGTTGTTGCCCCTGTTCTCTCTGCTTCTTCTTGCATCTTTTACGCATCATTTGACAGTAGTCACCATTTTCAATGTGCCTTGGAGTCAGATAAACACTGACAGCATCACATAAAAAAACACAAAGTGACATTACACATAGAAACTTGTTCATCCCAAATAACTTCTGTCTATCAGGGCACAAGAAATCACTTTTGTTTTTTTGTTTTTATCACAGGATGAAAAACAATATTCTTCATAACCACATTAGGACAAAAAAAAATAAAAGAGTCCTGGCTGAACTCAAATACATCTTTGGGAAATCTCTCACGGTTGGCACAGGATGAAGGACGTACACTAAATTACAGCAATGATCTCTACTGAGCTGAGCTGAAAATATAAACCTTCCTCTCTGGACAGCATATCAGTCTAATAAAATCAGATTATGACCCAAAATCCCGTTCACCTCAATCTGTTCATGACAAGGGTCGGTTTATACAACAGAATATTAAAAACTATAGTTTAGATACACGCTAGTGGTGTTCTGATACCTAAACTTTGCTTGTCCGTTGATACGGAGCAGCAATCCAATACCAGAGTGTTAAAAAAACATGTATATATTATTTTTTAACAGCTGTATACTATATGAATCAATACATACAGAGATTTAATGCCATAAAACATGATTTCTCCGTCCTAAAAAAAAAAGGCGTATGAGCCACTTCGGGGAAGTAGCAAGGTCGAGTTTTGGGGCTAATAAATTACGTGGTATCGGATCGGTGCATTAGACCCTTCCTGATACCAATGCAAGCATTTTAGGCCATAATGAAATCATTTTCCGATAATGGTGTCAGTGTTATAACAACCATAGATACGACATGGTTTCTACCTGTATGGGCTTTTGAACGCAACCAGTTTCTTGGCAAAATGAACAAGAATTCAGTACTTTCCCGTCTTTGTAATGTGGAAACAAGCAGCGTTAGACCAGTAGTTTCTTAAACAGTCAGACACCATGATGATGACATTTTTTTAAGGTTAATTAAAAATCTTGGGCTACAACCAACATATATTTTCGTCATTATTGATTAATCTGCTGATTATTTTATTATTATTTCACCACTTATTAATCATAAACATCAAAAAACTGTAAAAATGCTAATCAGAATATCCAAGCGCCCAAACTAACATCTTCAAATTGTTTTTTTTCAACCAAAAGTCCAGTACCAAAGACTCTTCATTCTCAAGACAAAGAAAAGATGCAAATCCCTACATTTAAGAAGTTGGAACCAGCAAATGTTTGATATTTTGCCTGAAAAACAAATGCAGGGCTTTAAGTTTTATGCACCATGACTGATTTCAGGCGTAGAGAGGTTTTAAATTCATATAATACTAAATTCAAAACAATGTGCACAAACTGCTAACATTAGCTGCACAGATCAATTGCTAATGTTAGCTACACAGAATAACTGCTAACTTTGAAAGTTAGCTACACAGAGCTTCAGTTAGCCAGCTAACATCTCAATACTACTACTGAGAAATATTTTGAGACTGTAGGTGTTGATGCTGGTGACCAGGATGGTGTGTGTGAATAAGTTTATGTCAGTTTACTTTAAGTTTGAGTGTTAAGTGTTGATATAACACTTAACAAAAATGTATTTAAATGCCCAAAATTACAGTAATAGCTGGAGAAATACACAAAAAAAACTAATGATGATAAAACTTTATAAGCTCAACAATGTCACTATATTTGGTTGATGTAATCCAAAAGTAACATAAAGTAATTAAGTTACATTAATTTAATATTGCAACACTTGGGTTAGGTTACTGCTAATGTTTTTTAACAAGTAGTAGTAGTGTAGTAGTAGTAGTCCCGACTCTTTATACTAATCACTTCTTTTCATTTTGCTCTGAACTGGAAGTATCAAATTATTACATCTGTTTGCAACAGAAAAGTGCAACTTTTCCAAAGCTTTTACGCAGCTTTGGTGAAACAAGACCTCCTATACAGAGTCACAACACAGCACATCACTGAGGGTCAAGTCCTGCTGATGCTGCTGATAGAGGAGGTGAGAGGAGGAACTACAAGAGGAGGAGACTCACATCACTTTACACACACTATCTCTGTCTGTCTGTCTGTTCTAAGTGTGTGTGCCCTCTGAGTCAGAGCAGGATGACAAATCAGACATATAGCCAGCCTTTACGCACAGCCTCTGTGAGTGTGTTTCTGTCTGGGCTGATCAGCAGATGACACATCCAACCTACACTGGCACACACTCAGCTTACAGGCAGTTAGTGCTGCCATAAAAGTACAAAAAAAAAAGGACTTAATAATCAATCTGAGGGGGAGAGATGCTGTCACATGAGTGCTTGCAGTCCTGCTTGTCTTTGTCTTTAATTAGATTATAAGAGATGAACCGGAGGAGAAATTTTGAAAGTCATGCACGGTGATAGTGTTTTTAGATGCATCCGAGGCTGCATCCTGTAGACCAGCCCAGCGCGAGCAGCACCTCCAGTCTGGGATATACTTATAAATATCAATGGAAAACATCACAGAAATCACAAAAAATAGAAAACTAAATATGAAAAGGGTACTTCTTTTTTGGTTTTAAGTTAACAAACAGTCTACAGAGGCTAAAACTGAAGCTGAAATGAAAGCAGCCAGGCTCAGAAACGCGCACAAAAACCAAAACAAAACAAAGACCGCCGCGCTCCAGAAATAATTCACGCTGAAAGTAGAGATTAAAGTGCAAAAGGTAAAAAAAAGTAAACTTACCTCTAAAAAGAAAGTATCCATTTGAAGCGGTGTCCGACCCTCACCACGTCCCTTTGTAGTCTGAGTTCAGGGTACCACAGTTGAGGAGGAGAGGAGGCTGTATTCCCAAATGATTTCCATCCGCTTCGTAAAGATTCAGTTTAAAAAAACAAAACAAAACTCTTCTTTTCGTCCCCGAGTTGCACTTAAAACGAGTCAGAAACGAGTCATTTTGCGCTCCTGTTTTCTTCCACTTGAGAGCAGTTAGTTCAGCGTCCCGTGTGGAGCCCGTGTGTGCGGTGCTGCGCCGTGTTTCTGCTGTCTAGTCATTTCAATGAACCCGGCACATTATGCAGAGAGGAGGAGCCTGCAGGCTGCAGACCTCCCCTCGGCATACGCCCTCTTTGTGTCCGTCTCTACAAAGGCTTTAATGGGTTTAAGGCAGCGTTTCCCAAACCTTTTCTTTCTGAGGACCCACTTTTTTTTTTTAGAAATGACAAACCATAATGACCCAAATCAAAATGTACGCGCTCCACATGTTTGGACCTACTTTTCAACTAGTGATCAATCTGGCGATCATTTTTCCTCTAATCGGTTAAATAATGAAAAACGATTAATTGATCCTGTCATCTTGTCTATTGAAAAATAGGTCCAAACATGTTTAACAAAAAAAAAAAAAAAAAAAGGTGAGTGCACTCCACTTGTTTTCACATGTTTGGACCAATTTTTAACTAGAGATCAATCTGGAAATATTTTTCCACTAGTCAATTAGTTTTTTGGTCCATAAAATGTCAGAAAATAATGTAAATTGGTTAATTGATCCTGTGACAATCTTTCAATTGAAAAATAAGTCCAACATATGGAAACAGGTGGAGCACACTGACGTACGACTATGTGCTCCACCTGTTTTACATGTTTGGACCAATTTTTAACTAGTGATCAATCTGGCAATAATTTTTCCACCGATCAAGTAGTTGTTTGGTCCATAAAATGTCAGAAAATAATGAAAATATGAAAACTGATCCTGTCACAATCTTGTCAATTGAAAAATAGCATATATGCCCAGTACCCACCTGTTTTCACATGTTTGGACCAATTTTTCACTAGTGATCAATCTGGCAATAATTTTTCCACTAATCATTAGTTGTTTGGTCCATAAAATGTTGATCAAAGCCCGAGATGACATCCTCAAATGTCTTGTTTTGTCCACAACTCAAAGATATCAGTTTACTGTCAGAGGGGAGTAAAGAAACCAAAAATATTCACATTTAAGAATCTGAATTTTTTTCTTATAAATTTACTCAAACTGATCAACTGATTATCAAAATAGTTGGTGATCAATTTAATACTTAATTAATAATTGAATAATCATTGCTGCTCTAAGTGTTAACACGGCATCTCACTGTTTTTATTTCCTCTCATCAGGGAACCAATAAAGGACATTTTTAGCCTACTTCATAAATGAGACTAAATAAGTACATAAGTAAGACACATTTTAAATACTTTTTTAAAAGGTGAGCTGCAGATTTAAATCTTAAATTTCCAGAATTTCTTCCATAATCATTTATTAATTTGGCGACCCAAATAAAAGCTCCTGTGACCCACCTGTGGGTCACGACCCAGTGTTTGGGAATGACTGTTTCAGGATTGTACATGCAGGACAGACAGAATATTAAAGCGGGGAAATATGTCAGGTCAGCTGATTCAACACAGTGAATTCACTCAATGGAATCAAAATGTTTGTGCCGGACTGAGAATAAGAATTATTCTGACTTCCTCCTTCGGGAAAAATAAACTGAGGAGGAAGAGGAAGAGGAAGAGGTAGATCATGGGGAAAGACTGTGTGGTGTGGGTTTCAGGATATGTGCAGTCTGATTTTGTGTGTGTGTGTGTGTGTGTGTGTGTGTGTAGGACAGTAGTAAATGCGTGTAATACTTGTAGAGTTGCCAGATCAGGCGGGGCTGTTTTGGGGTTAAATGGGTTTGGGGTTTTGGCGTGCTTTGGTAAATTTAAAACCATTCCTGATGCTACTTAGCAGTCATGTCCAATTTAGGATCAATTTATCCATGCAAACCATAGTATACATTATAAAGTTCAACCAATAGAACTGCTTTTTCTTTTGATATTTATTTTTTCATCTTTGTATTTGTATCTATTTCTGTTTTACACCAATTGTTTCCCTATTTCTCCTTTTATCACTATCGGTTTCTGTCCGTCTGTATTTACAACAAGGCCCTGACACAGATTAGTTTCTCTGTTTCTCTTCACATACCACTCCATGTGTTAAAGGGATAGTTCACCCAAAAATGAATATTCAGTCACTATCTACTCACCCTCATGCCAGTTGTGGGTTGGGTTTATTTTTGTTATTCTGCAAAACGCTCACAGGAAAACAGTGTCGTGGAATCTCCCAAACAATGGAAGTGAATGGTGACCAGTTTTTAAACATAAAAAACAACTGGAAAGAAACTATGAAATGCCTCCATACTGCTTGTCAGTCATAATCCAAGTCTCCTAAAGTCCAGACATGTTGTTTGCACGCTGTCACACACCACACAACACACACACACACAGTTCAGACAGTGTGCACGTGAATGTGGCTCCAAACTACGGATCTACAGTGAAGATTCAGGCTAAAAACATGATGTTAATGACTTTTTTTTTCTCATAAACTTGGCATGTCAGGGCTTTACTTGGATTACACCAGACAAGCAGTATGGAGGCATTTTATGTTTTTTATTCTATCGAAAACTGGTCACTATTCAGTTCCACTGTTTGGGAGATTCTGCAACACTGTTTTCCTGTGAAACTCCAGCAGTGTTTTGTGGAGTAAAAAACTAAACCTGACCTTCAGTCGGCATGAGGGTGAGTAGATAATGACTGAATTTTCATTTTTGGGGTCTCTCCTCTCCTGTAGGAGAGTATCGCTGTGTGTACGAAGGAGGAAGGACATATCTGTCTGTTGTATTTTGGCAACATTTCTTAATTACAAATAAATAAATAAATAAATAAATAAATAAAGCTCACTTGTATTGTATATGGGTGTTTCTTCCTCTATAGATAATAATTACCCTGCACTCCAGAGAGTATTTGCATGTAGTACAGAAGCAACAGTCACCAGATGGAATCGCACTGGTTGTCTTTTAAGCTCACGCAATCATTTCTGATGAACGAGAGGGAAAACTCAAGCTTTTTAATCTGTGGCCTTATGACTGTAAGATCAGACTGTCATGACCTGTGGATAACAGTGGAGAGACGGACACAAATTAATCTATACGCAACAAGAGAACCAGACTGGCAAATTGTGTTGTGTCTGTTATGTAATCGGTGTTGACTGTGCAGCAGCTAATAGAGTCACATGACAGGACGGTTTAAGTCGAGGATCTTTTATGTTCAAAGTCGGCTCCTGGTGGCTTTGTTGCATGTTGTTCTCCAATCTGACTGTTATTTAAAAACAGAAAGACAATAAAGTGTTTCTTTTTAGTTTGAAGGCAGTTAATCTTCTACTCTTCTCTTTTTTAAGTTTTGTCGGACTTGTTAGGATTTTGGTTTGGTGTATGAACAGTTAGCTGGTAAAGTAACTTTACTGTCAGTATGGGATGTTTTCTTTATTAATATAACATATATATATTTCTAAATGAAAAACTGCTCAAATCCAAAAGGGTGCCATTTTACACCCCCTGTCAGGAACCTGATTGTGCATTACCACTGGACCAATCAGCCTAATAGTTTTTGTGCACATTCATCACTGTATGCTGAAGGACTCGGTGAGTCACAGTTTTTGAAAAACCTTTTTTATGGCTCCATGCCGGCCGTGACTGGGCAAATTATGTTTTTAGTTTGTCCCATTCTTGTGAGCACAATATATCTCAAGAACATCATGAGGAAATTTCCTCAAATTTGGCACAAATGTTCACTTGGACTCAAAGATGACCTCATTAAATATTAGTGGTCAAAGGTCACTGTTACCTCACATCCAATTCACTATTATGAACATGGTGTTTCAGGAACGCCTTGTGGAAATATTTCAAAACTTGGCACAAATGTTCACTTGGACTCAAAGATGAACTAATTAAATTAAAGGTCAGTGTGAAGTCACATCACTTCCACGCTCGTGAAGGTGATATCTCAGGAACGCAGGGAGATAATGTCTTCAGATTTGGTACAAACATCGACATAGACTCAAGGATGAAGTGATTGAATTTTGAGGGTCAAAGCAGTGGTGTAGTCTACGTGATACGCAGGCATACGCCGTATACCCACTAGAAAACGTCCCGAGTTTCTGTATAACCATTTAAAAATGCGCAATGATACGTATCAACATGATTTTGTGAGAGAACTTTCTCTTTCCCATTCATAAATTCGCCTTTGCTGTGTTAGCGAAGCGCGCGCGCGCGTGCGCGTGTGTGCTCCGCAGGCAGATTAGAAAGTAACGTTAGACGCTATGTGAAGCGGAGAGAGAAGCTGCTGTGAACGGTTAATATAACAGATAAAACTGTAAAAAAAAAAAAAGTAACATGAGTTGTCAAAACAGAAAAATAACAGCCTATACTTTGCTGTAAGTTTGTAGAGAGGCTCAGCTCAGAAACCTGTCGTTATTGTGGGTATGGTGTATTATTGTGATGTGGTTATGGTGATTTTGATATTGATGAGACAGTGAATAGTGAGCTGTTCTAAGATTGAAGTGAGTTGTGAAGTGACAATATTGAATCAGTCAGATGGAAGAGATTGAAGAACAGATTGAAAAGAGCTGTCATTTGATACTGTTGTTTTATTTGAGGTGATACAATATCTGTGTGATATTGACAGTACACTGAACGATTAATTTCATTTTTATATATTTATTTTGTTATTTGTGGGGGAAAAATACAGGGTACCAGTTTATAACCCTTTGTCTTGTGTGGCCATTTAACATTGCAAATATCCTTTTCTGCCTCTTGCTTGAATCTAGTGTTTTCTGATTCTGGTCCAACATAAATAAAACCTTTAATAGCTGATCATTAATTACTACCAGTAGTGTTAGGAGCTGGATGCTACATGTGTGTTTACAATACATTTACATTTAGATAATACATAACCAGTCTTTCAGAATGATCTCAATTATGGGTGGATGCGGATGGTTGCGGGACAGATGTCGCCCCAGCCAGGACGGGTACGAGGCTGGGAGGGGAAAAATTGGAGTATACCCACTACAATAAACTAGACTACACCACTGGGTCAAAGGTTACTGTAACCTTATGTCTGTCCCATTCGCGCGAATGCAAAAGCTCAAGAACACCTTGAAGAAATATTTTCAAACTTTGCACAAATGCCCACTTGGAATCAAAGATGACCTCATTAAATATTAGTGGTCAAAGGTCACTGTTACCTCACATCCAATTCACTATTATGAACATGGTGTTTCAGGAACGCCTTGTGGAAATATTTCAAAACTTGGCACAAAGGTTGAATAGATTAGATTTTAGTGGTCAAAGGTCCCTTTTACCTCACATCCATCCCACTCTTGCGAAAGTGATATCTCAGCAGGAATTTCTTCAGATTTGGTACAAGCATCCACTTGGATTTGAGGATGAACTAAATGTTGGTGGTCAAAGTTCACTGTGACCTCACAAAATACGTTTTTGGTTATAACTCAATTCATGAATTCATACACTTAATATCAGTTTCACAAAAATTTTAATAGGATACTTTAAGTTAAAAAGTAGCACATAAGATAAGAGCACAAATTAATTTGATCCATAGACCAAAAAACAACCCCTGCACTGTGCAAATGCTCTTCAGGTTATCTCTTCAATTATTTAACTCAAGTTAAATAATTGAATATATTTCAGGAAAAACTGTAAATATGGCAAATGTGATGAAGCACCAAATAAAGCATGAAGAAAACTTCAGGGTGGGAAGCTGCACCTGTTAAAAAAGTACTGAATACAGTACTCTGTTGGTATCAGTATCACTTTAAGGGCACTGGTATTGGTGCAGGTATTGTAATTTTTAACCAGCCCTAGTTAATTACTTACGTATTATATTACACCAAATGATTTAAAGTATCCTTGAATTATAATAAGAGTTACAGTATCCGTCAAAAGTTCGGCATGCTTTGTCATTAAATGAGAAAGTGCTTCCAAACTTCTGACTGGTTCTGTATGAGTGTGGATTAACCTGACCAGCTCCTTCTTGCAGTGTTTACGCCCATAGTTACTGTTTTTTGTCTGTATTGAAACTGAACAAGTTTAGTGTAGTGAGTCAGTAATTCCTGATTACAAGGTTAAGCGCAGCTTTATTAAAAACAGACTAATCATTGTTGTGTTCCTATAAGGACTTTCTGAGAATAATACTTGAGCAATCCTTTTGCCAAAGGCAAACTCTGCAACTCAGAGACCTTTTGGCCGTGCCAGCACTGTCAGACTCACATCGAAAAACAGACTGTGGCTGCTGCAATAATGTATAAATTAATCATTTGTTGGTTACTTCACTGCAGTGCAGAGAGAAAAATACTGAACAGGTTCTCCTCTCTCACTCACTGCAAGGTTGATGTGTTTCTGGATAAATATTCCTTTTTTAAAACTTTTCTGACATTAAAAACAGACGTAGAAACATGGATATGGATGCAGCAGTAATGTAACCAGAGGTGGAAGTAACTCAATACTCAAATTACTGTAATTAAGTAGTTTTTTGGGGTGTACTTGTACTTTTATGAGTAGATTTTCAAGTCTGTACTTTTACTCGTACTTAAGTATGCATTACAAGCTGTAATCTACTTAGTTACTTTAAAAATCATAGTTGAGCACTAATACAATTTGAATTAATATCCAGATGTTTCATTTGCATTTTAGAGGCCAATAAGGTGATTTGATCACAAATAGGCCGATGAAAACAAAGACATACAGACGGAAAACAAAACAGAACGCTGCGGCAGCACACATGTGAGTAAGGATGCTATTGATTAATCATTAACTGACTGATTGCCATTAAGAATTTAACCAATTATAAATGTATTCATGGATATTTAATAAATAGACGTGGCAGCAATTTGCACCGAGCTGTTTGTTGAATAAAGACAATTAACTTCAACTTAAAATGAAAAAAACAAAACAAAACAAAACAAGAAAAACATTGAAAATGGGGGAAAAACATGCTTTGTAGCTAATAGATTATTAATGATTAATCAATTGTTAGCATTTTCAATTATTGGTTCAGAAAAATGCACAAAATTTGCAGCCCTAGTTTGGAGAGGTGACTGAGACATCAGTGGTTAAAAGTAACTAATACTCTGAGTAGTTTTTCATACAAATACTTTGTACTTTTACTTAATTATAGTACTTTTACTTGTAATCAAGTAATATTTTAGCAATATAACAGTACTTGTACAGATTTTCAGTACTCTTTCCACCACTGAATGTAACAAAAGGGCTTTTACAGCATATCTGATTCCTGCATATGTTAAAAGTTTAATTAAACTTCCTGTGTAACTGTGCTGATTAAAAATTGGACAATGTGCATATGCGTGTCTATTTCATAGAGTTTATAAGAGTTCTTAGATGTAAATATATTTTTTCAGTTTCAGTGCATTTGCAGTTTTTTTTATTTACTTGTAGCGTCTTCACAAACACTTAAAGTTTCACTCATATTTTGTTATGAACCAAAAGCTGGTGACAGCTCTTGCAAATTTGTGCTTGTTTCATTTAGTTGTAGCAAGTGTTTTCTCGTATCATGTCAAGTTTTGTTATGAATGCCAACATAAACCCCAGTTTCAATCTAAAGTTTAGTTTATATTAAAACTTCAACAGTGTTTTTTGAGAATTTTTCAGAATTTGTCCTGTAAATTAAGCTTTGTTCAGGCAAAGTCCACATCATGTCTTAATCGTGATAATGTGATGACCTTAATCGTAAAATCAGAGATGAGTGCCAGCTCTGAGTGGGTGTAGCCAAGGTGGCCTGCTGAGGACGTCCTGCATGACCCATTACACATTTGCCAAAACTAAACAATGGTGAAAGAGCCGTTCTTTGAGTGAGTCACTAATTCAACCCCACAATGTGAAACTGTGGCAAGTTGGCAGGAAGACAGTGGATTTAGAGCAAGAGCTTTCTTTCTCTGTACCTGAGGGGGACAAAGAGAACAAGAACAAAACATCCATTTGGTCATCAAGATCCCCAGAGGGCCTGCAGAGGGGGGAGGGAGGGACGGAGGTCATCATGAGACCTGCTGTTCTTGACTCCTGCGATGGTGTCAAACAGTCAGCAATTGTGCAGGTGAATTCTAAATAAAACAACAATTTACACTACTTAAACCAAAAAAAATGTGAACCAAAACATCTTCCAATCATGACTGTAACAACTATTATTGTTTTCCAATTTCTCTTCGCAAAGTTATTAAGCTTTTCTTCTTTTCAGTCTTTCTTCACATTAATTAAAGGAGGTTTTGGATCGTTTTCAGTTACATTTGGATAAAAACAGATCAGTGACCCTACAAACCAAGGTAACTACTTAAGGGCTACATGGCACAGTGAATGTCGGGTCTGCAAGGTTGATACAAAACGTTTGTGTTCAGAGTGAAACTGAAAACCACGAACAGATGTGCTTTCATGATGGAGATCAGTCCTTCAGCCTGCAAGAGCGACCAAGGCAACTCAAACGTCTCATTTTTATCATATCAGCAGAAATCGCAAGAGGCAGGAAGAAAGACTGAGGATAAAGGCGAACGGTGTTGTAAATGATATAAACTGGAGACTAATTTTAAAAATTAAAAAAATTTACGAGCTATAAAATGAAAAGCCTCGAGGCAGGTCACATACAGAGCTTCTGTACAATCTTTGCCCCCCTCCACTTCCTGCTCTTACTGCATGCGGTCCATCTGTGGACAGATCTGTGTCTCCATGAACGGTCTTTACGGCCACATGCAGTGGAACCGACGGACAGAGTGAGAGAGCTATGTTTTTGTCTGCTGGAGGGCACTCTGGAGCAGTCACTCCCAAAGACCGGGTTGGGACTCACAGGTGGGTCACAGGAAATTTTATTTGGGTCCCCAAATGACTAAAAAACTGGTAGAAATTCTGTCTAAATGCACTTGATTTGCCTCAGTTAGGCTAAAATGTCCTATGTTGTTTTCCTGATAAGAGGAAATAAAAACAATGAGATGACCTGTTAACTCAGACTAAATGAATTTATTTCTCATTTATAGAGTTTGAACGTGTATATGTTTTCATTAAAGTGCCAAGATAATATAGCATGATGCAGAAATAGCAATAAAAATGGTCAAGAAAGTTCATTTATGAACAGAAGTTATTGATAAGGCTTATTGTGAATTGGGTCGCGATGGTTTGTCATCAGGGAAAAAAGTTTGTGAACCACTGCTCGAGAGGGCATTTTATCATCTGTTTTCCACTGGAAGGACACCTTAGAACATTGGTTCTCAACCTGGGGTCCGGGCCCTTCTTTTAGGGGAGCGCCAGAAGTCACAGGGTGTCCCCAAGACTTTGTCTGCTCTGAGGTCCTCAAAATCAGCACGTCAACTAAAATCACAATTTCAGGGTTCCTGTTGCACTTTTCAAGCATGTTTTAAAGCTTTTCCAGCACGTTAGAGCTGTGGTAAATGACGTATTTACACACAAAATGATTATTTCACCCCTTTATCGCATTAAATCAGATGTTATTATCAACCAGAATTATGTTTTGTGATAGAATTGTACAGATGGTTGACAGATTAAAGGAAAACACAACAAAGTTTCATGTATCAAGATGTGTCATTGTCTGTAAGTAGACTTGGCGTCTGATTAGGGTTGTGAATTTTGTGCATTTTCCTTAACCAGTAGTTGAAAATGATAACAATTGATTAATTGATTAATCATTAATAATCGATAAGATATAAAACTTGTTTTTTTTTCTCTTTTTTCTTATTTCAAGTTTAATTTTAAGTGTCCTTATCCAATGAATGACTCTGCCAGACAAAACAATGTCAAATGAGTTTAATACATGTTTTATCTATTAAATTCTTATTTGGCAATCCATCAATTAGTGATTAATCATTAACTTCCTGTACAATCTGGTGCAGCAAATATTTTCTTTCCACAAGAGGAAACACAACAGAATTATTCAGGAGCTTACAACTGTGCTGGAGGCTAAGTTTTGTTTTTGTTTTTTTTCTGTGAGACTTACATCCTAAGAAAGATAATTAGTACAAAATTGAACCAGCATTAACACTATGGCGGTGCAATATGGCAGCCTCTGTGGAAGAGGACCTGCTCCCTCTGTAGATATAAACTGCTCATTTTAAGTTAACGAATACACAGCAAATTCTTATTTTCATATGATTATATACTATAGATAAGTATTCAGCCAATAGATCATCCTGAATCTCAGTATTTGCAGGTCTGTCACCAGTCACACTTGTGTAATAATTTCCAGAAAAACTGTGTCTGGATTTTGAGGACTTGGACTTTTTTTTTAAAATTTGATCTTAAAAAGCAGACGGTACCTTAATGATATTACTGAACGTAGATCAATGTCTGTGCTCGTTGTTCTGCTGCCACGCAGGGTTCAGGCAGTAACACATGGATGGCTGCGTTTTACATAATCAAACCACCTCCAGTTAAGTGATTATCATGGTCTGGTTGTGACTAACAGCTCACGGCTGCTCACACTAATCAAACGGTCAATGGGACCTCCATCACATGTGCTCGGGCCGCACTTATCCATCATTTGACATGAGGCTGCAAAAAGGGTCCTTCACACGGCTTGAATGACTTTGCCCCAGGTCCTGTCTGCCAATAGGAGGGTAATCAGAGACGCTCTGTCTCCATTAACCCTCCAAATGAACAGTTCCTCACATGTCATGCTCTGTTTTCACGCTTGATCAGACATTTATATAATAGAGTCAGAACACTGATCTGAAATGGTCACATTACCCTCACTGGGTACCTCAGTACCTTGACTCCTGGAGTCCACAGGTGGACTCAGAGGGGAGGCGGCGGGGGATCGCCCCCCTTGTGTTGGAAAAAACGCTGCATGTGCCTTCTTAGTTGCCCCTAAGGTAGATTAAATGTGATAAAGTGCCCTCTGGGGTGCCCGTTCAGTGGAGAACATGTGGTAAAGTGTCCTCTAAGCCAGTGGTTTCCAACCTTTCTTCCTTGAAGGCCCCCCCACCCCTCCATATCTCAGGAAAGCTTATTTTATTTTATTTTATTTTATTGAAGATGGAAACAGAAGCACTTCAGGTTAAAAGGAAAAATGGTGTACACATCAGATTTATCGTTTAATAAAGAGCATTTTTCAAGACGTAATTTTTATTGATTTATTTTTTAAATATAGTGATAATATTATATCTTTGGCTTTTTATGGTGGTAATATCATGACGTAAGTTTTTGGTATCATTACATTCATAAAAAAAACACCCTGATACCAGGACATTACACTCAAGTCAATTCTAGTCCAAAATCAATCAAACAATATCATAATATTGTTTGATTGAATATTTGATTGTCAATTAAATGTAATTTTTTAATAAAGAAAAGTCAAAATTCCCTGATTCCAGCTTCTTAATTAGGGGCCGGGCAGCCTAAGCTGACAGGACCCTATTGTAATCCTGCATGTTCTTCTTTCTTTCTTTCTTTCTTTCTTCTTCTTCTGAGGAAATCCTACTTCCCATGCACGAAAAATGACCAAACTTTGCACAAAGGTCCAGTCCCATGTCAGATTGCCTCAGCTGCAAAAACAGGCCAATGGTCCTGATGGTGGCGCTACAGCAAGCCTCTAAAGTTCAAAATTTTGAAAATTCATAACAAATCAACCATATGTGCTACAGATTTACAACTTTCACCAAAATGTAGCCCCAATACTGAAGAAACTTTTGTACATTTAAACCTATTGCAAATTATGAAGTCCATCACTCTGTTTTTTTCAAAAACTGTAAAACTTATTAAACCTATCTCCTCCCACAATTTTTGTTCAATTGACACCACAACTTGCTACAGAGCATCTTCAGACTGTCCTACACAAACGATCCACACAGATTTTTGATTTATCAAAAATTGAGCCTACAGTGCATCAAAATGTTTGACTGTAAACGGTATTATAAACATATACTTGCAAATTCTTGCTAAATACATTTTCAATGTTCATGAAAAAAAATGACAAAATTTTGGAGTCATGGTAGATGATGTCTGGAAAATATCAGAATTTTATCTCAAAAACTGAATTTTTTACAGCATTTTGAATTTCACTCTCATGCGAACAATTGGAGTCAATGCAAAAATGGTATTTTTAAACATCAGTTTTTCACTTTTGGAGCCAATAAATCATTGCTAATGACCAACATCTCCATGCTGTCTAGATGCAATTTGTGTATTTTGGGATTTTTGTCTCAATAACTGAATTTTTGACAGCCATTTGAAATCTGCCTTTACATGCTAACAGCTGCTGTCTTGCACACAGGTGACTGGCTTAGTCAATTTGTGAAGCTACAAGTGGTGTTTCCATTTGCCAATTAGCTCAGTGAGATAGAGGATGGTTCTTGGTGTTGAAGGTTGTGAGTTCAAGCCTCAGCTTGTACAACATTTCCATATGAGAAATCTATCCAAACTTTTCACAAAGGTCCAGTCCCATGCCAGATGTCCTCAACTGGAAACACAAGACAATAGTCCTGATGGTGGCGCTACAGCAAGCCTCTAAATTTCAAAACTTTGAAAATTCACAACAAATCAACCATATGTGCTACAGCTTTGGAACTTTCACTTTGAAATTTGCTTTTCCATGGCATGGATGGCTGCTGCCTGGCACCCTGATCCTTGGCTTAGTCAATTTGTGAAGCCACACATCAGCTGTCACTTGCCAATTAGCTCAGTGAGATAAAAGACGGACTTCAGTGTCAGAAGTTGTGAGTTTGAGCCTCAGCTAAGGCAGGATGGACTTTCAAATGTGAAAGCCTTATGTTCAGGTATCATGCTATGTGGATTAGAGACTACTAAGGTTAAAATAATTATGATTCAGGGAGTTTTGGGAAGAGACAAATACTCTTTATCAACACGTTTCCCTGTTATCCCTTGTCTCTTTTCCCTGTTTATTTGGCTTAGCTATCAGTCAATATGCAGAGTCTCTTGTGCCAGAAATTCTTCCTACACTCTGCTTGTTGCTCAGAATTGCCTAATTTTGCCTAAAATTGCCCGGCCCTGACCATTGCTGCGCAGCAGCTATAATTATGAATATTTTCTGGTTTCTTTGCTTCTTTATGACAGTAAACTGAATATCTTTGGGTTTTGGGAAACACTGATCAACATTTTTCAAATTTTTTTGACATTTTATGGACAAAATGACTCAATTAATCAAGAAAATAAGCAACAGATTTGCCAATAATGAAAATAATTGTCAGTTACAGCCCTATATCGTGCTTTAAAGTAGAAGCAGCAGTGGTAGATTTGCAAAAATTTGAAGAAAAATAATGATAATGCAGGTAAATAAAATACAAACAAGTCAAGTAAATGAAAAGTGTTATATTGAAGGTGTAAGAGGGTAATATGTGAGGTTACAATGATGCATTACAAGATTAGTCAGGCTGTTCATATAAACATGAGTAATGATGTAATGATTCTTCTGGTTGAATTTCACTAATGAAATTGATGTGGTCATTGCTGCGGCCTATTCATCTCTCAGGATGGGGGCCGGCCGCTGTGTCAGGGAGCAGCAGATTATTGGACACACCCCGGGAACAAAGCAAACAAAGAGACAGGCAGGCAGGGAGACAGGGAGGGAGGGAGGGAGGGACAGGGTATGAAATAAAATTGATTGAAACAAATATAGTTTAGCTAAGATGGATGACAGGAGGAGAGAAGAGAGCAGTGAGCAGCCAGATAAAAATGGAACACCTAACAATATCATTAAACAAAGGTGATTCAATCCTTATCGCATCACTCTCGCTGGCAGCGTCACATATATGCGTAAATATGGTCGATGACAAACACTGGTGCCACATTTATTAGATTATGTGGCCGAGCCGGGGACACCACAGAGACAACAGGTCTAGAACTGAAAGCATTACTCACACCTCTGTCAACAATCAGATATTTTTATGAAGATGACCAGACAAAAATATTCTGTAAGTGGTACCAATTCAGAGCATTCAATGTTGGTGTTTTTGTTTCAATAAATGTTAGTGTTTTGTTTTGTTTTTTCTCTGAAGGTCATATAAAGAAATATGTTTCCCAGTTATTAATGCAGTCAACAAAAAAAAAACTAATCTAAAACTAACTTTAATTCATTCAGTAACTGTTTTATTCTATATTAAATAAAGAATAGGTCTATTTAAAAAAGAATTTTCTACAAAGGTACAGTCCTGTAATATGTGGACTGGTTCATCGTGTTTATTTTAAGCACTGGTCCTATGGTTCACCAAGCCCCTAAATTTGGTGGCTAAAGTACATTTTGGTGGTCCCAATGTAAAGTTAAGTCAAAGCAATAGAGAGAAGGCTGGGAAATGTAACATCTGAGCGTGGTTAACGCTCACCCCAAGATGAGCCAAAGGGCCAAACGTGAAGACTGGGAATTCAAACCAGCGACCTCTCGTAACACAGTCGGCTGCAGTATTCGTTCAGCTAAGGAGCCAGGCTCGTTAGTGAAGGGTCATGCAGTTTTATTAGTGTGTTACAATAGTTACATATGATGGATGATGTTAGTTGACAGGACTTAAGAAGGGTCCATTTGAAAAGGCAATTTAACGCAACTTAACACTACTTTCCTTAACTGTGACACTTGTGATGTCCACACTGTGATGTGGTGTTTCTGGTGAAAAACTAGCTAGACTTTTCGGCTAGTTTAAGAGACTGGTGGCACGCTGCAGTACATTACGTCCTCAGAGGTGTCATATATCCACTTAAATTGCTGCTTCCATTTGCTCCTAAAGTTTTGTCTAACTTGCTAGCCAATTGACATCAGTCTTTAGCTAGCTAGTTAGCTAGTGTTTTTTTGCTCTGTAGCAAAAGACTAGCAAACTAGCTAGCTTATCTACATCAATTGTTAGCTAGCTGATTACATCTAAGAACTAATGTTAGCAAAATACAAGTTAACTAGCTAATCTACGTCAATCATTAGCCAGCATTTCGCTAACCTTTGCTAACTTAAGATGTGACTATATTTCACTTTTACACGTCCACCAGCAACATCTTTTAACCATCATCAAGATGTGGCTTTCTTTTCAACATAGACGAGCTTCGCACATAGCATATCTAAGTACAGGAAAAAGTAAAGGAGAAAGTTGACAGAGGTTCCGCCGGGTTCCAAGTTCACTCAGTTGGCAGAACTTAGGAAGGGTCAGTGTGAAAGGGCAATTTAATGCAACCTAACACACATATTATCACCTTTTATATTGCTGCTTCCATTTACTCCTAAAGTTTTGTCCAACTAGCTAGCAAATCTACATCAACCGTCAGCTAACTAGCTACATCTAGTAGCTAATTTTAGGAAAATACTAGCTAACTAGCTAGCTAATCTACATGAATCATTAGCTGGCATTTTGCTAACGTTAGCTAACTTGAGATCTGACTATATGCTGCTTTTGCAGGTTCTCCAGCAACATCTTTTGACCATCAAAATGTGGCTTTTCTTTTCAACATAACAGACGAACCTGACACATAGCATATAAATAAAAGTTCTGGTGGGTACCACCACCACTGTGGGTCTGGTGCTCAACTGGTATTGGAGTGAAGAGCAAAAAGGCGCGGGACTTAGGAAGGGTTAGGCTTAGTAAACCCATACTTCAGTAGCTCCGACATATCAGTAGCTGGTTAACGACAAGTAGCCTACTGTTCACTGTTTTTGTAGATTATTGCACTAAAAGGACCAAATGAATCAGGATGTTTGTTGAACATGTTGGTGAAGGCTTGCAGTGTGGTGATAAAACTTGGTGGTGCCTCCCTGGGATATTTCATAGTCACAGAGTAACTTTTTTGTGGTTAATGTTGCAACCTGTAAAGTCATTATGATTAATCCTCTGGGGAACATGAACATCTGTACAAAATCTTGTGGTAATCCATCTGATTGAAGATTGGTGAGTTGGAACCAAAAAGCAATATACCAGCTGACCACGACTGCCATTCATAGAGCCTCGTGTGGCTAAAAATAAACCTACAAATAGACTTGAGAAACTTGTGGATTGACAGTCAATATATTTTTAGAAAAGGAGGGGAACAAACGGAAAGAAAGGCGTTCTTCACTGTGATTCATTTGGTTTAATAAGCCTCTCCATCAGCTTTGATGGACCTCTGTGGTTTCAGTGAATTAGTCCAGATTTAAAATCTCACCACAAACATTCCTCTTCAGAAATACTTGCACCCCGAACACATACCGTACCTTCCTCGAGGCTGAGGAATGAGGGCCAGCTCACACATTTCCCATGCTCCCCCACACCGACAACTTCCTGTTTGTTTATAGAGCTTCATATTGCAACGCTCCCACAGTTACTGTACTCTACTCCCTTTCTGTTCCTATCTGTGGCTTTATTGCTTTAAGAAACCTGGAGAACTATGCAAAGGATGCACTGAGCTGCTGAGATATAAAAATGCAAACATGCCACTGGATCTTTGTCATGCTGCTGGAACGTTATTGTTTGTTGTTTAGTTTCTCAGAACAGTTTTCTCTCAGACTGCCATCCATTAGCATCAGTGAGCACAGCAGTGACTCACTGGCCATAGAGAGCCTGAGAAAACAGAGAGGGGGCATTCCTCACAGGATCCTGAACTCAGGGCTGATACGGAGACCTGCGGGGAATTCTGCAACTGCCTCATATCACATGATTCAACTGTGTGAATCACTGACATTCCCCCCCAACTGTTAACTCTCTAATCAATGAGCTTTACCTTATATGTTCAGGATTGGCAGAGACAGTCCTTAGCGGTGAGCAAGTCAAGTCAAGTCAGTTTTATCTATAAAACACCCATATAGTATGTCATCTCAGGATACTTTTCATGTAGAGCAGGTCTAGACCGCACTCTGTCCATATCTCTACAGGATCCAGGGAGAACAAGTCATCAAATATCAACCCCGGAAACATCAGTTTTAAATCTGTTTAACATGGAAGTGCAATATCATATCACTGCAGAAATGGAAAATACTATTCATTAGTATGTTTTCATTAGCATTATAATCAACTGGAAATAATAATTGCTGTGTTTTTGATACCTTGCAAAGAGTTGTTTATATCTACAGAGGGTGCATCACTTCTTCCACAGAGCCGCCATGTTGCAGCACCGTCTTTCAACAGGAGTCCAGAACAGACAAACCAAATGTTGGCTCTAAATCTGCCCTTTCACATTTTGCACAGGTTTTGAGGACACCATATAGACGGATCTGGCGAAGTAGCAGAAGTTAAGACACCATTGCTGCAGTGGCATCTCCCTACAGTATGAGGGAAAATGAATGCGAGCTGTCAGTTTTCTAGTTTTACCTTCACTTTTTGTGTGAAGTTACTTTTGACGACACTGTCTAGGAAGTTTGGTGAAGGAGCTGCGCAGTTCAGCTCCTCCAAAAGTCGTGTTCAACTTTGGAAAAAAAGGAAACCAAAATACAAGAGTGCCGCTGTCTGAGACCAAACACTCTACACAGACTGACTGAGCATCCAGAGGACCAAGATGTTTGCCAGAAGTGGATCAAAATTATTGACAGAAAGGAACTTTGTTCTTGAAAATCTTTAATACCTGATGAAAAATGTGAATTCATGTATACTTTTGAATATATATTACACAGTACTTCAAAACTTAAATGCGGTGGATGTGGTCCGTTTTTTGTCTTCTCCATCATCAATTTCAGCCTATTGTCACAACCAGCACTAAATACTATTAAAAAATTAGAAGAACATTAATATCCCCATCAAATAGGTACCTTCATCAGTTACTGAGGGCCACTGCTTAAGGTTGTCATCCAATTATCCGTGCTGTCACAAGAACAAAAACAGATTGTGCAGAATCACGAGCAGGGCCAGTAAAGTTACTGGCAAAGAGCAGAAACAACTGGAATGTATCAATGAAGCACAGGTGAAACAAAAAGCCCAACAAATTGTGTCTGATCCTGTTCATCCCCTTTTTAAAGAATTCATAAAAAAAAAGAACATTTATAAAAAGTCTTTCACAGTTGTTCAGGATGAGAAAATGACAGATTTTCCATGTTTTTGATAAAGAAAAACAAAGAAACTGATTTTTTTGGCATATATTGTTAAACAGGTACAACATATGACTAGGGGATGGGATCTAAAGGGGTTAAAAGGGCATTTTTTTATGTCATCTCAACTTTAATGTAAAGGAGTGTAAATTGGTGGCATGTTCCTTTAACATCAGCTGTTCCAAATGAACTGAACTGTATTTCCGGGTGGTGCTGGTCTATGTGGGGGTGGAGGTGGGGGGGACCCGAATTCACCTGCTTCCACTAGAAACAACAAAGAGAGCTCATTTTGGGGGGCGGTGGGACGGCAGAGGGGATGGTCCAATCTAATTACAGACTCCGGGGAGATGACTTCATGGAGGTGACGCCCGACCCCAGGGTGAGGGGTTTTTCTGCGTCTCCCATCACATGAGGGAGGGGGCAGTCCTCTCCAATTACTGTAGGCAGGTCTGCTCTGTACCTTTATGCAGCAATTAAATGCCTGAATACGGTGTTTTGCAAGTCAAATAAAGAGGTTTTTGAATGCAACCTGATCTCCTCAGACAGTGTTTGTGTCTGCAGTATTAAAAGTTAAGCAGTCTCTCTGGTGTTGTATTAGTCTCAGTCACTTCCTTTACACTTCCA
This sequence comes from Lutjanus argentimaculatus, assembly GCA_034769285.1. Classification (NCBI taxonomy): domain Eukaryota; kingdom Metazoa; phylum Chordata; class Actinopteri; order Lutjaniformes; family Lutjanidae; genus Lutjanus; species Lutjanus argentimaculatus. The sequence goes on along the minus strand of JAWZSL010000019.1, from coordinate 842,092 downwards.
CTCCTGCTACAGTATCTCAGTTAAGTGCTGTTGCCCTCAGTGCATTAGTCACTGGGTTGATTTTTTGTGGTTTGAACATCCATTTTCCACAAACTCTGGGGCTGCAGAGATGGCACTGACAAGCTCTCCTCAGGCACCATCGCGCTCATAACCAAATTACAAGCCCATGTATGTCGTCTCTCCTCTCATTCCCAGGACAATTAACTGCGTCTGACAGCGGGCTAATGAGCCACAGAGCCAGAGCGTTTCTTCTATCTGCAGTTCAGATCACATGCCATTAGCAATTGTGAGCACTCCCCCTTTAAAAATCTCCTTAAAATGGAGATTGGTGAATAAAGTGGCAGAGCAGGAAACGAGATTACTGTATAGAGAATCATTACTGCTGAGGGAGTGGGCCTGCAAAAAAAAAATAAGAGTAAAAGCATCTGTAAAAGTTTTGTGTGTGTGTGTGGTGCATGAAACCACGTGAACACAATGACAGGCCAGCAGGCAGATGCAGGCGTTATTAACCCAAATTACCAGGATTAGCTGCTTGTGTTTACATGACAGACAGAGATAAACTGTTGTTCCCATTACGCACTACAACATCATCCACTTCACTCCCACTGAAGAGCTTTCTGTAACCATAATGATGTGCAGCCCAGCAGCAAATGTGTCCTGGAAACAACTTGGATTTCCTTTGAGTTAGTCAACACACTAGGATGCTTTTTTTTATGCTGGAAAAATGCAGTTAAACCAGCGTAAAACATGCCTTCATGACTACTTCAGGGAAGAATAAAAAGAGTCCAAATATTGGTCAATAATTGGTCCAGACTTGCAGATACAAATGCTTTTCTGAAACTTTTCCCACCTACTTTTTCACCTTTTTTTTTTTTTACCAGTTCCTTATCATTTTTAAAAAATGTTTTTATATTCATATTTAGATTAACATGTTTATTAGTCTGATTTTAATGGCGACTGCTATTTGTTATTTCTGCAACCAGGAGTACCTCATTTCGTTCTGTCATGTTTACATGTCTTGGAATGACAATAAAGCAGCCTAATCTTTAACCATACCTCCCAACTTTAAAATATAACACAAACGTTTTAAAAATAAAGCCTTCTGTGTCTGTATCTGCAGAGACCCTGCAGCCCTCTGCTTGTATTTCCTTATTTTCCTCATGATTTTGCTGCGCTTAAGACGCTTTACCAACCCAAAATGTTATATGGTATTTGTCATCCTGGCAATGAGACTCAACAATCAAATATCTCTCTGGTGCGTTCAGGAGCAGCTCGGACAAATTCTACTGATTCTCTTTTAAAAGGATATTCCACTTTACATGATAACCCACTCAGTATGTACTCACCCCTATGCCGATGTGATGATGGGTGAAGATCTTCAGTTCACAAAACAATCCTGGAGTTTCAGCAGAAAACAGGGTTGCAGCCAAATCCAGTACAATGGCAGTGAATAGTGACCACGGATAAAATGTTAAAAAAAAAAAAAAAGAACACAAAACAAACACAAAATGTCTCCATCCTGCTCGTGTGGTGTAATCCAAGTGTCCGTGAGCCGCGACATTAAAATTTAACCACAAAAGACGCCATTAGTACATACTGAGTGGATTATCATGTAAAGTGGAATATGGCTGGATTAGGTATGATTTGATGGTTTTATTGTCTTATTTGATTGTCTTATCTCTTTCTTTAATTGCTGCTGTCATTCATTGGCATTGGTTAGGTTTGTTATTAATAATATCTAATAATATAATTAGTAATATGTCATATATGTTATTATGTCATCATTATTTGACTTTTATTTAAAGGGACATTTCACCCAAAATTACATATACCAATACACAATTCCTCCGCGGCCTATCGTGCTGTTTATCCATCTAGATTTTTTTGATGTGAGTTGCAGAGTTTTGGAAATATTGGCTGTAAAGATGTCTCTTTCCAAAAATCATGACCTGGTTAATCCACGGGCCTTTTTGAGAGCAGTTTAATGTAGGAACTACTTTCTTTCTATTATAAAGAAAGTAGTTTCTACTGCAGAAAGAAAGTAGTTCTTACATGAAACTGCTCACAAAAAGGTCTGTAGATTATCTTGATTAACTGGGTCATGATTTCTGGAAAAAGCCATTTCTGTTCAGTTTTTCAGATGTTATTTTTTGACACTTTGAGCACCACAAGCTGAGTGCCATCTAGTCCAATTATACCGGAAAGAAGGCAGAGATCTCCACACCAGCTTTTTTTTCATTTTGGCTTATTTTATCTCCTTTTGTTTTGTGTGGCTGTCTGTATTGTGTGTGGTTTATTAACACCATCATTAAAAAAAATAAATCCTCCTTGTTGTACAAGGATTAAAATTAGGTATGATTTGATGATTGGATTTGATACATTTCTTATTTAATTGTCTCACCTCCTACTGTTGTTACTGTTTTCATTCATTGCCACTACAATAGGTCAGGTTTATTATTATAATATGTTGTATCTGTCATTACTATTTTAATTTATTTTTTAAACTTTGAGCTGCTATTATTGCATGAAAAGTGCTCTATAAATAAAGTCTGATTGATTGATTGATAATGACATATTTATGTTGATGCATCATATGTGTCACATATGTTTAAAATTATCTTTTTTATTACAAGTATATTTGTGTGTAAATGTGCACATGTATCTTTCCTTTTCCTGTCTTTTAAATCTATTCTTTCATACATGAATGGAAATGTTTAAATATTTTGTTTTCCAGTTGCACTGTAGAGTGAGCATCTTTTAATAAATAGATCTTTACAACAACAACACTATGAACTCACTTTGGTTCTCATTGAGGTATTGAAGCGCCATCTAGTGCTCTGTATGCAAATGTGACTTTACAAATTCAATTGTTATTAGAAGACAAACTGCAATTGTATTGAACATTATCACACTGACATCACCTCATAATCTCATCACAAATATAAGTGTCTGTCACAGGGACATTAAAAGTTCACATTTATCTGAAAAACAATCACAAACTCTTGAATAAATATATGAGTTTTATGATGAAAGATGACTTTTTTGACTTTTCACTATGATTCACACAACATGAAGAGACAAACAGACACCAGAGCCGAGTCCTGCAGCGATAATAAAGCAAACTATTCCTGAACTGGCTGCTTTGTTATCTTGCCATGTCAAACACAATGGGAATTGTTCTCAACCTATATAATGCATAGCATGACAGCATGTTGTGACAGCATTGTATCATATGATGGCTCTTTTTCCCTCAGCCCACACAGTTATATACTTTTATTTTTTATCTATTTTTGTTTATTCATGATGCATGTATACTATAGACACTCCAGCCAGCTTTAAAAGAAATTTGCTGTTAATTTTGAGATATTTTAGTTTAATTGTATATATATTTTTATACATATTTATACATCTGCAAGAGCGGCATCTGGTGTTCAAACTGTAAACACATTTTTAAATTTAATACTCATAATTTTTATTATTTCAAAGTACACACATAATCTCCAACAAATATTTCATTATTTACTCCCCTTTAATTTTAGTTTTCAGGTTTTGTTATAACTGGTCTCATTTGCAGAAGGATTTTCAATGAAAAGTCTTGAATGGGCTCAACCAAGCTGACAGGTATGTAATCATAGGAGTGCCATAAAAAAAAGAATAATCTGTAAAAGAATGATAAAATACATGTGGAAATATACAAAGAAATACATAAAAGAATAAATAAATAAGTGTGGAGCTATAAAGACAGTATTTTTTTAAATACACATTTATTCATTTATGTGCAAAAATTACTTATTTTTCCTTAATATTTTTTATTTTGTATATTATATGATTTTTTTAAATTTATTGTCCATTTATTTTTCCTCATTTTTTCCCATAAAGAATAAATAAATATAAAAATAAACACAAATATATATTTTATGTATATGCTGTATTGTATTTATATATGCAGTTATTTTTTATGCACATAAATTATTTATTATTTCTGAATATTTGTAATTCATTTTACAATAAGTAATTTATTTACTTTATTTTTCCCTATTCTGTTCCCATAAAATGAATAGATGTATAAATAATGCGACAAATATATAGTTTTGTCCGTCTGTCTGTCTGTCCATCTAAAAATAAATGAATAAGAAAATGAAGAGAAATTTATGTGCAAATATTTGTTTTTAAAAATATATGAACAACTAAATAAATGAACAAATTTGTCTTTATCTTTGTCAGGTCTTAACAATTGTCTTTATATTAATTTATGTACTATTTTGTTTATTCTCTTTATTTATATTTTCCAGATTTATTCTTTTTATTTCTCTCCTGTCTCCCCCACAGACTGGGAGCTCTGTGGACCAGGTTGAGGTGAACCTGACGGAGTTTAGGACCCCGATGCGCTGCAGTGTGAGTCACATGACGCAGCAGCGGCAGGACGATGAGAACGTTCATCACAGCGAACGTAACAAGCGTGACGCGGGACTGAACAACACAACAGACATGAAATCTTAACAACTTAAAAACAGATCAATGATGAATTAGTTTTCGGGTTCGATCCTCGCAGGAAGGCAGCTGGTGGACATGGCTGCTGCCGCTGTTTTACTCTTCGTCGCAGTGAACGTTGCCTGTTTGACTCTCAGTGGAAACTTGGTAAGAAAAAAAGAACTACAAAAGTTGACCGGCGTTAATAATAGAACAGTCACCTGATCAATGGTTTGTAGTTCCTGGAAGGTTTTGTACCAGCTAAGATAAGAACTTTATTTTTTAAGTCTTGGTTTTTATAAATCTATCAATCTAATGCTGATATATTTCCTCCTGCAGACAGACAGATGGTTTTCAAACTGGGGTCCTTGAGTGGGTTGTAGAGAGAGAATTTAAACTTTTATCAAATTTTTTTATAAGTTGGATCAACAAGAGAAGAAATAGAGTTGGCTGTTTTGATTGATTGACTATGAAGACTTTATCATCTTAAAACTTATAAATAAAAAAAAAAAAAAATAGAGACAAAATCCTCATAAACTGGGGGTCTGTGGTCTAATGTGCATCTATTGAAGGGGACATCTGTGTGTCCTGTATGTAATACAGAGAGTTACTTAAAGGAACAGTTCACCCCAAAAATAAATATTTTTCCTCTTACCTGTAGTATTTTATTAGAGCTGTAACAATTAATCAATTGTTAATAAATTAATCAGCAACTATTTTAATAATTGATTTATTGTTTTGAGTCATTTTTTAGAAATAAAAATGTCCAAATTCTCTGATTTCGTCTTCTCAAATGTGAATATGTTCTAGTTTTTACTCCTCTTTGACAGTAAACTGAATATCTTTTGATTGTGGGCATCAACTGGACAGTATCATATTTTCACCATTTTCTGACATTTTACGGGCTTAACAACTAATCCATTAATTGACAATGAAAATAATAGTTCGTCGCAGCCCTACTACTTATCCATCTATGCTGTTTGGTGCGAGTTGCAGAGTTTTGGAGACATCGGCCGTAGAGATGTCTGCCCTCTGACAGATATAATGAAACCACATAAAAACACATTTGAAAAAGTCAACACTTGTGTCTCTTGTCTGAAATCATGGCCTGGTTACTCAGGATGATCCACAGACCTTGTTGTGAGCAGTTTCAGTGAGTAGGAACTATTTTCTTCTTACCAAACACCAATCACACAAAAGACAAGCGTGCATCTGCTCCTGGATGAGAGGCTCATGCTCATGACAGCGCAGGATGTAAACATTCATGGCTCTTCATTGGCCAAGCTGTAAGCCTCCATGCGTAGATGCAGTAGGTGTCCTTTAGGTGGGTGTAGTTCGATAGAAAGAACAAAACTATCTGGATGGATAAACAGCACTGCAGATTGGAAAAATGTAGACTTTTGATTTTGGGGGTGAACTGTCCCTTTAAGAATGACAACATGCAAACTTCCACCAGTTTTAAAATAGCCTCTCAGAGCATGTGATCTCTTGCAGGTGTCTGGAGAAAGATCGTTCTCTATAGACTACAAGAACAACTGTTTCCTCAAAGATGGGAAACCTTTTCAGTACATCTCAGGCAGCATTCATTACTCCAGAATCCCCCGGTACTACTGGAAGGACCGGCTCGTGAAGATGTACATGACTGGACTCAATGCTGTACAGGTGTAAGTCCAACACGTCACAGTCTTAGATATTTTTTTTTTTTGCCACTGGGTTTGTTGTTTCTTTACAGTAACAGGCTGAATCACATTCACTCTTCCTCCACACAGATACGTGCCCTGGAACTTCCATGAAGCAGTTCAGGGGGTCCACAACTTCACAGGGGACCGAGATCTGGAGCATTTTCTGGATCTGGCCAATCAGACCGGTCTGCTGGTCATCCTGCGTCCAGGACCGTACATCTGTGCAGAATGGGAAATGGTAAGAAACTGAACTTTTTATTCGTCTCATTAGTAATTATTTTAGACAAGAGACCAAAATTAGCTCACAAGTAGGGGTGCAAAATTCTAGCAGCACATTAAAGTACATTAATTTATGAAGCATAAACAATTTAAATTAACAAAATAATAAAACAATAAGGCTCTTGTTCTAAATGGCTGCTTTCAAAACAGTGTTAAATGGGGTGAAATTACCTCATTGTCCAGAAAACAAACATCATGGATCATCTACTCACAGCATAACAGCCTGAAGAAGAAGAAAGCAAACAGACTTTTAAACCAAAAAATTAAAATGGGGCACAAAACATGAGATTATTATGAATAGATTATATTAAACTTATTGCCTGAATATTCCTCAAAAATGTTTAAAACATGGATGGAACAATATATCAAATATTGCGATATCACAACAAAAAACATGTCTCAATACAGTACTGGACTGTGATGACATATACTGTGATATTACATGGTTAATTATTTTATTTTATCTTATAAAAGGGCTGCTGCTGACTGCTGCATTGTTTTTGTTTTGCAGTTGTACACACATAATTCTAGAGCTGCAACAATTAATTGGTTATTAATCAATATAAATGTCATATAGTTTTTCTTGACATTTAAGATTTTTCTTTCACGATTCGACATTTTGTGGACCAAACTATTTGATGAATGGAGAAAATAACTGACAGATTAATTGATAATGAAAATGAAAATTGAAATGAAAATTAATAAAGTTATTAAAGTTAGTTGCAGCTCTACATAATTCAAATATTCATTCTCAAAGACAATTCATGACAATGTTTTTGCACATGATTAGCTCGTGACTTTAGAGTTTTACTTTATTTTATTAAAGAAGGAAAGCAGAAGAAATTTAAGTTAAAAGGAAAATTAATTTTATATAATTATAAAAATGCTGCACACATCAGATTTAGGACAGTAAGTCATCTTTTTTTTTGTTTCTCTGTTTTAGCATTGTGATAAATTGGGGTGTCACAATTCTCCAAATCCATGATTCGTTCAAATAAATACATACATAAATAAATAATGGCTGCCATCATCACATTATTGCTATGCCACACTCAGTCTTATTGACTCTTGATTTGTAAAGATCAACAGATTATTGGTTTTATGTCCTGACAAATGTCATTTACATTTACCAATTCTTCTTAAAAAGACTCTATATGGTATCGAGTGTGATGTAACGGCCGGTAAACTGCACTACGTCGTCTTTTCAGTTGTTTTTTCTTCTGACGTTCACCAGACACCACAAGTAGGTGATGGTGGAGAGAGAAAAAAAAATATGATTCGATTCGATTTTGCTCATTTTGATTGATTTTTGATTTGATATTGAAATTGTGGCTCCTCTAGTGATAAACATTGTATCATGGACTTTAATCATGGGATTTTCATAGTTTGTAATATTATTATCCCTATTTAAAATGTTATTTACAGGTTTCTCAACTGTAAAATATTTGCATTACTCCTTTTATTTGCAACATATTTTACTGTAATGAATATCAGCAGACCAGGAAACCATGTTGCTGTGATTTTAGTGGGGATTTATATTTGATATTTATTTAATATACTTTAAAATTCAGAATTCAACACAATGGATCTCATTGTACTTTTCAGTTTATTATGTGTTCATGTGGTTTAGTGAGAAACAGACTGAGACTGATCATATGATAACCTGGACTGACTGTGAGTCATTTTACTAAGAAATCAGAGAATTGATCTCAGACTGCTTCCTGTCTGCATTCTTTCACTGAGGTTGTGCATTTGATAAAATACCAATTTCATGCTGATATTAAAGAACAAAACAAAACATGTGTTCTTCCTTCTCAGGGTGGATTGCCAGCGTGGCTGCTTCAGAAACCAAACATCATACTTCGCTCAGCTGACACAGGTAGAACAGCACCTGCTGTATGTGTCTTTGTTTTTTCTTTTTTTTAAATAGTAAAATTGATTGAATGATTTGTTTCCTTTACTCCAGATTATGTTCAGGCAGTCAGCAGCTGGCTCGCTGTTCTCCTCCCCAAAGTGAAGCCTTGGCTGTATGTCAACGGGGGAAACATCATTACTGTCCAGGTGGAGCATTAAGTTTTTTATTAGCGTTTTAAAGGAGAAATGTGTAATATATTAACTGTACCGTGATCTGTCATCAGAGATTAAGGAGTCATGCTTATTACGCCTTTAACTGCAGGTGGAGAACGAATATGGAAGTTACTACGCTTGCGACTACAACTACATGCGTCACCTGCGGACTCTGTTCCGCTTCTTTCTGGGCGAAGACACCATCCTGTTCACCACGGATGGAAACACAGACAGGGAGATGACCTGCGGGACTCTGGAGGGATTATACGCCACCGTAGACTTTGGAACACGTGGGTGCTGTGTGAAAATAATTAACTAGACAGCATCAGGTGCTCTCTGAAATCCATCATAAGGAAAGTTAAAAATTCGTCCTGTTTGTTCCCTGATACAGAGAACAACGTAACCGAAGCCTTCAACCGGCAACGACGGTTTGAACCTCGAGGACCCCTGGTTAGTTACGCGTTCACTCACTAATCCTGACACGTATTGATTAATCACTGACTCATCAAACCGAGCACATGATTGATGGTTTGACATGATGTTGCAGGTGAACTCGGAGTTCTACACCGGCTGGTTGGACCACTGGGGGGATCCGCACGCTGTGGTTGATGTTCAGAAGGTCAGCAGAGTGCTAGGAGAAATGCTAACCATGGGGGCCAACGTCAACATGTATGTCTCCCCAAACACGCATCACATCATCACACATTCGGCTGCTGCTGTTCTGTATTCTTCTTATTGTCAGCAAACCTCATGACAAGCGCAAAACATGCGATGTGTCAGCGTTTTCTCTCTCTTCTCGTCTGTGGCTCTTTGCCCCACACTCATTTATTCCTTCAGAGGACGCACATCTTTAAAATATTTTCAGTTTTATTCTTGAAAAAATATAACTAATACTGTAGCAAATTTAACTCAGACAGCAGCATTCAGTTGCAGATTAAAACACATTTGGTGCTTCAGTTAGTATCTATGGCAACATGACAGTGTCCCTGGAAACTACTCAAATCCTCCTGCTTGGGATAATCAGTTTGTTCTTTGTTTGTTTTTTTTTTGTTTTTTTTCATGGGATTTGTGGACAATCAGAAAAAAATAGAATACCGCCAGCCTTTTCTTTAGGATGCATCAATCGCCAGGTTGAGATAAAACTGCTCCCAAGAGGTGAAAAGCACCCAGGGCCATATTACAGAAACTTCCTAACATGCAGATCCTGTGGTAACTGTTTGGTAACCATGGTGATTACTGATTTTTCCTAAACAAAAACATTACAGATGAAACGTTCCTAAGTCAATGGTTCTATCATAACTTAAGATATCTCTCTAATAACTTTAGGACAGTTGTTAAGCTGTCCTAAAAAATTTATAAATTTATTTATAATATTTATTATTTTGCTCAATCCATATCAAAAAGGCAGCCATTTTAAAAGTTAAACCCCCTCAAGTATAAGATTAAAGTTAAATCCAGATCATTTTAAAGTGGAGTTGAAAGTTTTGGTGCAACAGAATTTTATTTAACTGAATCTTTTCCACTTCTAAATTTGGTTAGCATGGTTGTAAATTTACCCAAAAACAAATCTTTTGATTCTTACAGCTGTTACCAACCTCTAACTCATCTAAAGTGCCCATCACTGTTCTTGCTCCTTTTTTTTTTAATGTATCAGTACAAAGTACGAAGTTGTTTAGCTCAGCGAGATGAGAGAAGTTGTGTCGGTTGCTTGGCAACAGACATAAAAGTTGATATGCGATACTGGATTGAGTATTTAGGATTTCCCAACATGTGATAAGATTGGATGAAGTGAAATGAAATAAGTCAAGTCAAATTTTATTTATCACAAATCACCACTTTGCCTCAGGGGGATTTACAGTCTGTACAGTGTGTCCCATGATTCCTAAAGTTGGATCAGGATTTGTTCTCTAATACCAGACTTAAAACTTCACATAGGAAGTTTCTGTGATACGGCCCCTCGCCTGTTTAATAAACACAAGTTTTCCTGCTTAGTTGAAACAGTTTCCCCCTCTCTCCTTTCAGGTACATGTTTGAAGGAGGCACCAACTTTGGCTACTGGAACGGTAAATTAAAATTACTGGTTTTCATGATCAGTGTCTCAGTTTTGGATGATCTCAGGTGCGATGTAGGGGGAGAAGATGAGAGCTCAGCTTGTGGTGCCGTTCGTCTCTTCGTAGGTGCCGATCATGACACGAGGTTCCGCTCAGTGGTGACTAGTTATGATTACGACCGCCCGCTGTCTGAGGCAGGAGACCCCACAGAGAAGCTGTTGGCCATCAGAGACGTCATTAAACAGGTACCACTGATTGAACTGCCCCCCCCTCCACTACGGTCGATGTCCTGATTACACATGAACATAAAGAACCCTTTGTAATTATAAGGTTCCATCTGTGTTATGAGCGGATTTGAGGTGTTGATCCTCAAAGTTTTTGCACTCCAGAGAGCAAAAATAACACGGGGAACCAATCAATTTTATACATGAAAATGATAGACTCCCAAAATGTATTCTAAATGTATAATATCAAAATCCTGTCAAATTTGAAAATGTTTTTTTTTTTTTGGAAGAGGTACAAATGCAGATAGACCCTTCTCATCCTAAAAACTCGCTCTCTGTTTGGAATTATTTAAGTTTTATCTGCCAAACAAGACAAGAAGGCCTGATTTTCAAGGAACAAACACAGTTAACTCTTAATTTGTTTTAAACCATAAAATTTTTTTGTTACAAAGTGTCTACATGTATGAGAAAGTTAAATTTAATGTTTTCTATTACATTTTAATGAGGGTTTATTTTATATATGAAATCTTTATTCTGAGGCACTAAACATAGGTCTTATTTTGGAGGGAAATGAAAAGAAAAACTGATGAGTGGAGCGAGATCTAAAACGATTAAAAAAACACTGAACTTGCCTGACATTTGTTCTGCTGTCCTTCGGGATGCCATCAATAGATCCTCCATCTTGAGGTTTCTTATAAACATCGTGTCGTGTGACATTTTCTCTGCCCATATTTGTGTATAACTTCAGAAAACACCTTACGTAATGTTAGTAAGTGGCCACAGACGGAAGTACACAAAGTCTTTACTCAAGTAGAAGTACAGATACTTGTGTTAAAAAATGTGTTAAATGTTTGTTTTTTGTCTTGGTGTCTTTTTTGTCTTCTTACATCCTTAATGTGTTTTTCATCTTAACTCAATTTTGACAAAAATGTTGGATAGAACTTAATATTCCAAGAAGACGATTTGTCTAAGATACAATTAACTCATCACTGTTTCTCCACAGTTTAGAGAGATTCCCTCTGGCCCCATGCCACCAGCAACACCCAAGTTTGCCTATGGCTTCGTGAACCTGAAAAAGGTATTTTAAGTTCAGGTTTTTATGTGCAGAAAGAGGCTGATAACGAGCCAGACTGACGGCTGTGACTGATCATAATGACACATTTTCAGGTTGGTAACATCAGCGATCTGTTGAACACCCTGTCACCCCTCGGGCCGGTGAAATCCCAGTATCCCCTGACGTTTGAAGAGATGAAACAGGTACGGTGTCTGTCTGAAGGCAACAACAGGGGAGGGACTGGTGCTGCAGTGACAGTAAACCTCTTGAAACGTGGAGAATTTCTAGACTGTTGTGTCTGCAACCTGTCATGTCTATTGTGTTGCTCAGTACTATGGATACATGCTGTATCGGACCACGCTGCCCAGGGACCTCTCACAGCCCACGCCACTTATCTCTCCACTGAATGGGGTTCATGACCGTGCATATGTGTCCGTCAATGGGGTGAGCCTTTACAATGAACTTTTGTTGTCTGCTGGCCAATCAGTTTTCAGATCAGGTGAAGGGAAAACATCACAGGTTAAGATCAAACATTATGTGTTCATAATATTTCAGATTGTTCTTATTTGTTCGTTTTCATACCGATGACTAAAAGTGTGCATCTGTGTGCACAGGTTTTCCAGGGCCTGTTGGAGAGAGACACTATGCTGGTGACAAACATCACCGGACAGCAGGGGGACACTGTGGACATCCTCGTAGAAAACATGGGCAGGGTGAACTTTGGCAGCAAGATCAATGACTACAAGGCAAGAGAACAAAGTCCAGTCCCACAGAGAGCGAACTACATTTTCTCTGCACGCACAATCAAACAGTTTCTTTTGGTTTGACTGAATTAAAACCAGTAGGAAAGTGTTGATGTTATAATTCTCCCCTTAAACTCTGCTTGCATATAGGAAGAAGGTGACAAAATACTGTTAGATTGAAGGTTTAATCCCAGGAAACATCCAAACCGTTTCCCGTTTACTGGGAAATATAGTAACAGGAAAAGCATTTTTAAAACATCTTGAACATATGGGAAATATATGATTGAGTTTACTTTCTTACAGTAACTTGTGGGCTCTGCCATCTAAATGAGGCAAACACAACATGATTTCTGCCACCAGCCCTGTGTGGAAATATTTAAAAACAAGGATTTCAAATGCTCCAGACTGATGCTCAGCAGGAGGATAGTTGCAAATCTCAGACACGGTTCCAAGTGAAAACTCATCAAAGTGGGCGAGAACACTGAATTCATACTGCATCCAAAACACTTCTGGCCGAAATACTGGCAGACGTAGCAACACATGACGGATTTACATTAAACAGTATGGCTAAATGTGCCTGTGTCAGCGCAGCAGTGAAGAAAGACGGCCTTAATATCTCGATGAAAACATCCAAAATCTCACACCAAATGAGTGAGAGCTTTTCTTTCAAATTTTGCTTTTTAACTTTGAATGATCACTGACTTTATGAGCCTCACTGTATCCAACATTTAAAAAAAGAATTTAGTTCTTTTATATAATTAAGAAATGTGAAATATCTCTCCAGTGAGGCTGTTCAGACAGATGGTGACAGATCAAAGGCAGTGAACTTGGAATTTCATCCTCGAGTGTATTCAAGCTGCATGTTTAGTTTTATATTATGTTCATTTTAAATTGATTAAACATAAATTGCGTTCTTGTCGCCTCAATAATTAATAATACCACCAAATAATAAACTAAAGCAGTCATGTTTAGAGCCCATATTTCTCCTTGTTGCATTCAGTGTTGCTTGTAATATCACTGATGTGTTTTGACTAGAGCTGCAACTATTAATCTGTTATTAACTGACTATTAATTAATCGCCAGCAATTTTTATAATGATTAATCTGTTTGAGTAATTTTCTTTCTCTTTTTTTTCTTTAGTCTTCAAAGACAGTAAACTAAATATCTTTGTTTTATGGGTACGTTTGAGTACCTCAAGACATTTGAGGATGTCATCTCAGGCTTTTGGAATCACTGTATTAACATTTTTCACCATTTTCTGGCATTTTAAAAATACAAATATTAATCCATTAATCAACTATGAAAATAATCATTGGTTGCAGTCCTAGTTTTGACTGTAGCTAATGATATACCTTAAAAACAAGTGCATTTCCCAGGATTTCCAGGATAGTGTGCTTCTGTTGATGGGAAAGAAAATGTCTAATTTTGGGGGAAAATATTAATCCCTGGTTGGATCTCTATCATGGATAAACTATAATGAAACTGCACTAACATAAATTCACATCAGACTGTTTGATCTGCACCAGTACTTGAAATATTTTTGGATGAATAAAGACACAATTGCAGGGAGAGTTTCTTTTAAAGGTGGAAACAAATTCACACGTATTTGTTAAGTTACTGGAGTAAAACCTACGTGCACAAAGCACAAGGATTAGCTGTTAAACAGTATGCGTGTGTATGTTTTCTGCAGGGCCTGTTGAGCAACCTGATCCTGGGTAAAGACGTTCTGACTGACTGGAAGATCTACCCTCTGGACATCGATGGAGCCATCGCAGGTGGATGGCCTCATTCAGGCAGTCAGAAGTTCCTCCCAAGACCTCCAAAACGACCTTCAGCTGGACCAGCCTTCTACATGGGAACCTTACAGCCCAACGGCCTTGCCTGGGACACCTTTCTCAAGCTTAATGAATGGACAAAGGTAAGGTTGATTTTTTTTTTTTTTTTTTGCAGGGACGTTTTGGCGCCAACACATTTCATTCCTTTGTGAATAATAATTGCATCCTTCTCTAATGTTGTCATCGTCTTACATCAGGGTCAGGTTTGGATTAACGGAGTGAATCTGGGACGGTACTGGCCGGCCAGAGGCCCTCAGCAGACTCTTTATGTTCCCGGACCCCTGTTCAGCACCACCCTGCCCAACAACATCACAGTGCTGGAGCTGGAGGGGGCCCCGGCGCACCTACGGGTTCTCTTCATGGACCGGCCGCAGCTCAATTACACTGCTGGAAAGTCTTAACAGAGCACAGAGTTTTGTTGCACCAAATGTTCAACATGCAGCTGTTGGAGTAAGACACCGAAACATCTGTTTAAAGCACTCTGCACAAGAAATCACCCGGTCAATTCACCCGACATGAGGAAATGTTCTGCATTATTTCTGTGGCATCATTATTCTTCATCACTTCACAGTTCAGTGTTTCATTTTTAACCCATTCTTTGTCAACTGCTTTAAAGGAATAGTTCAGATTATTTGATGTGGGGCTGTACGAGGCACTTATCAATAGTCAGCGTATTAACTGCAGTAGATGGCGGTCAAAGTGTACACTATATTTAAAATATTTTCACCGCTTTACCGTGCTGTCAGACAGCCTTTCCTGAGAGGAAGACGCAGTTATATAACCCAAATATCGCTCCCTCTCGCTCAACCAAACTCCATTAGCAAAATCGCTAATTTTACCTTGCAGCAATGGGAGTTGCCGGTCCACCGCTGCCTCAATCTGTTCAACTGTTTGTGTTATTGTGTGAATCAAAAGGTTAGTCTGGCTTCACCGAAGTCACACAATGACAAACAAACTAAGAGATCGAGGCAGTGGTAGCCCAGCACCGCCCATGTTCTGTGAGGTAAAATTACTGATTTCTTCTATGGAGTCTGGTTGAGTGACAGATAGTGATATCAGGCTTATATAACAGCAGTCTGACAGCAAGTGAAGCACAGGAAATATTCTAAATATAGTGTAGACTAAACGGATACTTACTTTAATATTAAAATATGTTTTTCTGCTGACTGTCCCACAGTAGTACATTGCTTAGCTTCCTGTTTCTCCAAACTGGGACCGTGCCGACCACGACCACTGTAGGTAACACACCGATTACCTCATACAACCCCACCACAAATAATCTGAACTATCCCTTTATGGAAGGCATCTTATTTATACAGTACACTTATAACAGTCCAACCACTGAGTTGATCAACAGTTGATCAGTACAAAGGTCTTCAATCTAATGTCTGATGAACTGATCTGTGCATCAGTCTCTGATGTTTGCTGCCTTCATGTTTTTGTTTTGCACTAAATTTAAGATGCTGGAAGCAGGGATGCAGCAATTATTTTCATTATTGAGTAATCTGCTGATTATTTTCTTGATTGTTTTTATTACAGCACCTTTCACGCTGCAGCTTCAGTCAAAATCCGATGATCATGCTGTCTTTAAGGCTGAATACTCACTGTGGAAATGATGACGATATACAAACAGTGTTACAAGTTTTTTTTATTGCATTTGCTTTTTTTTTAAATTGCAGATACTGTAAATAAATTATCCTTTTATTACATGATGTTTTCATACAGTAAATGCATCCAGTTCATCATCAATCATCTTCCATAATAAAATTATATTTGAAATGTATGTGTAGAGTCAAAAACAAGATAATCCATTATTGATCCAATCATTCTTGATTGGATGAAAAAAAATAGCACACTGATAAGACGCAGCCTTATTAATAAGAGTCCTAACAAGGCTTTTAGTTTTAATGAGGTAGCTTCCTTCCAAGTAAAATGTTCTATTTAACTCTTCCCTGGAACAGCGTTGGCTTTTCGATGAGCTTGGACACAGCGAGGGGAGCAGAACGAATACTCCAGGTAATGAAATGGGATTTTCCCCAGAAGAGACTCTCCACACATCCAGCACCGCCTGGTGACAACGACAAACCCAAACAGAAAGTACAGATTGTCAGTAGATGTTTTTCAGGAAAAATAAAGTTTAAGTTTTGTTTACTGTAAAGTTTTTATAGTTTTAGTTTTGTATTAGTTTACTAGGCTCAATAGCAGGTTTTGTTAAAAAAAACTGTTACCATCACATCTAAATTGTTACTATAAAGGCAACTGTCTACAATGCACTTCCTTTATTTTACCAGCTGTTCACATTAACTTTGATTGTATGTTTTAATCATGATTATTTTGTGCTCTCTAAGTTTGACTTCAGGAGACAAAACAAATATAACAGGATCATTTAAAAGATTTTTGATTTACAGGAGTGACTGCAGAGATCAAAGACCAGATTATGCTGAAAATCTGCCATTTGAATTCAAGCATATCCCTAACCCTTGAAAAGATAAAGATATTTTTTGTACTGCGGGAGATAAATCAATCAGTGTCTTATACAACAGTCTGAGGAGATATCCTGCTGTTGGCAGATCTGGGAGAAGAAACTGGCCGTGCAGATTACAGAAGATATGTGGGAGGATATCTGGAACAATATCAAAAAAAGATAACCTGTAACTGAACCAGATCACTGCAACTCCAAAACTCAACTCAAGAGTGCATTTATCACCTGATCGCCTCTAAATTTAAACCTACCATCTCACCACTGTGTCTGAAACGCAAAATAAATACTGGCAGCCTCACACGTCGTCTCTGGTCCTGCTCCACATCACAAAAATGTTGGGAAACTTCTGTATGAAATGCAGAATATGACTTAACTGGTATTGCTTCTCCTCCTTGTGCACATTACTAATGTAAATACAACAGAATTTTAATGTTCTGACATTCTGTACAAAGAAAAATATTGTGGACTTCCTAACTTGTCTAATTTTTATCAAAACCTTTCCTTGATTATGTGAATGTATCTGTCATTTTAACGAGAGCTTTTATATGAAGTATATGAGACAGAGGCCCAGTTATGAAGGTTGTTGTGGTGACACCGTGATGACAAAAAGACGTGCACTGTTTGATAGATGTACCTGCACAAAAAGATGTTTGTTTTCCCCCCGTTTTCTTTACTAACTATGCTAAGCTGTACAGTGTTAGGTTTAAAATTGTTCCCTTTATCCCTTTATGCCTTTGGTTGTTAATTGGAAAGCGGAAAATTCAATAAAACATATTTAGGAAAAAAGATAAGATTAAATATACTTTATGGTCCCTTTAAGGGCAAATATGGGTTGGGCTGCAGTCAACTTACAACGGAATGCAAACCAGAGTCAGATATAATAATTATCACAGAACAAAAATAGAAGAGTTCATTTAAAATTAAATAGAAGATTTCAATTTTTTAAGTTTTTTTTTTTTTTTTTAAGTGCACATGGCTGTCAAGATGAAAAATATAAATAAAATCTTAGAATCACATTTTAATGCCACAACCATACCTGCACAAGTATTAAACATAAAATGCCAAATCAGAACGGATTTGACAGATTTGAAGGCCTAAAAAACAAGTATTTACCAAGTGCTTTAATTCAGTGAAACATTTTATTCTGACATTCAGATTTCCTGGAACAGGCTTCATATTTTGGACTTTCCTGCCACCTTAAAAACAGCACTTACAGGTTCTTTTTCATAACTAAATGATTGCTTTTTAAAAAAAAAAAAAAATATTGTTTTAAAAGAATAACTTCAGAACAGGATTAGAAATGAATATTTTAAATATAACTAAATGTTGTTTCTAGAGGATCAACAGTAATGTTTGCAACATCAAAGTCTGTATAACCTCATTAATATCTTACTGGAAACAAATCTCAAATGTCAATTAAGTACAAAAACACAAAATACTGAGTGAAGTTTAGAAATAATGAAGAACACAGTCTGTATCTTCATCCTGTCCTCTGCTGATGTGATTCAGTGCTATCTGTATTTGACAGTTATTTATGATGCTATGGTATCATCCTACAAAAGGACAAGAAAGAGTTAAGACCTTTGTAAACAAAATTCAAGACTTTTAATTTGAGATTTTTAAATTTAATACTTTTGTAATAGTTTGAAGACCCTGTGAGTACCCTAAACTAAAGCATTAGTTTTTAGATTTTCTGACTCTGTACCATCTGCCTCAGGGTAAAAATTCATATTCAGAACACAACTGTTAAAAGCATTTTCCAAACTTTGAGGACTTTGTACAAACCCTGCGATGGGTGTGTTGGAGGGACTTACTGACGTTAGAGAGGCCGACTCCTGATGCAGCCACTTGCTCTGCTAACCTCCTCTCTGCAGCCAGAGCTCTCTATAAATCAAAAAAAGAAAACAATGAACATTTAAGAGGTTAAAAAAAAAAAAAAGAAACACTGAAACTTGAACATCAGAGATTAAATCCACCATTAACTCACTTTTTCACGATCAGTCAGCGATGCAAACCTCTTCTTTTCCTCTGCCTCCAGCTCTTGTTTCCTCTTTTCCTCCTTCTGCTCTTTCTCTCGTTGTTTTCTCGACGCCTTTTGTGCTTTTTTCTTCTCCAACTGTTTGGATTCGATCTCTGCTGTGAGAGGACCAGGGACCTTGAGGAGCACAATGTGAAAAAAAAAAATATGGATGAATATTCTGCTTGTATTAAATAATGATAATAATCTTTATTTATTTTATAAAGAACTTTTCTAAACCCATGTTATAAAATGCTTCACACGAGGTAAGAGATAAAATCAGCGAAAAGGGACAGACAGTAAAAATCAAAGCAGTTACAACAAACAAAACCAGAAAAGCACAGTTAGTAAAAATACAGCGTTTACAGAGTTCCTACACATTTTCCATTTCAAGACTTTCCAGACTTCTTGGTAGATTTTTCAGACTATAGTTGACATCTAGCCTTCTTTTCCCATTTGAAGTCCTTCACCAAACAGGATTTATATTTAGGATTGTCGAGCCAGCCTCTTGGAAATCTTGCATTTATTCGCTGTGGCATCCTGTGCAGGAAGTTGGACAACTTTCCACAAACATCTCCGCCTATATGGATATAATTAACTGACGCTTATTATTTTCTCTTAAAACTACTAGAAGGAGTTTTTAACTGCTTATGAAGCAGTTTGCATGTTTCCAGGCAAAGTTTCAGTGAGTTAGCCTGTTAAAAAGGAGAAATTTTCATTTTGATAATTTTATTTTTGACTTTATATTTTTTGGTTGTCAGAGGAAACACTCAAAAATCAACCCAATATGAAAGTTCCTTGTAGTAGCTTTAACATATTTAATAAATAATATTATATTATTGTTGCCCCATATTTTTTAGTCCCTTTTATAAATAAGAGCCAAAAATGAGTTGAAAAATATTAAATATATAAACTATTAAGGGCGTCTCTGCAGCCTTGTTTATTCACTGTTTCCATAGAAACAACACTTAACTACATTACTGCATAACTCCTTGACAGAGCTTTCTACAGGAATATGGAGGAGCCAGAAAAAAAATTGTTCATAAAAGCCCAAATTTAGTGGCCTCTGGCACTTTATAATGCTGACACTGATCTTAATAAGGGCTGCACAATATGGTGAAAAAAAAAAAAAAAAAAAAAGTCATATTGCGATTATTTTGACTGAAAATTATTAGTAGGAATGATCATATTTGCATCACAATTTTCATTTTCACTGAAAATAAACTAATTAAAATTGTGATTATGTTGTATTTTTTGGGGTCTGCACCAGACAAACATATTTTGTTACAGCTGGAGAACAAGATTGGTAGGTCAAAACATCTCTGCAGCACTACAGTACTTCATTATAATGCTGTTTTTTTCACAGATTTTACCTTTATCAACTAATTGCAGGGTTCTGTGTTTGGGATATTGCACTTTCCCATATTACAATTTTGAAAATATTGTGATTGATTGTGCAGCCTAATCTTAATTATCGCATGTTTTAATGGGTTTCCCCTGCCTGACTGTAAACATGTAGTGAACCGTCACAGACACTTAAGCCTCCTGTGTGTGAGTAATATTTAAATTCACATCTCTTCCTGACTGATCAGAACTTTTGTAATTAAAAGTCATTGAGACATGATTTGGGAATCTGACATTAGCTTGCATAATGGGTCAGTTACAAAATACAGGAGCGTTCTAGGACATTTTTAGCTGTAAATTTACGGTGTGAGGCTGAGACAGAGCCATTTTATTCATACGACACAGGTATGTTACTCTGACAACATCGCCTGCGCTGGATTCCTGCTTGAACACCATGAAAACAATCTGCTTATATGATCCATTTGTTTTTAGAAATTCCGAGTTAAACATTTTAGAAAACTGAAACGGGGCAACAGCCTTGAAACTCAAATATTTTTCCATACTGTTTCTTTTTTTCCATGCTTATCCAGACCTGGAAACTACTAAAAACCAAATTCCATTCTGTTCCATACTGCGTAGGAACCCTGTATTTAATGGGACAGATGTCAAAGGTTAGTCTGTACACTCTTACCTGTGCCTTGCTGTAGTCGTATTTATCCGGATTCTCACCCATGTATTTACGAAAGACATTCCTCGTGTCTTTATCAGGGGCGACAATATACGGGGTCTGCCCTTTGTTACTCCTGTACAGAAACATTGCAGAAATAATGTTTAACTCTGGGCACTGGCTCACTGCGTTCACACTGAAATTATACTTCTGCTGCACATATATATTGTGTTTTTATACCTGCAGGCCGGGTCAGCTCCTGCGTCCAGGAGCAGCCTGACTGCCGCCTTCTGTGCAGCTGCTGAGGCGACATGCAGCAAAGTGAACCCCGACGAGTCTATGGGCTTATTAAGAAGAGTTAAAGGGCTCGGGACGTCAGATGCAGGGTTGCTCTCTGCTGGTTCTCCAGGCAGCTGGAGGAGTCTGCACAGAGCGTCAACATCCCCGACCTTACAGGCTGTAAACAGGGCATCCCTCAGGCCGTACTCCCATGACTCATCAACAATATCTAAAAGAGACACAGAAAACTAAATGAGTATCTTGAACGTTACATATCACAAAATGTGGCGAGTTTAAAGACTGAGAAACGGGTGCAATATAATGAACAATAGTGAGAAAGAACTTCTTATTCACCTTCCAGCTGTTTCTTACTCTGTGCTTTCCTCTTCTTCTTCTTTGATTGTGTCTCTGGAGGAGCGTCTCCTGCTGGTGCAGCCTCTGGCACCTCCTCTTCCTGATCGTCTGCTGCTTCTGTGTTACTCAGTTCTGTCACACATGGATGTGAAATTTCATAAACCTTACTGAACTTGTGTGTGATAAATTAGGATTCCTTGGGTTTCTACAAACCCCAGTTCCAAAAAGCATTCTGTTTTTATTCACATTTTACACATCCCACAACTTTTTTTTAATAATTGGGTTTGTATACTGTTGCTATGGCAACATATGTGATGACACAACGGAAAGGCCTACCCTCAGTTTGCATTTTGGTTTCCTCTTTCTTCCTCCTCCTCCTTCTCCTGTGCCGGCGGGGACAGATTTCAGACTCTCTGAGGTCCAGAGTTCCTAATGTCAGCTCCACCATCTCCAGCTGGATCTCTCCACCCTCCTCTTTATCTGAACTATCAGGGTTTTCTTCCGCTGGTGCCAAAAATAAAGAAAGTGTGCTGTAATACTAAATTTCACTGTAAATAAACGTTGTGTTTAAACAGCAGAAATTCAATGTCTCATTCATTTAGAGCTGAATATGGAGCAAGTCTACATTTTAGCCTCTTAAACTTACCTTTCTCGTGATCTGTATTTATTTGTGCTGCAGGTTTGACAGTTTTCTTCCAGGCCTTCTTAGTTGGACTGAAGACTGCAGACATGTCTGTGTCTTTCCCTAAATCAAGATATTTTGCGCACAGTATTGATTATACCCTGACTGGACAACAACAAGCAGATAACATGTCATTATTTTCAAGGATATAATTCAGCTTACCATAAATATGGACGGTGGAAAGCACCTCATGTACTCTCTGCGTCTCTCGAAAGGTTGCCCTGCGTGTGGCAATGGGAAGCGTGCGGATCCTGGGATCTTTTTTGTCGAGCGGAGCTGCACGACCACCAAAAAAGATGGTTTTGTTGTAGCTGGGGGCTCGCACAAATATCGCAGAAGCCTCCTTCAAGTGTTCAGCCCAGCTTACCAGGAGATCCTGAATGTCCTGCAAAAGGTTACACAAGTGTTTAATTACGCACATGAAAAACATTCTGCCTCAACTTATAATCGAGGTGTATTACACACTGTAGAAAAACACAGGAACTCCCACAAAGATTGGACGACACCAAATGACTTAACACATGATTTACCTTCTAACTGTTGAATTATATTGATTTATAAAGTTAGTTTAATTAAAGCTACATTAACAGTAACACAATGAGCTCCTGTTTGAAGGCCTTCTATGCAGGATTTTCCTGAAAAACACTGGGCCTCATGCAAAAACATTTTCACGTTCCTATCTTAACTTTCTCTTACTGTTTTTTTCTCGTGTGGTGGGCTCGTACCTACATGCCAAGTCAGATTCAGCAACTGTGTAAATGAATCTGCCTGTGTGTATCTGAGTGCACGAGCATGAGACGTGTAAATGAGCATAATTAACACCCCAATAATACCATACAGGGCTACGCTTCCTTCCTCGTATGTTCATGAAAATGGCATCAAAGATTAAAAAGAAGTTCATGAGTTTAAAAACTGAAGTCCTGTTTTCAGAGATCCATGAAGGAAAGTCTAAAATATTAACAGCGTCAGCAGTGGAATTAAGGACCTGCTGAAGCCAAGAAACAAGAAAAATTATAGCTGCTGCGCAGCAATGGTCGGGCCGGCAATTTTAGGCAAAATTAGGCAATTCTGAGCAACAAGCAGAGTGTAGGAAGATGAAAAAAAGGTGGCATTCTAATGTGCATTTTACATCAGTTGAGGCTTGAACTCACAATTTCTGGCACAAGAGACTCTGCATATTGACTGATAGCTAAGCCAAATAAACAGGGAAAAGAGACAAGGGATAACAGGGAAACGTGTTGATAAAGAGTATTTGTCTCTTCCCAAAACTCCCTGAATCATATTATTTTAAATCCTTAGTAGTCTCTAATCCACATAGCATGATACCTGAACATAAGGCTTTCACATTTGAAAGTCCATCCTGCCTTAGCTGAGGCTCGAACTCACAACTTATGACACTGAAGTCCGTCTTTTATCTCACTGAGCT
The DNA here is from genome assembly GCA_034769285.1 of Lutjanus argentimaculatus. Classification (NCBI taxonomy): domain Eukaryota; kingdom Metazoa; phylum Chordata; class Actinopteri; order Lutjaniformes; family Lutjanidae; genus Lutjanus; species Lutjanus argentimaculatus. The sequence continues at coordinate 818,436 of JAWZSL010000019.1, read as the reverse complement.
AATCAGCAAGTGACAGTTCATGTGTGGCTTCACAAATTGACTAAGCCAAGGATCACTGGGGTGCCAGCAGCAGCCATCCATGCAATGGAAAAGCAAATTTCAAAGTGAAAGTTCCAAAGCTGTAGCACATATGGTTGATTTGTTGTGAATTTTCAAAGTTTTGAAATTTAGAGGCTTGCTGTAGCGCCACCATCAGGACTATTGTCTTGTGTTTCCAGTTGAGAACATCTGGCATGGGACTGGACCTTTGTGAAAAGTTTGGGTAGATTTCTCATATGGAAATGTTGTACAAGCTGAGGCTTGAACTCACAACCTTCAACACCAAGAACCATCCTCTATCTCACTGAGCTAATTGGCAAATGGAAACACCACTTGTAGCTTCACAAACTGACTAAGTCAGTCACCTGTGTGCAAGACAGCAGCTGTTAGCATGTAAAGGCAGATTTCAAATGGCTGTCAAAAATTCAGTTATTGAGACAAAAATCCCAAAATACACAAATTGCATCTAGACAGCATGGAGATGTTGGTCATTAGTTTTTCACAATGATTTATTGGCTCCAAAAGTGAAAAACTGATGTTTAAAAATGCCATTTTTGCATTGACTCCAATTGTTCACATGAGAGTGAAATTCAAAATGCTGTAAAAAATTCAGTTTTTGAGATAAAATTCTGATATTTTCCAAACATCATCTACCATGACTCCAAAATTTTGTCATTTTTTTTCATGAACATTGAAAATGTATTTAGCAAGAATTTGCAAGTATATGTTTATAATACCGTTTACAGTCAAACATTTTGATGCACTGTAGGCTCAATTTTCCATAAATCAAAAATCTGTGTGGATCGTTTGTGTAGGACAGTCTAGGACAGTTTGGTGCCAATTGAGCAAAAATTGTGGGAGGAGATAGGTTTAATAAGTTTTACAGTTTTTGAAAAAAAACAGAGTGATGGACTTCATAATTTGCAATAGGTTTAAATGTACAAAAGTTTCTTCAGTATCGGGGCTACATTTGGTGAAAGTTGTAAATCTGTAGCACATATGGTTGATTTGTTATGAATTTTCAAAATTTTGAACTTTAGAGGCTTGCTGTAGCACCACCATCAGGACTATTGGCCTGTTTTTGCAGCTGAGACAATCTGACATGGGACTGGACCTTTGTGCAAAGTTTGGTCATTTTTCGTGCATGGGAAGTAGGATTTCCTCGGAAGAAGAAGAAAGAGAAAGAAGAACATGCAGGATTACAATAGGGTCCTGGCAGCTTAGGCTGCCCAGCCCCTAACAAGTGCGAGTTAAAGAAGAAATGGTTCAATATGAAAATGGGTAAAAAAAAGGTGACTGATGACTTGCAACAGGAGGAGGAGGTGAAGGTGAAGTCTCCATCACGAAGATAGAAGAATAAGCGCCATAAAAGGTGATGTTCACTGTCAGACATTACAGCGGAGAATGTTTCTCTGTACAGCCTTTAAAAACCTGCATGTGAAGGTGGGACCAATAGACCTAATAACAAGTAATAATAGATAATTAAATTAATGATCACAGGGTCCACGTGTAAATTCATGATATTTTAAATTATTATAATTTAAAATGTAGCCAAACAGGATGATATTGACATAATTACGAAGGTAATTTATTTATCAAACTCAAAAAGTCTTCAAAGTAAAAAAAAAAAAACAGCCATTAGTGCAAAACTTTGTGGTTTGGTTTGAATAACAGCAGACTAACAGCAGTGATCTGGACCTCTCATAAATTGTGTTTGTATCCTCGAGAAAACTCAAGACACAAGAAAAACGGTGAATGCGGCACGTTCTATTTTGCTGCGTTCAGGACGCTTCTGGGAGTCAGTCTTTGGGCAGTGGTGTGTCGCCTCTTGCCAATAGCAGCACGCAGACTGTGAGACGCTAAAATCGTACGGACCAGTGGTTACATCGCTGCCTCCATCTTTCATTATTCAGTTCGGGTTGCATTGACACGAAATCAGGTGCTGTGTGGAGGCGTGGGCGTGTTTATTTGTACTCTAGAACGTAACCACTGTGAAACAATCAGAAAATAACTTTTTAGCTCTCTGATTCACTGTTTTGTTCTCGCTAACGCCACCACCGTACTTAATTCACTCTCAACCTCTCTCTTGCTCAAAGCTGAAAACAAGGGGCAAACTCTGAACGGTGCGTTCACGAACAGCGACCGACAAATCCTGCATGTTCTACCGCAACAAGAAAACTGTTGCTTGTTTTCTTCTGAGAATATGAAATTGCGCCCTCAAATTTTTAGCAGCCTTAAGGCTCTGTGGATGCACAGACACACAGACAAAAGTAAAATAATTAGCAGCTTTTAGTTGAGGACTGATGCCCAAACAGAAACTTTAAACTGTTCAGGAGAAAAAGGAATGATATTCAACAGAGGTTACATGAATCATCATTAGCCGTGTGACAGAACATCAGCCTTCAAGAGTAGCTCAATTTTTGTCCTCTGTGAATAAAGTAGAAAACCTCATGGCTGTCAGTGTAAAGGAAAAATGACAGCACTGTTAAATGAACTCTAATCTGACCTTGACGAGTGCAGCCTCATTGTGTCGCCTCAGAGCGGCTCCTGCAGACTTGGGCGCATGACTGCGGTTCTGAGAGTCTCTGAGTCCTTGAGCGGTGCCTCTCTTCGCTCTCACTGTGTACCGGTGGAAAGTCTTGTGCTGAAGGACTTCTCTTCTGTAAAATTAAGACAACGTGTTGAGCAGATGCTGACAAGTTACCGAGCTGGCTGTTCTTGTACGCTTACAGATGCAGTCATGTGTGATCTAAAGTGCTAAAAACAAAGACGCAAAAAAAAAAAAAACTGTCCACCTACCCTTGGAATACAGCACCAGCAAAGTGGCCTCCACCCGTCATGAGAATCACCCACACAGTCTTCTTACTTACGGCCTTCAGGGAGGAAACTGTGTCTTGCTCATCATCTGACTGAAATATTACAGGGACAGAACATGAAATTAGGATTTAAATAAATCAAAGGTCTGTTAACACACACTATACTGTACCTGCTGAGCCCCACCTTGCCCTGCAGGATGCAGCGGTGGACTGACAGATACTGTCCTGCTGAGTTCTGGAAAACCACCTTACTGGAGGGGCGGCCAGTAATTAAACTGGTTTCAGCTGAGCTGTCGTTATCTGTGCCCGTCTGTGTTACCCCGCTGTCGCTGTCCGAGTCGTCTTCCTCCGAATCAGACTCTGAGCCTGAGATACTTGACATGTCTCCTGTAAATTAATATCAAATCAATAACTGATAATCAAACAACATCACTGCTTTTCCGTTAAAGTGATAGTTCAGATTATTTGAAGTGAGGTTGTATGAGTTACCTACAGTCGTAGTAAGCAATGTACTCATGTGGAAGTTTCAGCAGCAAAGGGTATTTTAGCCACTTTTAAAAAAGTAAATAAATAAATAAAATCACTATCAGTTTACCTATACGCTGTATTTAGAATATTTTCACCGCTTTACTTACCCATCGGACAGCCTTTTTGACTGGAAACTGACATTAATGAGCCAAATATGCATCATCCAAACCAACCAAACTCCACAGGCAAAATCAGTTATTTAACCTTGCAAAACACAGGAGTCTGCTGGTCTACTGCTGCCTCAAGCTGTTACTTTGTTTGCTTTATTGTGTGACTTTGGTGAATCTGAACTAACCTGTTTAAACCACCAAAGTCACACAATAACACAAACAAACTAAAAGATTGAGGCAGCAGTGACCAGCGACTCCTGTGTTCTGTAAGTAAAATTACTGATTTTGTCTATGGAGTTTGGTTGGTTTGGGGAGAGCAGTATTTGGCTTATATAACAATGGTTTCACAGCAAAGTAAAGCTGCTAAAATATTCTAAATATTGCGTACAGTTAAAGTGATATTCTTTTTCTTGGTGGACATTTTTTTAAGTGGCTAAAATACATTTTGTTCCTGACCCTGGTACTCTTCACTGCTTTTCTGGGAGTGTGTCAACCAGCATCTACTGTAACCAAAACACTGACTATCAATAAGAAGCTCATACAACCCCACTTCAAATAATCCAAACTATCCCTTTAAGAGAGATGTGTAAGACCCTGGTTTCCTCACCAGCTCCAGTCTTCCTCTCAAACTCCTCAGCTGTGACTGGTGGCATTCCCGACATCTTTTGTCTCAAGTTGAAGCGATGCCAGTCGAGCTTGTAGTGCTCCATCTGAAATGTTAAGACAAAAACAGTCTTCAATACGTCAAAAGATATTTTTCCTTAATGAACAAGGCATTGTTTAAAGCTGCGTGGTCACCTGTTCTTCACGATTAATGAAGGGGCACCTGCAGGCCGAGCAGACCATCTTGTCTGACACCTCTCGGACCAGGCTGGACTCCCGCTGTCTGTCATCCTCAGGGGATTTATCCTCCAACTCTGTGGGGCAGGAAATACAAAGAGACGTTTCAAACTGACAGTTTTTTACGACTACAACTTAGTTTAGTACATCTACACACACATATATAGAAATAATAAAATAAGAATGAGAAAAAAGTTGGGACATTGTGCAGGAGAGGAAAGAAGCCAGAAAAAGCTTATGAAGATACTTCTCCTTTACAAATAACAAAAGTCCTACTTCATTTAAGTGTCAAGACTATATATACTACATATTGTTTTAGATTTTGGATGTCGTATATTGTCGTATGACATAAGTTTTGTCCTTTCCTGGTTTTAAAAGCTGCATTACAATAAAGTGATGTAATTTTCTGAACTTACCAGACTGTGTTTGAACTGCTCTGTTGTTTGCCTTTACATACTTGTTCATTATATGATAATTTATCAAAAATCTCATTGTGTTGATATTTTGTGAAAGCACCAAAAAATCATCCCTACAATACTGTTATAGTGTCATTATCAAGGTATTTGGTCAAAAAGATAACATCATATCGCCTAGCTCTACAGTACATAATACAGGAATAAATTAAGCTGTAATAAAGGATTTGGGGGAGCTTTTTATGCCTTTAATTTATAGGACAGCTGAAGATATGACAGAAAGGGCCACAGTCTGAAAAAATACCAACTGACTCTTTACAGACAAATTCAATATGGTATTTCCATGTTAATTTTTCATTTACTTTTCATTTATTGTGAAATTTGATTAGGGATGCATAACATCTACTTGTTCAGCTGATACAATTACGGCTAATTACCTGCTTTTCGCAGTTGATACCATATATTGATAATTTCACATTTTGTATTTTTAAAAAGAAACTCATGTGATCTGGAGTTCACGCACACCTGAAGGCTCAGATGTAGCCAGAAAAGATGGATTTATTTTTCCACAGCTCATATTACAACAAAAACAAAGAACAGTTCTGACACCTATATTTATTGGCTAATATTGTCTATAAATATAGTGGCAAAATATCACTAACTTATTGTTTTATATTGATAGTTTGTTCATGTGAAACCGTTTTAAGTGGATCATAGACGTGTGATCAGTGAGTAAAAGATGCAGTATATTTTTTGCTGACAGTATATTTTTCCCTCATGCACATGTTCAGTGCTTCTCAATCCTGGTCTCAGCCCCCCTGCCTGCATGTTTTAGATGTTTCCCTGCTCCAACACACCTGATTGAAATGATCAGTGCTCATCATCAAGCCTCCACAGAAGCTGATAGTGACCTGATCATTTTGAATCAGATGTGTTTGTAGCAGGAAACATCTAAAACATGCAGGGCAGGGGGGCCTGAGGACCAGGATTGAGAAACACTGTGTTAGATAAAGACATGTCCGAGGCGCAGCACGTACCGTCTGTGGGTGGGTCAGTGTCTGCAGCCCGCAGCTTCAGGACGGGGTTCACCTCCATCAGTCCGGTCAAAGCTTCATCATTCGGGCCAAAGTCAAAGATGGAGCGTCGGTCTACACAATCTGTCATTGTTGGTCCGTTTCTGTTTTTACCTCATGACCCGCTGCGACATCAGAAACAGAGAAAAACCCACTGTTAGTTTTGTTGTGTGTTAACACTTAAGTTGTTGTTTGTGTCGGACATGACAACATTTACGTTTAACCTCATCTGATGACACGTTTCCATCTGCTCTTTGACCGACACGTGGAGTGAGAGGACATTGTCTTCAATAAAAGGCTGTTTGCCTTTTGTAAAATGTCTTTACAGCAAATGAATTACAGCAAATAAGTTACGACCTAAAAATAACAGACGCTTACCATAAATGAAGGTGTCATAACGCAGCTGGGCTGCCGTCACGCTGCTTTCCGCTTCTTCCGGACAGAGCTACGGAAGCCCGCGAGGGTCAATAACGCCTGACTGAGAAGGCGTTCCCAGAGCAGACGGTGCAGCTGATGTTTTGTACGAAGATAAATGTCATGGAAGCGCATTTTGCGTAAGTAAAAGAACAAAAAAAAAAATCCACATGGTAAGTTATAATTGTGAGGATGAAAAGATGAAATTGTTAAATAAAAGGTGAATTATGAGACAAAAAGTCTAAAAAGTATTTCAGCGGATACTGATTACAATATATATCAGCCAATCTTTTTATACAGATCATACAACAGGCATATATACAATGGAGTAATGTAATGGAGGCAGGATATTTTACTGTTTAACAATAACCTTGCACTGAAACTTTCACCAGTATTTTCAATAATTATAAATGAGAGAGTTCACAGACCAGAATCATACACTTTGATGTAAATGTTTTTTTTTTTGTTTTTTTGTTTTTTTTTTGTACAGTTGTAGATGCTCCTCCCATGTTTGTTTACCTTTTTTTTTTTTTAACGCCTCAGGGCTTCACTGTGTTAACGTACAACACATGAACTGTGGGTAATTCCCTCAGGCAAAGTTTGCATTTGGATTTAACGAAAGCGCATTAAGTGCTCAAAAGGTGCTTACCAGTTTTTTTTTTTTTTTGACAAGACAAACCATCGCCACCCAAGTCACAGTAAGTCAATAAATTCTGGTAAGAGTTCGCTTGTGCATTTTTGCTGCCATTTTCACATCACCCTATCTTATCTTGATGCTTGATCTCATTGTTTTTATTTCCTCTAATCAGAAAAACAACATAGGACATTGTAGCCTTCTTCATAAATGGGACAAAATAAGTATGGAATTAACAGCCTCTTGCTTTTCTCTCTCATCAGCAATCAGTCCAATAACCGCTCTAGAGAGCCCTCTTGGATTTTGGAGATATGAGCCGTAGACAGGTCTACTTTCTCCCCAATATAATGGGTCTAAATTGCTCTCGGTTTGTGGTGCTCAAAGTACCAAAAAAAAAAAAAAAAAATTGTGTTTGAACATTTCAAAACCAGTGTCTCTTTCCAAAAATCCTGAATAATATGGAAAATATATTTTATTTATTACTGTAACAGTTAAGTACCACCACAAGCTTTTAAAATGTTTTTGTTTTGACACATTCTGATGAAGCCTGAGGTCATGAAGGTGGACAAATACTCTTTAAACCAATATTTGTCCCAAACATCCTCTGACACGCTTGACTCAATATTTAAGCAACATGGAAAAAATGGGAACACTGCAGGGAAAATGAAAAATGTTGCAAAATATTACTCTTTAAAAATATTTTAGAGGTGCAATGATTAATCGATTCATCGATTAGTACATTAATTCCCAACTATTTTGATAATCGATGAATTGTTTTGAGTAATTTTTTAAGGAAAAAAAGTCCAAATTCTCTGGTTCCAGTTTCTTAAATGTGGTTTCTTCACTCCTCTGTGACAGTAAACTCAGTATTTTCGGTTTGTGGGGAAAAACAAGACATTTTCTGTAATTTTAAAGGCAAACAACTATTAATTGAAAAAATAACTGATCAATTAATTGAGTATGAAATAATCATTAGTTGCAGCCCTATATAATATGCAACATTTTCTTTAAAAACAATGTATAGACTCATAAACATAATCCCTCACAATCATCACTTATGATCCACTAGAAGTGTGGACTCTGTCTCTGCAGAGACCCTGCAGCCCTCTGCCTGTATTTCCTTATTTTCTTAATGTTTTGCTGTGCCCTGAACGCTTCACCAACCCAAAACATCAGTATTTGATGTCCTGATATCTTTCTAGACAGAATAGAAATTCAAAGGAAGACACCACAGCTGTGGCGTTGCTACCAGAGTAGCAAGTATTTCAACGTCACGTTTCCTTAATCTCTGATGACATATTGTGGTCATTTTATTATTTATTACAGTAAAAAAAATGTACAGATTTCTCCTTTAAGTACAAATGTTTCTGGGGCGAGATAAAAATTAAACACTTTATAAAGCAGAACAAAATATATACTTAATGATACAAATCAAATGCAATTTAAAATTAAAATAAATGTGCCAAACTTTCTGTCACTTGTGTTTGCTCCGATTTCTCTTTGATTTGCTGGTTGGCGCAGAGATCAAAGCTTGTGCTGTTGGAAAAGAAAGACATACACATGCATATTACAAAACGCTGCGTGTCAAATACATCTTCACCAATGTGGAGACTCCCCAGCAGACGTCCCTTACCTGCCGTTTTACGAGCTTTGGCCTCTGCCAGATGTTGTTTCACCTCCAGGAATTCAGCAGCGAGGCTTCTCGCCTTGTTTGTGATGCACTCGCTCCTTTCCTGCAAATCTTTAGTTTGATTTCTGAAACGTATTAAATATACAGTGAAATCAACTTTGATTCGTGCATGGTCACTTCATGTCTCTACACATGCGGCAGAGCACACACCTGTCTGCAGAGGTCTGACTGTTCAGTTGCTCAGAAAGTTGTCTCTCCAGCTGCAGCAGATGACCCAGTTGCTGCAACGAATCAACGACTCCACTGTTTACCATCATCAAATCCAGTCTCTGCTTCATTTCTGTGGTACTGCAAGTGCAAACAGGTCCAAGAAGACAATTATGAACCGATCAAAGTCAGTACTGTGTGATATCATAGCGTATTGTTTGGCCAACTCCGAGGCTGTTGGGTAACAGGTCTGGACAATAAGATCAGTTCAGGTTAATCATGTGATCATGTAGAGACGTTCTTTGGAAGTTCCTCCAGGATTCTGCAAGCTTTTTTTTTTTTTGGAGCGGATTGTGGTGATTTTAGGCGTTTTTTGCAATGATTTTCTTTTTTTTTAAATTATGATTCATAAAAATCAATGGAAACTTGTTCCAGGGAGAATAAAAGCTTGACAAAAAAGTAACCTTTTGGAGCTCAAACTCAGCAGGCACAAAATTATAAAATACAAAAGTACACAATTTTCAATATCCATTACAAAAAAAACAAAAAAAACAAGAATAATAAAACGTACATATGTGATGTTTGTGACTGCTATGATTGGTGGTGCTCACAGGAAGCGAGGAAGATGATGTGGTGTGCAGGAATTTGTATCAAATTAAGATGTTTTCTTAAGTCAGCAGAGTCTGATTTGTGGGACAGGACACCTCTGCCTCACGACATTCATGAAGTTCTTTGACACACATTTTACCTTCATCAAATATTGCATATTCCTGCAATTTGAAAATGGTAGAAAGTCGTATTGCGATTTCGACAGAATTTCGATTAATTATGCAGCCCTACACTTGATTAACAAATTAAGTGTTGATTTTTTACAGCCTCCCCTTTTCATAGCTGTCAGTGGCAGCTTTGAGGAAATGTCGCTGCTCTTCTTACTGGGAACTTGTTCAAACAGCACTTCATTCACTCGTGCATTTGTTTGGTTGTATAATGCATGAATTTTGTAAAATCTAAAAAGGAGCAGGAGCAAAAAGGAAAGAATGAATGATAAAGGAAGAATATCAGTTTATGCCAGAGAATCATGCGAGTTCAGCCCAGTGTTATTTTCATTCTTTAAAAGTCACTAGAATGCAGGAAACAACGTCTCTGAAACTCAAATTCAGACCCCCCGCTCGGTTTCAAATGATGCTGCATGAGATTTGTGTGTGTTGTTTCTTCATTGAGCACGTTGTACAAACGAAATATGTTTTATAATGTAACAATGCTGTGGTTAAATTCATCTCAGGTTTAGGGACAAAAACACTAGGGTTAGGGAAAAAGTATGACCTGGGTTAAATGATCACTCTCATGAGAACTTTCATAGTTTTAGGGCTCATCTCTAAAGACGATCCCCACAAACATGACAGCAAGTTAACAGGTTGAAACAAAACCATTTTTCCCCCAAGTGAACTCAAGTTAAACAAGCCAACACAATGAATATGTGGAAAATATTAAAAGGTACCATTGACTTGTCTCTTCCTCAGCACGCAGTCTCTTCTGCCGGACCTCCTCCACTTTCTTCATGTTGTCTTGGATAGCCTGCTGCAGCTCTTTGATCTGCTGCTGCTGTTTAATGTGACAAAGTGTAACGCTAACAGTTAAGATACCAGAACTAAAATAATCAACCAGATTATTTCTAGTTTTATTTGCAAAAATAGCCATCATTATATTAGCAATATAAAGAAACTTGATTTATTTCAAAACACGGATGGAGGTCTATTCAACATCTGATGGATGATAGATCCCCTGTGTTGGACTACAATGATTTCAGGCACAACTAAAAAATCTAACATGTTGTAGAAGTGAAGATTTTGCTGTGATTAGTGATTCCACAAGCTTTTATCTGCGTGATTATGAAGGCTGTAATGTACACGTTAGTAACGCCTAGACTGTTTAAATGGAAGGGTGTCCTTTTTTAAAAATGCAACAACAAATTTCAAGGTCTTCTCTCACCAGGGGATGTTTTATCTCGTCTCTAAAAAGGAACAAATTGTAAGAACGCACCACTGTTCTAAGAGTATTAGGTGTAGATATTTCAGTTTTCCTTTACCACCCAAAACTAAAGATGTACATTTTAAACACTTGAATGAATGTTGTTCTCTTGTAATGTATCTAATTTGTTTTGAAAGCATTTTCACAAGTGGGTATTTTGAACAAAAAATTGTTTTTGCCAGCCCTAACTTACAGTAGTATTAAATTTGAAAGGACAGAAAAAAATTCAACTTTTTTTTATAATAATTTGATAATACTTGCCAAGATTTTCTTCACAAAAAACATTCCACGCTTATGTGTTTCTTTATTTAGAGCCAAAGAAAATAAAGAGAGGAAAACCCTACTTCTATATGAATGTTTGTCGTCATTTCATTTGATTAAACTCCAGATAGAAGATTAAATAGATTTTGTTTCATCTCATTTTATTTTATGTATTTGATTTTTTTGGTTTTCTTATTTTCTATTACTTCTGTGGGGTTTTTGTGCTTATTTATCTGGATTGTATTTGCTCAGTCTTAAATTGCAATTTTTCTTGGAAGTTAAATTCTTGTTACATTTTGCATTTTGCAGTAAAGAAGGGGAGAAAAACACATGGCATAACTCACTTTTGTAACACTGACTTTACATTAATAAGCTGTAGCTTTTAGCCACTGACACCCAAACCTTGCAAATTTAGCGAGCTAGCACAGGTAACAGTCAGCTAACGTAACAAGTTCAACCTACCGTGGATTTTTCGGATTGTGTTGGAACTGTTTGGCTATGAAGTGCAGTCATGATGTTTTGTTTCGTTTAAATGATCTCGAAAGATTTATCGACGTGCCTCAAGTGAGACTCGAACTCGTGTTCAATGGTTTTCTTTCCATGCCTTTATATATGGGCTGAAGCCACGCCCCTTCCGGTATGGGACCGTATTAAAAAAAAAAAAATCCCAATAATTTTTTGTTACATGTTATATTTGACAGATCTACAAGACAAGAAGTCCGCCGTTTATATTTTTATTGTTATTAATCAAATTTTTATAAACCCAGTTTAAATCAAAAGAAGAAAGAGTTAGGACTGCTAGGAAAGTCTTTGAAGATTATGAATGATTAAAAAAAAAAAAAAGCTCAAAAGTCGTGCGACTTATTTATTTTAATTATTAATCATTTATTTTATATGTTTCATGTTTTTTTTTTTCTTATTCTTAAGCACTTTTATTTCACTATACATTTTATTTTTGTTGTAGTCCACGCTCAACCAAAAAGTTGATTATTGAGATGGTGGTTTGGAAATGCCATGTTGTTTCTGGTTTATATAGATAAAGCGAGAGAAAAAAAAAAAAAAAAATCGCCGTTTGTCGTCGTTTAACTTAGTTTTGTGTGAAATCGCTCAGTGAACTACATGTCTCGTCTCGCACAATATACGTCATCACCCGACGTAACGTCCCCCCCCCCCCAGAACTAATTCCCTGTTCAAAAACACATCGTGGCTCCAGCAGCCAACGGCAGCTCTCGAGGGGGAGTACGTCATGACGTCATTTACGCGACTTATAGGTATGTCTTTCTACTTGCGCATTTTCACAGCTAGCTTTACGACAAATGTCGACATTATTGATTTATAAAAAATATCTTTTAAACTGACAAACATATGTGTCATTTATCGAACATGTGGTGGGCCAATAAGAGGGGAGATCCTTTATAAGACTACTTCACGCTGTATGTCAGAGCCCGGATAGCTCAGTCGGTAGAGCATCAGACTTTTAATCTGAGGGTCCAGGGTTCAAGTCCCTGTTCGGGCGGTAGTGTTTTTTCCACTCCACAATGAATGGAGTGTCAGAGTACGTTATTACCAGCTAGGTTTTGCACGAGTTATGTGTCATCTGAAATTACCAGCGAAACATAGCATGTCAACTGCTGGTAATCTTAGCTTCAGTAGCAAGAAAACAGCACTCCTGGTAAATGTATGAGGCATCCAAAGCCTAAAATTGCCCCGATCCTGTGCCAAACATTAAACCATTTCATTTAAAGCTAGTTATTGAAGTGGAGCTGTTATTACGCACAGTGAAACCTCACATTATCCTGCTGTTGGAGATGTTGTTTGTGAAAGAATCAAACTAATTTGGGGATTAAACTCACTCACAAACAAATAACAGTAACCCTGTAATTTACTTGAGATAATCATGGGTATTATCTCAGGACAGTGATTGGGGACACCTATAAAGCTAGATGTTAGTGCAGGGAAAATGGCAACACTGAAGACATATCTGCCTGGCAAGGATGGAGCGGATTATCCTCTTGTGCGTGGTTTCCACCTGTCTCTCTGCTGTGCACGCTGAGGTAAATATGCATGGGATTGGAGTGGGATTTCAAAAAGTTCATCTACGGACTGCAACAGAATTGCCAATAACTTTTTATGTCTTTTGCAGAAATATATGTTCAACCCAAAATGGGGCCCCGTTGGCTATAAAGGTAAATACAAATTGGATTTGATCTAAATGTTAATATAAGTGTGAGAGCAGTAAAAACACATGCTGACTGTAAACTCTTATTTTATTAGAACGTGAAGAGCATGGTGACGGGACAGCAATGGATGAAATCATTAAAGCCAATGAATTCATCAGTAAGTTGCACACAATTTAATTGAATTGCATTTTAAACAACATAGCCTACTGTAGCAGATGAGCTCCTCTTGCCCAATCTATAATGATTTTGTTTGATTTTTAGGGTTATAATCATAATTTTCCCTGTTTTCTGACTCAGCTTCCCCAATGATAGACGGCACGGCCAGTCTCAGAGAGGGAGACATTGCTGTTTCTTCTGGAAGGCGCTCCAAAGTCTGCTTCGCCCGCAGCTGCCTGTGGGCTAAGTCAGTGGATGGACATGTCTATGTTGCATATAGGATGTCACCTAACTACTGTACGTCATTTTAATTCTCCAAGCGTACACAAATGCCTCACATTGCAGTTTTGTTTTAGACTGAGATGTGTTTGATGATGTATAAATTGTCTGTTCCTTGTCTAAACAAATGGACAGCTGAGATAGAGACAAAGCTGATAAAGAAAGGGATGGAGAACATAGAGAAAGGTACCTGCGTGCGGTTTGTTCCTCGGACTCACCAGAGAGACTTCATTGACATCCAGCCGAAGTCTGGGTGAGGTTCCATCATGTGGTTGTCTTTTGTTTTAAAGTGTTTCATCTGCAGCAAAAATGTAGAGTTGTGAAATTCAGAGTCAAATTTTAAATGACCTTCAAATTGTTGATAATCCAGGTGTTGGTCCTACCTTGGCTCGCGTGGTGGAAAACAGACTTTGTCCCTCCAGAGCCCTGGCTGCCTCCGAGTCGGAGTGATTTCCCACGAATTCATGCACGCCCTGGGCTTTGTGCACGAGCAGTCCCGCTTTGACAGGGACAACTATGTCACCGTCATGTGGCCAAACATTTGGAGAGGTAATCTCGAAGGGGCGGGAAGAAGGGGTGGCACTGGGGAACTGTACAACACCACAAACTGTAAGATAAGATAAGATAAGACAGAACTTTATTAATCCTGAAGAGAATATTTGCACCAGATTTCTCCAAAATTACAGTAACATAAGAATAATACATAACAATAACAGTAGGGCATCAAATATTAGTGAAATATAAAGTGTGTAAGGAGTAAATGCAAAGGAACAGTGCCTAATAGAATAACAATAGAAGTGAGATAAATTAAGTACAAAAGTAAGCTGAAATAGAGAAAGTAGTAATGCAGTGATATTGAGAGGTAATAAAAAGTTCTATTGCACCAGATAATGAATGTAAAAATAGCACATGATATGAAATGTAATATTGTACTTGACAATGAAAAGTAGCTACAGCTTAAGTCTTAAAATGTCTTAAAGTCACATTTACTATTAAAATCAGTAATTAAATGGTCTTACATTCTGTTTGGGAAGGTCTTAAATGTGTATTTATTGAATCCTGTAAGCATGGTCTAAAATTCACTCCAAGTTAAAAATGCTTGTACATTTCAGGGTTCTTACAGGTGCTGGAAATCCTTGAAAACTCTTGCATTTTAATGCAGTGTCTGAAACGTGCTTGGATTTTGGATGAAGTTGTTGAAACTGCTTGAATTTGCAACTGCATTACTTTCATAATAAATCGCTACATGACTGAATAGTTTGATTCTTAGTTGAGCTGCGACGATTAGCCGATTAGTTGTCAACTAATAAATCAAACGCCAGCTATTAACTATTATTATCGATTATCTTTGGGTTTTAGACAAAACAGAACATTTGAGGACGTCGTCATCTGGGGCTTTGGAAAAGAATGATCAATATTTCTACCATTTCTGACATTTTATGGATCAAATAACTAAAATGATAGACAGATTGATTTATAATGAAAATAATCGTTAGGTGCAGCCCGACTTTTTAAAGAAATGAAATAAGTCAGATGTTGGTTCTGCCGGTTTGTAAAGTACTCAAAGTCTACTTACAGACAGGTGACATATTTTGAAACTTTGAGATATTTTCCTTTCATTTGTCACTGTAGAATTCTATCACGAAACATATTTTTAGTTTTTTTTTACAGCACAATAACATGATGAAGAAGTGAAATAATAACTTTGAGAAGATGTATATAAATTGTAATTTACCAAATCTGTACGGTGCTTAAAAAGCATGAAAATGCACCATTAAAATTCTTGAAAAGTGCTTGAATTTGATTTTGGAAATGGTGAGAAACCCTGACATTTAATCTGTGGTGATATAAATGACGTTTGGCATATAAAGGGGCTTTCTAACTTGATTTAGCTTCATTTCAGACTCTGGACAGGACAGTTGTAGTGACTTATATATAATATATATATATATATATATATATTCATTACGATCTAAACAAAACATACTCAGACAAATGTTCTTTACCTCAACCATTTATCATCATTTTGCCTTGCTTATACTTTTGAACTGACAATATAATCATTTACTCAGAAGAGTAACCCTATATTTTTTGATGTTTAGTTTTATTGCAAAATTGTCCTTAAATTTAGACAGACTTTCATTTAACTTGCTGACACACAAAGACACCCTGTGTAAATTAAATAATGTTTATAATTAAGTGTATTTAACGCCACTACATGGAGTTTGTACTGCTTACATAAGCAAACGAGACATCAGCAAGGAGATCGGCTATTTCTATATAGTTATTATTAACGTCTGCCACGGGGTTGGATGCTCCTTAAAATCAGAAGAAACAAACTTGTGTTTACATTTAGCCAGTTAAAAGAAGAAAGAGGTTTTTATTTACTATGTATGTATGTTTACATATTGGTTTATGGTACACATGTTGGAAATAAAAAGATGCTGAAAAAATCTAAAAACAGCAAAACTCAAAATGAGTGCACGTAAAGATTAACCAGCGTTTTTCAATTTCCAACAGATCGCTTGAGGAACTTTGAGAAATTCAAGACAGACAATCTGGAGCTACCGTATGACTACGCCTCAATCATGCACTTTGGGATGTGAGTAATAATGTGATGTGGATCACTCAGTATATTATGATGTGGTTCATCTATTGTAATGCAGCGTGTAACGTTGTGTACACGTTCAGGTACGCCTACTCTCAGGACGGGGAGCCGACCATCGTTCCTAAGAACAGCAAGAACATAAAGCTGGGCCAGAAATCGTTTCTCAGCCACATCGACAAACTGAAAATCAACAAGCTGTATCAGTGTGGTGGGTACCAGACGTCCTAAATTAACCTGCAGTGAACTTACTGCTACGAGACATGTCACTCACTGATTCCTTTCTGCCTCTCTGCAGGTGACGTGGATGATTACTAAGCAAACTGAACTGAGGGGGGGGAGTGAAACAGGGATGTACTGAAAGCTCATCAATATCATAAACCGCTGTTAAATCATGGAAATGATTCCAATAAAGATTGATTCAAGCTTTCTATCAGCATTTCATCTGTGTGCATGCAGTCCTGTGTGTTTAAACAAGACCTGAGAAGGTTGAGAAAATGAGCTGGGTGTAAACTTTGGTTTTACTAAAAGGAGGAGAAAAAAAAGCACTAGATAGTCATCCAACTGTCATCCAACTGTCCATATCCACCCAATATTTACAGCATAAGTCATTTCATGAATCAGCCAGAGATGACTTGATTTTGAAAACAGGGTAATCCTACTTGCATGCATGTTTGCATACAGTAAAATAAGGTTTTTGAAGAATTAAAGAATGGTTCATACACAGGGCTCAACATAAAGGATTGCCCTGCCAAACTATTAAACTATTCTGATAGTAAATTGATAAATTTCATGCAAAAATGGCAGAAAATGCTGTTTTTAGCCTCTCAAATATGGAGATTTCCCACTTTTGTCTGTTTATTATCATATTAACTGAATATCTTTGGGTTTTGGACTGACAAAACAATAGATTTAAAGACCACTGTGGACTTTGAGAACGTGTAAGAACATTTTTTTTACTGTGTTCTGACATTTTATAGATGTAGCAGCCCTAGATTAAACATGACAATTAACTTTAGTCTGATAACCACTAAAAAGTGAATAAATTGTACAGATGCAAGAAAAAAACTGATATCAGGCAAGTTGATTTTGAACAAAAAAAAAGAGCTTTTAACTTTGAACCCTGTAAAACAGCATTAAACAAAAGAAATACAGGATATATATTTGCAAGTATGTAAGTAAAACTTACCTGGATCAAGAGCCAGTTTGCTGTTCTTCAGTATATCCAAACCTGAAACCATGAATCCTTAACTCGGATACAGAAATGTTTTAGTACAAATATTCCTGAGGCAAGATTTCACAAACTGCCAGCACATGAGATTCTTTCCTCAGTCAAATTGGCCCCCTGATAGAAATAGAAATTATATTTGTAGAAGGATAAAGTTTTGTTTTTATATATTCACCAAATGATTGTTGTCAGGACAGTTATAAACTGATGGTTTATCACAAAATCGCTGGTTGCCGGTACAGTCAGACACAAATTGCTGGTCTGTTGGACTGGGTGGACGGTTATTTCTCCTGCCGAGTTGAAGCACGTCCCAACAGCAAAACACCTGTAAGTGTCTCATTTCTGAAAGTGCTGAATCTCAGCGCGTGCTGCGGTAAGTACAGGGCAGGAGCGAAGGTCAGCATCAGGACCACCTGTTACGGATCAGCAGCGGACTTGACTAAATTACACACAGAGGATGATGAGGGCTCTTTAATCGTGCTTCATCATACAACACGGGGCCCAATCAGTACGGAGCAGTGGAGGAGAAGTGGGTATATAGATTCAGAGGAGGTGAGGAGTTCATTGGGCTCGTGCGCTGGAAGACAGCAGACTGAAACACAACAATGCATCCTACCATGATCCTCCTGGGTGTCTTGTTTGGCTTGTTGACGCAGGTGTACACTCTACCTGTTAAGGTAAGTAATGCTGTGAGTGCTTTTACTTTTACTCCTGGCGTGCTTTGCAACCAAAAATTGTAATTTACTGCTTAATTAGAGAGAGAAACTCAATGCAGAACTGCAAACACTGGCACTAAAACCCTTGAGTTAGTGACAAACCTCAGAGTTATCTTTGATTCAGATCTTAGTTTTAAACCACATATCAGACACATGACTAAAACTGCATTTCATCTTGAGAATATTAACAGAGTGTGACTGTTTCTCTCTGAACACAGAGACACTAATGCATGCTTTTATCACCTGCAGAACTGACTGCGGTCATGCTCTACTTTCTGTTCTACCTAAGAAAAACATTGCTCGATTACAGTTACTACAAAACTCAGCTGCGCATGTGTTGATGTTTGTTGACCTGTAGTGCTGTTTATCCATCTAGATCATTTTGGTGTGAGTTACAGAGTTTTGGAGATATCGGCCATAGAGATGTCTGCCTTCTCTCAGGACTGAATGACACTCGGCTTGTGGTGCTCAAAGGACCGAAAAATCCATTTGAAAAAAATCAAAAACAGCAGCCTCATGCTGGAACTACTTTCTTTTCTACTACAAAGAAAATAGTTCCTACATGAAACTGCTCACAACAAGGTCTGTGGATTATCTTGACTAACCAGGTCATGATTTCTGGAAATTGTATTTTTTTTTTCTTTCTCTCACAAATCGAGTGCATTTTAGTCTCATTATATTGGAGAAAAGGCAGACATCTCTGTAGCTTAAAACTCTGCAACTCACACCAAATAAATCTCAATAAATAGAGCTACAGACCAGGGAGAAAATATGTATTTTTGAGTGTACTGCTCCTTTAAGATCCTTTTCATCACCATATAAAGCTCTTAACAGTTCTGGTCCTACTTATTTATCGATTTGCTTTTGTTATATGAACTCTCTGGAGCAGTCATTCGCTGAGACTTTATTTGAGTCGCCATTCTGCAAATTTAAAGATTTATATCTGCATCTATGATAAAGCATTTAAATATTTATATGTTTTTTCTGATGAGAGGAAAAAACAAGAGTTAATTCTACCACTTATTTTGTCTCATATGTGAGGAAGGATAAAGAGAAAATAAAACACTGAGGTGACCTGTTAACTCAGCATTTATTTCTCATTCATTAAATATTTGACGTGTGTGCATGTTTCAAATAACACACATCAGGAAAATATAAGGTGATGCAGAGAGGGCAGTAAAAATAGTGAGGAACGCCACAACTGAAACAACCTGCCTGAGATTTTAGTTTTAAAAGCAAACTCAAAACCGATTAGTCTGGCTTTTAATTAAACTTTAGTTATTGTCTATTTATTTATACATCTTAATCTATTTCACTAGTTGTTATGTCCTTTTATTTTATCTATTCATTATTATGAACTTATTTATTTATCGTATTCTCAAGATTGTTACTTTTAAAAACCCTTCATTTTTACTAATTTCTATCCACATCCCTTTTTTAGTACTTATTTATTGATTGATTTTAATTTATTTACCTTATCTTTTAATTTTGGGTTTTTATACCTCTGGTGTTTCCTGGTTTATGACAGCGTTTTGTCAGTTCCTGTTTGTGCTGCTGTTATTTTAGTGCTTTATCACTTACAAAGTGATTGCTGTGTGTTTCTGTGTTATTGTTTTATTGTGTGAAGCACTTTGTGTTGCCTTTTGTCTGTGAAAAAAGTGCTATATAAATAAAGTCTGACTGATTGATCGATTGATTGATTTTGTATTGCAGAATTCTACAGATGAACATGAGGGAAAACTGAGGTTGAGAAGGAAATACTCAGGTGGGCCCTTATTTATTTCAAAATAATGACCAGCTCACTGTACATTATCCTGCTTATTACACTGCTACATACTTAAAAAAAATCAATAATTTGACAAACATTTTAAAATAGTTTTATTGATTTAAATTATTTTATTGCTCTCTCCACTATCTATGATCAGAACTGTGGCCATAGCAACCGTCTGTTCTTTACAGCAACGATCTGCTATACAGAAATAACAAACCTCTGAATGCTGTAACTGACCAATTTCAGAAATGATTTTTAACAAAGCAGTGTAATACTTGATAATTCTGATCACTGTACATTACCTGCTTATCACAATGCTAGTTGGCTGCTTGCTAAAAAATCAATGATCTGTTACAAAATGTTAATTTAAAAATTATTTTATTGCTCCTCCAGAGTCTATGATCAGAACTGTGCCCATAGCAACAGTCTGTTCTTCATAGCAACGGTCTGCTACACAGAAATAACCTTAAATTAACCTTAAAATGCTTTAACTGACCAATTAGAATAAAGTATTTAAGAAAGCAGTGTAATAATACTCAATAAATCTGATTATGAAAAATAGAGGCAGACTATTAAATCTTTGTCTTTGTGTTCAGATGAAATTACAGACCGCGATCAGATGAATGCAATGGATCAAATACTGTTGGTCAACAGCAGTAAGTAAGCTGTAAATTATGTAAAGTTGTACGGATTTAAGTTTTTTAGTATAATGTGGATTCATTAAATTTTTTTTCTTCTTCTCATCAGAGTTGCGAGCTCCCAGAGGATTCTCCTTCAGAGAGGGAGACATTGTCAGCTCATATATTCGGAGCGCCATCACCTGCCCTGGCAACGCCTGTCTGTGGCCCAAATCAATCGATGGATTTGTCTATGTACCCTTCATCGTCTCTCCACTATACGGTATGAATCCACAGATTTAAAGAGGTGTTGCAAAGGCACTGGGAGTTCAAATCTTTCTGTTTAACTCTAAATTGTGTTGTTTTTTTTAACTGTAGACGACATGGACAGAATCACCATAGAAAATGGGATGCAGGACATTTCTTCTGGAACATGTATTAAATTTATTCAGCGCACTCATGAAGACAACTTCCTGGATATTCAGCCAAGATATGGGTGAGTATGACATGATTTCCCTCAGGCCTCAGGTGCTGTGTCTCCATCGAGATTGTTTTGGTATGAGCTACAGAGTTTTATTTTATAGTTTCTATTATTCAGATTTCATATATCTATTATATTTTTTTTTAATCACATATTATCTAAAATGATCAGAAGCATTTATATTATCATTATGCAGTAAAAGGGAAACACACGACGTCTGTGTATGCATGTTGTGGGTATTCTGTGTTGACATGGTGCAAATATTTCTAATACATGTCTAATATCTTTATATTATTACACAGCTTTGTTAAATACATGATTCTGATTGGTCAGTTATGTCAAGGTCTGTTATTTCTATGTAACAGACCGTTGCCATGGACACAGATCTGATCAGAGACTCTGGAGGAGCAATAAAATAATTTTTATGTTACTATTCTGTGTCAAACTATTGATTTTATTAGTAAGCAGCTGTGTAATAAGTGGGACAATGTAGAGTGTCTGGGTTTATTTTGCAGTAATGACCTGCTCACTGTGCATTACCCATTACAAATATTTAATATACGTGATGGTTCCCTGGTACATTTTCTATCTTTTAAGGGGTCCGTGGCTGAGAAAGAATTGAGACCCCCTGTGTGGTGATTTTGCATTGTGATGATTTCTGTTCTGCGTCCCCAGCTGCTGGTCGTTTCTGGGGCAGACTGGAGGAAGCCAGACGCTGTCACTGCAGACTCCAGGGTGCATGTGGTCCGGAGTGGCTGCCCACGAGTTGATGCACGCCCTCGGCTTTGTGCAGAGCAGTCTCGCTCCGACCGAGACCACTATGTCACGATCGTGTGGAAAAACATTATACCAGGTTAGGATGAACGATTCCCTCCCAACATTATGTTAATGCATTCAAGAAGATTTTTTTTTTATTTATTGTATATTCCTGCTCTTTTTTAAAATACATTTCCTCTTGTTTATCATCATGTAATCACTTCTGTGTATGTGTGAGTGAGTGTGAGCTTGTCTGCAGGTAATTTTAAATACCACTGGACCGATCAGCCGGATATTTTTTGTGCACACACAGCTGTACTCCGACAGACCTCTGTGATTCAGAATGTATGAAAAAAAACTGTTTTTATGACTTGTATGCCTTTATGTTTTTATGGACACAGCTATTATATTTTCAGGTCGTCCCAGTCTTGTAAATGTGATATCTCAAGAACGTCTTGAGGGAATTTCTTCAAACTTGACACAAATGTCCACTTGGACTCATTGATGAACTGATTAGACTTTGGTGTTCAAAGGTCAAGGTCACATGAGTAATTATGACAAAATTACACACAAATATCTGATATGATAAATAGATGTAGTGATTACATTTTATATCTTAAAGGTGACATCATAATGTTCAGCTCTCTATCGGTCCTCTGTCCTCCTCTGTAAAAATAGTCTCTAAGTGAAGACAGCATGTTTCTCACTGGACCTTATTCACTGGAATCACACATGTATAGTGAGAACTTATATTTTGCCAAAAATACACTTGATACCTTTTATTACCTAAGCTGTCACTGCATTATATGAGTCTGACCAGACATTGATTTAAACTGTAACTTGACTGGTTGGTGGAGAGAAACAACTGCCAGACAGTAATTCTATTTTTTCTGTGACTACTGACAGCTGACGAGTTCCTCCAGGATTTCACAGGCCTTTTTTGGGATTGTTGCAGCCTAAAATACCAGAATGGCAGCTTTTCTAAAAAAAAAAGAATGTGATGCATGTTGCAATGCTTTTAGGCATTTTTTTGCAATGAAATTGTGAGAGCAAGTGAAAATTGCAAAAGAAAGTTGCGATTGTTTTCTATAATTCATTAAAAATCAAAGGCAACTTGAATAAAATCGCACTCTGTCATGAGTGTTCGAACTAATCGTACCAAAAAAAAAAGAAAAAAAAAAAGAAAAGTATGCCTCAGAGGTATTCCACAAAGGAGCTAAATCTTTTTGGAGTTCCACCTCAGTATTGTAAAATAAAAGTGCACAGAGCTTTGATAAATGTCTTTTCAGAACCCATCACAAAATTTAAAAAATCTAAACGCAAAAAAAATAGTGAATAATAAAACCAAACATTGAAATTTACATGTATGACGTTTGTGCGGGGGACAGCTGTGATTGGTGGAACTCGCGGGAGGGAATAATGATCGGTCAAATTTGGGGAAAAGTTGCAGAGCTTGGACAAAATTGCGAGGTTGCATAAAATTCACGGCGATTGGTTGAATTTTGCTTCGTTTTGAGTTCTTGTTTCAGCTTGTGGCAACATGTTGGCAGAACTTTACAAATGTCTACTGTTTGCATCTGGCAGCTGTGGTGACATTGCAGGAGGTGCTTCACCATATATTGCCTGGTGGAGATCTGCACTCTACTGAGTTACCTCTTCTAGTATTGTTACAATTTTTCATTTCCCTGTTGTGGGACTAATAAAGTATGATCTTATCTTATGTTTTGACAGAGCAAATGCATAACTTCAGGAAACAGGTGACAAACAATCTCAACAGTCCCTATGACTACGGCTCTGTCATGCACTACGGAAGGTGAGCTGCTGTCTGAGGCAACATAATTATTTGGCGTGTGTTCATGTGGCATCACAACGCAATATATTCCACTTTATGTATCTTCTGTGCAGATATGCCTTCTCTGAAGATGGTGGACCAACAATAATCCCCAAACCAGACCCTTACATCCCCATTGGCCAGAGAGATGGACCCAGTGTTCTAGATCTTCACAAAATCAATGTCCTCTACAACTGTGGTAGGTGAGCTCACACATATTCTGACTAAAAAGTAAAACCTTTCTCACATTCAGAATCATTTGTTAAACTTTCTGTCTGCTCTCCACTGTAGGTGCCACCGAGTAACTGGAAGCCATGGGTGCATACTGTCATAGTCTGTTCAAATCTGCTCTCAGGTCATGTCAGATATGGGAAATGGTTCATTATAACTTCTGGTCTTTAGTAGAGCAACATTACTTTATAGCAATTTCATTTTTCTCTTTCAGTATTTTGAATTATCACAAATTCTACTCTGTACTTTAAGATTGTGTCAGTCAGTTCAGAGTGCTGTCTACTTATCTACAATAACGGTATCTGCAATTAAGGTAAATGCAATTAAGGAACAAGAAAGAATTGAAAGCTGCCTCTCTCTAATATAACTAAAATCAGCACTCTGATACATTTTAACTTGCCAGTTAGATCACTGCATCTGTTCTCTCAATCAGTTTGTTCTGTTTTATGCCTCCTCAGCTTCTGTTCACTTTAAATAAAGAAAATGCAACGGTAAAAGTAACGGTCTCTGTCTTGCATT
This sequence comes from Lutjanus argentimaculatus, assembly GCA_034769285.1. NCBI lineage: Eukaryota > Metazoa > Chordata > Actinopteri > Lutjaniformes > Lutjanidae > Lutjanus > Lutjanus argentimaculatus. The sequence continues at coordinate 794,073 of JAWZSL010000019.1, read as the reverse complement.
GTGGTCCAGGCACTTACTGATGCTGCTTTCCTGTGGACTATCCTAAATCACAGATCCCTTTACATGCATTTATTAAAACAAAAAGAAGATAAATCGGTGTTTTTCTTTTTACCTTACCATTCCACTGCACTAACGTCTGTGAACGTCAAGAGTTTTAAATCAGACAAATCAAATCAAACAAATGCAGCCACTGGTGCTTTCTTACTCGTGCCATCTTACAATCCAGTGACAAAGCACTTACACTGTTAATGTGTGCTTTTACGCTCGAATAAAGAGTCACATCATACCACAAGATGTCATTTCCAGCTCTTCACTACCCAATTAAAGCTGCAATGGAAGAGGAAAAAGAAGAAGGGCCAAGAAACAGAGTAAATATTAAATAGGTGAGGACAGCTGACTGGCACGGTGTGTGGCAACGTGTGAAAAATCTTTATCCTCCACAACATGGTCTTATTGGCTCCCAGGTGAGAGCATGAAATGATGAAACCCTGGTAGGAGTCAGAAAAAAATATTATTTGTTATATCTTTTACTTAAAGGTAGAATCAGTAGGATTTGTCAGCTGCTGTTCGTAAAGGGACCAGACAGATAGTTGATTGATGAGTCTCATTCTGTCAAATACCTATGTTTTGGTTTGGTAAGGCGTCCCGAAACACAGTGAGAAAATAAGAAGGTACAGGTAGGTACAGTTTTATTAGTCTGTGCATTGTTTTTTGGGGAAAATGTTGAATGGTAAATAGTAAAACATAATATCCCAATACTCAATATTTTCTTTAATTTCTTACACTCCAAATATGAACTTTAAAGTTGCCACTGGGAAAGGTGGGGCTTATGTTTTTTAATTTATATACAGGCAGTTAGCTTGTGAATTTCACCATTGCAATCAATTAAGTCTCTAGGATACTAGGGGTTTAAGAAAATATCAAACATATTGAGTATCGGGATGTTATGTTTTGTGTTACTGTATCGATTCTCAAAACACCGTATCGTGATATTTTGACACATGCAAAGACACACGGCAGTGATCAATTCTGTTTTGTGTTTAAACCCCCGACGCTGAATAGCAGCGTTGTTATCTATCTTCCGTGTTTAGATTGCATAAAAAAAATAATCTTTTTACAGTAAAGTTTTATGCATATGGTGGTGCGTTGTTCATACTACGATTAAAAAAAAGTAGTTTATCACCTTGGTTACAGTATCGCAATGTATTGGAATATATTGAATTGTAACCCCTGTATTGTGATACATATCAGCCCTAACTAATACATTAGAATTAATTTTGTCTCATCTGAAGCTGGAAAATAACCAGTAACTTAAGTTGATCAAATAAAAGTAATTGGATAAAAAGAAATATAAAGTAGTATAAAATGGAAATACTTGAGTAAAGCACCTCAACAGTACTTGAGTAAATGTACTCATATCTGTAATGCAGGCTAATGTTAACCTCCACCACTGTGTGATCATTATTTTTAAAGTTTAATTTTTAAATAGCCCTTAAAATATGTTCCTTGAATATTTGATTTAAAGCGTAAAGTGCTTTAAGCAAAGTTTGTAACGAGCTTCGAGGACAGGAGAGTAGAGTACACAATGGAGGAATGTAAGTGGTGTGACGTTAACGGTCATGTGACACCCTCCCCCCCCCCCCCCCCCCCCCTCAAACCCCCGCGCCATTCTGTTTCATTACAGCCAGCGGAGCCCTGTGGGGGAGGGGAAGCTAACGTCCACAGTTGCTGCTGCAGCTCAAACACACACACACACACACACACGCTGTAGATTGTAGCTAGCGCCAGTTAGCGCGTAGCCAGTTAGCGCCAGGGCACAAACATCTAATTTTTAATATCACATTGTCGCTAAAAAAAAAAATAATGAGCGATAACGACAAAGGTTACGGCGAGCGGGTACGTATAATGTTTGTGAATGCTTCGATTGTAACGGTGCGTTAACGCTAACAGTCCTCATGTTGTGTTGGCTAATGCTGGTTAGCTAACGTTAGCTAGCTAGCTCAAACCTCCAGTCTGCCGCTACTGGATCATCATTTATTTATAAAACATAATACTACACTTTAAAAATTTAATGATTGGCTAATACTGCGCGATTAAACCGAGCCACGGGCAGTGCGCAGTTAACGTTAAATAACATCGTCAGCTAACTAGCTGGCTAACGCTAGCTCATAAATGTTAGCTGGTCACAGGGCCTCGACTGTTTGGTGCGGAGACTGTGCAGTGCGATGCCAGCTTTAGCCAACCAGCCAGCCAACCCATTGATTAAACCCACACATGTGAATGATCAGATTGAAGGTTTGAGTGTTCGTCAACATTATGCATTTATGTGCGTGGGCGTTAAGCCGTCAGACATGTTTTCTGTGTGCAGAAACCCAAAGGAGTGTCGACATTATATTAATTCTCCACAAGAAATTAGTTTAACACATTTGAATGTAGTGTTTTTATTTTTTTGTGGCATTAAGCTATATTTGGACACAGTAGACAAGATGTAGATGATGTGATGTGAATTTACCTTTGCTAACATTATGGTTTCTTTCATTTTGGGCGCGGTGACTTGTGTCAGTCGAACCACATAATGGTGCTAAAACGTGATGACCATTTAAAACCACATCAAACGGCCTCAAGATTTTTATTTTCATTTGCATTAACTTGCACGCCAGCCCTAGGCTGTATCTTATATCAACATGGCATTATACTGCAAGAAGCAGGTCGCCATGTTCACATGTTAGACTCATAACCTTATGTAGGTGGACTAACCAGTTTGCCTGCAGTTGTTATTAAAGTGAGAACAATTTGCTCTGATTCAGAACCACTAAAGTGGAAGTGCGAGCTGCATCCACCATGCACAACCAGATTGGAGTTTAACCTTTTTTAAAATGTGAACATTTTCCAGCCATTGACAGATTCACAACTAAATTAAACTCAGTAGCCGCTCAATAGTTAAACTTTATTTTGTGTCTGTGCACAGCACTGTAATGGTCAGGTTTTAAAGACATTTCTACATTTGTCGTGTGTGTATATGAGTTTTGTCATTAAATGTTTGAATTTTACCAGCCACTCAATGGATTACCATTGCTTTTTGGCTGCTTAGTGAAGCAAATCTCCCAACCACTTGCATATTTTACCACTGTTTGGCTGGTGCTAATTTTGTGCCCAGCAGCCATTATTTTCTAGTTTTAAGTCACTGGCTCTCAAATTGTGTGTTAGCCCCTGCTTGGCTGGCATAGAACCACTGCATGAGGCAACACATATGACCAAGGAAAATTATATTATTTATGTACGGAAAATATACAAGTGTTAAGAGATGCAATCATGCCAACCGTTATTTTATTTAAATTCAACCTGGATCCTATTTTATAAGTCGATCCCCCTCATTGTTAATGACGATAAACAATTTTAGAGTGGTTGCATGAACTTCTTTGGTTTACTGAAGGGGGGGCTTGCCAGGAAAAGTTTGAGAACTGGTTTAAGGAAATGAACATTGCAAGACCACAATGTACGTATGTCTATAATTAAACCATTTCTCTTCTGAGAAAATGTGTCTTTGTTCTTAGTATATGTGCTGAAGTTTGGCACCTAAGGTTCCATGTCTGTTTTATCGGTGATGCAAGTCAATACAAATGAGTGGCAGCAGCATCTTGAGGTCGTTTGGGCTACTTTAAGTCAATATTTATTTATTTATTTAAATTGAATATTATTCACATTCAGTGGTTATACACTTTTTTATGCTTTAGAGGCCACTGTACAGGAATTATGTCAATTAGATCCAATTCAGAAAGATTAAAATGAAAAGTATTCATATAGTTAGGGCTCATGTAATTCTGTACCAGCTTGTGAATGTGTATAGGACAGTATTATTTGTTCTGTTGTCCTGATGTCTCATGTGTCTGATATCCTATTGAAGTGTAAAGATACAACCAGAATGGAAAAATTAAATGAACATGTGTTCAGTTTTGGCAGCAGTTTTTAAGATAATAACACCTTCCTATGTTGATGTTGGCGTCTTAGATGCTTCATATGCTTCTTATTTAAATTGGCCTATAGGACAAAAGTGAATGTTGAACCACTGAAAGTGAATCATTTTAGAACTAACATTAAAGATCTGTATTATGTGATCTTAAACATTCCCATGCATGTCATAAGATGGTAATAACACATTAAAAGTTGAATGAGGGTGCAGTTTTAATTGTAGTCATATATTCTTCATCCTTTTCTTTTTCATAAAGGTTAAGGTTGGACGAAGACAATGCGGAAGAAGTCTCATGTCTACTTTATGTTCAATAAAATGAAGCTCAGATGTGTGAAGCTGAATTGTTGAATGCATGCTAAAACATGAGGAGGGAAGAAGTATGGGCAGTGTGTGAGATGGGGGAAGTAAGAAGAAATAAGACAATTGAAGAAAGAAGAATAATGTGAAGTAATGAAGTTACAGAAATGAAGTTAAGGAAGTAATCTGGATAAGGTCACTGCGCTAAGTAATTTTCTGGTCTGTTTGTCAAATGCGTGCATGTTCTTATTCAATACAACACACATTAGAGTAAATCAGTACATTTTCTTACACAACTGACAAATTTCCTTTTTCAATTATCTTATTGATTAATGTAATCATATTGTTGTCATATTATCCATAGCAACAGAAATGGTATTCCTAATCACACTCCTACATTTGTTCTTGTCTATACTTTTCACAGGATAGTTGTAATTCTTAACTACACATAATTATTTAAGGCAAATTTTTCAGTTTGGTCTCTCACTGGTGCTAATAAGAGGTGTGTTGGTGTGTGTGGTTCGTTCAGGAGTCTCGCTCTGAATCCAGGAGCGTGAGTCCACGAGGCTCTGGGAAGTCTGCAAGCCGCTCCCCGGCTCGCTCACCTGCACGGTCAAAAGAAGGTTCCCGCCACTCTCGCTCCAAGTCTCGCTCTCGCTCCAGGTCAAAGTCTGGGTGAGTGACAATTTATTTGATGTTACAGTGGTATTAAACTCTATCCTTGACAGTTTTTGCATTCTAAATGGCAAAAAATATATGTGGAACTAAGTCACTTTTATATATGGAAATGGCACCCTAATTGTGTTCTTTATTTTCATGAACCTGAAGGCTTGATATTTAAAATATTTTTATATATTTAAGACAAGATAAGATAAACTTTACTGATCCCACACCGGGGAAATTCACGTCACAGCAGCTCAAGCAGTACAGATAGAAAGGAGAGTGTGACAATAGGATACTTATAAAAATTAAGATAAAAAATAGAAAATATGTATATACGAATACGAATACGAAATACTTTATTGATCCCCAAGGGGAAATTCATTTGTCTGTAGTCTCATCTATTTGTATAAGAATTATAGAGTCTGATGGCAGTTGGTATGAAAGATCTTCTGTATCTCTCTGTCCTACAACGAAGAGAGAGAAGCCTTCCACCACCATTATTTCTTTGGTCCATCAAGGTGTTATGCAGTGTTATATACATATCAGAATTAAAAATATAAAATCTAAAGAATATAAAATGTAAAGTACTAAATTTGATGAATATATTTTATTTATAAAAGTGTTTTTAAAGGCATTTGAAGACTTTTTAAAGAACTGCAAGTAGACCGACAATGCTCCAGTAACATGTTTTCATATTTCACAAAGTTTTTTTTTTTAAATTTAATTCTACTGTTGGGTTAACAGTTGAGTTGTAAACAGCCGTACAAATGCAAGTTCAGTCTTTTTAATCATTTTAGGTCTCACTGAGGAGGTTGTTTCTTATTGTTAGCTACCACAATAGCGTCTTAGTGTTGGTCTGGCAGCCAAGGTGGGAAATTCACTTAATAAATTCGAATATCTAGCAGCCACTGACAGATAAATGTTCAAATTCGCCAGCTACTCAATAATAAATTGAGTAATTATTTTGTGCGTGATATCTACCAGCCACTTTCATATTTTACCAGTATTTGACTGGTGGCTGGTACCAATTTCCTGCCCCGCTGGCAGCCAATGCTAACGCAACGCTAAGAGGCAAGCACTGCCGGATAGGTTCAGGTTTTTTGAAGTCATAACCTTTATTTCAGTCACAGGCAAAAACCTTAACCTATCCTTTAGTAGAAAAATAGTGCAGACTCACGTTGGGAAGCTGGCGTTAGCTGGCTAACATGAAATATGGGTAACAAGGTCATTAAACTCCTCAGCGAAGTCTAAAAGGATTTTAAAAAGGATTGAACTTGCCTGACAGTTTCCATGACAAGACGATCGATAAAATCCTTGATCCGCAGGTTTCTTCTGAACATCACATGTGACATTTTTTCACCTCTTCTCTGCACCTTTTCACACTGAGCAGTGCAGCAACATGACAAACAAGCTGAACTTGACTGGTCCCCTTGTGGGCTTTCTAAGTGCCACTGGCTCACAGAGATAGAACCTTCTAGAACCAAGTTAGTTTGAACTTGCAGATAGAGCTTTATTATCTAAATAAAAAGCCCAAAATTGCATACAACTTCAAAAAAACACTTCACATAATGTTAAGTGCTCACAGAGTAAGAATATGTGAATAATTTAGTTTCGGCAGAATTGTCAGATAGAGCCTTATAATTCCAAGGGGATGATTAGACAGACTGAATATGTAGATGCTTGACTGTCTTTTGAAGCAGTTGTTGAGCAACTTGATGAGACAATAGAACCAATATGAATGTGTGAAGTGTCTCTGTCTCCACAGGTCCCATTCCCACCGTGGCTCACGCAGACACTACAGCCGATCTCGCTCCCGCTCAAGGTCCTATCGCCGCCGATCTCACAGTCGGTCCTACAGTGGAGAGCGCCGGCGGAGGAGTCATAGCCGCTCGCCCATGTCCAACCGCCGCAGGCACATCGGCAACCGTGTAAGTGCTCCATGGCTGTTGTGGGTACAAGAAATTTGTTGTATTTTTAGAGGTCAGTAAGCTTTACTTGTGCTTTTCCTCTGAATATATTCATCTTTATTCAGGGTACCTGCAGGGTCTTAAAAGTATTTAAAAAGTATTGAATCTAAAAATGTCAAAATAAGACCTTAAAAGTATTGAATTCGTTTACAAATGTGTTGTTTTTTTCTCTTGTTCTTTCAGAGGCTTATATAAAACCTGTAACGTCATAACATTTGTTTCCAACAAAATATTATTGTCTATACAGGGACTTTACTGTCGTAAACATTACTGTTGCTGGTCTAGAAACATTTAGTTATATTTAAAAAAGCAATTATTTAGTCATGAAAAAGAACTGATAAGTGCTGTTTTTTAAGAGGCTTCAAAATACAAATTTGGAGTGGTTTATTCCTACTCCAGGTAATGTGAATGTGAGTATTATAATAAAACATTTTCCTACATTCATTACTTGGTAAATAATTTTCTAGGGCTTTAAATTCATCCTGATTTTCCACTGTCTTTAATACTTCATGCCAGCATGGCCATGAAATTGGCATTTTATTTAATTCCAGATGATCTTAAAAGTCTTAAATTTAGCTTGATGGTACCCTATTATTACCTTTATTCAATAATAATAATAAAGAAACTCAGTCGTTGAAAAACCTTTTTATTTTGAGTTTGATGGACTCATCCAGTGATTTATTACATTAAAGTACATGAAAATATCATCATCTTGATGGTTTTAAAATTGCAGGCTAATCCAGATCCAAACTGCTGCCTGGGAGTGTTCGGCCTGAGCTTGTACACCACAGAGAGGGACCTGAGGGAGGTCTTCTCCAAATACGGCCCCCTGGCTGACGTCTCCATTGTGTATGACCAGCAGTCGAGGCGCTCCAGAGGCTTCGCTTTCGTTTACTTCGAGAACAAAGACGACGCTAAAGAGGTATAAGAATATGAGTCGACAAATGATCCGGTCAGACCGGTTCTTGGTATGTTTTCTGGATCTAAGGAGGTTATTTATGTTTGTTCCCTGCCAGGCAAAGGAACGAGCCAATGGCATGGAGCTGGATGGTCGTAGGATCAGGGTGGATTTCTCCATCACGAAAAGACCTCACACCCCAACCCCTGGAATCTACATGGGCCGGCCCACGTAGTAAGACATCTGAAACATACGCAGTGTTTGTGTGGTTTAATTAGAATTAACAAAACACAATCCTCCATTTATTAGATATAATCTAATGTGGCGTTTTGTTTTTTAAGTTCCATTTTCACATCCAATCCATCACCGAGAAAGATGAATTTAAAAATTCTGAGTGGTGATCCTCCAAATAGGGCATTTTTGGAAAATCTGATAAAAATTTTTTGCTCATTAGGAGCTAATATTGCTGTCATTTATTTAGAAGGCAAGATAAATGAGCACCCCAAGTCTGACAATGTTATCCAATCAATAGTCAATCTAATGCGAGCATGAACAGCACGTCATCCAATTTGTTGCTGCTAAGGCTCACTTCACTTGAGCGCCACACAACCGTGCTATAGTCACCAGCATTATTATGACAGAAGTGACACAAAGCAGAATATTGTAAAGGTGGACACTTTGGGTAGTGAATGGATTGGTTACTGTAATTCACTTCAGTTAAAGTGACGGATTTAGCTTGAAAAGAATTGTAGCTGTGTAATAGTAGAGGCGAATCATCACAGCTAAGCAATCCCATCCTCCAGTACTGTATGTGTCATGTTATAAACAGAAATTGCCTTAGTGATTAACTGACCTAAATCAGAATAGAGCCCCTGCAACTTCCAGGTGTATTTGGGAGTCCTGAAATGCAATTGTCTTTTCAGACTGAATTGTGGAAATAAAATAAAACAGCCATTTTTAGGGGTAGGAGGAAAAAAAAAAAAGTATCTCTGTAGTGTCATGATCCTTTTTCTATGATCCCTGAATCAATCAGACCTAGTGCTTGGTCTGTTAACTGGACGCTAACACACAATTCCCATTGACATGCTAACAGAAATTAGCATCACATTGATGTTTAACATAAAATGGCATGTGCTCATACTTAAAGGCATAAATTCCTCCTGTTATTTTTAAACAAACCAATAACTGCTTGAAAAAGTATTGAATTTAATACTTTTATGTGCAGTGATGGTAAAATAAAACTCAAAAGACTGACTGACATGTGATGCACAGTGTTTTTTGAGATATGAATCATGTTATACAGTCCCTCAGAAAGTATGATTAAATTTTTTCACATGATCTAGTCTTAAAAAAGCAAACCAAAATTGCAATACATCATAGTGTCTGAGGCTATACTCACAGCCTACCTGAAGCACTATTGTGGCCTATAAGGGGGCCATGGCCCACACTTTGGGAGTCACTGAAATAGAACATAACTGTAAATCTAATGATGTCAGAAACCCAAACAAAGTCTCATCTTCATGTTGTCCTCTGTGCAGTGGCGGAGGTGGTCCAAGTGGTCCTCGACGCTACTCGCGCGACTACGACCGTGGATACGACCGCGGATACGACAGAGGTGGCTATGATCGCTATGACGACAGGGACTACTACAGATCATACAGGTGACTATGTCGATCTTTTCCGTGATCCTGATCCTCTCAGCTTGTGGAATTTTGGTTCCCTGTTCGTTTTTTTGCATCAATATCTGTTGAAGTTGACAAAATTTGAAGAAAGAATTTTTTTTTTGTCTTGTTTCAGAAGGCGATCTCCTTCACCATACTACAGAGGGGCTTACAGGTCTCGGTCCAGATCACGGTCTTATTCTCCCCGTGAGTCCTTCTCATCAATTATTAAGAGTTTTATTGAGGCATTCAACAGGTCGCCGTGTGTTTGTCTAATGACTGTTTTCGTTTCACAGGTCGCTATTGAACATTGCTGTGGAGACCATCCTCTTCCCAAGCACAGACAGGAAATGTTTTCTGAGTGGTATGATTGATTTCAGAGTAGATCTTCTTTCTTCTGTTCGCTAATGTACATGAGCAGTAAATGTGTATGGAGGTCAGTTGTGAAGCAGTGTCATTCGACATGACTCTAGCGGTCCCATCTTGTTTTTAATTTTAAATGTACAGGCAACATCTGCCGTAAATTATATCAATGTTTTGACTTTTTTTTTTCCTTTTTTTGTATACAACTTGAGTGAAAATTCATCTTTGAACAGATTAAAGGAAGATGCATTTTTTCACTTTGACTCGTGTCCTTTATTATAGACAAAGATGTATTAAAGCCTTCAATAGACCCTTTTCACAGCAGCAGAGTGAACGCAGGTGTTAATAATGACACTAAATAAGGCCCCATTCCATTTAGTGTAGCAGAGCCTTGCCAGCGAGCCAACATGCACAAAAGCAGCAGCTTGGCTGTTTTTGACCTGAACAGAATGGAAGCTTAATTAGTATCAATGGTAACACCTGTGTTTAGACTATTTAAAGTCAAAATGGCTGCTGTCAAAAAGGTCTATTGTGTTATGTGCTTCTACAGAATTTTAGTAAAACTGTACGGCTTCTGTTGAACTGTCAAGTCAACAAATGGATGAAGATGGCGGCATGAGCTGACTTGTCTAAAATGCTTTTCTCTTGTAGACCTCTTATAAAAACACACTAAATCTATCAGGCTGCCAATTAAATTCTTGTAAATTCATACTTATGGAATTATTTAGAAATGGCCCATTGCTTGAAATAAACTAGTTTTAACATGATTAATGCAACTCAACTTTAATGGATTTGGCTAAAAGCATCAGCAAAATTGTCTAAACTTCTCTAATAACCAGGCCTGCACACTCTGCACTGAGAATTCAAGCATTTCTGCAGATTTTATTTTTTACAAACAGATGCTGCTGCTTGTAAAACACATAGTTACCAAGTACTTTTACCCTTTATTTATAAATATATTTGTATGCAGTACCAGTCAAAAGTTTGTAGACACTTACTTAATGTTTTTCTTTATTCTTCTTAACTTTCTACATTGTAGATAGATGCTGGAGACATTTGAAGTGTGAAATATAGAATTAAGTAGTTTGCAAAAAAATGTGGCAAGCAAAAACTCGCACATTGTCTTCTGCAGGTGCACTCAGAGATGTAATAACATTGCTGTTATCACACTGTTGGTATAATCTGAACTGTTTCTAAAACAAAACATTGAGACGTGTGCTGTACTTGGTGCTGTATGTGTTGAAGCGGTAATTGTTGGGAGATGAATGATTAATGGTTTCACAAATTAATTTTTGCTCTTTTTTAGTATCCATGCGTTATACATTTACATGCTTTACTTTTCCAACAAATTTTCACATTTTGTTTTGAACTGCTGGTGATGGAAAATAATCAAATTTAAAGATTCTACTAAACTCTTGCTTGAGGTAGATAGTTTTAATGTACTACATGCCTGATTTTGCCCAGAAGCATTCTTATGTTTTCTCAAATTAATATTGTCTATTACATAAGCAAAAAGAAAACCATTCTGCAGATTTGCTGAAAGATTCTGCAGATTCCATTTGGGCATGCTAACAACCCCTGGGAGAAATGTTAAGAGCCACATATTCCTTCATCCTGGTTCCAAACCTTTAATGTTTTCCCACATCTTAAAATTTTCTCAGCAGTTGAAATAATAATGATTGGCATTTCAGTGTGATTATCAGGCGAATATTCCCTGACTGCAAGCTATAAATATGTTGTTTGAATACCACTGCTTATCAGTCAGACAGACACATGTTTAAACAAGTCTTTGAACAAACAGGATGACTAACTCGTGAGTAAATGCAGCTAAACAGGTCATGTTAATTTCACAAAGTACACTGTTTAAACTACCATTCAACATGTGGCGAAGTGAGACCTGCCGAGCAGCGTCTGCCTGTCCAACATCTACCCCTGCTGGTCACAGTGGAGTCCAAACCTATTCTGGCATCTATGACAGACAACAGAGGTCAAAACACGATGAACTCTGTGACTTGTTGGAGTCTTAAGACAGATTATTGAAGTTTTTCAGTTTTTGCCAGAGCTGGAAAAAAAAAAAAAAAGCTCAAATCCCGAGTTAAAGAACAGCATTAAAAACAGGCTACTTATTTACTTAAAGGGTCTGATCATTTAAATCATCTAGAATAATAAATAACATGAAGCCATACAAATCATTTTTGTTGTATTTGTCCAGGTTTTATTCTGAGATTCCCCCTTTTCAATCCAGTCCAAGAGAGCTCATTTGTGATGCTCACAGCATTGATTCTTATGTGATTTGAGTGAACTAACCCTTTAAATAGAGGCACAACAGTATCAACAATTAAAAAGTATTTGCTTCTCGTAGTAAAGCCATTCTTAAATGTGAATATTTTCTGGTTTCTTTACTTCTTTATGACAGTAAAATAAACATTTAAGAGTTTTAGACAAAACAAGACATTTGAGGACGTCATCTTGAGCTCTGGGAAACACTGATCAACATTTTTCACCCTTTTTCTTTTTCCAAACCACTAATTTGAGAATTATTAATCAATACTGAAAGTGATCGCTGGTTGCAGCCCTAATAATATGTAGATGAATCTAAATGGTCTCAACTGTTCCCTAAATTTAGTGTATTTTATAGGTTTTTGTAGTGAATGTTTTGCATGTAAATTTCACTTCGAAAAACTTGCAAAAAAAAACAAAATCATAAAATGGAAACATTTAAACTCCGGGTTCCTCAGAACTGTACTTGTGAGTAAATAGTTTCTTCACACTTTGGTTTATTGCACAACATATCAGAGGAATGGACTTTTACAGACTAGATATTAATAGAAATGTGGTTAACTGATGCAGCATATTTTGTCCTGCAGATGATATGACCAGAATATATTCTACCAACCAGGAAACTGTAAGGAGGATGTAACATGTAGTTTTCATGTAATTCATCATTTAACTTCACGTTAAGTCTGTTTGATTCTATTTTTATGAACGTAGTTTTATTTTTATATTTGGTTTATTAATGGGTTTCCTAAGTTTTGGTGATCAGCATTGGTTTTATGTGGATGAATAAATTGATTAATAAGAACTTAATACAATAAAATGTTCAGATAAACCCCTGTCACATATGCACTGTAAGCCGTAAAATGTTCAAGAACATTTCCTGCATGGGATCATGTGTGAATGGGAGCAGGGATTCAAATCTCCCACATCAACGCCTTCTGACATCTCAGGGAAAATTCCTGTATTGATGTGTTATCAATGAAAGCAGCAACATTAGGGACACGCACATTAAGGGTGACGTCCGTGTGACAGTGCAGACTCACGGAGGACAACAAAGAGACCAGGGAAATATGCATTATGTTCACTGAGACAACTTTTTTTTATTGGTCACTCACTCCTGAAAGCAGAACAAATAATAGTGCAAAATAAACCGAGCTTTATCGTGAAAGAGAAGCTTCATTGGTCATGATTAAAAGCCCTATATTGCAGGAAATGGTCATTTCTTGTGCTAATTCAACAAAAAATTGTCCTGCCATACCTGCCCCCTTGACTGTCACTAATCGCGCACCTACACTTTTAACTATTGCCCGGCACCAGAGGTGGTAAAAGTACACAGATACATGTGTTTAAAAAAAAAAAAAAGTGTTAAAAGTACAAGTATTGATCCAAATTCTTTACTCACGTACAAGTGGAAAAGTTCAGGCTCTGAAATGTACTACAAGTATAAAAAAAAGTCGCCCTCTTAAGGACATTTCTACGAGCTGTGCCTGTGCGAAGCTAACTGAACTTAGCCTTTTCTCCGCAGTCAAAGCTCCCCTCTGTTTGTTTTGTCATATTTGCCTCATTACATCTTTTACGTAATTTTTACATCCTTTTCATCTCGATACATCTTGTATGTTGTTTTTGTCCCGTATCTTTTAGGTTTTTTCCATCTTGTTATGGATTTTACTTTGTTTTTGTCTTATTCTGTACTTTTCATCTTATGCGTCTTTACTCCATTTTGGTCTTGTTACATCTTTTACGTAATTTTTGTTTCGTTACGTCTTTTACGTTGTTTGGTCTTGTTGCATCTTTTCCATACCTCGTGTTCGTCTTGTTATATCTTTTACGTAATTTTCATTTTGTTACATCTTCTACCTCATTTTGATCTAGTTAATTTTTTTTTACATTGTTCTGGTCTTGTTACGTCTTTTACGTCATTTTTGTCGTCATGTCATTTTGGGTTTTTTTAAAATGTCTTTTACATCTTTTACACAATTTCATTTTATGTCTTTTAAGGCATTTGCGCCTTGTTAAATTTCTAAAACATCTTGTCAGAACAATAAACAGTCAAGTAAAGTACAGCTACCCGAAAAGTCTACTTAAGTACAGATAGATTCCAGGCAAAGGTGGAAGTCGGAACAGTTGTAGGAAGTAAGAAGTCCCACCTCCTACTACAAAAAAGTCGCAATTCCTATTTGTGAACTCGGGGATAATCCAGCTACCCCGGCTTCATGAAGAAGCAGCTGTCTGGTGTCACACAACAATTTAAATAATACACAGGCCTTTTATCATATAGTACAAACCTGTTCTGCATGTAAACTGATATCAGAATGTCACCGGTGTTATACGGGATGTAAAATAAAATGTAAAATGTCCTCTGTTTCCTCATGTGTCATTTTTATGCAAGGAGGTTGCACTGATGAAGGATGAGTGTATGCTTGACAAAATTTTCAGGGTCAGACATGTTTTTTGTTTACTACTGGCGCCCACCACCTGGAAGGCTTTGAGGTCGGAAGTTGGAAATTTCTACTGGGAAATTCCGACCTCCGACGTTGTCTCGAACGCACCGTAAGTTACTTCCCATCTCTGCTAGGTGCCCATGATTTCCACCATCTGCTGGACTGGCCCTTGCCCCATCTATTCCAGCGCTGCCACAGCATGTGTGAAAAGGTGCAACACTGAAATTTTCCTGAATGTAGCTGCATGTGTGAGTAATAAAAATCACTAGCAGGGCCTGAAAGGTTATCCTGGTTATTCAGTGGGAAAAAGAGGAAAGTGGGAAGACCAGTGAAAAGACACCAGTCACTAAGGTGACCACACCTCGGAAAAAATGTATTTCCCTCGTCTACCACAAGTCTACATGTATGTGTGTGTGTGTGTTTGTGTTGGTCAGCAGGTCGGTCAGTGTTCCTCTAATGTCACATCCCATCCTGTTTAATGTTCCTCTCTGAGAGGAAATCGTGTCGGCTGGTTGCATGATTTGTCAGCATGCTGACCTGATGGGGCATGGCGTTTTAACAGGAAAGGATGTAAACAAATCCTGAGTGTGTGGTTGGATTCTTATCTGATTTGTGTTTATTCACTTAGAGGAGAAAAAAAAAAGTTTTTACTGCTGTTTAAAGGGGCATTCATCCCAAAAATCAAAATTACATATTTTTCCTCTGGCCTGTAGTGCTATTTATCCATCTAGAGCAGACCAAGTCAAGTTAAATTTTATTTGTCTGACCCAGTATCACAAATTACAATTTGCGCTGACACTCTGTACAGTGTACAACACCCCCTGTCCTGTGGATCTTCGAAAGAGTCAGGAAAATCTACCCCCAAGAAATCTAAACTCCACCAAAAAAAAAAAAAAAAAAACACCTCAGGCCTCTTCAGTTACTTTTTGGAAGGGATGGATTTTGAAAAAAGTGCAAGTGCCAAGAACGGTTATATTTCCTGTCTGACCTGTAAAGTTTGGAATTTAAATGTGTAAAACAATACTGGTTTTCAAAATTGGAAAAGAACATAATGTACAAAAGTACAAGAAAAAACGTTGCACGTTTGTAATCCTAGATGTTGTTATAATCAACACATTGTTGCATTTAATATCACTTTTTATTCAGTTTGACTCTCTTAAATGATCTTAAACAGCCTGAGTTAAAGCTTTTTAAAGTGTTTCTCTGCTCAACAACAGTCAACAGGCATAACCTACAAATGGGCAAATTAGTCTCTCACTCATTTGAAGAAATCATTTATTTATACTATTTTTCATATTTATAAATGATCAAAGGGTCAGATTAGACCCACAGGCAGCCAGCTGAAAAGGTCAGATCCAGATTGTTTTAGTCTGAGTCGTCCAGTTTTGACGATACTGACCATAAAGACGTCCGCCTTCTTTCAAATATAATGGAAGTAGATGGCACTCGGCTTGCAGTGCTCAAAATGCAAAAAACAAAACAATAAAAAAAAAAATAATTTTAAAAAACGATGCAATGTCTCTTTGTGGAATCACAACCCTGTTGCTCAAGATAATCCACAGACCTTGTTGTGAGCTGTTTCACTGAGGAACTACTTTCTTTCTACCACAGACAGAAAGTAGTCCCCAATTAAAGTGGTCATGATTTCTGCGAAGAGACACCGCTTTTGAGTTTTTCAAATGCATTTTTTGACAAGTTTGCTACCTTATGCGCCACAATGTACCTTCACTACGTCCAATTAAAACAAAATAAACACAAAGTGTTAATAGAGTTAATATTATTAACATTTAATATTAGTTTGAACTCTAATTAATGGAAAATTGGCAAACCAAAGCAGTTACTCTGGCCTGAAAGTGAAATTCTAAAGGACACTGCAGCTGCAGCACTGTCATCAGAGAAGTATCTCAACATGTTTATTTAATCTCTGATGACATATCATGGTCATTTTATGATTCATTACTTAAATATATTGAGGATTTCTCCTCTAAAAGTCTCTGCATGTTCAGCTCTCTGTACTTCTGCAGCTTCTAACTGAATCTCTGTGGTTTGAAGTTCAGTTTCTCTCCAGTGTCCATGTTTGTACTTCGAGGTATCTGCGTTATTTTATTATTTCATGTTTGCTTTCAGCCATATAGAAGTCGTGTTACTGCTGTTGAAAACAGCCCAACATTTCCTGATTTTGCCACTTCATAATAAAAGCGTCTACAAAAATAGTTATTCTGGCTCAGAATAGAAATTTCAAAGGAGGACATCACAGCTGTGGTGTTGTGTTGTTAATCTCTGATGACATATTGTGATAATTTTATGATTTATTACAATAAATATATTACAGATTTCTCCTTTAAATTAGCAAATAAAATGACAAAAGTTGCCCAAATAATCCAGTAAGCCAATATATTTATGTAATCACTGGATCACACCATCTACTTTCATAATATTCAAGAGAAGGCAGAAATCTCTTAAAGCTCTTAAATGGATAAATAGCATGACAGGCTGGTGGAAAGATGCGTATTTGTGATGTTTTTGGGTGAACTGTCCCTTTAAATGTAGTTAATGCAAAGGCACAGTATGGTAAGTTAAATGCTGTAATTTGGGTATTGTGTAATTTATAAATCCCACCTTCAACATAAGAGTTGCAAAGTGACTAAAGTAGTGATTTAGTGGAGAAATTCAATGAATGGGTCATTCATGTGAACAGTGAATGAGTCTCAGCTGGCCCGCCTGCAACAACTGTGTTAGCATGTCATCAGGAAAGAAACTAAAGAGCTGTTTTGTAAATAGGCCACAGCTTGGACATTCCTCTGTTCACACACACACTGACGTAAACAAGGAGAGGAACGGTCAGTCACTCTCGCTGCTGCTGCTGCTGCTGCTGCTGCTGCTGCTGCTGCTGGCACTCTCCTCACTACAGTGGGGTGGCAGTAATGTTCCAAGGCACAGGCGAGTCACATGTAGAAACACTCAAGTGCTGTAAGGCAAAAGGCTCCTCCCATTGGTAACTAGTGTAGGTATAAGACTACACATCCATGCATGAGCGCTGCAGGCTGCTCACAGCCCTGCCCTTCACTTCCCTTTCATTTAAAGCAGCTTTTGTTTTGAAATCCACCTTTGCTTCCTTTTCAAACACACACCTACATCTAAAAAAAAAAAAAAAAAAAAAAAGAAAAAAGACACTATACCATGTGTGTATCCTGGAGTATGAGCTCAGACTGGCTGAGTGACGCCGCACAGAGGACGCCTCCCTCATGCACAGATAAAAACTGAGGGCCAGGAATCCCCTCACTTCTCCTTATCAGTGGCTAAAAATAAATATTTGCTCAGTTTTACATTTTGCAGTTGGGATCTATTAGGTCAAAAGGCAAAGTGAAAGTGTCACCACCTTTAATAGCATTGTGTAAAGTCAATGGAGCGTGAGCTTGCAGGTCTGAGCCCTTGAACAGCGGCTGCTGATAAGGATGAACGGTGAAATGTTTATTTCACAACAGCACAAGGACAGAATGTAAAAGAATGGCTGGTTTTAAGGTTTCACTTTCTGTGCTGTTTTAAACAACGGACTGTTTTCTTTTTTAACAGCTGTATCATGAGATATAAGCACCGGGAAGTCACTGATATTTAATTATCTGTTTTTATTATAGGATAATATCTCAGAGGTTTAATCTAGGGTCTGACCGATTATGTTTTTTTTGGGCAGATGCTGATAACGATATTATGCAGGCTTCAACATTTATGTTTAATATCATAAATCTACTTGCTCGATGTCAATTTTTACTTGCCCCTGTACAAATTGTTTTTATTTAGTAGCGGTTGATTGTTTAATCTAGGGCTGCAGCTTCTGTAAAATGTCAAAAAATATGTCTTCAATCAATTCCAATCAATCGATCAGAGAGGGAACTACAACACAATCTAATACAACTTTGTTGTAAATTATAAATAAATCACACTCTATCCTTGAAAAATGTTTTGTAAAGTCCAATGTGATGTCTTTAAAAAATTCAGATCAATATAATAATCAACAAAGAAAAGCAGGAAATCTCAATATTTCAGAGGCTGAAAATGTTATTTTCTAACAAATTTTGCATGAAAAACTACTTCAATAATTAACAAATTATCACAATATTCTAATAGTTTAATTCATTTTTACCACTTGCCCGGTCAGGCAAGTGTGTTGCTAGGTTTACTAGCCCGACTTTTTCATTTTCTTCACCCTGAACCCTGTTTTAAGTTTTAAGTTTTTAAGTTTTAAAAAATCTGTTTCTGTGCTCATCAAACACTTACAAAAATAAGTAATGGAGGCAGGATATTTTACAGTTTAGCAATAATCTTTGACAGTAACAGAAACAGTAAACTTGCATTGGTATTAATAATTATATTTAAAAAAAATGACAAATAAAATATAAAACAAAGAGAATATATATACATGATACACTTAAATTAAAAGCTATAATATGTAACATTTCTGCTTTAAAATGTTTTTTTTTTTAAAATTAAACACACCGTCCCTGAGCCTTTGGATAGACGAGCTGTGTGCCACTCACCAGGGTCAGACATGTCACGTATGTGTCGTAGACGGAAACAGCTGAGTTTAAAGATTCACTGTCCCGTCAACATGTATGTTTAAAACTAAAACATGAATGCATGAATCTGTCAATAATTATTACTTTAATATCTTATCACTGTAAGCACAAAAACAAGGTATGTTCAGACATGACAGTATAAGCTGCCCTTCATGTAATTGTAGCATAATATGCAACACAATTTTGTGCAATATATGTAACCGGGGGTCTCTGTCCTGTCTTTTTTATCTACAAAGGGGTCTGTTGAAGAACCCTACGATCATATGTTAAATATTTTGTCAAGTTCTGTGCTTTTATTATCCCAAATGTTTCCAGTATGGTTCAAACCCAGAGAAACTTCAGTTTATTCAAGCTAACAGTGTGTTTTCTTGCTAACTGCCATTTGCTCGAACTTCCGTTAAAACACGGATACGTCAGATACGTCAGAGAGTGAGGAAGGAAGCTGGCAAAGGTGACTAAACGTAACATATGGCCAGGCAGGATAGTCTCAAAGTTGTATTACTGTATAAATCTGAAACATGGACAGTAACACTATAAATTATGGTATGTTAATTTTTATTAAAATTTCAGTATAGATGCTTCTGAAGGGGTAAAACACTGATATGGTGACTGCATGGCTGGCAACTGTTACTGTGCTCTTATTTCTAGCACATATTTCACATAGTAAAGAGATCTTTTAAGAGCATTTAATGTGCAAAACGTTAAGTACAAGCACAAAGAGTATTTCCTCAACTTGTAACCGCTGTTGTCTGCCATTTTTTGCGGAGTTTGGTTTTCTGTTTGTTGTCTTATTGGCTCTTTTTTTTAGTCATTACGGTATAACGGCACCTTTTGTATTGTTTACACCTCCCACCACTAATGTAACACGAAGAAAACTTTAATATAACCTTGCCCATGAACATGATTTCTGCTTCAGATAGATTTTCATCAGTTACAGTGGATGTTTAACAACGAGGAAAATAACTCCCATGATCCCACACTGCTTCGTGACATCAGCAAAGTGTGTCTTTGTTATTGTTTTGATGTGAGAGACTGCTAGCGGCATATTGTACATTTAAGGAAAAGAATCAAATATACATAGACTGTATATATATATATATATATATAGACTGTAAAGTAACAGAACTCTGATAATAAACATAAAAATCCTTTATTCACTCATAGATACGCCAGCGTGTTTCAACTCAACTGAGTCTTCATCAGAGCGTAAAGAGAACAATAAGGAACAGGTGTGATATTTAAGAAAACAGGGGTGGAAGTAACTAATTACAAATTACTGCAATTAAGTACTTTTTTCAGCGCTTGCACTTTTCTCGGTAGATTTTCAAGTCTGTACTTTTACTTGTACTTAAGTATGCATGACACTGTGTAATCTACTTTGTAGAGTACTGAGTACAATGTGAATCAATATCCAAACATCTGATCTGCAGTTTTATAGCCAATAAGGTGATCTGATCCCAAAAAGACCAATGAAAATCGGGACATATGGACAAAAACTGAACACTGCAGCAGCACAGGTTTAGAGTTAGGATGTTAATGATTCGTCATTGATCAATTAACGGCTGTTAAGAAGTTAATCAAATAAAAAGGTATTCAAAGATATTTCATCAATCGTCTAGAAATGGCAGTAATTCCACCTCACTTGGCATTATTTTGTCTGGTGGAGACATTTGTTGAATAAAGACCCCAGGAAAAAAAATGAAAATAAGAAAGAAGGTGTTTTGTGTTTCATAAATAAATCATGATAAATCGATCGTGAACATTTTCAACTATCAAGTCAAGGAAAATGCACCAAATTTGAAGAGGTGAGCAGGAGGCGATCACTGTGCAGAACAGAGCAGAAATCTGCAGAAACTCAAACTCCTGTTATTGAACGTCGCTGCCATTGATTACACGTTAAACATCAGCGGTTAAAAAGTAACTAATACTCTGAGTAGTTTTTGAGACGGATACTTTGTGTTTTTCTAACATCAGCACTTTTACTTGTGATTGAGTAATATTTTAGTAATGTAACAGTACTTGTACTTGAGTACTAATTTTAAGTACTTTTTACCACCACTGACAAAAAACACAATTAATCAGAAGGTCATGTGATCTCGTCACCTGACACACCCATACTGCCTTTTGAAAAAAAAAACTCCCACTGGACAGAAAAAAGCAAAGG
This sequence comes from Lutjanus argentimaculatus, assembly GCA_034769285.1. Lineage (NCBI taxonomy): Eukaryota > Metazoa > Chordata > Actinopteri > Lutjaniformes > Lutjanidae > Lutjanus > Lutjanus argentimaculatus. The sequence goes on along the minus strand of JAWZSL010000019.1, from coordinate 772,798 downwards.
AAACGTACAAAACTGTAAACTTAAACTATAACAACAAAACAAAAAACTTTTATCATTACCGTTACTTTTTTACATTTTTATCATTAGTAAGTCGGACAGTCTGTGTTTGTTTCATTTTCATTTAATTTTTGACCACATCCTTGAAAAGCACCTGACATTTTCTTCAATTTTTTTCATCTTTTGCTTTGTTAATACTACTTTTTTTTTTTACCCATCCACATTTTCTCTTAATACATAAAATGCTGCTTATAAAAGAAAAAGTTAACAAATGCATTATGATCTGTCAAAACTCTGTCTTTAAATCAGTTAATCAATCAATCAATAAATTGCACACAACAAAGAAAGAAACAGCTGGACAAACTTATAAACCAAACAACAAACATAAAACAATATGAGCTGCAACAGTTAATCGACTATTAAATCAATCTACACGTACTTTGATAATAGATTGATCATTTTGTGTCTTTTTTTTTATTTAAAAAAAGTCAAAATTCTCTGATTTCAGCTTCTTAAATGTGAATATTTTCTGGTTTCTTTACTCCTCTCTGACAGTAAACTGAATATTTTTGAGCTGGGGACAAAACAAGACATTTGAGGACGTCATCTTGGGACTTTGGTAAACATTTTTTCACCATTTCTGACATTTTATGGACCAAACAATTAATTGATAAATGGAGCAAATTGTTGACAGATCAGTCAATAATTAAAATAATCATTAAAGGAAAGACATGTGGAGCACACTTATCTATTTTTCAAGTGACAGAGTTGTGACAGGATTATTTAATCGATTAATTTGTTTTGAGTCACATGAATAAATGCGAATATTTTCTGGTTTCTTTACTCCTCTCTGACAGTAAACTGAATATTTTTGAGCTTTGGACAAAACAAGACGTCCTCTTGAGCTTTGATCAACATTTCTCACCATTTTCTGACATTTCATGGACCAAACAACTAATTATTTAATTGAGGAAATAATGGGCTGATTAACTGATAATGAAAATAATTGTTAGTTGCAGCCCTAAAAACACTACATTAGCCTAAACAATTTCACCATGCCTTATACTGGGGTAATGCAAATGTAATGGAAAGTAATCAAGTTACATTACTTTAATGTTGTGATACTTGGATTACGTTACTGACTACTTTTTTAAATTAGTAACTGTATCAGAATACATTTTTAAAGTAACCCTCCCACGATACAGCTGTAATAGGTCGGTATCGGCTGATCATATCGGCCCGGCTGTAGTTTGGACCCCCTGCGTGCACCGGCTCCATAAATCCATATTCCTGTGTCACTCATAAATAACTAAAAGGAGAACTGCGCGGATCAGTGACACTGTTTGGGTCGACAAGTACAGTGACAACGACTTGATTTTCCACACAGTAGCTCTTTTTCACTCCCCCACCCTCCTCCTCCACCACCACCACCACCACCCTCCTCCTCCTCCTCCTCCTCCTCCTCCACCACCACCACCACACATGCAGCCTGGAGGGACCCAACAAGGCACGGCCCTTATTATGATTTGATGAAATAACCCCTCTCTGCCTCCTTTAAGCCCATCCCTTTGCCTGAATGTACCCAGTGATCATCATAGCCTGGTGCACTTTCCAACGCACATGCACCTCCAAACAGTTTTTTTTTTTTCTTGTGATTTTTAAGGCAGATTTTATTTAGAGGCGGTGCTTGTTGGCTCCGGAGTAGCGTCGTAACGACACTTTTTTTTTCTCCCCCAGTCCCTGTTAAGAGTTAGACCAGGGCCAGAGTTGGTGCTGGGGGGTCGCTTATATTATAGCTTAGTAAATTTCCTGGGGGGTAAATTGCTGCGTTTTTTTTTTAAATCCCAGCATTTTTTTTTTCTATTTTTTATTTTTCTACTTTCTTTTTTGAATATCGCCACTCTCACTCCTCTTAAGATCTGATCCCCCCTTCGAGATTTTTTTTTCTTCTGCTTCTTTCAGATCATGAACAAACTATATGTTGGGAATTTAAGTCCTTCGGTCACTGTCGAGGACTTGAAGCAGCTCTTTGGGGAGAGGAAGCTGCCAGTGGCCGACCAGATCCTACTGAAATCCGGCTATGCTTTTGTGGACTTCCCCGACCAGAACTCGGCCATAAGGGCTTTAGACATTCTTGGTAAGTGTGGATTTTGATAAGTGATGCGGTGCTGCTGGGTGACAGGAAAAATTCACAGTGGATCAAACTGCAAAGACGAGGTTATTTAAAAAAAAACAGAGTAACATCAACGTGTCCAAAAAATGTGAAATATTAGTCATTTTGCGTGCGTTATTTGGTGTCTTGTGCTTCTCGGGACAGTGTTTGCGATCACATCCGTGTGTCAGAGTTTTTAGATTGAACGCTCAGCAATGCACGCTCCAACAAAAATCGGATAAATGATCGATCACAGGACACACTCGGGGCTTTAGTGCCCGTTTGCCTAAAGAAAACACGAGCCGTCGTATCGCTATTAACGCGCACAATCACCTATATTTTTGGGAGATTCCGATAGTGTGGGGCGCTACTTTGCAATCACCCACTGGAATGTATGGGATGGTCTGATGGTTCGGGTAGGCATAATTATTTTTCACTTATTTTTTATCTTGATTTTATTGAAGAGAGCAGAGCGAAGCGAGCGCGGAAAACTTGTCAGATCCGTGTTCCTGTGATGTCTGGCTATGTTTTTACGAGGTGTCTTGGAGGTGGGTCATTGGGGTCCGGAGGAAAGAGCTAATAAACAGGTAGCTGAGGGGGGACGAGGTGAGGAGACGCTAATTCCGTGCTGCGCCAGGCAGGCCACTCTATAATAGTAACGAAAAGCCCGTGTTCAAGCTTTCGCCGAGGAGGAGCGCTTTCAAATTCACCCTGGGTCAACACGGAGAATTAAGAAAACACCTACCTAAGAAGAGAAAGAGCTTTCTCCTTTCAAAACCATCTCTTCTTTTTGATGTTGCATTCTTTACTGAGAGAGGAAAAAAAAAAAAAAAAAAAACACCCCTCGTTGCACTGTGAGAGGGTTGTGGGAGTGGAAAGCATGGCTGCCCATTTCCCCCCATACTATAAAAGCTTATCATGCCTCATTTTTGGCGCCGATTGCCTCTTATGTGACCCTCAAAAATGCCCCGCTGTGGTTGTTTTAACGTGCACATATGTGCAGTTTATCCGCCGCCGCCGCCCGGCGCGCAACGCGCCCGTGTGGAGCACTTTTTCTGTAGGCTGTTTGAATGGGGGACGCACCTACTTCTTGGAGAAGAAGTGATTCAAAGTGTTTGCTGACTGGCCTACCCCAGCTTTTTTGCATTGTTGCTTTCATGACACACACAGCTGCTAATGTTACACTATCAACTTTCGTCCCTACAGGTATTACACAAATTGAATTACACGGACAGGTGATAGAGGTAGACTACTCTGTTCCCAAAAAACTAAGGTAGGCCTACAATCTGACACACACACACACACACACACTCTCCCTCTGCTGCTGCTGCTCTCTCTCTCATACACACACATACACACACACACACACACATTGTGTCCTACGCCTATACTGTGCCCCATGGCAGACTGTGTGACCTGTAGGCTTCCGCTGGGAAATATAGCCCGCAGATTTGCCCTCTTTTCTCGGCGTGCGTGCGTGTGATTTGAATCAGGCTGCTGCTGTTTTACTCCCCGGCGGTGCGTGTGTAATTGCATGGCGATTAAACAAAAGAGAGAAAGCGACAAAGAAACAGTTTTAGTCCCAACAACACCCGCAGAACACACGGTGGCTGCTGCCGTATCGCGTGATCTGCAGCAGCGAGGCCTGCTATCCCACTCCGCAACATGGACCCACACTAAGTGCACATATGGAAATATACACACTTTTATATCTGTGTTTGTCAGCGTACACGTGTTGTAATTGCATCTTAATTGAATGTTTCACGCAGGCCGTAATGAAACTTTCACACAGGGCTGCTGGGCGTATTTAAATTGTTTTTCTTTCCTATATGTAGGCGATAAAGTTCGGTTTCATTATTGACTGTAACGCTGCAATGCACGGTGCGTTGCATACCAATCAGCTGAGCCTCTCCTGTGCTTTACTGTACGCATGTGCGTGTATGTATGTATGTGTATGAACAGGCTGTGTGTGCGGGGAAAGCGTGTGAGCTGATCCATAGGTCAACCCTAAACTCCACCACCACGAAAACACTCTCACATATGCTGCTTTTTATACCACTTTTGTCCACTAACTCAGGATATCCACGAGATTTTAATTGCGTGACAATTAAACAAACACATTTCCCCTCCTGTGCGTAATAATGCGTAATAATCTCACACGTTTGTGCAACCTATACGCTCCCAGCACGTATAGATCCACCCTGGTTTCACGACAACGCCTCTAACTGTAGGGAAAGACTACCTTGCGTGACAAAAAGGTAAATATTCAAGCCCCTTGTGGAGGAACACGTGACCCAGACTTTATGCTCTTCCAGCATAGTCCTCCCCCTTCAGTGCAGGCTACACTTTTCCTGCATTACAGCTCTCTCGCTTTTTCTTTCTCGCTGTGGCACACTGTAGAGAAAATCTGTATGTTTGAAATGTGTCACGATCGAGCTGCTGTGTCGTTTGCTCGCTCTGTAGCTCGATTTGAGAGCGTTTTGTGAGCTGCAAAAGGCGCAACATGGTGTAAAAGCCTGCGCCACTCCCCACAGTAATGTGCACGTAGGCCATGGCAATGTTGGAGAGCCTCATAATGGCTGCCATGATGGCCCTGCACACTGCACGGCCATAGGCGGAATCAGATAGAGCAAATTTCCATACATGTGCCTGCATGTGTCCAATCGGCAGCGTGTGAGAGCTGCTGGACGTGTGTGCATGGTCTGAACAGGCCCTTTAAAGCGAAATCTTCGCCATATCAGTGAGGTCGACATGAGTGCAGCGTGTGTATGACACGTACAGGTGTTCATTTTGAGACGCACAGGCGAAATCACACGATTATCTGTTTAAAGCGTTTTAAAGTGATTCAAGATTAATTATAATTTCATTTAATGTAAAAAACTCTCAAGATTTTTCTCAGAGGGTTTGTCCACTATTATAGACACGTTTACATTAATTTAAAATTGAAAGTTTTAAATTGCGTATTTTTGTTCTGAGGTGTTGAATCTATTTGTGGTAATTTATAGATGCACAATTTCAATATTTTTAATATATAATTTTAATCCATTCTAGTTGTGTCAGACAGCTTGATAAATAACATTTATATTTAATAATACAGGTTTTAAAATAGGCTGCTGTCATTTTATTTCTAAACCCTGCACTTAGCTGATAATTGTAATTATAGGTATTGTTGTGGATTTGATTAATAAATATATGGTTACTTCAGTGAGTTAAAAAGGGCTTGAGGAGTGATTTTTGTCATGTAAATCTGTGTGTGAACTCATCCTCAGGCCTTCCTGGTTTTGTGTGGCTGCTGTAGCTTCAGCTGTGTGTTCTGTTTGTTGATATATTTTAGTTGTGTTTTGTTGTATAATGTCCTCAGTGTGCAAATGGGCACAGTGGGATTGGCAATTAAATTATGTCTATTTTTAAGTACAAAGTAATAATAATTATTGTTCATTATATTGTCATTGTAATAACATTTTGTTTGCTAATGAGTTTATTCTGTAATAGACTGGGCCTTTTATTAAATACAATTTTGAGCAGACAAAGTTATAAATTGTTGTAGTTTTGAAGCCATAATTATTATTTAAATGTTAGTTTGCTTACATTCATTTTCTATTTTGATATTTCAAATTAGTTCAAAAGTGTCAACTGTCAGAGTAAATTTTAACAGGGATGAACTTGTGTTTTGATTTTATTTGCAAAAGCTTTTGAAGTTTCTTGTCATGGAAACCACAGAATAATTAGTTGCACTTTATCAGTCATATTTCAAAAAGTGTTTTAGAAATTATCTGGGTTATATTTTATTAAAATGATTGTTTGTAATAATGCAGGCTACTTAATATTAATTCAGCCTGAATGTCAGTGCTGAGGCAACTGCCATTCAAAATTAATCCACTAGTTTTTCTATTAGAGAGTTACACAATTTTCTCCTGTATGTTTTTAAATTATTATTGCCACTTGAGCTTGTTGTGCAATTGTAGTTTTAAAATATGAACTGTTAAATAGTTTGATGATGAAATAATCTATACTCAAACAAAACAAACAAACAAAACTAATGAAACATTAGAGAAATAAATAAATTTATGTAGCTTGACTATTAATAATTCTTTAATTTATATTGCCTACATTTGATTGGAGCAATTAAGTTGATTAGAGAATTAAGTTTGTTTGCTCAAAATATCTTGTAATATTTTGCTTGTGAATTTTTTTCAATCAGAAATCAGAAAATATTTAATATTTTTCTCCCCCTTGTTGAGTTTCTTTGTTACGTAAAGCTTGTGTCTGAGTCTGTGCTCGTGCAGGTCAGAGGAAACAGAGTGTGACTCGGTGTTAATTGATATTGCGGCTACATGAATGATATGCAGCGTTGTTTGACTGTCAAATAGGCGGTGAAGGTGTGGACAGAGCGTCAAACCTGATCCCGTGCTCGTTATTGTGGGATAAACACGTTTAAAGCTGTCTTATGGAAAGAAAGAACATACACAGGCTTAGAACATACACATGTTGGCTTGTTTAGGGACAAAATCAGACTTTTCTCCTCCCAATTATCTCTCAACACCTCTGAATTAGTGAAAATGTGCTCAAACAGGTGATGGATTTGTGATGGAGCGTTAACTCTTGTGTTAAACTCTGTCAGGCTGCATCATAGCAAACACAAGAACTCTTCATTTAAATCTAAATAAAAGTGCATTGATGACGAGACCGTTCTCTCATGTTAGGGTACAAAACCAAGACATGGGTGTAAACATCTGCATTGCACCACAGTGGTGCACACATGCAGATGTGTGTGTTGGATTGTCAGTGCACACTGAGTCACAACAGTGAAATACTATAGCCATCAGTTGATCCACTCCGAATCCATTAATACTCCCCAGTTGATTCTGGGTGTAGGGGGAAGCTCTCCAATCCAGGCTCCGGTTATGTCCGGAGTGATAGCAGGAGGCAAAGCCACATCCGCTGCACCCTCCTCCTGACTCCTCACGTGTCCTCTCACCTGTCTGTGAGGAGGGATCCCACAAACTCATCTGTTCTGTGGAGCCAAGGTGTCTTGACACTGCTTGTTTTCTGCCTTAAAGAGCTTTTTTTTTGGTGTCTTTTTAACTTATGGTTGGTCAGTGTCAGACGTTTTACTCTTGAGGGGTGAAGAAAAGAGATTAATGGTTTTTTTTTTTTCAGTTGTCTAGTTGAGAAAGTGGGTCAGAAATCTACTTACACAATGCCAATTTATACTTCCGCCTGTACACATTGTTTTATTTATTAACAGTTACCAAAAAAACACAAAGACTGAAGTTGATTGTTGAGGTAAAACATTCATTTATTTTTTTCCCCGCCCCTCTGAAAACTGACGTGGCAGATTTTACAACATGCACGCCCCTTTCCTTTAAAACTTTTCTAAAGAAACAGGAATTCTTCTTAGGAAGTCCACGTTGGTGCACTTGTGTTGTCCAAGTGGAGACGGTAGACTTATACATGCTGTGTAGTGTCAGAAACAGGTTGTAATGGTGAAAAGGAAAAAAAAAAAAAAAACGTGAAAATTGGAAGAGATACAGAAGGATTGTGATTCTAGAAGGAAACAGGGAGAGAGGGCAAAATTAGCTGCAACATCTATAAAATATCATAATATACTGAAAATTGTCCATCTCAGTTTTTTTAGTCCAAGGTGACGTCTTTAAATGTGTCGTTTTGTCCGACCAAAACGTAAATATATTCAGGTTGATATGATAATGAACTGAGAAGAGCAGCATGTCCACTTTTGAGAGGCTGAAAACAGCATTTTCTACCCTTTTTTGCATGAAAAATTACTTAAACAATTAATTAAGTGTCAAAATAGTCAAACAGCTTCATTCTTTTTGACCACTTGTCCCGCCGGGCAAGTGAGTGTCTAGATTTAGTAGCCGGACATGGCATTTTAGTGAAGGTGTCCTAGCAATGCTCATTTTCTGCTTTAAAGAGCATTTTTTTGGTGTCTTTTTAACTTATGTCTGGTCCGTGTCAGACATTTTAAACCTGAAAGGTGAAGAAAAGAGATTACAGGGTTCAACATTAATTTTTTTTTTCCACTTGTCTAGTTGGGAAAGTGGGTCAGAAATCTACTTGCCCAGCCTCAGCTCTTACTTGCCCCTGTTCAAATTGTTCTAATTATTAGCAGTTATCAGAAAATAACAGTTAATTGTTGAGTTAATTCGAGGGCTCCAACCATACTGAGACCTCAAAAGCAAAACAAAAAATAAAAGTTGAGTTTCAGAGACTTTGTTTCCCGCATTTTGGTCACTTTTAAAGAATGAAAACAAAAAAATAAGAAGTACACTGCGACAGCACTTTCATGTTGAATACTTTTACTTTTACTTTTACTTTTAATTCTCAATTCTCAGAAACAATACAGAATAAGCCACCCTCTGACTTGAACTTGTGTAAATCTCTGACATAAGCGAATATTCCTTACTGTTCTTACATTCATTTATTATGGCAGATTTTACTTTCCTATAAAACTTTCCTTAAGAAACAGGAATTCTTCTTAGGAAGTCTGGTTTGTTGTAGCCATGTTGTCCGAGTGGGAACAGCAGACTTTCTGAGTTGTATTGCTTATAGACATCGTACAGTGAGAGCGAAATGGAAAAATAGGTGTGAAATTTTGTCAGAAATCGGATCACAGGAAGAAATAGTGAGAGGGCAATGAAAAAGGAGTGTTGGCAAGTATGGCTGCAACATCTATAAAATCTATAAAATGTTCAAAAATAGAGAAAATTGTCCAACTGAGTTTTTCCAGTCCAATGTGATGTCTTTAAATGTCTTGTTTTGTCAGACCAAAACCCAAAGATATTCAGTTTAATATGATGATTAACAGAGAAAACAGGAAATCTCTGTATTTGAGAGGCTAAAAACAGTATTTTCTGTAATTTTTGCATGAAAAAAAACACTCAGTTATCAAAATAGTTTAATAGTTTAAAGCCCCAGAATCAAAAAATAGATGTTTCTCCTCTTGTCTGTAGTGCTATTTATCCATCTAGATTTTTTGGTGTGACTTACAGAAAGATTTCTGCCTTCTCTCAAATATAAGGGACATTTTTTGCACCCTAAAAAAACACATTTGAAAAATTAAAAACCAATGTCTCTTTCCTAAAATCACGACACAGTCACTCAAAATAATCCACATACTTTGGTGTGAGCTCTTTCATGTAGAAACTACTTTCTTTCTAGTAGAAAAAAAAAGTAGTTCTGGCAGATTTTAAAGTAGTTCTGGTAGCTTCTATTGCAGTCCTTATCCATGACAGTATAGTTTCGGTTCAGTTTAAGTGTTTGTTTATAATGTAGAATATTTAGAATATTTTCACTGCTTTGTTTTGCTGTCAAGCAGCCTTTTCTGATGAGAAACCACAGTTCTAAAAGCCAAATATCGCTTCTTTCCAGACCAAAATATGTCATTTTGATTTTGTGGTGAACTGTCCCTTTAATCCCTTTTTAGCACTTGCCCTGTCAGGCAAGTAAGTTGCTAGATGTACTAGCCTGATGTGGCATTTTACTTGCCCTGGGTAATGCTTATTGTTGATTTCTGGATTATACTTAATGTTGTAGAACAATTTATCTGTGACTGAGCCACTATGGTGCAAAATAATGCTCATGAGGTGTGAAAAAACAAAGCCAAATGAGATAGTTCTTCATTAGCACTTGCAGGAATAATGACTATTTACTTGTCATGTGTTAGCAAAAGCCTTTCATTTGACTGGGATCAAGCCACCTCATTTAAATTTCAGCCCTTCTCCCAATGCTGCCAAATTTGCACAACAATTATTAACTTTTTCTCTAAAGTGGAGTCGTGTATTTTGCTCCTGGAGTGATAACAGACTTGCTAGTACAACAGAGTATATAGCTTAAGGGGAGAGGCGAGATAAGATGTGAGAGCATTGTAAATTCGTTGTGTGTCTATCAGAGCAGTGGGATCGTTGTTAAAGCTCCCCCAGAGTTGGGATCTCCTGTTTTTATTTTTTATTTTTGCATCACAGCAGCAACTGTTGGGATTCACTTCTCGGTACCTCTCGGTCATTCACATTCCACTCCAACCTGTTGCATGACTAATGTGTTGCTGCAGTATTATACTCATTACAACCAGGAGCTAAGTAATCAGCTAGATGACTGTCTGGAGCAGCAGTGAGGAGGTGTAGAAGGTGTGGCCGGGATGTGGAGCGCTGCATTTTTCTGTTAAAGGGATAGTTCTGAATATTTGATGTGTGGCTGTTTGATGTATGTATTCATAGTCAGGGTATTACCTGTGGTAGATGGTGGTTGGCATGCTTGGAGTTTGGAGAAGGAGAGAGGTGCACCAGCACGGTAGTTAAGCAATGTACTGCTCTGGACGGAGTCAGCAACAAAATGTAGTTTAGCCACTTTAAAAAATATCCACCAAAAAAGTGTACGCTATATTTAGAATATTTTGACTGCTTTGCTTTGCCGCCAAACAGCCTTTTCTGACAGGCAACTGTAGTTATAAAAGACAATTATAGCGCTCTCCAAACCAACCAAACTGCATAGGTGAAATTGGTTATTTTACCTTGCAGAACAAAGTAGTTACTGGTCTACAGCTGCTTCGATCTGTTTGTGTTTTTGTGTTATTGTGTGATTTTTGTGAACCCGAACTATCTTTTTAAAACACCAAAGTCACACAATAACACAAACTCATGAACAGATCGAGGCAGCAACTCCTTTGTTCTTTGAGGTAAAAATTACTGATTTTGCCTATGGAGTTTGGTTGGTTTGGAAAGAACACGATTGGCTTTTGTAACTGCGGTTTCCTGCCGGTAAGGCTGCCAGATGGCAAATAAAGCAGTGAAAATATTCTATTCGTGTTTAAGTAGCTAAAATACATTTTGTCGCTGACCCTGCCCACAGTAGTAAATCACTCAGTTCAGTGTAGAGTATATTTAGAGTATTTTCATCAATTTACTTTGCCATCAGGCAGCCTTTTCCAAAACTACGGGTATAAAAGCCAAATATTGCTCTCTCAAACCTAACCAAACCCCATAGGCAAAATCAGTAATTTTACCTCGCAGAACACTGGAGTTGCTGGTCTACCGCTGCCTCGATCTGTTCATCGAGGCATCGAGGTGTCTGTGTTATTGTGTGACTTCTGTGTTTTAAAAGGACAGTTTAGGTTCACCAAAGTCACACAATAACACAAACTAACTAACAGATTGAGGCAGCTGTACACCAGCAGCTCCAGTGTTCTGCAAGATAAAATTGCTGATTTTGCTCATGGAGTCTGGTTGATTTGGAGTGAGCGCTGTTTGGCTTATAAAATGTTTCCCTATCAGAAAAGGCTGCCTGATGGCAAAGTAAAGTGGTGAAAATATTCTAAATATAGCGTATGCATAAACTAGGTGGACCTTTTTTAAGTGGCTAAAATACATTTTGTTGCTGACCCAATCCACAGCAGTACATTGCTTTGCTTCCGTGCTGTTACTCCTCTCTGCTTCTCCAAACTGGGGTCGAGTCGAGGGAGGTAAAACACGAGTGGTCACTACTAGCAGATGGTTTCGCCTGATGTGTTTGGTCGGTCACAGATTCCAGCATGTTCTGAGAGACACCTTTCGTCCAATCGGATACTGAGGACGCTTCTCCTGCCTGTGTTATTATTTGTGATCTCAGCAGGCGTTACACATTACCTCTCACTAGTTCTTATTATTGAATGATGAGAGTAATGGAGAGACAGGCCACGGCAGAAGTAAAATAAACACTCATTGATTAGAGATGAGAGGCACAAAGCCTCCTTGAACTCAGTCGCTGAAGCCATTTTTCTTCTGTCTGAGAGAGAAAGTGTCGCTGATGATATATTCTCGCCAGCTTGTCGGAGACACCTTCTGTTAAAGTTAAATTTCTGCACACTGTTAGCATTGAATTAATTAGAAAGAAAAAAGTTCCGGCTGACCGAAATGTATTTCAGTGCTGACAGAGTGTGGGAATTCAACTTTTCCTTTTTTGCAGGATTTCACTTTCTCACACACCTGTCTACCTTTTTTGCAACATAAAAGTGTGACCACTGTAACGATCCTCCACAGGATAGACGGCCATTGTTTGGAGCAGATGTTTGAGGATGCTGCTTTGCTAAGCAGGGTTTGATGAATTGCTGGAATCTAAAATGTGCTGCATGTGAATATTTAATGAGGTATAAACCGTGATTATGAGGAGCGCAGTTTGTACCCAGGTTCTTTTTTGGGGGAAGTAATTTGAAGATGTAACAGCTGCTCTGTCTCTGCTTCCTTTTCTATATCCCTCTGTTGCTCAGTCGTGTCTGTCTGTCTGTCGTGTGTGTGTGTGTGTGTGTGTGTGTGGTATTTATGCACATGTATATATTTGAGGACACTGGAGAAACAAAAGCTGTGGCGAACCCCAGCTGAAAGCCGGATGTAAACTTAAGCGTTTCTCACCTGTCAGTGTGCCAGCGCTCCCAGCGGGCACCCAAGGGTGTGGTCTCCATGGAAGGTTCGGCAGCTGTGGCGCACAGCAGGTGGCATTTCTCACACAGTCAGACCCCGTCCTTGTCCCATTTCAACACCATATAACCCCCGCTGCCCTGCTGGAACTTTAAAGCTCTGATGGGTCTTGAACAGGTGAAATGAATATGGCGAAAACTCCTGACGGCCAATCAGAGCGAGCCGGGGGCCGTAATGCTTACACGCGGCCAATTGTATGCGAGTGGGTCGAGTGATAGGGATCGAGGCTCGAGCTGGGAATGCTGCTGGCCGGAAGCTTTGCCGAGGTCGGATGGTCCTCTTAATCTTGGACCTTTACCCTTCACACACTTCTTAGTCTCTTACCTTGCTTTTAATATTTCAGGCAGGGGTGGGGCCACAGGGGGGGTCGTAGGCCCCTCCTTAATCTGATTGGATCAGCTTGGGGCCCCAGTAGAGTCTGCGGGTAGTTGGTTTATTTTTTAGGGCTCCTGGACTAGAATCTCTCTGTATGAAGTGAGATTTCTTTCTTTCTATTTTTCTTTTTTTTTTTTTAATTGAAAACAAGCATCAGACAATTTTTTTCCCCATTTTTGGTGTGTTAAAGCAGAAATAAAACATCTTCCTCGAACCCAACCCCAAACTCTCACAAAGAGACGAACAAATCCAACATACAAAAATAAATAAGTAACTACATAATAAACACACATAGAAAGTAAATGAAATAAAATCACTTAAGGAATATTGCACTTTTTCTGAAGACATTAAATCAGTTTGCCTTGCTGGTTGCATTTTTTTTTGATAAAGGAAAAATTGGTGAAACTGCAAAACAAAACTGCATTAAAACAGGGTTTTCCCTCAACGTTTCTGAGACAAAGGCAGCAAAGGCTGGAGAACATGTGTGTTATTCACGGTGTGCACAGTGTGCTTACAGCACCAGTCAAAGGTTTTTCTTCATTTCGAATTGTTTTTCTACACTGGAGACATCAAAACTACTAAACTAGAATTATGTAGTGTGCAGAAAATGTGAGAACAATGCAAATGTGTTTTTGCTTGTTGAGAATCTGAAACATAAAAGACAATCAAAGATTTATCTATATAGTTGTTACCCACCTTTGAGTTAGATAAGCAGGAAAAACCCTGGATAATGAAGTACCGCAGTGCTGCAGAAATGTCCTGGTCTACAAATCTTGTTCTCTAGATGTGAGAAAACATGTTTGTTTGGTCCAGGCCCCAACAAATTTCACAACATCATGATTTTAATAGTTGTTGTTTTTTTCCAGCGAGAATGAAAATTGTGATGCAAAATTGATAACTCCAACTAATGGAGAATCATATTGCAATCACAGTATCTGTCAAAATAACTGCAGTATCTTGTTTTTTGTTTTTTTTTTACCATTATTGTGCTGCCCTATTAGGAAGTCAATCAAACAACTGAAAAGAAACACAAAATGCTTATAAAATGACACAAAACAACATCAAAGACACACAAAATAAAAAGACTAAAAGCAACAACAAACAGACAAAAAAAACGACCCAAAGAGATGCAAAAAACCGCAGAGACAAATAATCACGAGTTGAAAAATTGACCAAAAGAGATGCAAAGCAACCATGGAAAGACAAAAACAATGACAAAAAGATGCAAAACAATCATAAACATATGCAAAAAGACTACAAAGAGATGCAAAGTGACCAGGCGACCCGTGTCTGCGTCAAGGGACCCACTTTCTCATAATATGTTTATGACTGTAGGCTGTTTGGAGTTACACATAGCAGCTGTTTGTTGATATTATTCCTTATGAGAATATTTAAAGTTATTTATTTGGAATTCATTTGTTATGCTGAGTAAACAATGTTACTATTAATAATGTAAATTTTATAATTGCCAAGAGCCAAGGCTTTAAATGTGAGTCTGTGCTCTAAGGCAGGGCCCCGCTTGACCTCATGGTTGTAATAAAACTTTTTTCCCTCGGTTGTTTTGCTTTTTAACTGAGCTTCAGTGATGTAATCTTGTTCAGTGTAAGCCTAAAGGGTAACTACACCCTCTATTTCTGTGAGAACCCTCTCTCCCAGCAATTTGTAAAACTGCAGCCTGATGAGTGAAGGAGCAAGGGCTTAAGGAGGTGTTGCCTTGTGTGTATGTAGTGTGACATGGACGGTCCGTGGATGTGGGGAGGGAACTGACGGACCGCAACTCAGCGTAGCATGGACAGCTATGTAGAGCTGGAGCTAACAACCATGAGAAACTACTGTCAGACTCTCTGTGTCTTTGCTAGAAAGACGGAGTCTGATGGAGCTTTGACTCTCAGTAAAAGCGCATTTATGGCCCTTTGAGAGTCACTTGGGACTTTTCCATCAGCACTTTTGGCATATCGCAATCACAGTATCTGTCGAAAATAATTGCAGCATAATTTTTTTAAACCATGGAAGTCAATCAAACAACTGAAAAGACACTCAAAATAAAAAGACTAAAAATACAACAAACAGTCAAACAATGACCTGAGGAGATGCAAAAAAACCAACAAAGAGACAAATTATAAAAACAAAGAGTCAAAAATTCTCAAAAACTTGGTTGTGCCGGGTCAAACCTCCAAGCCAGCTGTGGTGACATCTTTTGCTCACTGCGGCCAACCCATTCAAACAAGCGAGTGTTGCAGGACTGAACTCAAGTATGTGCAAGAGAGTAGAGACTTCGTTGAAAGTGTCTGTAAGTTCAGCTCTCTGTACTTTTGTAACTTCTAACTGAATCTCTGTGGTTTGAAGTTTCTCAGGTATCTGCTTTATTTTACTGTTTCATGTTTCAGGCTTTCAGCTGTATAGAAATGTCATATCACAGCTGATGAAAACCCAACATGTCCTGCTTTACTGTTTCATAATAAAAGCTTTCAAATAACAAAAAAAGAAAAAAAAAAACAAAAAAAACAAAACCAAAACATTACTTTTATTGTGCAGAATTTACAGGAAATTAAGTGTTTGTGCACCATTTTGCAGCCACTTGACTCGAGCTATGTTTGTCTTCAATGCTTGGCTGATGCGCCAAGTCAAACCGGGCCAGCTAAAGTCTATGGAAAAGGGGTAATTGTGTGTGTACCTGTGTTGTAGCTGGGCTAGCGTGGAAACTCTTTGTGTGGGGGAGTGTCAATACATCACTAGAGCTGCAACACACGTAATAGACCAGGGCGTCTTGCCTATTACGTGATAGTCGCTGCATCGATTGCTTCAGGCTGTTGCTGGGATACGTCAACCTCGCTGCCATTTTACATCCAGTCAAGACTGACCTCTGAACAAATACAAATAAATAGGGGAGCTGCCAGTTTTCTGGATCTGATACTATAAATTTCACAGTTCTCAACTGAATTTCAATGAATCGTTTTTTTATTCAAGGGTTAATCATCTAGTAGAATCCTTGAATATAAAAATGACTCATTGAAAGTGGTTGAGATATGTAAATGTAGTGCTTTTTATCTAGAAAACTGCCAGCTCCCCGCTTACTTGTATGTGTTCACAGGCCAGTCTTGACTGGACCAAAATGGTGGCAGCACTGACATACAGTCCAAAGGCCAGTGCACATACATGGGCCAGAGGATTCGGCAGAACAAAACTTTCAAATCCAAGTGCATTTTTTCCTCGTTTTTCCTAATGTTCTTTAAAACATTGCCCCGGTGGTTCCAGGAACATCCGGATATGGTGTGATAGAGAAATAAAATGCATGGATTGTTTTGTAAACACCATTTCCCTCATGTAGTTGAAATTTCTTCTGACATCTAATTTTTTGATGTCGGCTTTCTGTGAAGCAAACGTCGAGTGACACAGTCTTGTCTCTGACATTTACAGCATCTTGATGTGGGAGCAAAACTGTGCCATTGTGCTCGTGAATATGTGTGTCCATGTGTGTTTACAGGTTGTGCTGTACTCACTTCCAACTGTTCCAGGTTAGGTTCTCCACGTTGCCATGGGAACCAGTTTTGAGTGTTTTGCTTAGTTATAGGAGGAGAGCTCAAACGATGGAGGCTTTCAGAAAATGAACCCAAAGTCCTCCGGTGTGCAGAACACCACGCAGAAAGCTGCAAAAAAAAAAAAAAGTTGAGTTTACTGCATGAGACACCCTGAGATTCACCCTACAAAGGGATCATTATAATATCTTTAGAGATCACTGTCACAATCCCTTGATTACAGCTTGAATTTGTTATGAACTGCTGTCAGTTTGGGGACCCTGTAATTTCCACCCCTTTCCCAGGAGAGTGGAGACTGCCTCCCGGTTACAGCTGCACGCCTCAGCCGTGTGCTGGTGGCTCAGGCTACGGGCGGTGCAGTGGTCAGAGTGCTGATTTTATATGACAGTGAATACATAACCTAGTAAGGTGCCTCAATAAAAATGCCTGTGTAAAGCTATCGCTCTATTGAAACCCTCAAGTGCTCATTTTCTCTCCCTTTCAAGTGCAGCAGGGAAAACTGCAGAGTGGGCTGTCCATCTATGTCACAGCCGCAGCCCTTTTGTGACCTTTCTTATTCATAAACCCACTTGGAGACGCCATTTCCATCTTTTTCCATATGTATGCAACAGAAGCAGGGAAAACCCCCCCTCCCAACCCTAAACAGAACAAGTCATCTACAGTAAGGTCTGCGCACAGCTGAGCCTCCGACTCAACCTGCAGCACAGTCTGATCATTGTGTTTCCTCCGTTTCACACTGTCTCTGACGGAAGAGGAAGACATGGAGAGGACTTCCGAGTCAAAGACACGTGCATGCTCCGCACGCATGCTTATGCTTTCCTCTCCGTGTGTGTGAGTGTGTGTAAGTGTGTGAGTGTGTGGGAAGAATTGAGCACTGCTGATAGAGGGCAGCATTTCTTCCCCCCTGTCCGCCAGTGAGGCCGGCTGGCTGGCTGTGTGTGTGTGTGTGTGTGTGTGGGGTGTGTGTGTGTGTGTGTGTGTGTGTTGTGAAGCTGCTGGTGTCTTGAAGTGGCTCTACCCCTCTCTCAGCAGACTGTGACGGCTCTGCTCACAAACAGGAGGAACTCTGGGTGTGTGTTTGAGACTGACAGAGGCAGAAAGCATGTATATTCTCACATGAACCCTTAATCTTTTCCTCTCTGGACCTGTCAACTGATTTTATTCTCTTAGTGAGCTTGTACCCTGACTTATATCCAGCCTAAAGTAAAAGTTATTAAAGGTCAAGTGTGCAAGAGTCTCGGGTGTTTATTGGCAGAAATGGAATATAATATTTATAAGTATGTTTTTGTCACTGTGTAATTACCTGAAAATAAGGATTTTTGTGCTTTTGTTACCCTGGCTGTTGTCACAAAGTTTCAGAGCAACAGAAAGTGTTCCCTTTACGCTTAGTAAAAGTTGTCTCCTTCCTGAGGGGAGGTGCATGGTGGGAGACAAGATGGAGAGACGCTGTGCTGCTGCCAGAGGAGTGCTGACTAAGATTATGGCATGCATGGGAATGAATTACACAATAATAGACTTTTGTATATTTCTCACTTTTCCCCTTGATGTCCTGAATAACTTGCTAGATCTGTCACTAGTTGCTTAACATTTACTAAATATTATTTCAGTAAAAGGAGACCTACAGTTGTAGGTATGCAGTGGGAGAAACCAATGTGAGGCATAATGAGGGGGAGCATGCAATTTTTTAAAACTTCAAAATGCATTTGTTTTCATCTGTCATTTTTTTAAACATTCCTGTCAAACTAGTTAACTCACTAATTAAAATTGACTAGACACTGAGAGACAACAGTTGTTATATTGATTTAAAAAAAATTATTAGGACAATTCAGTAATCTCTGGATATTCATAATCCCTACCATCTCAACCCAGTTCTTCACCGCTGTGTTTGCAAACTCACCACCAGAAGCCACTAAATCAAACACTGCTTCTTGAAGCAGTTTAAAGCATGGCTTTAATGTGATAGACACAGTTTAAATCATCTGAAACAGGGGTCTTTTGTGTGAACAAACTGAACTGAATCACTTCTGGAAATGATCTGTTTATTTCTGAGTCAGTTCAGTTGACTTGAAATTATGAACTGAATGAATGTACCAGTTCAACTCAGTAAATTAAGTTTCTAAGGAAACTTGATCAGCAGTTAGCAGACTTCTCAGCACGCATTTCGTGAAACTTAAAACTCTCCAGAGACCCGTCATGGTCGTTACTTTTCATAATAATGAAAACACTGTGGAAAAAATGATGGTTTTAATTTAATAAATTCACTATAGGAGCAGGTTCACGTATTGAACAAATTTCTTCAAAGTAGCTCCAACATGAGCAGCTGCTGCTTTAAGTTCTTCAAACTGAGAAAATCAAAAGGAAATCAAATGTTCATCTCTGTGACTGAGGAGTTGCTGGTTCAACTTAATATTTTAAATTTATTGAACATGTTTTCTTAAGTACAACTGAATCAATATTATGTTTATTTGACTAGGAAAATTTATTTGTTTTGAATCATTACAAAATTACTTCAACTTGTATTTTCAAATTCAGTCAAACATAAAATTTTCAGGCAGATTGGCCACAAACTTTTTTTGAGTTAAAACAAATGTATTATTTTAGAATTCTATAGTGAAGGTAAGGACTTTGTTGTAGCAGCTTTCAGTTTGCATACGTTATCTTTATCTAACTAAAATCTTAGCTCGCTGGCTGATCCTTCATGAACTTCAGTGAGTGGGACTACGCAAGCTTCAGTCAAACACTGAACAAGTCAGTGAATGAATCGTAAGAATTAATCTTTTTAAATGAACTGATTCTAATGATTCAGCACACTGAAAAGAACTGCCTTGCCCCGAAAAAAATCCTCTGGACAGGTTTTTCTGTCCAGTGTCTCCCCATCATACTGTTCCTCATGATTTGTACAGTGGAATAGTACCGGTTGAGATTGTTCTGCTGGAGATATGCAGCTTTTCTTTTGCAGGTGAGACAGAAAAGAGTCACATTAAAGAAAAGACACATTTTGATGTAGCAGTGTATCTAAAGTGTTTGTGTGAGTGTTATGATTTATGATCAGGTTTTGTTAGCCTAGTTTTAAAATTTAATCATTACATGAAAATAGCAGACTGGGGAAAAATCAACATGGGAAAAAATAAAAAAAATGTATTTGCAGGCTGGATGTGAATATAAATAATATAACATGTTGGGGAGGGGGGCTTATGAAATTTGTCTGTTGGGTATGATCTGACTACTACTGGGCCTGTTTGTTAAATATGAGCTATAATCAGGGTTATTATAGTTAATTATACAACAGGTAGTTCCGACCGAGCAATCTGATTGGTCAGCCAGACATTTAGAACTCAGCATGACATTACTGAAAATATTACTCGCGCAGAGAGAGGTGTGTGTGTGTGTGCGTTTGAAACGTTTTTACTCGCGAAAATACATAGACTTTATAGACTTTGACCTTTTGTTAGGGTATTACTTGTATCTCTGGAGTTATCTTAGTTACAACAAAACTGAGCTAACAAAGCAGTGTTGCGTGTGTATGTGCGGTATTTACTGGGGTTGGGAAATCCCACGATCTCTTCAAAGCATTCACGTTAGCTCGAGTGGGCTGCTGACTCAACAGGGACTACAAATCGTGTCTGTTGCTAGGTCGTTGCTAAGGGCCGGCCTACTTGTTGGAGTAGTAAACTAGGCTTCAGTGCACACGAGTTCTATTGACGTGACTGATTGGTTTCCAGTTATTAGTCAGGCCCCATGTGTTTCCAGGGGAACTGAGATAACACTAGCAACATCTTTTTTTTTTTTTTTTTGAGAGCGAATTATCCCACACTATGAATCCATTTTGATTATATCTTTTATTTTGACGGTAACCTTGGCAATGCTACCCTCAATGGTGAGCTATGATGTACTTGTTAGCGTTTCAGTGACGCGCGCTGATGACATGAAAGCTCACCTCCTGTAATATTTATCAACTGAAAAATAACTAAAAGCTAAAACAAGGTGTGAAAAAATATTTTAGTTGGCTGAAATAAAAATTTAAAATTAGACTTTAGATGGGGAAAAAAAAACAAAAACTAACTGAAATGAGATTGTGTAATTACAAAACTAAATTAAAATAAAATATACAGAAAATGTATTTAATTTTAGTCTTTGTCAGTCTGATCAAAGGATGCGTTGGTGCATGTTTATTGAGACTGCGATTTCTGCATTGACTGTGAGTCAAATGGCTTCACAAATTTTTGTGCTTGTTTTGTAATACCTGATTCTTAAATCTTGCCCCTGACCAATCATCATATTATCATAAAGAAAAACTAATACTGAGACTAGGAAAAACTAAACTAAAATAACATTATTTTGCTGTGCTCAGGATGCTTTACTAACCCAAAATGTGAGCATTTGACATCCTGGGAGTGAGATTCAAAAATCACCTATATTTCTAGTATGTGTTTATGAACACCTCAGACACATAAAACTGAAACTAGCAAACCCACAATGAAAACTAACAGAAACTAATCTGAATTGAAACCAAAAGTTAAAAACAAAATTAAAATGAAAACTAATGAAAAAAAACTATAATAACTCTGAAACTGAAATCATTAAGTTAAGCTAACATGTCACTGGTTTCCAGAAATAGGATTTTGTTACATGTGGATACAGACAGACTCAGGCTGTCCTCATGTTTATAGTCTTTATGTTCACCTGAGCCATAACATGCTGTTTGTAGCTTCATATTTAGCACACATGACATGAGAGTGGTATTGATCTTATCATCTAACTCTGTAAGAAGGCAAATAAACTTTTGAACTATTCCTTTTAAAATTTTGAGTTGTTTTGTCAAGTAGAAAAGCATTGATTCTCTTTTTTTTTTAAACTGTGCTCTTTTCTCTTTTTTTTTTAAATTCACTGTCTGCAAGCCTTCTTTTTTTCTCAGAAGTATTTTTATTACTGGAGATGGAAGTGACAAACACAGTATCAAAACTAACAATTTCTCCATATTTCAAGTAAAGCAAAACAAAAGCTAGCAGAACAGACAGAATTAAATAAAACCAGCCCCCACCACTCGCCTCAGTAGTATCACAAAATAAATGAAATAAATAAAGAAAATATAAAATAAATTAAAATGACATGTCACAGTCTCTTCCTTTTACAATAGGTTACAAATTGATATCAATTAAGTCTTACATGCACAACCATTGGCCAATGAAACTAGAAAAGAAAATAATAAAATAGATAAATAAATAAAATGCCATGTTTCAGTCTCATTTGCAAATGGTAGTTTTACAGTTGCAAACATATTAAGTGTCATAGGTCAGAGCATTAATCAGTAAAATTTACAGTACATGTATAAAGGAGGCAAGCCAGCCCAAACCATGAAGGTCTAGTTTAGTGGCAACCCGTCTTATTGTTTTTGCAGAGCCGTAGCGACCGTTGCAGGCTGTCGTTTAGTTTCATTAGAAGTCGTGTTTGGCAATTGTGATATGCCATGAAGCCTGTTGTTTTACGCAGCTGTGCTTGATCCTGACTATGATTTGCTGAGCTCAGAGATGAGTCGGGTAATGTGGGCCAGGCAGGTGCTGGAGAGCAGGACGGTTCCATCTGCCTCCCTGCCAAGTGACCCAGCACATGCCCAGTGTACCCAGTCAGTCGCAGTGTGAGAGACAGACAGAGCATGTATGTGTGAGAGCACAATGGAAAGACAGGAAAAAGAAGAACAGGAGGCAAAGGGAGGACCCTATGGGAGTCCGTTTGATTTTATCACGCCAAACGTGAGGTTGCAGGGAGAGTGGCGAGCTACAGAGAGAGAGCTGCACACACAGGAGCTGTGAGCAGAATGAGAACAAAAAAAAAAAAAAGAAGCAGTTTGTAAATAGCTGTTGTCTTGCTGACCCTTGTCTAATATTTCCCTGGAGGAGCAGAATATTTTATCATGAAGTGTTCAATCTGTGTGTGCCTCACTAAACAGTTTATATCAGGGTTTCCCACGGGTGCAGTAGCTGCTGCAGGAGCACGACTCTACTGTACACGAGGAGTGCTGTGACGTTCCTGAGGTTTTAACGGACCAGTGTGGAGGATTTAGTGGCATCTAGGGAGGTTGTACAGTAGATTGCAACCAACTAAATTTTGCTTGCCTCACCCACCCCTTTCAAACACTTTGTACAGATATAAACGGGGGTCAGCAATAAGGACTGCCTGTCTGCCCGGGGCAAGTAAAATGCCATGTTGGGCAAGTAAATCTGGCAACTCACTTGCCTGACCAATTAAGTGATAAAAAAGAAATAAGCTATTTTGATAATTCATCATTCACTGAGGTAAATCTTCATGCAGAAATGCTGTTTTCAGCTTCTCAAATATGGAGATTTCCAGCTTTTTAACATTTATTATCATACTAAACCTTATCTTTGGGGTACAAAACAAAACATTTAAACACATCACCACGGACTGGAAAAACTGGGATGGAGATTTTTCACAATTTTCTAACATTTTATAGATGTCCCAGCCGGAGAATTAAACACGACAACCAAATGTAGCCTTTGTTTATATTTGATAACCACTAATAAATAAAACAATTTGTACAGAGGGCTCAGAGTGCCATCTAGTGGGTCGTGGAGAGCAGAGTTAGTGCTATTTATTGTTAAAATTTGATTTTTTTGATAAACTAGTTATGTTTACACGTGTGCTTTACAGTCTGTACAGTGTGTGACACCCTTTGTCCAGTAGACCCTTTAAAGAAGAAGAAAAAAACTCTCCCCAAAAACATTTTAACAGGAAAAAAAATGGAAGAAAGCTCAGGGAGAGCCACAGAAGAGAGACCCCCCCTCCAAGCATAGACAGACGTGTACAGAGCAGAACAACAGGATCACATTAAATACAAATTTTGATAACAAAATTTCTGATACATTAAATAATAAATTTTATGCAAGAAGCCCACTATGCTATAAAAGCAGTGTCTTAAATGTAGTGAAATACTTTAACAGCAGAGTTCATTTTCTCTCCTTTTTCCATGTTGATCTTTTTCTTATTTATTTGAAGGTGTTCGTCTGATTTTTTTTTTTTTGTTTGTTTGTTTTTGACAATCATGAGTGGACCTTAAGTTACAAAATGTTGAAAACCCCAGTAAACTTATTTTCAGGTGATGAAACAAAATGAATACATACATATGAATATTATTTTCCATTTCTAACATATTCTCCCAATAAATACCTGTAAATCTTACACACTGGACCTTTGAAGGCTATTATTTTCCCATTTTAAATGTGATATTTTTGAAAAACTCCACATAAAAAACTGCCAAAATGCACGTGCAAGTTGCTAGGATACCAGCCGGTTGACTGATTGAGTGATTGAGCATATGTGTTTGGCGTGTTTAGAGTTCTTGTCATCAGCGTTTGTTGCCCAGCTAGCAGTGCTGCACCTCTGTGTGTCTCGCGCATGCAAACAACATTATGACACTGATTGATGAATTGCCCGTCCCTGTCAGGTTAAATGAAGCACACACTGACACAAATCCAATTAAAATTGAAGAGCGCCATAGCAGACCACAATCTTGTTTAAAAAAAAAAAAAAAAAAAAATCCTAAAGGCTAAAACACGGGCATCCTCAGCTCACCAGGATCGTAAATATTTGATGCTGGAGCAGCCATGCATGAGCTCCTGTTGGAGGGTTGCAAAAGTTAATGGGGTCTTTGCCTGTTACGCATAGTAAGAGCAAAAGTACTCATTTTCCCCACGTTTACCAAACATCAACGCTCATTCTGTGCGTGTTCAGGTGATTCTCATTAATTCACCACGGAGAGTCACGCTCTCTTTCTGCTGCAGCATTTGGTCCTTCCTTCCCTCCACCCTCCTCCTCCTCCTCCTCCCATGTGCATGTTTTGTGTCACCGTACCATGTCATGTGTCCCACCTAGATTGCGTGCATTGTCTCTCACCGCCTCCCCTCCTTGCTCACAATGTCACTGCTCCACTGGCACAGCTTGGCAGTGCAGAATGAAGCCGGCTACGTGTGTTAGCATGCGCGGGTGTAAATAGCGTACAACTCTATGTTATGTACTGTAAGCTGAATGTGAGCCGCCCTATCAGATAGTGTAACAGAGACAGGCAGTTTATTCTTAGTAGAGTTGTGGTTACCACGAGTGGAATTCTTCGACAACAGTAGACGTCTGTGTGTGCATGTGTCCATGTCATTGCATGCATGTGTGTGTGTGTTTGTACAGTGCCTCTGTGTTCCTGCCATTCCCCAAGCGGGAGGCAACAGTTCATTTCAGAGATGGTTGCTAAGATGGTTTTGTTTTAAGTGGTGTGAGGAGTGACTCCAGGCAGCCCGGTTTCCGGTCGCTCGTGTTGCGGGAGAATAAATTAGAGATATAGAATGACAGGCTTCAAAGGACCAGTTTGATGTCAAAGAGACAGTGGTGGAGATGTGGAGCCGCTGAAGATGAGACATCAAATACGCTTGAAGAAAAGTCCTAATTCAACAGGACTCGTGTTTGTTCTTTCATTTGCCAGTTGTAGTTGATGGATGCACGGCCACCTTGGGCATTTTGTGGAGCATTTACAGTATCGCTGCTTCCTCCCCATCACCGCACATCATCAAAGCCGGCGTATCCTCTATGATTCACAACCCAGGTCCACACACACACTCACACACACAGATGGGCTCTGATTTGATCAAACGCCAGTGCAAATAATAGAAATGCCACCGGACAAAACCCAGCTCTGATTTGTTTTTCATAACACCGGACATTTTTTGCAGGCTCTTAGGCTATCTTAGGCTGGGTTGCACGGAGAATGGATTTTTAAACCTGATTAAATCATGGTTTATCTCTAAATTATGTTGCACCAAACTTTTACACTATCTTAAAATTAAGAAAGACTAAACTTAAACCTCTACTTTAAATCTTTAAACTCTTACTCTAAAACTTGATTAAATTTAATTCTGTTTCACCAAAACTTAGAAGTCCAATCTAAATTGTGATCAAGTATGGGGTGCCCAGATGTCCCAGTTTTCTGGGAACAGTTGCCATTTTTGGTGACCTGTCCCCAGAAATGTCCCTTTTTTTTAAATTGTGTGTTTAAAAAAAGCAGATAGGAAGAAGATTGAAGGAGATAGAGGAGTAAAGGTAAAGATTCCAAACAATGTTTTTGAGATAAAATACAAAAATGAGGCAAGCAACAGGAATCTGACTGTTAAACAAAGTCTTTTATCTAATAGTGTACTACTTATATTTAAAGACTGGAGGGGGAGGGAACTCTGTGGCTGCTGTAAACTATGGTTTTCTGACATGGTTTACAAAGTTACTTAGTTACTTATTTAGAGATCTGGTCAGTGTAATCCAGTATTAACTTTAAACTAACTTTAGGAGGTTTAACATTTGAAAGAGCTGCCTGACTTCCTCTTAGAAAATAAAGAGACAGAACCAGTTGAGATTTTATGGCGTGTCTTTTCTTTCTTTCATCCCCTTTAACAATAAGGCCAACAAGTTTTTCTCAAAGGAGGAGAAATTAACTAACTTCTTTTTAGCAACATTTTGTTAACTTTTTAGCTAGCTCACAAGCAGTGAAATGTTTTAACTTTTGTTTTAGCTTGCAAACAATGTCATGTTTTGTAAAGGAATACAGGGCAACCAAAACCGTTTTCTCCCCCTTTTTATAAGTCCTGACAGCACTCAAATTCATTATTTATATATTTATTTATGTTGGTTTGGATAAGCATATTGATTAAGATCTATTTAATTTCAGTTTACACCATTAAATTTGGATTTACTAAACAGAAATTAGTTTTTAATTGTGCTGTAGAGCTCTGTTTACTTTTAAATTTCTTGATTTACTCATTTTAAACCTAGTTTTGCTAAACTATGATTAGAACTAATCTGAGATTAAATTAATCTTTGTTGGTGCAGCCCGGTCTTAAGTGTCCTTGTAGTCCACCACTGCAGATGCTAAGGCTTTCTGTTACGTGGGGTCAGATTATGATGAACGATCTTATTACCGCTTTGTGTTTGTGAGTTGCTCAGGTTTGCCAGGCTTTACACTGAGTCAGTGCTTCTCAGAGCAGTTGTTGTGGCTGTCTTAAAGAATGAGCCGCCAGGTTTTCAGGTCAGCCCTCATGCCTAATAGCCCCTTCGACTTAGACAGTGTGTTTGTTAAAGACGGGGAACCAGCCTCGTATGTTTTCTGCCAGCAATGATGAAAGCAGCCGGCCTGTAAATGCTTGCAGATTTGTTTTGGTGTTCTGTGTGTGGAGGAGAGTCGTAAGCCAGAGTGGAGCTGGAAATAGTTGTTAAATTAGTGGACTGCACCCTTGAATATCCTGTGTAGGAAATCAGAGACGTCATCTCATTGTTATTAAAGGGATAGTTCAGATTATTTAATATGGGGTTGTATGAGGTACTTATCAATAGTCAGTGTATGGCAGTCAGTGCGGCCTCAGTTTGGAAAAGCAGAGAAGAGCACTGGCACAGAAACTAAGCAGTCTACTACTGTGGACAGGGTCAGCAACAAAGCATATTGTAGCCACCTAAAAAAATCAATATCAGTTTAAGTGTACGCTATATTTAGAATATTTTCACTACTTTATCTTGCTGTCAGACAGCCTTTTTTGATGGGAAACTGACGTTTTAGTATAAGCCAAATATCTCCAAACAAACCAAACATCAGTAATTTTATCTCACAGAACACAGGGCTGGTCTACCGCTGTCTTCATAGGGTTGTTTGTTTGTGCTATTCTGTGACTTCGGTGTTTTAAAAGGGTAGTTCGGATTCACAGAACTAACACACAAACAAACTAATCCGTCAAGGCAGCGGTAGACCAGCAGCTCCAGTGTTCTGCAATATAAAATTACTTAGTTCACTCATGGTGATTGGTTGCTTGGAGAGAGCAATACATAGTTGTCAAACCTCTCGATTTTCCCAGGAGACTCCTGTTTTTCACTGCCCCTCCCAGAGTCACAATTCTCCTGTATTTCACCTGATTTATTACAAATTTTTGGACTTTTTCCCCTTTTTGTTATCACAACCTGTTTCTGGTAAGCTCTGTGACCCTTAAAGTCTGTTGTTATTGTGATAAAGAAGTTACGGCTTAATGCTGTTGTCCCATTGTGTTTTCCAGCTAGTAGTGTCAGTTCTGCGTTATTTTCAACATTTTTTTCAATAAATATATGTTTTTGGGGACTTTTTATGCTTCAGTGAAGCACAAACACTCTACCAACTGAACTGTCTGGCCACCATTTCGGGCATTTGTTTTCCAAAAAAAAAGTTTACTTTATTTCCTTGTTAATCTTTAAAAGTTACCAGAATGCAGAAAACATCAGTCTACAAAACTAAAAATTTTTATGGGGTAGGAGGAGCCCCAGATCCCCCAAGTCTAGAGAAATATTTTGCTTATATAGCGACACTTTTCTGTTGGAAAAGGCGGCAGGGTACAGTTGTGAAAATACTAAAAATATAGTGTACAATTACACTGATATTTGTCTTTTCTTCTTAGCTTCCAAGCTGTTACTCCTCTCTGCTTCTTCAAACTAGGGGCCCGGCATCTGCTGTTGCCAATGCACTGACAAAAGATAAATACCTCCCACAACCCCACATCAAATAATCCAAACTGTCCCTTTAATCTTTTGATAGTGAGCCTCAGGTGGTACCAAGAAATGTGCATATTTATATATATTTTTCTTCGGTTTGTCCTTCATATAAATTACAGGTTTGTTCCAAATGGTTTGGTGGATTTGAAATTTCCCTGACTTGTTTACTTTTTTTTTTTTTTTTTTTTTTCTTACCAAACTGCTGTGTTTGTGTGCTGTTGCATTCACATACTGTAGGATTTTGTCAGAAAATCAAACCTGGAAGACAAACAATAAACAAACATAAACCGCTCTGGAGGCTGCAGCCTTTGCGAGTTGAAGAATTGCTCCGGCTTGGCAGACGTTTAGTCTCTACTGAGTGTCTTATAGTCACATATATAAGAGGTACCAACAACAAACCTTTCCCTCAGGCTTTTCTCACCATCACCAATAATTCTCTGCCGCCTTCTCTGTCTCACTTTAAATGCTGCCCACACAACTCGGCATTTCCACCCCGTCCCCTCTGCTGGGGAGCTCAGGCGTCCTAACTTGAGATATCGATGTCAGCTGAGGATATTTACTCAAGTATTTATCGCATATTGATCAGCGCTGACACCCTGTGAGCGTCTCCGATAATTGAATTAGTCTACATGTTACATTCCCACTACATCCTGCATCCTCCAGCCCCCTTATCCAAATCTACCGTTCCCCATTCCCTCTTCTCATTTAAACACACACATATGCAGCTCTGAATCCAAAACATCACTTCCTCTCAAGCCCCCTGCCTCATTTCAGAGAGTAGGTCAGGATTTGGAGCCATTTTAGCTGCAGGATTAAAGTCTGACAGGGATAATGCCACTTCAGCCACTTGTTAGTCACGTGACATGAGATGATCTAAGGTTTTGGGAGGAGCGCTATTTAATTTAATGTATTGGAGGCCCCTTATCCTTTTGACTCCACCCTATTGTTGAGCCCATAAATGTTAAAACTGCTCTTTTACAGGCAACAGTGAGGAGAACGTCATGATGATTAGTTGTTTTTCCACAACTCCCTCTCACCCTCTGCAGACAGCAAATATAATACAGTCTCTCTGCTGCCCAGAACTGGCCATTGATGTCATTTTAACCTCAACCCGTTTGTACTGTCCCCCCCCCCCAACACGCACAAGTGCGTCCTATATAGATAATCCCACTGCCTTGTTAATCTCTTGATGGCTTATCAGGGTTACCACACTTTATTTACTTTACTACACTTCACTCACTTGTGTAAAATTGCTGTCAGTCTGCAATTCATTTAATCTCTTTATCTGTTCTTATCTATCGCTGCTTCTTTTGTGCTTTACATGCAGACGCTGAATGTTTGTGATGTTTAAAGTATCTTGTTTAAAGTGTCCAAGTGGAATCAAAATGATAAACTGATAAATAATAGAGCACTCTTAATATGTAGTTCTTTTCTGTTATTTTTATTCTCAACTCTTCACTTAAAATGGTACCACTTTACAATAACTCTGATCCTATAAATGATTTGTAAATGGTTTATAATTAGGTTTTAAACATGCTATTAATCATTAATAAGCTGTTATAACAAGTGCATGAAAGTGCAACAGTAACCTGTTGCTTATCAAATAGTGAGTCCATATTTATCTGTACTGTCTCTTCTGATGCTGATGATGTTTTCTCCATCAGCAGCATTTATACTTGGCATTAAGTTAACATATCAAATAAACAGATTCATACACAAAGACTTTGATAATATTGTGCACCTTGACATTTTCAGCATGCACAGTTTTACACTTTGCAATAAGACTCCCTTTGTCAGTTATAAATGTTAGAAGCTCATTAGTAAGATTAATTAAGCAGTAACTGGATCTTGCCAAATAGTGAACTTACATTGATGTATGAAAACTGTATTATAACTTGTTTATAGTTGTTTATTAAAACATTTGCAACCTAATTAATAGCCTAATTATACGCAATTTATAAATAATTTTGTATTATACTTATTGTAAAGTGGTGCCATTAAACATGCAGCAGCATTAAAAAAATAATTCAGGGCTGCAACTCACAATTATTTTTACTATCGGCTTATCTCAGACAATTTATGAATTGTTTGGTGTATACTGAAAATTCAATTTCAGGTTCCCAGAGCCCAAGCTGATGTCTTCAGATTGTTTGTTTTGTTTGACCAACAGCAGAAAAATATTCAATTTGCAATGACATAAGACCAAAGAAAAAAAAAGCAGATCTTCACATTTGAAATGCTGGAACCAGCAATGTTTTTGCCTGAAAAATTACGTGATTGGTTATTACTAAAATTGCTGGCAATGAATTTTCTGTCAGTTGACTTATTGAATGTGTTTTTATCCTAAAATACATGCTCTCTGCCTGCATTTTCTTATTTTGCTGTGTTTGGCACTAGGTATTTATGATAGAAATGGCAGTAATTGAATTGACAATGTTTTGTCTGGCGGAGCCATTTGTTGAATAAGACATTTTAAAATGAGAAAAAAAAAATGAAAATGAGGGAAAAATGAGATAAAATGTGTTTTGTATCTTATTAATTATTAATGATGACTTGATTAATCACTTGTTTGCATTTTCAACAGTCAGTTAAGGAAGATGCACAAAGTTTGCAGCCCTGTTCGGGACATTTTACCAACCCAAAGCGTTTGTATTTGGCAACCTGAGACTCAACAATCATCTATATTTATGGGGTGTTTACAAACAGCAACAGACAAATCCTGCATATTCTGCCTTTAAAATAATATTGTTTGGCTAAAATTAAGGCATTGCACCTTTAATTTTTGCTCAGTTTTTTCTTAAAATAAACAGGTAAAAGTAAACTGTCACAGGCTACAAAAGAGTATTGACAATGTAATTTTTCCCAAACTATCTTACAAACAAGCAAACAAATAAACCAAGAGAGCTTATTTTTCAGTTCATTTAAGTCATTTTGTAAGAGGCGCCATGACCAAAAGCAAACACACAGCTTTAGTTCAACTTCTGCTTGTGTGAGCCAGCGTCTCCCGGCCTGGCACCGGCTCTCGACCCTGTGTTTGAGAACCGCAGCGTGTGTTTCGCTGCTTTGTTCTGCCGCTGTTTGTTGAGTGCGGACTCCTCGGCGACAGCAGCTGTGACTGGCAGGGGTGTTTTTTTTTGTTGTTGTTGTTGTTGTTGAAATCTACTGCTTATTGACCAGCAGGCTCGTCGGTGTTTTCTGTTTCTCAGAGGATGAATCTTCACTCACCTCCTGCTAGTTACTGTACTTGTTTTCACTCTCGGCGAGGAACTTCCCTGCAGACAGGGGGAGGGGAAAGAGAGGAGTGTGTGTGTGTGTGGTGTCAGTGTGTTCACGTGTGTGTGAACAAGTGAAGCTCACTCTCCAGAGGGAGCTGGAGGGAGCAGTGAGACGGGCAGAGAGTGAGGGACGTTGAGAGCTGTAGAGGAAAGGAAAGCGAGGCAAATGGTTGGAGGGCTTGCGTAATGTTGAGTGGTGTGCGTGCGGTATTGATCCAGGTTAACCCTGCCGGGACCTCCACCTATGGCAGGCGGGCTCAGCCTTCCAGCTACAGTATAATACCTTATGGTCGGCAGATTAAAGGATGAGACCTAAGGAACAAGCTGCACAACTCAACATAAAGCAAGAGCAGCAGCCATGAGGAGCAGCTAACAGCGGATCCACTCTGCAGCACCGCAGTATGAGCTGGTATCCACCTGTCAGTAGCTCTTAGCGCTGAGGTGTGTGTGTGAGAGAGAGAGAGAAAGACACAGAAAGTACATCAGTATGTGCTTTTAGGCACGCCAGTCGGCTATACATTAGCGTGTGTGTGTGATCGCGTGTCAGTTGTGTCCCTGCAGGCTCGCTGTGTGCCTGTCAGTGACAGTGCTGCTGACTATGTGCTTTGTGACGGGGACTCAGAGGAGTCCTCAGTGAGTAAAGAGCAGTGTGGAGGAGCAGGCGAACTTTTGATGTGCGCAGGACAGGACAGGACAGGACAGTACAGTGTGGCACATGACTCTGCAAGTCCGCCTGAATCATCTTTCTGTTTGTTTATTTGTTATTCTTAGTCTGTTGCTTGTGGCTCAGGTGGCGGGGGGACGTGGTTTTAGCACCAGTAAATTAAAATCTAAATGTGTATTTGCAGCTGATTAAATTTCTGCAAAGGACTGCACATAATGCTTCCTGTTTGTCACATTAATGAGCCTTTATGTGAGGTTATTTATACAGTTATAGGTGTTGGGTAATCTGTTTTAGAGCTTTTTGAAGTTCTTGAATGTCACATGTTAACCATTTTTAAAGTCTCACTCTGCTCAGAACTGTACTTTTTAGTTGTTACTTCACTTGGATGTTTGAACTTCACTGTGCAGAATGATTTATGTGCAGAGTTTGATACTAGAAGTCTCTAGTGGCGCAATGTAACTAAGTACATTTACTCAAGAACTGTACTTAAGTACAGATTCAAGGTACTTGTTGGGGATGTAGCAATACCAAAACCTTAAGGTAAGATAATACCAGGATTAGAAATCCATGATGCAAAAAAAGTGTCCTTTATTAAATAATAAATCTGATTTTATGCCAATTTTTGACTGCATGAAATGTGTTTTCTCCTTGTAACTTAAAGTGCTTCTGCTTTCCTTCTGCCTAAGCATGTGAAAGAAATTGGCATGAATTGCCTTTGGCAATGAATGTTTCACTTATGTACAACTGCCAAGCAAAAACAATGAAACAGTCAGTAGCAGTCCTTTCATATAAAAAAAATTAGAAGTAATCACACAAAATACCATGTAACCATGTAATATTGCAGTATTGAGACTTTTTTCATAGTGGTATTGTGATATTCAGTGTATTGTTACATCCCTACTGTACTGTTCCTTTATTCAGTTGTTTCCATTTTATGCAACTTAATACCTCTACTCCACTGTATTTGTCTGACAGCTTTAGTTACTAGTTACTTTTCAGATTACAATATTCATACCTTTCTACCTCCAAATTTTGTCATTAAAGGATGAAGTGTCTCTTTATGGATTGAGAAAATTCTCATACTTTTTAAGCCAAATAAACTATTTTAATAAACTTAAATAGTTTTTAATAAACTATTTTTTCTACATAAACTTTATTATTATACTAAATAAACTCTTTGGATTAGCTGGAAAATGCTGAAGGTTTGGCTTGTTTCTGACTTTTTCCAGAGATGTGGTTCTCGAAGGACAGCAATACTACAAACATATGATGATATTACAGAATATGATGCATTACAGTAGACAAAACTACCTGACATTATATGAAGTAGCTAAAACTTGCACAATCTTAAACATGTACAGCAGTTTACTGCAGAATTCACATTAGTGCAGCAGTAATATTAATCCAGAAACATCAGATGTAATAGTAAAACACTGACAGAGACCATTTTACTGCACAATGACTACTTTTACTTTTGATTTTTAAAGTAGATTTAGTTGATGATACTTGCATACTTTTACTTAAGTAAGTTTTTGAATGCAGGACTTTTACTTGTAGTGAAGTATTTCCACAGTGTGGTATTAGTGCTTTTACTTAAGTAAAGGATCAGAATACTTCTTTCACCACTGCTTTCATCTGCTGAAGGCGATGCAAGTTTATTTATATAGCACCATTCAGATGCATAATTCAAACTGCTTTGCAGGAACATAGAAATAAACTAAATGAGGAGAAGTTTCTCTGTTCTCACCTTATATCTGAATTTAACAGGTTGTGCATGTATGAGGATGATTTCATGACATTACAGCCAGTTTGTAAACTAACAATGACCCAGTAGAAACTTTTCTTTTCTACTTTTGATGTAGAAACTTGAAACACTGAATACTGGCTTTTGTGTCCAGTTGCTGAACTTTAAAACTAAAAATATTTAGTATTCATAGATAATGGATTTTTCACTAAAGGAGGAGTAGATGTTTAAAAATTACTAATTTACTGAAGTTTTGTGGAAAAGCTCTATGAGACACACGTCATTATTCAAAGCAGGGTGTGATCATAAAACTTGACTGAAGGGGATTTCACAGTGTTCTAACTTGACAAAGACCCGACTAAGATCGAAATGTCATTTCAATTTAAATAAATACGTGAGATTGAATCAGTGTGCAGGTGTTACTCTGTTCATTGACAAGTATTTGGAGGCTCCCCATTCATAAGTTCCACTGAGATTTAATCCTCCAAAGCTATTCTTCATTGTCCAGGTTGTAGTATCAGACTTTCACATTTTCTTCCCCCCAGAGAAGCTCTAACACTGCTCTGACTTGTTATTACCATTTATGACCTCCCACCAGCAGAGCATTCAACACTTTGCTGCCTCTGTAGTCATGAACTGGCTGGAAGAAGCTTCAGCAAACACATGTATTTCAATAAACTTGGGACAAGAATGTAAATGTAAATGTCTGGATTTGATTTAAAATATGTGAATGCATGTTCAGAGCCACACTGAGGGCCTCGCTGGCTGTGTTGGAGCAAACAGTTTTAATTTAAATAGAAATGCATTATGGCACAGCGATAACAGCAGAACATTTCAAAACACTCATTTCATTGGCTTAGCAGGCATGACGGGAGAAAATTTGTTTTGTGTCAGCTAGGCACCCTGTGGCATTTTAGTGCCGACTGAAAATTAATTTGTGGCGATTACACCTGAGAGCTGAAAATCATTTTACATCTGCAACAGTATTCAAATAGCCCTGGACACTCAGAAAGAATGTCTATCTGTCTTATCTCATTCTGAAAAGTTATATGTGATTTTTTTTTTCTTATATAATGTGCATATCTTTGAGCGTGTAGTGAAAATCATAATGCTGCTATGGATACAGT
The DNA here is from genome assembly GCA_034769285.1 of Lutjanus argentimaculatus. Taxonomy (NCBI): domain Eukaryota; kingdom Metazoa; phylum Chordata; class Actinopteri; order Lutjaniformes; family Lutjanidae; genus Lutjanus; species Lutjanus argentimaculatus. Next base: position 737,900 of record JAWZSL010000019.1, on the reverse strand, counting down.
AGATAATGGGTGAAGACTGTCTGAATCAGACTGAATGTTTTGCTGCTGTGAGCCGTCTCTCACGCTGCATGGCTCTCAAACATGAATGACTTTCTTCGCCTGAGTCATTGAAAATCTTTTGAGTCATTTGTTATTATCCCCATCATGTGACACTGATTCACTCCCTGATACAAGTAATAATCTACTTGAAATTTCCCTGCGTGCCATCAGACCTCGACAATGAACTTTGGGCCACATGTAATGGATGAAGAGACAACGTGCACGCAGTCCTTCCTTATTTACATCTTTCTGTTAAGCAGCTGCACGAGCGTCAACAGGCAAACGTCAACAGGAAGGCTGTGGCTGCATGTGTCTACCTGCCTGCCTGCCTCTTGGCCTTGTGCTTCCTCACCTCTGTGCCACAGCGAAAACTAATGCACGAGAAGAAGAGATTCAGGCAGGCAGGTAAGCCTGCTGAATTCTGATGAGTTCTCACCCGCCGAGGGCTGGGAGGGAAAACAGAAGCAGGCACCTGAGCGCTACACACTGAGATGAGATGGTTAGCAGCACCGTGGAGCAGCAGCTTTGTTCACTCTGCAGTATCAGCGGGAGAAATGTGTGGTTATGGAGCAATGAAGAAGAGCAGATACAATGCTGGTCTGATGGGGCGGATAGATTTTTGATGAATGCAAATGAATGCCTGGAGGAATAAAAGGATTTAATGAAACTGAATGTGTCGGAAACTGTCACCAGTAACAATTATTATAGCTTTGGCAATTGTATTCTATTAGATGAACCAAGGACTGCCTGTGTTTTGTCTCAGCGGTATCTGTACAAGTAAAGGAGAACTAAGCAATTTTCCCACAAACAGAAACAGAAATAAGGTTTTCCTTTTCCCTAGAAAACAGCTGATATGACACCATGTCTAGTAGGGGTGTCACAATTCTCCAAATCCATTAATCAATTTGACTTTGACTTTCAATTTTAAGGTCACAATTCGATTTGATTTTTCTTATTTAAATTTTTTTGTTAGACTATCGACCCTTGATTTGTTAAGATCAGCTGATCATTGGTTTTATGCTCAAAAACATTTTCAAATTCTTTGTTAAAAAGTCTATATGGCAGTGGTTCTCAAACAGGGGTCTGGTGACCCTCAGGGGTGCATGCCATTCCAGATATCAGAGGATGTGAAAAGATTTCAGATTCATTCATTTAAATTATCATGATATATTTTTTTTATTTATTTACAAAACCTGCATTTATTTTTATGATTGTGGCCTATTTTAAATGTTCTGTTATTTATTACTTTATATACATTTTTTACATTTTTATCTTATATTTTATGTTATTTAAAATAATCAGAATCTGCACTTTATTTGGTGTATGCCCTTGTGAAACACACTCTCTTCGTGTGTGTATTCATGTTATGGGTATTTGGTGTTGACATGGTGCAGATATTATAATGTCTAATACATTTCTCTTATGTTATTCTTTCACGTAACTAAGTAGAAACATAAAATGTCAAATTATTCTAAGGACATCTTGTGTCCTTGTAAGGTGTCCTGAGCTGAGAAAAAATTGAGAGCCTCTGCTGTGTTGTTCGTTGAAGTGTTGTTCTTTTTCCTCTGACACACGCCTGACTGCTTTCGATTCAATTACTGAAATTAAAATCTTGATTGATTTTTGATTTGATATTGAAATTGTGACACCCCTCGTTTCTAGATTGTGACTTCCAGTGTTATATTGATTAGGGAGGGTCATTAATTAAATTAAAGTTTAAGCTGCTATGATCAATATTTTTAACAAGTAATGGTGGCGTAGGTTTAAATATCAGGAGGATGGAGAGGACAAGTGCCCTTCAATATTAAAAAAACATGCATGTGTCCCCCCCAGTAAAAACATGAAAGTAGCAGAGGACTGTTATTTTGACAACACTGCTTACCTGAGTGCTTTACTGCATTTAATCCATTATATCTTGATTTGTCACATGGCAACTGAATTTTCAGCTCACCTTATGCATAAAGGATAAATACAAAACAAATATGAATACAAACACCTTTATTGTCATTGTACATATGCAACAAGACTCAAAATGAATGTAGACATTTTAACAAAGTAATTAGACATTGTGCTATATTGTGTGTGCATGGCTCTCTGGATAAGTGAGCACAGTCTGTGTACAGTACTGTGTAGGGTTGTGAGATAAAAATTGTGGATAGTGAGCAAATGTGTTGACATTAACAGCATTTATAATGTATAATGTGCAGCCAGGTGTGTAGCAACTTAACATGATTATCGACAGCACACAAAGTTATAGTTCACATTGCTGGTGATCAGTGGCGGTATAGACAAGATATTCAGGAAATGGTGTGAAATCGAACAAGATGCTGTGGTTTGCAGTATGTATTGTATACGTAACGCTCCTTTACATCCAGCCTGTGGTAACGTGAGCTAAGGAGCTGCTTCAGGGTTTGTTTGTCCTTCTGGAGGACAAATAGCAACAAATCTTTGTGGCTGAAGGACAATAACAATGCATAGACACTTCTCTCATACAAATCCTGTTATCTCTGCTCCACAACAATTGGATGGGCCTTAGAGAAGTGCTTAGGAGCACTGCAGAGAAATGGCCTGAGCGCCGTCTTAATCCAGCAACAGAGAGTGGGACACAGTGGGAGCGCCGCACAGTTTGAAAAGAGGAGCGGAGGGACGTCTTCCACACAGTAGGGTCTCTTGAATATTGTTGACTTGTTGCTTCCGCTCTGAGATTTCAGCGCGATCAGGCGCTTAAGAGCTTAAGGGTCAAAGCTAGAAATTGGGTTAATTCAGATTAGACGAGTCTGTGGTTGGTGTGCAAGGACCACCAGACTGTTTGACCAACCCACCCAGACTGACCCATATAATACAGGTCTGTTTCGCTTCTGCTGAATCAGTGAGATGTAAAGGAATAAGAAGAGCGCTGACGTGTTTGTCGGCTTAGAGCTTTCCAGTCTTAACAATACTGACGATGTGAGAGCAACAGGAGCTCACATACGTGCACATGTAGCTGTAAATGTAGCTGGCGATCAGATGATCACATTATACTGCACTCAGCACTCAAACGTCTGACTGCTACACACAAAGAAGCAGACACATTAGTGTTGCTCCGACAGTATATATCACTGGGTTTGTAATATGATCATGTAATAGGTGCATAATCACGCACACCTCCAGTGTGATTTATGACCGCAGAGGTTTTCATTTCCTATTTTATCTGCATGGTATGGCCATGATGAAGGCCAGATCATCTTTCATTTTGAAAGTCATCAATTACTTTCGTTCGCTGCAATATGAAGTCTTTCACCAGACTGTTTCTGCACTGACGTGGACTTCCTGTGTCTATTTTGTCATCAGATTTTCAGTGGGAGCCAAGTGCTTTGTGAGGGAGTGGTGAAAAATTAAGATTTCAGCTTTTCTGTTTGTTCGATCGATAAAACATTAGAGAATAGCGAGAAAAGGCCACTGAGACGTTATCACATGTCTTGTTTTGTCTGACCGACAGTCAAATCCAAAGAAATTAATTTTGTTAAATGTAAGACCAAGAAAAGATAAGGTAGAACTTTATTAATTCTGAAGGGAGTTCTGGAGATAGCTCTGAAATTACAGTAACACAACAGAAAAAAACAGAAAACAGGAAAGTATTAAATATAAAGAGAAATGTGAAGTGTATAAGGAATAAGTATAAAAAAACACAGTGCTTAATACAATGACAATAGAAGGAACATAAGTAAAAAAAAATCAGCTAAAATAAACTATAAAAGAATAGCAGTATTTGCAATATTGCACCTGATATTGTACATGACAATATTATACATATTATACATGATATTGTACATAATGATAATGAGAGAGTTAAAAGTAGTATTGCACATAATAGCGAACGTAATATTGTTTATGATACATGATGATAACAATGAAAAGTAGTACTACAGATGATGATGAACAGATGATAGAGATGATATTTGACATGATAATGAGTGCAGCGTTGCATCTGATATTGAAAAGTAATATTGCACATCATGTTTGTAAAGTAATACAACACAGAATATTGTTATTAATGGAACAGTTTTCTTGTTATTGTTATTAGGGACCCAGGAACTATTACATTTTTAGCACTTTTGCCTGAAAAATTATTTTAATGATCAATCAGTTCTAACAATTATTTTTCTGTCGATCATATAGATGCAGAATAGATTAAACAGCTAATTGCAGAAGCTCTTTTCCTACAGATCTTTAAACTTGGTTACAACCAAGTGATCTCACAGGAGATGGAAAATATGCAGAAAAACAAAAGTTTATAAAAAATTGGTTTTAAGTGTAAAATACCTCCATGTTTTGTCTGGGAGTGGTGAAAAATTCCAGTCCTTCTGTTTGTGTAATCAATACAGTAGAAAACAGTGGATAAAGGCCACAGAGATGTCATCAAATATCTTTGTTTTTTCTGACCAACAATTCAAATCTGAAGACTTATTTTGCCCATTGTAAGACTGGGAAAAATTACAAATTCTCACATTTGAGAACCTGGAACGATCACTTAACATGATCCCTTCCGATCATGACCCACTGGAAGCGTGTGGTGGTGTCTGTATCGGCAAGGACCCTGCAGCCCCCGTCTGTATTTCCTTATTTTGTCATTATTTTGCTGTGCTCGGCACACTTTACAAACCCAAAGCGTCAGTACTGGGAGTGAAACTCAAAAATGAACCAGTGCATTTACGAACAGCTCAGAGAAATCCTGCTGATTCTACCTTTAAACAACTATAACTGCAGCACTTTCTTTTACAGATCGTTAAACTTTGATACAATAGAGTCATCTCACAAGGGATGAAAAGTCTGCAGAAAACAAAAGATTTGAAAAAGAGGTTTTGAATGTATAAGGTCTCCACACTTTGTCAGGGAGCGGTGAAAAATTAAGATTTCAGTTCTTCTGTGATCCAGTAATATTGCTCACCATTTTACCACGCAGGGAATGAATAATCTCTTTAAGCATTAAGCAGCAAATATGTGCTCATGTTGGTGTGAAATAACGGTGAAGCACTTCATAATCTGAGACTTTTGCACTTTGAATTGGTCAGCGAGGGTGTTGACAGCTAAATGGACACAGCAGAAAGGGAAATTGCAGGAAAAAAAAAATCCTTTTATCAGTCAGGTGAATTTTCCAAGTAGAAACAATTAGGTGTGAGGGTTTCCAGTAGAGGTGAGTCGTGTGAGGCGGCGTGCTCCAGACAGACCCGGTGGACTGAAAGGCTATTTGGGAATGTCTCTTTATTCGTCCAGAGAGAGCCTCCCCGCTGGGCACGGGGCGGCGTGCCTTGTGAGCCGTCTCTGACAGCACGGGCATCCGTACAGAGCAGGGAGGGGAAGGTAAACAAGGCTTGTAAAGGCCTCATTAGACAGAATCCTTGAACGGAGAAGGGAATGTTTAATCATTCACTCGTGAGTTTCTGTGAGCGAGTTTCCTCATTCAAGGAACTCTAAAAGATGTCTAAAAGCCATCCCTAAGACTTTTGTGTGGTACAGTTCTTAAAAACATGAGTGGTTTGATTGTTTTGGAGAAAGTGCATTGACTCCATAACAAAATGAACAACTGTTCTGACTTGTTCTGACTGAGCATGAGAGATTTTTCAATGTCACGTGTTAAGAGCACAAAGAAAAATTAGCTTAATTTTCTTCTCCCTTACACTTTATATTTCACAAGTCATGTACTTTATTGACCTGCGTATGGCTTTTTTCCCCTCCTATTTCAAATCTCTTGAATGATATGAAAAAGACACATTTAAAGGAGCAGTTCACCTCAAATAATATGGTTATGTTTATTTATTTAAGAAGCAACACTGCACATTAATTAACATGATCATTTAAGTCACATAAATGTGCCAGATTTAGCAATACAGGCTAGTTTAGCTAATGTGCAATCTGAGGCTGCAACTAACAACTATTTTATTGATTAATGTCAATTATTTTCTGACATATGCAATATCTATGAAATGCCAGAGAATGGTGAAAAATGGTGATCAGTGATTCCCAAAGGTCAAGATGATGTCAGCAAATGTCTTGTTTTGCCCACAACCCAAAGATATTCCATTTACTGTAACAGAGGAGTAAAGAAACCAGAAAATATGCACATTTAATGATTAATCAATTTTCAAAGTAGTTGGCGATTAATTTAATAATCAATCATTCAATTAATGGTTACAGCTCTCTCTCTCTCTCTCTCTCTCTCTCTCTCTCTCTCTCTCTCCTCTCCTCTCCGTCCTCTCTCTCTCTCTCTCTCTCTCTCTCTCTATTTTTTATATATATGTTTAGATATATATATATATATATAAACATGAAATATGACATACAAAAGTGCAGACACACATAAGCACAGATAAATATATATGTGATACAAAATAATACATAAAAACTATAATTTTCTCTCTGGCCTGTACTGCTATTTATCCATCAAGATGTGATTTGCTAAGTTTTGGAGGTATAGGCTGTAGACATGTCTGCCTTCTCTTGAGTATAATGGAACTAGATGGCACTCAAAGTGAAAGAAAAAAAAAAAACATTTGAAAAACTCAAAAGCATGTCTCTATCCAGAAATCATGACCTGGTTTCTTTCTATGGTATGAAGAAAGTAGTTCCGTCATGAAACTGCTCACGACAAGATTACACAGAAAGAGACATTAAAGAGACTTTGCTGTGGAGTTTCTCAAATGTATTTTTTTGTTTCTTGAGCACCACAAGCTGAGTGCCGTCTAGTTCCATTATATTCAAGGGAGGGCAGACATCTCTACAGCTGAACTCGGCAGCTCACGCCAAAACAATGTAGACGGTTAAACAGGACCACAAAACTGTCCCTTTTTAAAAAAACACTCTCATGTTTGAGCATGAGAAATAATTATTTGCATTTGGGGACCATATGTGTAACAAAATAATCAAACAGCTCAAACCTTCATTTGCTAACCCTCCAGAGCTTTTAACCACATTTCATGGTCTTTTTCAGTGAGTGTGTGAGAAAACAGCATTATAATGAAGTACTGCAGAGCTGCAGAGATGCCCTGGCCTACAAATCTTGTTCTCCAGATGAAAGATGTGTTTGGTACAGACAACCCACCCCCCCCCCCCCCCCCCCAAATGTCACATCATCATGATTTTTTTTTCAGACAAAATGAAAACTGTAATGCAAACATGATCATTCTCATTAATCGTATCGCATATCGCAATTTCAGACAAATAATCGCAATATGGCCCACCTTAATTCTACCGACTGGGGTACCCTCAGATGTACTTTTTGTCATATCTCACAGAGAGGGCTTTATTTTATCATTGCATCTTTTCATGACTTTGTCAATCAGTTTGTCTCGAATTGCTTCCTCCAATAGAGGAAATTCAGCCTGTGCACACACAGGAACACTTAAGGAACAACATTTAATGACAAATCAAACACACAATACACAATACAGTCACAGTGAAAATGAGTCAATTTTTGTTATTGCTACAGCTTGTTGAGGACAGAGATGAGACTGAGATTAGACTTCATATAATTGTTTTCTGTCTTATTTTTTTTGCTTTGATCAGTACTTTTTAAAAATACCAATGTATTGGGGTCCTGGGGGACTCCAGTCGAAGACACCTAATTCTGCCGATGCAGTTTAATAGAGGGAACTATTTCATTTGCTAATTCAAAGTATCACGCACTATCAGGAGGGTTGGAGCAGCAGACACAGATTTCTTTGTGCGCTCTGTCTGTTTTTCATTTTACATAATATGCTAATTAACTAACTTTTATAAAGAATAATACTCTTTTTATTTGGATGTCATTAATTGCATAACTAATAATGTTTTAAGAAGAAATAAGTAACCATTTTACCATGATGGTTGTTTGATACCGTAGTTTTTTCTTGGGGTCCTCAGCCACTGCACTTGTATGTTAAATATGTTGGTTGGATGAAGGTGAAATACTACACTAGGTTCTTTCTTTTTATTTTTCTGCTACTTGATATGTTTTCTCCACTCTAATAATGATAATAATTACTACATTAAAATGCTGCTTTTGTGATAATGCACCATATAATAATATTCCAGTTATATATAATAAATACTCTGACTGGGGCCATTTTGCATAATGAGTCTTACTTTGCTACTTACATACATTTTATGGCTAATAATACTGTAATTTTACTTAAAGACCCCCTCCAACCTTGCTAATATGCGTTACAAGACATATCGGGAGTGAAATAAGAAGTAAACTCCACATCCATGTTGCTTTGAAACTGCAGCAAGGGCAGACTCAAAAAATCTGATTCAGCCAGGTTGGGTATATGACGTCATAAAGAGGGTGAGGGCAGGGGTATTCAGTTGGTTTCAGTCCACAACCTCACCGCTGGATGCTTCAGTAGAACTTTCAGTGCAGTTGGTTGAGTATTTTTACCACCGCTTCTATTTTTATCTCATCTTCTGCTGGTGGACATTAAGTGTAGGTCATAACAGCTGGTCAGACGTGGTAGTTTGCAGTCATATCTCTACATTTAATAGATAATATGTCCCCAAACCTTTGACTCACAGTATTTTGCAAATGCGTCCTATATTTTAGATTATGTTAATTTCAGTGTCTATCATTTGTGGTGGAATTTTTTGCCAGGCCGTCCCAGCTGTTGACGTTTTGTTCCACCACTTCTGTTTGCCTCCACCAAAGAGAGTTTCATTTCAAAGACTTTTCTGCTTTTGTACTGCTAGACACATGCTCTTTATTCAATCATCTCTGTCCACGTGCAGCCTGTGACTCATGTGTGGTGGACTTCCTTGGAGCTGATGTGGAAATTATTCAAATCTCTTTTCTTTTGACTTGAATATAAAAAAAAAATCACAAAAACAAAATGAAGTGTTGCTGCACAGGCGTTTGATTAACTGATAAATCGTTTGATCTATAAAACCTTGGAAAATATTGAAAAGGCCCGTAGAGCCTATCATCAGATGTCTTCTTTTTCCAACCAACAATTCAGTGTCAAAGAAACTGATTTTGTTCTAATGTAAGACAAAGAAAGGCAACAAATTATCACATTTGAGAAGATGGTTTGGACAGTTTTCAAATTTATATGTGCAATAACTTTGTTGAATTGAAAAATACAATCCTGCTCATCCCTGAATTTTCCTGAAAGTGGCTGTATTTTCCTTTAAAAGGTGTTTTTTTTTACTATAAATTACACAAAAGTCAAAGAAAATGTGATAATTATTTTTACCTATTTTGGCCATAGGCAGTCATATTGACAGCACGTGGCTGCTGTTACATTGTTACTTTTTTGCATCTTGGTTGCTAAGCAACTGTCATTGTCTCTGTCAAGGCAACTTCACAAGAGGTCTTGAGTTCCATTAATTTGCCTTCATTAAAATACAAATAATTAGACTAAACTGTCCTAATCAGTAGAATAATTTTAAGGAACATAAGAAGTAGGGGAGACTGGGGACGGTTGTAACACCTTTTTACCTCTGGCTGAACTTTTGTGTTAGAGCTTTCAAATTTATTCCCCGTTTTTTTGGTTTTGTTTTATTTTTTTACTCCCTTCCAGCCTTCTCCTATTGTCTATGATTATTTTTTGTGATGGCTCTAAGAAGAAATTTGTTATTATTATTGTTATAATAACATGTTTATAATCTTGTAATATACATTTAATTGTTTCTCACTCTGAATAATTCTAGAATAATCTAAATTTTGAATGGGATCACTGATGGTTATTATCCTACAAAAAGAAAATTCTGTGAATATATGCAATCATTATTGCTTACTGTCCACAATGGCATGCATATTGATAAATATATAATTAAACTTCATAAAATTTACATTGTGGTGTTATTTCATTTTTAAAAAAGATAAACTACTCTGTAAAAAGTGTATTTCAGTTGTAGTTGAAGTAATGTAATGTTTTGAATGAGTCCCATTCAGCTTTCTGCTTAAGTGACAGCAGTCTATTTTTGTCAACATGAAACTGCATGCCGTTCCCTTGACCTGCTGTTCTTATTTAAGTAAAAGCCTATCAGTTAGGTTTCTCTTAGTGTTGTACATCTGACATCATGACGTTCATGTGTTTCCCCTACAGCTGAGCTGCCATTTTCTCTTGGTGACTCAGAAATAAGGTCCAATAAAGTCCAATGCAAGACAAAATTATATTTTGTGATCAAATAATGTATTATTCTATATATAAAAATGGTCCACCTGAATGGGTTAAGTTGTGTTTTAGTAAACTCACTGAATGAAACCAGTTATTGTTAAGTCAGTCTAACGTCAAGTAAAGCTAACATTAAGTCATTCTGATATTAGAAATTTTTTTAAGAAAAAAGGTCAAAATTCTCTGATTTGAGCTCCTTAAATGTGAATATTTTCTGGTTTCTCACTGTAAACTAAATATGTGGGCAAACAAGACATTTGAGGACGTCATCTTGGGGTTTAGGAAACAATCAACATTTTTCACCATTTCTTGACATTTTATAGGTAAACAACTATCAATCGATTAATCGAGCAAATAATCAACTGATTAATCAACTATACAAATTAGTTAGTTAGTTGCAGCCCTATTATTAAGTACATCTGATTTAAAGAAATAGTGTCTATAGGACTTGTCAACTTAATTTGAAAAAACTCAATTCATTTGTGTGTTAGCGTTGGAACTAATTTTCTTAAGTTGGTCCAATAATTTTGTTTTCTCAATGTGACTGAATGAAGGCATTAATCTCTTTATCTGGTATTTATCATGGGAGGTTAAAGAGTTTGGAAGTCAAAGGTCAAAATGACCACGTACGGCCGTTCTAATGACATTCTGGCACTTCTTGTGTAAAACTTACAACCAGGTGATCTGTTTTAAATAGGTTAGGTCATAAACATATAATTCCTCGATGCAGCTTTTAAAATTGATAATCAAATGTTGTTCATCTTTAGGAACACTGCAAACTTCTGGCGAGGGGTGAATACCCTCTTTCTCACCCCTCTGTCCGCCCGCCCTCTCAGAGGTTAAAATTCCTCCGCCTGCATGTGTGTATTAGTATGCACGCGTGTGCGCAGACACGCCGCTTTACCTCGTGCAGGTGGGTGCAGTAAATATTAGCTTTTCAAATGAACATGGCCACCCTCAGATATTTAAAGGCCGAAATTGAGAGGCTTTCTTTTTTCTCTTGGCAGGCCACTCCAAACCAACAGCAGACAGCTTGGTTACATTCAACAAACATTAAGTAACCATTGACTTCAGTCTGTATCTTCTACTGCAGCTCAGTTTGGACTCTGGGAAAAGGAGGAGCTGAGGAAGGTCGCTGAGTTTACCTTGAATGCAAACAAACAGATATTAGCAGATATATAACACCACTGGGTTATAACACACATGACCTGAGGACACACAGCTGATGTCTGCAGCGAGACATAACTGCTGCAGACAGACAATAGTATATGTTGCAGGGTGGTATGTATCACGGGCCTCTCCCTGTCCTGGAGACAGACAGAAAGCAGTGATCTTATGGTTAGCCGGCGGCCGCAGGCATGCTGAAAATGAGACCTTGAAGAATTGTCGGGTGGCGCTGTCACTTTTTCCGAGAGATGTCCATTCGGGGAGCTTCCTCTGCATATATCAGAGTGACAGACAAGCTAATGTGGCCTTTAAATCATGTGCAAGCCACACAGGAGAAAATAAAGAAGTCTTGTTTGAACTCTGTGAAAACAACTGCTATTTGTTTGAACTTTAAAAAGTCAGTGTTAGGTATAAGGGTAGAGGCTACCTCAAAGGGACAGTTAACCCCAAAATCAAAAATACATTTTTTTTGCTCTGGCTTGAAGTGCTGCTTATCCATCTAGATAGTTTTGGTGAGACTTTACGAAACAAAATGGAACTGGATCCAAAGCTCCCAAAAGATACATTTGACTGAATCATGATTCGCAGTGTTTTTATTATTGTAAAAACAAGCAGCCATGACTTAAAGAGCATTAGAGACACAAAGCAAGCTTTCATCATATATTTTTTCTTCACACTATAAAAAAGAAGCGTCCTGAGAGAGATTTTTATTTCTCACATAATGCATGCAGTCTGGAAGTCTGCTAATATGCTGATCATGTTTCTTTAGAAACTTCAATCTCAATTCATCATTTCAAGTCAAAAGACTTCAAGTTAGAAGAACTCATGTTAATAAGTTCTGAAGTGTTGTACACACTCAAAACCTGAATAAGTTAGCAGCACTCAAAAAATTTAGGGAATCAGCTCCCACAGTTTTTTTGTGTTAGTAAATTCAAAAGTTGCAAGTTATCAGAACGTGTGTTACAAGTGTTACTTGTTGATTAGTTTTTTTTAATAGTAAAATTATCGATCAATCAAACTATCGAATAATTTCAGTACATGCAACTCATGTATACATAAACACAAAAGAGGGAAAAATCTACTGGCACTCAGCATTTTTAAGTTAGTAAAAGTTTTCACTACTTATTATGATTAATTAATTTGAGCGTTCGGTTTTATAGTGTTTATCGTTAAAGGAGCAATATGTAACAACTGCACGTCCAAAACTGAACACAGCAGTCCAAACAGAGAGTTGGGGCCATAGACGGTAGATGAAACAGGACTCGGGTAAGCTTAGACAGGCTGCAGGAACACTGCAGGAGTGCAAGACGAGCACAGAGCCTGTTATCCTGAAAACAAAAGCCCACTGCTCAGAAAATACACACTCTGCAGTTGGAGTTCAGTAACTGTCTGTCTCACTGCCTGCCAGAGTCTATTGACATATCGCTCAATTTAACATTAAGACTCATAAACAGACATTTACTTATTAGGCGAACATGCGGCATTAATTTGAGCGTGAAACAGGCAAACTAAAACAGTTGTTCCGGTCTGGAATAGAAATTTCAAAGGAGGTCAGAGAAGTGAGTGTTTCAGTTTAGCATGTTTCTTTAATCTCTGATGACATGTCATGGTCATTTTATGATTTATCACAGTAAATATATTACAGTATAAATTCCCCTTTTAATGAGAAAAGATCAGTTCATTCCACTGAATTCCAGTATGATTTTTTACAGCGAATAGGAAAGTGATCCACATGTTGGAGTGATGTGAAGACAGTGGGACATTATTAATAAAGAAAGACCAAAGTTTACACCAAACTCTGCTCACCTTGCGGCGGGATCTGCTGATGTGCTTATTGACTTTAAACAACACAGCAGACGGCGTTGCTGTGCTGCCTTTCAGTCTGCAACATTACATCAAGGTTACAGTTGGCTAATCAATTGGCAAAAACACAATAGAGAACTGGTTGTTGAAGCAGGCTATTTAAGCAGACGACACTGAATGAAAGGAGCTTTTAGTTTCCATATTCGGCAGCTCAGGGATGCCAGCGCTTTGGGGCTGTTTTGAGGTTTGGAGTTGGCCTTAAACACTTTTCAGCTATTGGCTGCTTTTTGGATGGCAGGAGGTTGTTTACTACGTTGAAAAAGGTGATGTGTTTTAGTGGTACAGACTTGATTTTTATCGGTTTACCCCTGTTTGGATACCAGTTGCCAAGAGAGATCTTTCATCGAGCCACTCACTTCAAACCGCCGACAGTGACAGAGAGCTTGCAGGCCATCGTGTGGTAGGACACATGGGAATTGTCTGTTTTTTGTTTTGTTTTCTGGGCTTTTGTTTCCGCTGTAGGAGGAGGAACATGACAGAGGACAAACCAGACATAACTCATTTTCCCTGCAGTTTTATTTATGAAATTATTTACATTTTAAACTGATGCGAAGTTGCCGATATAGAGTTACAAAACAGATAGTTAGTAGAATAATATTATCTACATGTGAATGCAATGATTTTCCACTCTAAAAGTCTATTAGTTTTCTCCCAAACATTTAAAAGGATACTTCAGAGTATTTGAAGTGCAGTTGTATGAGGCACTTATCCATAGTCAGTGTATTACCTGCAGTCAAGTACCTGCACTGAAGCTAAACTGCTGTGTACACGGCGAACAGACTAAAGTAAGTTCAGATTTTCCAAAGTCACACAATAACATGAACAAATGAACAGACTGAGGCAGCTGTAGTCCCGTTACTTCTGTGTTCTGCGACGTTTGGTTGGTTTTGAGAGAGTGATATTTGGCTGGTATATAATGGTGGTTTCACATCAAAAAAAGTCTATCTGTCGGCAAGTTAAAGCAGTGAAAATATTATAAATATAGCGTACACTTAGACTGATATTGATTTTTTTGGATGGACCTTTTTTAAATGGCTAAAATACCTTTCGTTGCTGACCCTGTCCACAGCAGTACATTGCTTAACTTCAGTGCTATTACTCCTCTCTGCTTCTCCACGCTGAGGGGGTGCCGGCCAGCATCTACTGTAGCTAATAACGCTGACTATGGATAAGTACATCATACAACCCCACTTAAAATAATCCAAACTATCCCTTCTAACAATAGCGCTTAAAGTTCAGATGGATGAGGAGAGGAGAGGGCCGTCCCACATCTGTGTGACGCTGTGTTTCTCCTCTTCTTTTTTTCCCTTGTGCGGCACAATCAGACAGAGTCATTCATTCATGTCCAGCTGCCAGCTCGCTCCTCTCGTCCTCTCCTCACTGCTGACAAGAAATTCTGACCTGCGGTCTTTTGCACCCGGGCGTATTCGCAGAGAAAGATGCAAAACGTGGACAGAGAAATGCATTTCCCCCGTGGAGTATTCTCCTGAACTTAGATCCTCCTCTCATTATCGCTTCTCATTACTTTTCCTCCTCCACTTCATGTCCATACCTTCCGTCTGTCCTCTGCTCTCGCTCCTGTAATGCCTCCTAATTGTGCGCTGAAATGCTTCTTCCTCTCTGCTATTTCGACCAGCAGCTCTCATTGCGGAGCCGGACTCTCTCACGTTAATGTAGTTGTTAACAGCTTGTGGTCACCGGGCGGTTTGTGTGGCTTTGCTGTTTGAGCTGACACACTTACTGCAGAGTACACGGCTGTGTGGAAGCTCTGGACATTTGTACGTCTGTCTTTCTGTCCTCTCATATTTTGATATAAATACTAAAAGATGTTTTTGTACTGAGCTTGTTCAGATCCTCATCATCTTGACAGCTCAGGGTTTAATCATTTTTGTTGTTAGTCACAAATCAAACAGGTGCAAATAGTTGCTAGGTTGACAAGCAACAAACACTAAAGTGATGCATTGTCAAGGAATAAATTAATAAATTTTCAAAGAATAAATGAAAATCTTTTCTTGGTTTGTATGGGAGTTTTTTTTTCTTTCCTGTCTTTTCTCATTTAAACTTCTAACCAAAAACACTCAGACTTAGTGCTTGAGATCGCTGAAATTAAAGCAGTAGTTTGGATGATTGTGGGTTTGTATGAGGTACTAATAGACAGTCAGTGTTACCTACAGTATAAAGAGGTTTGGAGAAGCAGAGAGGGGCATCAGTAAGGAAGCTAAGCAACGTACAGCTGTGGACAGGGGTCAGCAACAAAAGGTATTTTAGCCACTTAAAAGAAGGTCTGCCCAACAAAATCAATATCATTTTAAGTGTACGCTATATTTAAAATATTTCACAGCTTTACTTTGCTGCAGACAGCTTTTTCTGCTGGGAAAACGTTGCTAGTGTCCCACTGCCTCGATTTTGTGTGACTTTGGTCTTGTAAATGTTAGTTTGGATTCCCTGAAGTTGCACAATAGCACAAACAAACTAATCGATCGAGGCAACGGTAGACGAGCAACTCCTGTGTTCTGGTGAAATTACTTATGTCACCTATGGAGTTTGGTTGCTTTGCTGAGAGATATTTGTCCTATATAATGACAGTTTCCCATCAGGAAAGGCTGTCTGGCTGCAAAGTAAAGCAGTGAAACTATTCTGAATATAGTGTACACTTAAACTGGTATTGATTTTTTTTTAGGTGGACCTTTTTTGAGTGGATAAAGCAACTTTTGTTACTGACCCTGTCCACAACAGTACATTGCTTAGCCTCTGTGTTGGTACTCCTCTCTGCTTCACCAAACTGGGGCATGCTGACCTCCACCTACTGTATCTAATGAACAGACTATCAATGATTACCTCATACAATCCTGCTTCAAAAACTCTCACCTATCTCTTTAAACTTGATATTACCAATCCCATTTAAAAAATTTTATTTATTTTTTTTCTAACCGCCCGTGACTCAGATCTAGATTTTGGATTAGATTTTTATTCGGAACATGTAAACATGAAAAAATAAAACACACATGTAGGAAAAAAACAAAACAAGAATAACAAAAGAACTTAGGAGCACTAAGAGAAGTGAATACCATCAAGTCCAACCCCCTTTTTTACATTGTGTTGATAAACTTGGTGTTTAACAAAAATATTCCAGTTTTTGTCCCAGTTTTCACAATACACAACACAGAAAAATCAAACCATAATTAACATTCATTACACAGCAAGAGTAAATACACAGAATAAAGCAAGCACACATTTTTAAACATTTGTTAAATGTATTTAATGTTGAACATGTTTTTATTTCCAAGAGTGATATTTTAAAATTTTAGATTGATCTGTGAATTGTATGACTTCTTTCCAATTTTCTTACTCAAACTCAGATTTCAATGGATACATTTAATTTAATGCAGCGATTAATTGATTAGCTGTCTATTAATCAGCAATTATTTTGATAATCTGTGAATCAGTTTTAGTAATCTACAAGAAAAGGTCAAAATTCTCTGATTCCAGCCTCTTAAATGTGAATATTTCCTGGTTCTTTACTCCTCTATGACAGTAAACTGGTTTATGGATGAAACAAGACACTACAGGATGTCATGTTGAGCTTTAGGAAACATAATTAATTTAATTAACATAATTTAATTTAATTAACTGAGAAAATAACCAACAGATTAATCGACAGCGAAAATATTTGTTGGTTGTAGCCCTAGAAAAACTATGAATGAGATGATAAATGATACAAATTGCTAATAGTCTCCTATCAAACTGGTTTGGATTCATCAAATGATGTGTCATCGTTCTTGTTTTCAGTCAGTGTGTTTTTTTTTCCTGTCATGTCTTTTGTGCCACTCCCATGTCTCGCAGTGAGCGTAGTAAGAATAGCACTCGTAGGAGGGTGTTACCGAGAGTCACTCGCTGCTGTCTAATAAACATCCTCACCTACACACCTACTTTTCTCTCTGCAGCGCTACGACAGTCATTTGATTTGCGATACGCTCTAATGAGCTGCGGGTGTTACAGAAAGTTGAAGATGACACCGACTGTTAACTTACACATAGTACGTCTCTGACTCTGCATTTCTGCCCTCGCCATGGAAACGGCTTTGCTTCTCAGCTGTTGATACGGCGAATGTGTATAAGTTTCTGTAAACAACAACAGATGACTGTAACTCTCAAGTGTGTGTCAGTGTGTTTGTGTGTACGTGTGTGTGGTTCAGGTCTGTTAAATCCACTCCGTCTGTGTCTCTCATCTCTGCAGGAGTCGGAAGATCCAGATCCGGAACATTCCCCCTCATCTACAGTGGGAGGTCAGTTGTTTGTCTCCGTGTGTGTATGTTTGTGTCTGTGAGTGAGTGTGTGTGTGTGTGAGACAGAGACAGTGATGCCCAGTTGAAGCACCAGGTAGCACATAAACTAGTATGAGTCACCGGCTTTTACACTGTCTTCCTCTGTGAACTTTGTGTGCGTGTGTGTGCATGTGTTTATGTCTGTGTCTGTGCTTATATCTGTCTGAGTGTTTGTTACTGTGTGTGCATGTGTGTGTGCGACAGTGTCTCTGTGTGTCGACATCTGTAACCTTGCTGGGGTCCAAGTTGTTTTTCTCTGCATGTGTGAGTGTCTCTGTCGTCATGCCTGCCAACTCCCACATTTCTCTGTAGGTTGTCCACATGAGCTCCTAAACTCACAAAACTTTTTAGACCACTAAGAAATTTAAACATTTAAACATAATATTATACTGTTAATGGAGAAATCACACCCTTAATGGATAACTTTGGAATTTCTGAACCTGGATCCTATTTTCACGCTTTTTGTGTCTAATATCATTTTTACATTCAAATTAGCACGTAAACGCACACTTACATTTTTTAAACACAGGTAAACCCACTAAAAATAGATGATTGACCCTCTTTTCTTTGCTAGTAGATGAGTTTGCCTTTCTGTTTTTTTCTTATGTGCACTTGAAAGCCAAAATTGAACTCGTGTGCAGGCAGAGAGCAAAGCACAATGTGTTTTTAAAAGTCTCTTTGTGTTAAGCTCTCAGGACTTTTGTAGCTTTTAACTGAATCTCTGTGGTTTGAAGTTTAGTTTCTCTCCTCCACCACTGTTTTTACTTTCAGTTATCTGCTTTTTTTTACCGTTTCATGTTTTCAATTAGCTGGATAGGAATCATGTTAAGTTACCGCTGATGGAATTCAACATTTCCTGATTTTGCTATTCAGTACAGATGCTACAGATGCTCAACTAAAGACAAGCACGTCGTAAATACACTCCATCGAGCTGGTGCAGTCTATGATGCGCTGGGCTGATGAGTAAAACCGAGTCAAGCCAAACAGCACATATGGATGAAAAAGGAGCAAAAATTATTGATGGAGGCAACAAGCCTTCATTGCTTCTGCTGAAAAGGGGTCAAAATTTGTGTGTCCACCCGCGTGTCAAGTTTGCATCACTGCCAATCAGAGCTGGAGACGATAAATACATACTGCAGCCACTACTGCAAGGTCATTTGACCCTGAACTGAATGCTGATTGTATTGTTTCCCACTGAAGATAAAAGCCAGATGTCAGTGGGTGTTAGTGGGTTTTTTATCAAGTGTGAGAGAACAATTTTTAAAATTGGTCCAGTATTGAGCGACACTAAGCTACATGGATCGGTGCAGAGATAGACATTTTTTAAAAGGTAAGATTATGTTTTGTTTAACCAGAAATAGCCGTGTTATTGGTCTTGCCAAACTAACCAGACTCCTATCGCAAAACTGTAATTTTAGTTAGCTTCATTCCAACCCATCATAAACAAAACAAAACTCACCAAAAACATCTAGGTTCGTCTTTCCACTGTTCCAGCAATCACCAACTCTGGTTTGGTTGAAATAAACCCTTTGTTCACCACTTTAGGTTCGTTTTCCCGCAGAAAGATTCTAAGGCCAACTTTTCCCGTGTGCCATGACTACACACACACACGCTGCTTCATGACACTAGTACAGATAGGCAGTGGTAAATAAAATGGGGAGTAAACACCACTGAATTTCAGATAGTCGTAGCCTATCTCAAACATTTTGACAGTGACTTTGTGTGTTTTTCTGATCATTACTGAAACTCCGCCAGTTTTACAGCTATGAAGCACCAGAAAACATTCATTATTTTTATTATAGTTTTGTTTATTATGTGTGTCTGTCAGTCATTGTCAGAGTGAAAGCAAATTACAATCTTCCGCTTGACATTCGGATTACAGATTGTACCTTTTAAAAAGCATTTACCAGGAGGGGTTTATGCCAGCGTTGTTCAAGACTACTTGCTAGTTTTAAACTCATTTACTAAACCAATTTCATCACCATTACAAACTTGTAAAATGTTTTATCTTGTAAAACCTAATTTTTTTGTGTAAATCAGTTGCTAGAAAACATCTGCAGCTGAATTCAATCACAAGCAATCAACTGTGTAAACATGTTATTATTTATCATTACAAATGTGAACAAGATTTTGAATGAGGTTCTGAAGTTTTACTTTGGCTCTCCTCTTAACGCGTTGTTATTTGAACACTGGCCCACATGAGCACCAGGAGCACAAGACCTGTGTGTGTGTGTGTGTGTGTGTCCGTATCCTTGTGTGTGTTTTTGCATCAGTGGCCATAGTTCGTGTCTCTAACTCGCGCTCTGATTCCTCCCTCAGGTTTTGGACGGCCTTCTAGCTCAGTATGGTACTGTAGAACACGTGGAACAAGGTACAGAACTCTTCTCCTTCCTCTCGCCTGTTTGCTGCACGTCTCATCACCATCATCATCATCTGGTTCCCACTGTTCAATGCACATGTGTCTCTTTAGCAACACTGCACGCACAGAGACCTCCCAGTGAGTCAAGTCTCCCTGTGTGACTTGACTTCCTCGTAACCATCATCCCACACACTTCATTATCTAAACATAACCCATCTCTGCATGTAAATCAGCCTTTATCTTTCTGTCTGTCTGTCTGTCTGTGTGTGTCTTAAAAGTTTGACCGAGTGAGAGGAGCTTTTAAATTATATGCAGCCTCTTTAATAAGCACTGTGCATCGCCACGGTCCCCCCTGCCTCAGCATATGGATTATAGTGAGCAGACATGGCAGACGTCCAGGAGTTCTGTGTCCGTGTGTGTTTGCGTGTGCATCTGTTTGGGGGAGGTGTTTCGTGGTGATGAGGGAGGACTCTGTAGGCGCCTGTGGTGACGATCTTGTACTGTCTGATGGTGTGTGTGCGTGTGTGTGTGTGTGTGTGTGAGCAGAGTAGTCAGCACCACACTCTTAGAAATAAGAGTTACAGAGGGGTTCTTCTTGAAGGGCTGAGGTTCTACCCAGAATCATTTGCTTATGAAGAACCCTTTTTTGAAGAAAGGGTTTGTTAAGGGCTCTTTGTAAAATGAAGGGTCCATCAGGAACCTTTTTAATCCAAAGAACCCTTTTGGGAAGAAAGAGTTCTTCAAGAATTGTTGAAATCCTTGAGGAACTCTTTTGTCAGCTTTTCTTTGTACCGTAATATAAAAGGGTTCTCGGTAGAATCCCCCAAGTGTGTTCTAGAAAAAAATCTTGAAATATAAAAAGGTTCTCAATAGAACGCCCTCAATGGGTGTTAGATACAATTCATGGAATATAAAAAGGTTCTCAGTAGAGCCCCCTTATTGGGTTCGAGGTAAAAACCTTGAAATATAAAAAAGTTCTCTGTAGAACTGCCTGAGTGTGATCTAGATAAAAAGCCTGGGAATATAAAAAGGTTCTCGGAAGAACTGCCTGAGTGGATTCTAGATAAAACCCTTGGAATATGAAAAGGTTCTCAGTAGAAACTCCTGGGTGGGTTCAAGATAAAACTCTTGAAATACAAAAAGGTTCTTTGTAGAACCTTCTCATTGGGTCCAAGATCAAACCCTTGGAAAATAAAATGGTTCTCTGTAGAACCTCCCGAGTCTGTTCTAGATAAAACCCATGGAAGCTAAAAAGGTTCTCTGTAGAAACTCCTAATTGGATTCTATATAAAACAATAGAAATATAAAAAGATTCTTTGTAGAACTCCCTCAATGAGTTCTAGATAAAGGAATGAACACAAACTGCTTCTTCATAGAACCCTTCTTATAAGGGTTCTTGTTAGCACCCTTCGAAGGAAGAAAGGTTCTGGATAGGACCCCCAGAGAGAGTTCTGAGTGGAACCGTTGCATCATAGAAGCGTTCCCTGTAGAACCTCTCATAGCGGGTTTTGGGTGGAACCCTTCACAGAAGAATCTGTTTATAACTCTTAATGTTGGATTTATAAAAGGTTCTACCAGGAACCAAAAAGGGTTTTCCTCTGGGGACAAGCTGAAGAATCAATTATGGTTCTAGTAAGCACCTCTTTCTCTAAGAGTGTACAGCTGTTCCTAGGAACTTTTCGCTGTCTACTCATACACATGTGCAGGAGTAGTAGACCCGCACACACACACTCTCACACACACTCGGTGTCTCTCTGTGCGTCAAAACCAGCCAAGACAAACCACCACCCACTGTAGTCATGACAGGTGCTAAAAGAGAACCCAGAAGAGAAATTGCTCCACTCAAGAGTTTCCCAAACGCTGCCGTTAAAACACTTCATCCGCTCCGTACCAGACACCGGCGCTGCAGTTCCCTCCTCTCCTCCTTATTCCTCCGTCTTCTCTGTCCCTCAGTCCGTCTCTGCGAACACCACAGCTGCACAGTTACAGTGTGAGATCAAAGCCAGCTCGTGTATCTATCTGTCCCCCCCACCCCGTCCTCATCGCTCCCTATGCCCCTGTCCCAACTTCCTGTCACTTTTCTCTGCCTGCCTGTGTCCGTCCATGCGCTCTGGTTACGGGGTGAGGTTTTGGAGGAGTCCCATGTTCTTGTGTGGCATGGTGAGGGCTGCCGGTGGTGGCGGGGCGGGGCAGAGCTGGCTGCGAGCGCCGGGGACGGGCACCGTGCCAGGCTCTGCCCACTCACCCTCTCTCAGCCAGCTGGGCGCTCTCATTGGTTTTAACCCCTCCAAAACTTTCTGATGTCCGCCCCGATCTGGCAGGTTTGGAAGGTTTTGTTTTTACTGACAAAGACACAGGAAGAAAAACCCCACTTTAAAGGGATAGTCCTGATTATTTGAGGTGGGTTTGTACGAGGCGCTTACCAGCAGATGGTCACCAGTTTGGAGAAGCAGGATGGGAGAACTGGTGTAGGAACGCTGAGCAACGTACTGCTGTGGACACGTTCAGCAGCTAAAAAAGGCCCATGTTAAAAAAAAAAATCACTATCAGTTTAAATTGCTACTCTCTCAGACACAAGGGTTCCAAAGGGGTTCTTCCTGAAGGGCTGAGGTTCTACTCAGAGCCTTTTTTTTTCTGAAGAATCCTTTTTTGAAAAGGAATCTTTGTTAGAATATAGGGTTCAATTAAGAACCATTTTCATTCAAAAAAAATTATTTTAGAAGAAAGAGTTGTTAAAGAATTGTTGAAATCTTTGAGGAACTCTTTCATCAAGGTTCACCAAGGCTTTTCTGTACCATAATATAAAAGGGTTCTTGGTAGAACCCCTTGGGTCAAGATAAAACCCTTGGAATATGCATTCTTAGTAAAACCCCTGCGTGTTCTGGATAAAAATTCCCTTGGAATATAAAAATGTTCTTGGAAGAAGCCCATGGGTGGATACTAGATTGAACCCTCAGAATATGAAAAGGTTCTCATTAGAACCCTCGGATGTGTTTGGAATAAAATCCTTGGAATATAAAAAGGCTTTCTGTAGAACTCTGAGTGCATTCTAGATTAAAACCTTGGAATATGAAAAGGTTCTCAGTAGAACCTCCAGATGTGTTCTTGGTAAAAGCCTTGGAATATATAAAGGCTCTCTGTAGAACTCCCTGAGTGTGTTCTAGATAAAAGCATATATGGAGAACAGTAGAACCCCTTGGGTAGGTTCTTGTTGGCACCCTTAGAAGGTGAAAAGGTTCTGCATAGAACCTCCAGAGAGGGTTCTGGATGAAAAAAATTACACCCTTGAGGGGTTCTCATAGGAGGGGTCTGGGTGGAACCTTTCACAGGTGGGAACCTGTCAACTCGACTTCAGATAAGATCCAAACTGTCCCTTTTTTTCATATTTCTATGATATTGGCAACTCCCTTGCATGTCTTGGCTCATTTATTTTGTTGATAATCATTTTTTGTTCACATTTGGTCAACTTGCTAAACATTGTAATAGAGTTTATTAGCACATTGAGATTCCTAAACCGTAGTTAATGTTTATTCAGCACCAGTTCTCACAATAATAGAGCAGCGGCTTCTTGTTGACTCATAATTTTGACATTTACACAAACAGAGATCCATCGTTGACAAAGCAGAGACACTATCCTCTCTGCAGACTGAGTCCTTTCCACACAAACAGATCTCTCCTGCAGAATCGAAACCTCAATCAGCTCCTCGTCGCTGTATATGTCCAATGGATTGCTTCTGTCCCTAATCCCTCTCTCACGTCTAAAAGCCCACTCGTACAGCCGATAAATGAGGTGCACCATTGTGCTTTAAGTTGCAGTTATTATGAGTCGATGCCATAGAGGCGGCCTAGATTTTGACTTTACACCTGCTCCTGACTAGGCATAAGATTTACACCCGGTCTTAACAAGAGGAAGGTTTAAGCCTAGTTGGTGCAACAGGCTTAACTATGAGGCTGGACTTAGAACATGAAGTTATGACCGTCTTAGCTTAAGACCAGGTGTCAGTCCTGTTGGTGCAACCTGCCCCAGAAAATATTAATCAATAACACATGTTGTGAAATAAAACAGATTAAGGCTAAGTGTTCTGTATAAACCATGACAATAATGTAACATTTTATATAATTAATAGATTTTTTAATTTATTTAATAGCGCAAGAAAATAACATTGACAAAACAATATAGATAAAAACAAGAACAAGAATAAGACAGGGAGGTCGGAAGTCTTAAGAGGGTTGTCGTGTGTTTCCTCCAGTTTTAATTTCAAATCAAATCAAAATAAAAACAAAACTACTGATTGTGAATTTGAGTCCAAATATTTAGTTTCAAAACTTAGTCATTATTCTGCAACAAAAGTCTCAAACAGAAAGACAGAAAAAGTAATACAAGAAAAATTATACAAAACAAAAAAAGAAAAAACAAACATAAAACAAATCGCACACAAGTAAGAAAAAGCAATCTTCTTCTTATGAACGGCTTTATGAACAAATTCACAAGTTTCCCTGGAACATATTTAATGTCATAAGTGGGTGATATAAATTTTTACTCACATTCATTTTGCAGTCCAGTCTCATTACTCAAAGACCTTTAGTATTTAATGTTTTTAGTATTTGTCCTTCACTTTAGAGCTGCTGATCCGCTGATCATTTTCTCACTTAACTGATTGCTCTGTCTATAAAATTTAATAGCTTGTTTAATCCAAACAGCAGTCTATATCTTAAAGATATGACATTTATTCTATCACAGGACAACAAAAAGCAAAAAATTCTCACAGTTGAGGACCTGACACTTTGAAATGTCAGGGAAGGAAAGAGTACTAGAATATTTTGATCAAGTAAAAGTGCTGCTACTTAAAAGAAATTTCACTGAAGTACACGCAAAATTGCTTGTGTACAAATATACTTAGATCAAAGTAAAAAAAAACAACTCTGTGTTGAGGAAAAAGCTTTAAAACTGTAGTTTACCAAACTACTCACTACTTCACTATTAAAAGCAGTTAAACTATATAGTACTATATACAAACTGCTGTAACAAAATTGAACTGACACCGAGTAAAAAGTGTTTTTGATTTAGGGTCTGGGGCAGGCCCTCCTTCACTTAGGCAGCCTGAGGATGTGCTTTAAGGATTGAATAGGGAAAGATTCCCTCCTAAGTCCCGCCTCTT
Source organism: Lutjanus argentimaculatus (assembly GCA_034769285.1). Classification (NCBI taxonomy): domain Eukaryota; kingdom Metazoa; phylum Chordata; class Actinopteri; order Lutjaniformes; family Lutjanidae; genus Lutjanus; species Lutjanus argentimaculatus. The sequence continues at coordinate 712,862 of JAWZSL010000019.1, read as the reverse complement.
TTTGGTCTGTGCTCCAGTAACAGTTGAGCAAACTTGGTACCTCAGTCAGCATTGTCTATTAACTACATGTTGTTAGCTACAACCAAAATTGAAAAAAGTTGGGGTAAAATGTAAAATAATGTGCATTAACTTGTCAATGCATATCACACCTCAAGAGACCCCCTGTACCCAAGCAATGATATTTTCCTTTTCTATGGACGGCAGCCTGTGAATACAATTGATTATCAATTAGATAACCACCTTCCACACCCAAAAAGAACAGCAGAGCAGCCTCATACATCACAATAACAAGCACACCATATGAATTTTTATTTAACAAAGTAAAATACAGACAAAAAAACCCGAAATACCTCGTTTTCTGCACGCTGCAAAAAGGGACTGTCTTCAAGTCTTCAGGGGTTTCCTTATAACCATTCACACCACTTAAAGTCTGCTGTGGTGAACTCGAGCACCAATGTCCATACATACTGCTTGCTTGTAGCAGTCTTAATCTATGTTTACGGAGAAAAGCGATTTAACCGACACCACCACACACTTCTAGTGGACCATAAGTGATGATTTAGAGGGATTATGTTTATATGAGTCTATACGTAGTTTCTCTAAGGAAAAATTTGCTTATTATGCCTTTGAATGATTAATTATCAATACTCAATCAGTACTCAGTACTTGATAATTAATTTTCCGTCAATTAACAAATTAATGAATCGACTGGCTCGTTTCATCATTGCATGTGCTGAATCGAAGTCAGCCTACAGTTCAATCCTTTAAGTCGTGTGGTCCCAGCAGACATAAAACCCGAAGTTCGCTCTGCTCTGAGCGGAACGGGACTACAGATCTTCCCAAGGTGCATCTCTGTTGTGCACGGCGTTGCGCTTTATCACAGATTACCTGCTTTGTTTAGGCTGTCATGTCAAACTTAAGTCCGTTATTGTGCAAGTGGCGGAGAAGCTATTGTGTTCAGCCGCTCCCGTCTGTAGAGGCAGCAGCAGTGGGTCTGGAGGGAAGCCAGTGTGGTGATGGCTGTAATAGATTCACACAGACAAGTGGCTCTCCGGTCACCACGGGAACCTGGACGCGTGTCTGACTCACCTACGGCAGCACCAAAGACCTGCTATGTGTGTGTGTGCGTAAGAGTGGCTCGCACGTTTGTTTACTGTACTCATGTTTTCGCTCTTCTCTCTCTGTCTTGTTTCACAGTGAACACTGATACAGAAACAGCAGTGGTGAATGTTACATACGCAACCAAGGAGGAAGCTAAAGTGTAAGCAGCACAAAACAATGATGCAACCATGTGATATACTTGCTTTTTACCTGCACACATGCGCAGACAAGCAGCAGCAATACGAGCAGCATTGTTCACATACATGTCGGTGTAATTTATAATAACTTCATGTATCCGTAAGGGTCATAGCAGGGTCACATCACGGTGAAAAACAGAACATCCTCCTCCAGAACTTCAGATAATTCATGTCCCTAGCTAAACATGGTGACACCCAAGCAGGTTACTACATAATTTATGTTAAGATTAAGCAGCAGCGCCAACAGCTTCTATTAGCCTGCAGTATACATCCACATTAAGCTGTCGAAATGAAAAATGTACCTTTTCTCTCAGCGTCAACCCTCTGCTCGAACTGAGCCGTCATTTTTCTCACCCATGAAATGAACTTTTTGAAAATGGTCCTCAGAGTGACAATGCTGACATGAGCCTGCCTTGTCACTATCAGGCTGCGTGCAGCATGATAGAAAGACGAGCTGTGGCTCCGCTAACATTGCACGACAGAGGATCTTAATTTTTTCTCAGTCAAGGACCCCGTACATAATATAAAATACACTGGCTCCCCCCTTATGTGTGGAATAGGTTGATGTAGCCTACTTTTTTTTACACTTCTAATAAGTTATGTGAAAGAACAACACAAGAGAAGTGTATTTTCAAGATATGAGACACATTAAAAATATTTGCACCATGACAACACAGAATACCCACATAGAGAGAACCGGTTTTCATGATTAGTGGGTGACGTGTGCTTGACTGGGAGGAGGAAGATTCATATATATATTTATTATGAGGTATAGGTTTTTAGTTTAATATTGCATATATGTTAGGGCTGCAACTAACGACTATTTTCATAGCTGATTAATCAGTTTAAGTAATTATTTTCTCAACTGATTGATAGCTGTTTGTTTTAAAATGTCAGAAAATTGTGAAAAATGTCAGTCAGTATTTCCCCAAGCTTAAGATGACGTCCTCAAATGTCTTGTCACAACCCAAAGATATTTAGGTTACTGTCATAGAGGATTAGAGAAACAAGAAAAAGAAATCAAGGAATATTTACTTTTTTTCCTCAAAAAATTGCTCAAATAGTTGGCGAGTGATTTAATCAATTAATCATTGTAGCTCTAAAATATATATTTATATTTTTTATATTGTGATCATTTAAGTGAATGAATCTGAAAACTTCTCACAGATCCCCCTATGATCACATTTCTTCACTTCTGTTAAGATGTTTCAGTGTGGATGGAAGTCATCTCAAAAATGACTTGAAAACACTAGGGCGGGCACACGTAAAAATTAGCCAGCTTAGTGTGGACAAAAGCCCTGTTCTCACAGGACCAGTATCACCTGGGGTTCTCTAGTAAACTGTAATAATCACTCAGGTCCTCTGTGATCTTGATCCTGTGTGAATCTGCCTTGATTGTAATTTGTAAAATAAAAAAATATACTGCAGCTGACCAACCATATTTCACCAAACACAGAGGTCCTGTGATAATATTTGTCCTTCACTTCATGTTCTTAAATGCATTTTGCAGAAGCTTGGCCTTAATTTCTTATGATGTACACAACCAGTGCATGGAGGGAATGCAGGATTCATTCTGCAGCATCATGTACACAAAGCATAGCACTGTATATCAAAGAGACAGCACACCCTAGTATCAAAAATGCATACTTTTCTTCTTACTCAATACTGCTACTTGTGCATTTAAATAGTTTTGGTGTGAGTTGCAGAGTTTTGGAGATATCAGTCATAGAGATGTCTGCCTTCTCTCCTACATAATGGAACTAGATGGCACTCAGCTTGTGGTGCTCAAAGCGCTAAAAAATTACTTTTGAAAAACTCAAGAGGAACTACTTTCTTTCTACAGTACAAAGCAAGTAGTTCCTACATGAAACTGCTCACGGCAAGTTCTGTGGCTTAAATTGTGTAACCAGGTCATGATTTCTGGAAAGAGTCGGTGGTGTTGAATTTTTCAAATGAATTTTTTGGAGCGCTTTGAGCATCACAAGCCAAGTGCCATCTAGTTCCATTATATTCGAGAGAAGGCAGACAGCTGTCAGCCGATATCTCCAAAACTCTGCAACTCACACCAAAACAATCTAGATGGATAAATTGCACTGCAGGTGAGAGGGAAAAAATATAAAATTGTAATTGTGGAGTGATCTGTCCCTTTATATCATAGCAAATGAATTTTGAAAACTCACACTCAAGAAATGACAGAGCCTGTGTTCTGAGATATTATTATTTCCTTATTGATTATTGACAGTTAGACCCATCATTTCCTTGTTGTTGCCTCACACCTCCTCCTGCCTCTCCACCTTGTGCTCCTCCCCACAGAGCCATTGAGAAGTTAACAGGACACCAGTTCGACGACTACTCTTTCAAGGTGTCATATATTGTAGACATGGATGCTGCTCCGCCGGACCATGCTCCCCGCACGCGGCGTGGGGGTCGGTCATCCCGGGACCAGGGCGCCTCTCAGCCCGGGCCCTCAGGAGAGTTCGGCGCTCCACGCCAGAGACAACACGACTTCCCCCTGCGCATGCTCGTGCCTACTCAGTTTGTGGGAGCCATCATCGGCAAGGAGGGCCTCACCATCAAGAATGTCACCAAACAGACGCAGTCCAAGTAAGATGATAACAGTGACTCTCACAGTAGATCTCACCTGGTTCCTGTTTTGTTCATGATTTTTTTTACCTGTGTGGCGCTCCTCGTGTGGCATTCGGCTGGCTTCAGCATAGTTGTTAATGTGTTGTCTTTTCATTTTTTGATGATTTTGATGATGATTGGTCGAATTTGATGTGATGGTGATTGGACAAAATTGCAAGGTCGTGCATCGGCCTGGGTGGTAATGCTGAAAAGTCTATCACGATAGTTTCATAACAGTAGATATCGATAATTATTGATCGTGTCGCTCAATCATGTTGTGTACTCCAAAGCATGGGGCTGGTCTTGGTCTGGAAGCTGTTCCTGCAGTTTCCTCACAGTGCTGTTGGGTTGCAGTGACAGTAGATTGATTATGATGTCCTGATCTCTAGCAAACACTTTCCAGCTTCGCCGCCTCAGCTGGCTTTGTTCAACACAAAGCAGCAGCGTTCCCATTCCGAGGTCACTATATGTCTGAGCCCCTCACCCTCGGATAGTTGTCCAACTTCAACTTTAAAAGTGTTTAAAATGCATTTTTGCAGTCAGACGATATGCTACTCTGTTTGATATGAAGAGTGCTGTGGTTTTGATTGAATTTGACCATGTGGAGGAAGTGGGGTGTGGAGGGACAGTGATGCTCTGTGTCACCTGCTCTCCCAGTGACATGGCGTCCCTGTGGGTCAGGAGACATGTGGCTCTGTATGCTGCTGTCCGTCACATTTTGCTTAAATGATTTGCAGTGATATTTCTCATATTTCTTATAAAACCCAAAGTGATTCCACACTTGCGAATTATGAAAGTTTGGTGGTGCAGCGCGGTGCGATGTCAGTTCTTTCACTGTGTGTTTTGAGCTGCTGAAGAGGAGAGACAGGAGAGGGAGGGAAGCGTTTGTTTTGTGTGAGTGAGGCAGCAGGCGTCCAGTGAGAGCAGTGCAGGCAGAGGCAGGAGGAGAAAGAAAACGGAGGAAAGTTACAGCAAACTATGTGTGTCCTAATAAGATGTATCAATAGTGCATTGATTTTTGTTTTTGTTTTTGTTTTCTCTGATTCACGTTCAGCTTTTTACTGATACAGGCCATCTGAATTGATGCACTTGCATCTTACATGTTGAAGCCCGGTGCATCGGATGCATGAGTGAATTGTTACACCCCTACTGTTTATGAGTCAGGGAGGGAGCGCACATGGGGTTTGTCTGTTAACTGATTGGCTGATTGCATGTCACTTGTTCGCTCCATTATCAAGAGATATGACAGGCTGTTTAGGAACTTGTGCTTTCATGGTATTTTGCATTTAAAGTGTCTCACTGAGACTATTGAACATTTTATCAAACTTCTTTCTTATTATCATTGACATATCGCTGATAGATATCGCTATCGTTTTATCTCCCAGGCTTAGTCATGCAGATTTCACAGGTGTTGCTTAAATTTGCATTAATTGTTGCAGTTGCAACATCGGAACTTCCTGGAGGGACTGGTCTGTCCTTTTTACTATGCCTGCTTGTGAAATTGCCCCTCAGGATTAAATAAAGTTTTTTGAATCAAACTTTTAGTCACTTTAGTGATTTCTTGAAGCTTGAATTAATTCGTTTTTTTGGCACTTACATTTGAAGACCATTTGTCTGAGATATGACGTGAGACAGCACACAATAAAAGCTTTGTCTTGGCAAATTTTGGAAATGAGTAGCCCAAATTATTCATGACACGTTTACTGTTGCTTTATATTTATTTTGTTTCATTTTATTCTTTTGTGAAAAACAAACTGATTCTTAAATGTTTAATGTTTCTTCTCTTTTCACTACCTTACTTTTCTTTCAGTCTGTAAGGCAAAAAACATACTTAAACAAGTAGATTTAACTTTCTTCCCTTGTCATTGTCTCTGACTTTGTCAATGTTGTGTTCATCTGTCTGTGCGCCTCTCAGGGTAGACATTCATCGGAAGGAAAACGCAGGTGCAGCAGAAAAGCCCATCACCATCCACTCAACTCCCGAGGGCTGCTCCTCCGCCTGTCGTATGATCCTGGACATCATGCAAAAGGAGGCCAACGAGACCAAGACGTGAGTCTGTGCCTGGACATATACAACTATTCAACGACATGCGCGTAAACACGCTGAGCTTCTGTGCTTCAGCAGAGCATGTATACACTCCCTCAGGGAGATTAGCCATAATGTCTAACGGGCTATAATCTTATCCTTTAACCTGCCTGCACACCTTTTAATCTCACTGTGCATTCTCTCGCTTGGACCACTAACACAGTAAACACGTCACACTCACATAGGCTAACACGTGACCGCAGCTTAGCATTTAAGAAACGAGGCCAACATGTCTAATTAGGCTTGACACTTTTAACAAGACGCTGCACCTTTTAAACTCTTGGAGCTTCTGCTGCATCCAAACATCAACACCACCCTTTAACTCATAATGGCAGAGTTTGTCTTCATTTATTTTTAAGTGTGCTGTTTGACAAGGGGGCTGCGCTCCTTAACATCGCCCCTGGCAATGTGTGCACGCAATCAGTGTTGCTGGAGGGGGCTCAAGTCTACATCGCTGGATTCAGAGAAAGACATTTGCTTCCATTTAAATAGACACAGACTTGCACGATAGATTCCAGAAAACATGATGCTGTGGTCTCCCAGTGAACCAGAGAATATTTCAGGCTGTTGGATGGGATGATTAGGGCTGGTGAGCATGTGCAGCCCTGTCTGCTGTAAATTATGTTTCCGTACATCTAATTTGCACCAGCAAATATGTTTTGGAGGAAATGTAATACCAACTGAAATGCATTTTCTATTGAAGGAGCAGAATGTAACAATAGCACATCCAAAAATGGTTACTGTTGTCCAAATAGCGATTTGGCCATAGACGGTTTATTAAATAGGTTAAAATCTTAATTAATATACAGTCTATGGTTGAAGAGAGTCATTTCTCCCCCACTACTGAAAATAAACACTCTAGATTAACATATTGCTCAGATTAACAGTTATAACCATCTACAACTTCTAAAAGTTTATTAATGATTTCTTATGACTCATAAACACTTGCTCATTCAGCAAACATTCAGTATTAATTAGACCTCTAATTAGCCTGAAACAGGCAAACAAAAACGCAAGTTACATGCCAGAATGATCATTTCAAAGGAGGACACTGCAGTTGTACCCAGAGAGTATTTCATCTTAACATATTTCCTTAATCTCTGATGACATATCATGATCATTTTATGATTCAACAGATTTCTCCTTTAAATTAATGAGGAAATGTTGTTAGTTGTCAATGTACCTGGCAAGCCGTAAAAATGTTTAAATTCAACATATCAATAAAACGTATTTAATTTGTTTTACATCAAAATTTACAATCTTGCAATACACTATCCAGTCATAATGGTGCAAACTCCCTCTAGTGGTATGCAGATGAATGTCAAATATTTTGTAACAGTGAAACAAAATTAATTTAAAAACACAATACTATCAAAATACTACAAAGTTTCAAATGAAAATACATAAAATATGAGCTCACTGAAGTATAACTCAAAATAAGGTTTGTCTTTCCCATGTTTTTGTTTCAGTATCAGCCAGTTACGTAGTCAGGAATCACGAATGTACCGCACACACACGCATCCACCATGAATACCAGTTCACTGCAATCGTAGCTGGTACTTGGAGAGCTTGACATTTTCTGAGGTGGTACGTGGTGTAAAAAGTCAGACATTTTAACTGGAATGAAGATTTCACTGTAATGAAAGTGCTTTTGTTGCCAAAATCTACCCAAAATCATGGTCTTTCCTTACCTTAACCAAAGCACTTTTGATGCAGGAGTCTGGATGCAAACCCTGGACTCTGTGGTGTCAAAGTCCTGCACTTTATGGGGCGGCAGTGGCTCAGTTCGTAAGGACTTTGTTTGGGGACCAGTGGCCGGGCGGTATAAGTCCAGCTATGACCAAAAGTACAGAGTGTGGACTGGTAGCATGAAAAGGGGCCACTGTTGAGGTGCCCTTGAGCAAGGCACTGAACACCCAACTGCTTGGGGAGCCTGATTCTGGGCAGCATCCATCGCCCTACCTCCTCTCCATCAAATTGCATGTGTGTGTGCAGGCTATGCGTGTGTAAATGCACATGAAAAAAAATTGAATTTCCCCCAAGAGGGATTCATCAAGTACTTTTCTTCTTCTTCTTCTACATGCCCGCCACTGGTTGTTCAAGAAAACACTGTAAATGTTCCCTATTTGATGCTCCTATGGTTGATATAAATGGTAATAAGATAACACGCCCTCCAGGGTGGCCCAATGTGCAAGACAGCGTGACAAAGTACCCTCTAGGGTGTCCTGCCGGTGGACAGTTTTTAAGGAAAGTGGCAGATTTTCTCTTGGAGCAGTTTTACTAACATACCCTGAGAGAAACATTCATAAAATATTCATTTCCTGTGCTGTTGTAGTCAAATTTGAAATTGGACTAGGTGAGGTTAAATGCTGTGGGGATGCTTGATGTTTTCCAACTAATGAGTGTCATAGTTATAGGTTTGCAAAAAAAAAAAGTGTACTTATTTTGTTATTATCATTCTTTAAAAATCACCAGAATGCAGGAAACAAAGTTCATGAAACTAAAAATTCTCTGGGGGAGGACCCCAAACCCCCTCACCTTTGGCTGTGAGAACCTTACACTTTACTTCCTGCAAATCTCCTGAAATGCAAAGGAAGGTAACTTTTTTTGTGACCACGTGTCTTCTTCCTGTTCTTAGCCAGGAAGAAATTCAAGGTTTCACACCATTAAAGGAAATATTGGACATTTTGAGAAATTTGTTTAAAGATTGATAATAGTTGATAATAGTTGTCCACTACATAGCTCACCATCTGAACTTTTTGCACTTTGCACAGCCTACAAAACTGACATCACTCCTTCCTGTTTACTGTGCAGACAGGAGATTTATTGATTTTCTTGGCAAAAGAAAGCAAATAAGCATATTTCTCAAAATGTCTAACTATTCATTAAAATTTATAAATGCAGAAAATGGGTTAAAAAGGATAAAAAAAATTCTTTACACCAGTGTGCATCGTGCAATAATTGAGAAAAACATAAATCATGTAAACAGTAGTAAGTGGGCTGTCACTGTAAATGCCATCCATATTTTCCTCTAAATAAAAACAATCATTTGGAAGGCAGCTAAGAAGAGCTCAAGACAGCTCAAAATAGACAGATTTAATGACATCAAGCTTGTGTTCCTGTTTATCTTGAATGCAACTGTTGCAAGTCGTCGAAAGCAAACGAAAGTGATGTAACAACAAGTAATCAGGCTGATCTGATCCACTTTAATCTGTCAACACAGAAATCCTTCTGTCAAAAGTCACAAGAAGGTCCACAGCTCTGCTGCGTGTCGCCACCCTGCCCCACCCGGGTGCCACACCTGCACAAATGAACCTGTCACCTCAGGGGGGGGGCCCACACCCTGTCATTTCACTGAGGAGGCCCAGTGACACCCAGTAAAACCCCAGCCAACATGGTCTTTAAACCCACAACACTGCCATCACCCCACGCTTGCCCCACGGCTCACCCCAAATTATTTTCACTTCACGGGAAAGATCAGCACTTTCAGATTCCCCACCCTGACATACACACACACACACGCAAACACACACACACACACCATGATGTGTGTGACCCAGCCCAAAAGAAACCCTCAGCATTTGGTTACCCTCCACCACACCCACCACAAGCAGAGATATAGATTATACAGAAATCATGCTTATCCCTGTCCTAATATCTTATTATCACATACACATACACATACACTTAGGGTTTGTTGATTTTAGTTTTTATTTTAAATAAATAAGTAATGTTTTATTTTCTGGGTCTTATTCTCTAAAAAATTCATGAAAGTTTTCTGGAAATAACCATGTAATTTGTTATTTAAAGTATTTTAGTTAGTTCAGTTGTTCTCTTTTTCTTCAAGGGACCCCTTTTTCTTTCACCCCTGGTCCTGACTAAGTGATATATTTTATGGATATTTAATATTATATTCAATAACAGTACAGAACAACTGATGAACTGTACAGTTGAGACAAATAGTGAAGGCAACAACTGCAGGAAGTAAAACCAGCAATGTGGATGAAATTTGAGCAGATTGTTTCCTGAGATGAGTTTTACTGATATCTTTAGGAATTTTGTTATACAATTTTCTGTCTGTATTATGGATTTCTTTAATTTTTAACATACTCAAAAGGATTTTTTGAAAAAAAAAACAAAAAACTACACCATTGTTATCTTAGCTCTGTGGTTGTTTATTTATATCTTAATTTTAAAAATGACAATTTAATTAGTTTTCTTTCCAGAAATGAAATACTGAGATATTGGCCAGCTCTATCTGTATATTTTTAAAAATCTCACAGCCCTTAAATTCAACAAGGCCTTGTAAGTTTTGCTGCCCTTTATTGAGTTTGAACCAGTTGATGATTTCCAGAGAAATGTCTTTGAAAGAAGGGCTCCATTTATCCCAATTAAATATTTATTGAGCATTATTATTATTGATTGCATGATTGAATGAAGCTTTTATTGCACACAACTCTGCTTAACTTTGGTAATAAGGTCTTCGGCCCTTCACTGTCTACAAAACAAGTCATAAATCGATGGCAAAAAAAATAGAATAGAAGAATAAATATTAGGTGAATAGTTCATCTTGCCTCCTCCTTCAGGCTTTTGCGAAAAAGTTAAAGACTTAAACATCAAAATTAAACAGCCATTTCAATTTGTGCCCATCTGTTCACCAGAACATTTCAGAGTTTTGTAGAGCCATTTCATGGAAAATTAACTCTTTTAAATCATCATAATTTGTACAGTACAAAAGAAATGAAACTCACTTTCCACTTCACCCAAATTACACAGCTTGGTTTGTCTGTTTTCCTCTTGAATATTTTTAAATCTACCAACCTCAATAGCAAGAGCAAGAATAGCAATTCTCTCCTGTGACACTAAAGACCTTTGAGATAAATGAACATTTGATTCAGGGCCAAGCGTTTGTTTGATGTGCACACATATACAGCTAAATACTTTCTTTGACAAGCCACACTATCACTAAAAACTTGATTTTTCATATTTGTTCAGTTGCATGCTTGCATGTAGACAAATTTTACATGTTTGCATGTACACTTGAGCTCCTGTGCACTGACTGTGAGATGTTATGCTAATTTATCAGTTAATTAGAATCGATTTATTATAAGTGTACCAATTGAACACTGAGTATTTCATCTATAATTGCCTCAGAGTTGTTATACCAATACCCAGAAATTTTAATCTTCCATACAATTTACAGTCTAAATAACACTTTTCAGTGCTGGTACCACTGAGTCACTGAGCACTCTCTGGTTTTGCTGCAAGCCAAATTTTCAGGCAGGACAATAAACACTGAACTGAACTGAGGTCTGAATGAACACTCATTTAATACCTTCAGTACCTTCAATACAATAATTAATGGTCAGTTTATTGTTTTAAATGTGTAAAGTATCAATACTTTTGACAGCCTTGTCCTATTTTGATGATGAAAAGCAGATAAATGTCAAATTCATGCAAAAATCCAGGGAAAAAATTGTAGTTGTATTGTTTTCAAGAGACTCCAGGACATAATCAACAGATCCTTCACCTCCACCTCCAACGACACAAGAGGTGGCAAAAGTACACACATTTAAAAAAAAAAAAAAACCAAAACACTGAAAAAATAAAAGTAAAAGTAGTCATTAATCGTCTTTACTGAAGTGGGTATAAAAGTAAAAAGTTGCCCTCTGAAGGACGTTTCTACCTGCTGTTTCTGTGCAGAGCTGAGTGAACCTCACCTTTTCTCTGCGGTCGAGTCTCCCTCCCTCTCTGTCTGTTTTGTTTTGTTTACATCAGTTACGTCTTGTCACACCTTGTTATGTCTTTCACGTCGTACATCTTGTTCTGTGTCAGTCCTGTTGTGTCTTGTTACATCTTTTACATGGTTTATGTTTTGTTACATTTTGCATTTATGTCTTGTTACATCTTGTTACATTTGTTAATTTTTATTTTATTTGTTTATGTTAATTTTAGTTGTTTTACATCTTTTGCATCATTTTTGTCTTGTTAAGTCTGTTGTGTGTGATATGCTCTGATGGATACACCAAGGAATCATCTTTCCTATGTGTTATTGTCCCATCTATTCAGTTTGAAAAAGGTCCTGATGTTGTGAAAGTGGTACACAATGATGCAAAATAAAAACAATCGATAATTCACCTCAGATGCATTAAAACTAAGTAACAAGCCTGTTTTGACAATGCAAGGAGTAGAAAATGTAAGGAGTAAAAGTAAAAATTTATCAGACACTCAAATAAAGTGCAGATACACAAAAAACTTTTTGTACTTAGTTGTGTCCCACCTCTTTAATTACCAAAAGCATTTTCTCAGCTGTGCTTATTGCAACAGTACCGTCTTCACTGTAAAGTGCAGTGTCTTCTGAACGCAGCAACTTTTGGGTGTCCAAGGACAAAACTGCTGCTGCAAAATGGGTTTGAATTGATCTTGTAGAATCTGTAAAAAAACAAACAAAAAAAGAAACCATCACATATACATCATTAAATAAAAGGCTCATGTCTGACATGAATAAGGGTGTGAGTATAACTGACATTGTAGCTGGTGCTCACAGCAGCATTTCCAGCTGGGCCGGGATATCCACATTCCTGAACATCTCCATCACACCAAAATGTTCTTCATGCTACATCAGTGTCACTCAGAAGAACATATCTGCTATCATCTCGCCTAACCTGTATGTGTGTGTGTGTGTGTGTGTGTGTGTGGTGTGTGTGCGCGCGAGGACGGAGGACATCCCTCTGAAAATCCTCGCCCACAATAGCCTCGTGGGCCGGCTGATTGGGAAGGAGGGCCGCAACCTGAAGAGGATTGAGGAGGAGACAGGGACCCAGATTATCATCTCCTCGTAAGTCGCTGCTCACACTTCACACACGCCGGCAGCGCCCCGCGGCTACACTACTCGCCGTACAAGCGCTGTCAGAAATACAAACGCACACTGGAGTATTTGAGCACTTTGACGTGAGCGATTGTATGCTTGTGGAAAATTATACTTCCAAAGACCATTACCAAATATTTAAACCAGGTCACACATACCAGGCCGTGATTCCAACGCCCTGGTGCCACACCTTTCTCCACCCGCGCTGATTAGCCTCCCAGCATGTGGTTTCACTTAACTGAGTTGTTAGAGAACAAATGTGAGGAGTTGATTACAGCTCCTTTACTCCAGAACATGATATTAGAGAGGTGGTGGTTACACCCCATTTAACGGGCCGTGCTCACCAACCTTCGTTCATTTAGGGATAATGAATTACTCTGTCTCTGTGAGCTCTGAGGACGTAATGAGCCTTGAGGAAAAAAAAGACAGAGAGGAGGAGGAGAGAAGGGAGAGGGTCCTTTTGAGGAGAGGCAAACAGTACATGCAATATTGATGGTTCAGTGAAATCCTTTCAGAGTGTCCTCCACATCCACTGTCACTCATGACAGAATAGTTCTGCTTCAGAAATTCAAAGTTTAAAGTTTTGATCGTTTGTAAAGCTTCAAGGCGAACTGCTTTAGGGCAGTATTCTAAAGCGTTACCACTCATACTTACCCTGTCATAATAGAATATGTACCCACTAGTTAAAAAATATCTAGAGCATAATTTCTTTGTAAAATCATGAATCATTACCTCCTCATTCCATCTTGTTACCCAGTACCTACATATATGTATTAGTAGGTTACTGTGCTGGTACAGCATTATTAAAAAAATAATTATGCAGTACGTTGGGCTGTAATCTAAAGCGTTACGGAGCAGTTTATGCACACCAGACACGTCCAAAGAATACAATGTGCATCATGTGTTGAATAAAGGATCATATTTCTGTGTATTTGATTTGGCAAGTTAGCAAGCAAACTAGCAAGCAAGTCAAGTCATATTTTACATACAGTATATACTTACTTATATATCCCAAAATCACAAATCGCAGTTTTCCTCAGGGGTCTTTGCAATATGTGCAGAGTACGAAACCCTCTGTCCTTAACACTGACCCTCATTAGCATGAGAGAGTACACTGGCATGACAAAACAGAATTTGAAGTTACCTCAAGGTGTGTTTTTTTTACACATGGAGTCTTTTGATGCAAAAGCAGCTTGTTAATGGGGAGCAGAGCTGCACTTCATCGTAATGTTGCAACCTTCTTGACCATGTGTGTTCTTTATATTTCCAAAAACACTTTCTTGGCAGAGTCCTGTCTGTGCGCCTCCTCTCCTGCGGTGTGTAGCAGGTGCACTGGGCATCCACAATCTTTTTTAATCTGTTTATGAGATATGTGTGCCTCATATGAATTTTAGAACCAATAAAACCAAACCAAATAAAGTAATCCCTTCAAGTACTTGATTTTTAAAGACAGCAGCCACATGCAGAATACACCATTTCAAACTTACTCATATTTTGTATTTTAAATCCGTAATGCTGTTACTTGAATGCCCTGACTCCCCAACCCTGTCTCCTGTAAAAGTGATAAAAAAAACAAAGATTTAATTCATGTTACCAGATATAAATGAACATTGTAGCTGAAAAACCTGTTTTGCCACTCAGATGTTTTTTGACCTAACTGAAGTTAAAGGTAGAAACAGCTACTTAGTTTGTAAACACACCGTTCAAAGTTGGCCCCTCCTCCCCAAGAGACATAAAGGGTGAATTAGTGTGAGTGTAGTAAAAGTAAATCAGAGAAATGAAGCATTATTTTCTGATTGTTTCATGGCTACGTTCTGAAGCACAAATAAACATGCCCACACCTCTGCACAACGCCGGATTTTGTGTGAATACAGCTGAAGCGGTCCTCAGTCTGCTCTACTTGCATGTGTCTGTGAGAGCTGAAGAAAGAGTTTCACACACAGACAGAGAGCAGAGAAAAGAGATAGATAATATGGTCTCTATGTTCGTAGAGAGTCCAGACCTCAACACCTGCATGCTGTGTTGGCTGCGGGCTACACACCACTGTCAAACAGGCTGAAGCCCAGAAGCTGGAAAAAGTTCACGCTCTCCCACCCCACAATTATTATCACTCGTTAACGATAATTGAAGCAAAAAAAAAGTTTTGTGTGTTGAACTTCTGTGAAATAAAGGTCAGCATGATAGCATCAGCAAATGCTTGTTTTTTACCCCTACATAAATAATTTTCATTCAACTTTATTTCACTCCATATTTGGTCATCCACGCCCCTCCCTGCAGTGACTCTACACCTGATTTAGAGGGATTATGTTTATGCAGGGATATACATTGTTTTTTAGGAACATGTTGCATAGTATGCCTTTAACTGTGGTTTAATTTCAGATTTATGGAGTCATGATTTGGCTGTTGCACAAAATGATCAAGCTCAATATCTTCCTGCAGTTCTTTTTCTACACTTCTGCAGTTTTTTCTCTTAAAATAATAATAAGCAAGAATGGACAAATCCGTTTCATCTGTACACTTGTCACTGTGCTGATATTCACATCCTGACCTTGAGCGATACAAACTAGCAGTTTAAAGGGGGCACACCACCAGTAATTGCTGGTAATTACAAGTTTTTGGCTTGTAAATAGTGTTCATGTCAACACTCAAGTGGTTAATTACGACTGGCAAAGTCAGATTTTTCGGGAAGGCTCTGATATTTTGAACTTAATTACACGGAAGTGTCTGAAAATCAAGCAAACAAAGATGTCTCACGTCAGCCGGAGTCGGACATTCGATGTAATTAAACCCTGATTTAATGGATGTAATGTTTTATTTTAATTTCCGGTATTTTTAACCCGCACACAACCAACTCTGTAATTAAACAACCACCTTGAGTTGTGAATGCACGGGATGTTAATGGGATACGGGATTCTTTCTCATCTCTACCGTCTATCCTGTATGATGTTAATGGAATATATTGAGTTGCATTATGAGGAGTGTAGGAGCTAGTGTTTTTGGAGCTTGATCCAAATGAAGGGAACTTAAAGTGAGACTATCTTGGCCTCTGCTGCTTCAGTTTTGTATGTCCTTGAACATGCTGGAAATGATGAAACTAAATTGCTCCTGCACACACACATCAGACTGGTCAGTTATAACTTCATCTGGTTACCAGGGCTCATCATTCCAGCTTTGTTTTTAGCAAAAGTGGTGTCTTATGTTTTATCCTTGAAACACATGGCAGTGCAAAGACTGTTGTGTAAAAGAAATTACGGAACTACGTCACCATGTACGAGATCATATAAACTGTTTCACCAAATCGGTTCCTTTAACTACCTGATGGAAAATCAAACTCCAGCTGCAGATTTGCGGTGATGTGTGTTCATGTTGTGACGCTCTGAATCATCCAAACATTTGCTGAGCTGTCGTTATCATGTTTAACTGTGACTAGCGCAGCTGTTTCAGAGCTATGAGACAAGTCATGTGACTGACGGAGAGACTATTTAATGATCACCACACCCGCTGATCTATACTCACCTTCACCCCGCCCTTTTGCACGTCACACTGCTCACGCTGCACATACATGAGTATCGGTGCTCAGTCCTTTTAAAGTATCAAATGAAAATGACCCAGTACCAGGCAGAATCGAAACTTCTCCAGTCAAACAATTCCTCCAACTGTTCCTTTTTGTACCCAGATCTAGAAAAAAAATGAATTTGTTCAATTTTGCTTGCTGCAAGCACGCTTCAATTTAATGCAATGTGTGCTTGGCCGTTAAAACCAGCTAAAACCCATACAGTCTGTGATGTGGTGAAGTTGAGTACGTGTATTTGAAGGAGTTGGCAGCTAAGCATTCTGAGGTGCCACCAAAACATTGTACAGTATTGCTATACACCTGTGGTGTACATGATAGTATCAAATGACGTACTCTGTTGGTATAGGTATCACTTAACGGGTCCTGGTATTATAATTTTATAAATGATACCCAACCCGAAGATTCACGGTCCATGCACCTAAGACCTGCTACCTTGTGCTTGGAATTTATTATTCAAATTTCAACTGAGGCTGCAAATAGTGCTGGGCCTGGTCTCGTTTACTATTCTTATGGTGTCTTCACCGTTCAGAGCTACACAATCAAAGTGTTTATGATTAAAATGTGTACAAGAGCACAAAGTTCTTCATAGATCTAACCTCATAATTTTGTTGTCAAAGTGCACCAGATTGATGCATTTAACCTTAAATTGTACAAGAGGCCCAGAAGCTCTGAATCAAAGAGTCAGCTCTTTTAAGTGTAACATGGTGAGCAGGCTAATATTTTGCATTATCCCTGCTGAATTTATCATTTGGGATGGAGTTGGGGGGGGTAAACACACTGCAGGTAGCTGTTTCTTGACTTAATCCTTAAGAGGTTCAGTGATGTAGCAATGCAGGAATTTTGTTGTAAATTAATATTTCAAGAATTTAAAGCATGACCAGGTGCCCATTGTGTTGATGATACAAGCTTCAATAACAATTAAGTTAAAATTAAAATCAGCTCAGTCACATCCAACTTCTGAGAAGAAATGTGAGCAGAATATGACTGTGCCTGTTCTCTGTATCTCTAGTCGCATACGCATATACCTATTTATGTGTGTGTGTGTGTGTATGTGTCATCTCCCGTCTTGCAGGTTTCACGACTTAACCATTTACAACCTTGAGAGGACCATCACGGTGAAGGGCCGCTTGGAAGCGTGTTGCAAAGCCGAGGTGGAGATCATGAAGAAGCTGAGGGAAGCCTACGAGAATGACGTTGCTGCTATGAACGTAAGCTTTTAAGCTTAAAAGTTACCATCTGAAGGCCTCTTGCCTGTGTGTGTGTGTATGTGTGTGTGTGTGTGTGGTTATGATCTCAGGTTGACTCACACAGACTGACAGGTGAATGCTGGAGAGGAGCAATGATATACGGCGGGATAACATCGCCTCCCCATTCAGTCCATGTTACCACCAGCATTAGTAATACATGTGTCTTCTGTTTGGTGAATGGATAACAGTAAACGATCACAGAATAGCTCATCAGTGAGTCGTTTGAGCACAGCACGTCCACGTACGTGTGTGTGTGTCTGTTCCGCGGAGCCTGTGACTCACGCTCACTTCCCCGCTGTGTGTGTGTCTGTGTTCTTGCTGTAACACACTGCGTTTCCCAGCATCCATCTGATATCTGTAGGCCAGCCGCTCCACTCGCTCTCACCCAGCTCCTCTTTCACACTGCCCCGATGACATCACCGGTGCTGCAGCGCAGAGAGGTCAACCACCACAGAGGAAGAGGAGAGCTAGAGATGAGATCACACACTGTACATCACAGTATTGCAGAGATGATGCTGATAAAAGTCACTGTGTTCACTTCATGATGAGCTGCAGACGCTCGTGCAGAAACTGGAGAATGTGCGTCCCAGTATCTGCTCTTTCTGCCAGTTCTCTCCCTCTCTGACTGTCCAAATATTGGCTCAGAAATAATCATCAAGAAGTCTCACGCAGCATGCGGTTAAATTCTACTGGCTGGTGTGAGCAGCTCTGGCACCTGTCGGGCTGAGCGGAGGCTCTACAGCGAGCGGTGAGGGCCATCTAGCGTGACACTGAGGATATTACACACAAAGCTCTCTGGGAACAAGGAAGTGAAACACGACCGACCGCGTGTCTCCTCACGGCCATGAAACCAGAATAGCTGACTTGACTTTGAGGGGGGAAATGTTTTTGTCGGGCCATTACAGCAGCAAAACCACACACCTCCAACAACATCAAGTTTTCATGAGCTAAGAGAAACCAAATAGTGCTGTTTTAAAGTGTTGTGACGATGCATTTTGCAGATACTCCAGTGGATTTTTTCTTAAATAAGGTATTTTTTTTTATTAACAAAGCAGGAAAAAGGACATAAACAGGGGGAGTAAACGAAGTCAGATCCAATATAAACAACCCCACCCGGCCCTCAACATACTCGAATAAACAAGAACATTCAAAAAAGTAAAATAAATAAGATAAAATAAATAATTTGACAATATAAATGGTCTAGTGGGGTTTTAAATGGTTTATTCAGCTAAAGAAGGGGGATAATTCTCTCAGTCCATACAGGAACATTTCAAAATCATACAAAATCACTGGACAGTGACAAAATTCACAGATAAGTAACCCTTTTATGTCAATGGTTAATAGTAGTAAAGGATCAGGTCACACAACAAGGGCTGCAACTAACTAAAATTTGAGTTTAATAAAATCAGGATGGATGGATAGATAGATAGATAGATAGATAGATAGATAGATAGATAGATAGATAGATAGATAGATAGATAGATAGATAGATAGATAGATAAAAATATACAAGAGTAATATACAAGTACACACTATACCAAATATAAAAATACAAGTAGTATACAAGAACACTATGCAAAAAAAAAACAACAAAAATGTAATGAAATGTGATAATAGTTTATATACATAAGACAAGTGTGCAGATGAGGTAGTGTGGGAGTAAAGACGAGCATTCTGGCATCTTTCCTGCATTCTGATAATAAGTACACAGTTTTTTGGTGAACAGATGCCTGCAGACGACCCGTAACTGACACTTACTATCTGGAAAACACAACGAAACCATAGCATTTATCCTTACCTGGTCAAATTTCAAATTTGATTACAATAACAGAAAAATAATATTTTACAAATGTTTTTCCAAGGGTATGTTAGTTAGGCTGCTCTAAGAAAAAATGTGCCCCATTTCTTTAAAAGTTTCCATAAGAAATGGGATTTCTTCTTTCTAGGACTTCTGACATTTGTAGTATTTCTTTTCTTAGTCCTCTCCTTTTCTCTCGCCATCTCTTCCTCACTGAGATGACGACGTGCGAGCAGCTCTCTTCCGTGTCACATGGACGCCAGGAAACAACATTTGGTGTAGCTATATTTTTGTCTGTGTGGAAACAATGGACTTCTCGAGTCACAAGGCTTATACAAGCTGTACAGTGCCAGAAATAGGTTGTTATAACGAAAGAAAAGGCGTGAACATTTGTCATAAATTTGGAGAAATGTGGGAGAATTGTGATCTCAGGAGGAAACAGGAGGAGTGAGAATTAACAAAAGGAGTCTCCCGGGAAAATCTGTATCTGTATCAGTCTGATATTGACCAAAAGCACTGGAGTCGAAATTAGGGAGGAAAGGAGGGAGTGTAATCTGATATAATCCATTATCCTAAATTATCACATAAGTGATTAACTAAACTTGCTGACATGCTGTAAAGAGAGACGTGTCACAGTAACACAACTCAACAGCAGAACAGAACATGAGTGAGACCTGTCAGCAGCGCTGTCGTCCTGTCAGCTGTGTCGAGTTATTTTAAGCTCAAGCAAGAAAAAGCAAAACAGCCGAGTGACATTTATGCATTTATGCAATTTATTTAAATTTAATGTTGAATGTTTGATTGGTCCTGACCGCTTAAAAAAAAAAAAAATAAAGCTGCTAAAAGCTCCGCGTGAGAAAAAGTTTAAATACAAAGAAGCCGCAGTTGTACAGTGCGGAACCGAGTCATGTTGTGGGCTGTGTATTTGTTCCTTCATGAGAGCAGAATATTTGTTTCACAGTTTGATGTTTTTCAGATGGCTAGGTTAACCAAAGTTCATCCATACAAATGTATTATTAACAGCCTGGTTGTTTAAGAGAGGGGGAAAAGATGAGTATCTGTCGATACAAAAGCAAATCTGACACCAAGGTTGCTGTATCGGACCTGAATAAGTACTATCGAGCCGTCCCTAGTCTGAACAACAATCAACACCAATATAATAGAAAAAAAAACCAAGAAGAGCAGCAAATACTTATATTGAGAAACTGGAACCAGAAAATGTTAAGTGTTTTTTCTAGATTACCAGTTTGTCTCAGGCTCAATTATATTTAACTTTCTGACCTTAAAGGTGATGTAGAGGAAAACATCAAAAACAACCAACAGGTTTATTTCTGTGACCCCGTTCACAGTCAGTCAGTCGGTCGGTCAGACCATTTTTTTTGTCAATTAAAGCAATTCATGAAAATGTTTGTTTTTATTTTTTTTTTAAAAACTAGTAACATACTTAGAAGGAGTCATTTGCGTGATTTTTCTTCACCTTGCCGCGTACCGAGCATCTTTAGATTTATAAATGCAGGTAGCTGCTTTAACGGCGGCGCACACTGCCGCTGAGAAACCCACACCCCACAGAACAAGATGCTCTCCCCACATTCTCTCAGTAGCAAGCACATGATGTCACCACCCCAGTAAGAACACTTTGGATTGTTCTGCAATCTTTTTTTAAGTTTCCACCCAGTTTTAGCAACAAAAGCTGGGAGATTGTCCTCGGTCTCTATTTAAATGATGTTTAGAGCAGGGGTGTCAAACTCAGTTTAATCACAGGCCACCTCAGCATTATGGTTGTCCTTAAAGAGACTATATAAATGTATCTACTTGTTATCATATTACATAATTGCCTCTGCATTAAATTATTATTGGTTTTAGTAATAACTTGATAATCAGTAAGTAGCCCTGAAAGCAGAAGTTTAGGAAGAATGATGGCAAGCGGACATTAAAGTAACAATTTATTAAAGAAAATGAAGACAAAGAAGACAGAGCGGCTTGTCTCCATGAAGCACAAACATGCATTCATTTTCCCCTCTCTCATTAAACTGCCTTCACTTGGTGTCAGCTTTTCTTTTCTTGGACATTTTGCTCGGCTGCTTCTATTAACGTTACAAGCTGCAGCCCCTCAGTGAGTGCGCCACTGCTGGAAACAACTGTATGATTTTGAACCGCTGTGTAGCATATACTGACATCTAGGCTTCAGTGTGTGGATAACAAAATCCAGATGCACTCTGGGACAAGTAGTTTATGCACACTGTGCTTATGTAAAGCAGCATAACATTGTATTGCACAAATTTACATTCTTTGCAAACTCTGAGGCGAGGCCAGATTCGTCCTGCAGGCCTTGAGTTTGATTCGTGTTGTTTAGAGACTGACTTCTGAGTCTACTTCTTATAGACAGTAGATTTCACAATTTTGCTCACTGCAGGATTTTTTACTGTAAACCATAGCAGCCCCTTTTGCAGCAGCAAACTTAAAGGAGAAGTATGTGAAGTATGTGCTTTATGGTACTAAATCTATCATGAATTTTTTTTTGCTCGTTTCACATTAATTGGAGTTTAAATTAATGCCTGATGTTCACTGAATGAGTAAGTGTCTGTGTATGGGTCGTAAGAAATCATGAATAAGCTTTTAGAAGGAGCAGATGTTTATAACAGTTAAATAATTTGTTAATGGAGTCTGGCAGCCAGTAAGACAGGCAGTCACTGAACTCCAGAGTGTGTATTTTCAGAGCAAGTGGACTTTGGTTTTCATAATAACGGGCTTAGCTTTACATTGACAGACAACTGACAGTTATAAACAGCTGATCAACTTACACTGGGGGACTCGTCTTCGCTTACCAGTGTCCAAATATAATGTTGCGCCCGTCTAGCGCTTTTAGGTTCAGTGTCTACGCCGCCTGCAGGCAACCTGTCTGAGCTTCAGGTCTGGGGAGGAGCATGCAGGGGAAAAACTCACTTAAACCATAGATTGTATATTAAAAAGGGATTCAACCTATTTAATGTACTCATATTTGAATGCTAATGACTTGCAATTTAATTCAATTCAAATTGCTTTATTGGCATGATGTAACACTGTACATAATGCCAAAGCAAAGCATTTCTGAAAATGCTGAACATATAAAACACATTGAAATGAGACTATAACATATTTCAGTCACATATTTTTCCCCTAAGAAGCCAGTTGATTAAACAGCTCTGCTCCTTTTAAAAATCTGCAGACTTTACAGTGAAAATTGGTTAAAAATATAAAATATAAATGAATAATAATGATGAGCCTTTATAAAATCCTAATGTAGTTTTCATTTAGTTACTGAAATGTACCTCTTTTCTTCTGCACAGCAACAGGCTAACCTGATCCCAGGCTTGAATCTGAACGCTCTGGGCATCTTCTCCTCTGGTCTGCCGGCGCTGCCCTCTGCTGCTGGACCACGCGGTGCAGTGCCCCCTGTGGCACCAGGAGGATACAACCCATTCTTAGTGAGTACTCTCCTTTTTTATTCTTTACAGATTATCCCTGCACACATCTGTAAAAGGGTTGGTTTTACACACCCAGCGCAGCGATGCACAACTCCTGCAGGGATTAGTTTCGACTTGATAAAGCAATTTGTTTCCAACACATGGTAAACCAGGTTCCCACTGAAGTGCTTTAAAAAAAAACAAAAAAACAGTACCGTGTTGACTCAGGTCTTCCTGCATGATATTGTACACAGTTTGAAACAAGCAGAATTCCCCCATCTTCTCCAGAGATGAGTCAGTTCGTCTGTAAAACAAAGTCTCCACTCAGTGCCTGAAGAGGTCGAGCCAAAGTGCTGTGAGACAGTGTGTGAGAATGTATTTGCGTGCTACATAGTCAAGAAAGTTAGTGTGTGATTCACTGTGAGTTTATGCCCTGAATTTCCCCTCAATAAGAGCCTGAGAATGTGCATGTGCCTGTCAATGTGTGTGTGTTCGAGTGTGTTTGAGTGCCATCTGATCGCTCTGCTTGTCACTTCACTTTCAGAGTCACTCTTCACATCTCAGTGGCCTGTACGGGGTTCCTCCAGCAAGTGCCATCACCCACCAGCACTCAGTATGTTCCCTTAAAGTCTGCACTATAGCCAGTGTTACCTTGGTGACCAGAAACTTAAGCACTGTTTTTTTTTTGTTGTTGTTGTTGTTGTTTGAGTTGTGCTAGATAATTATTGAAGTAGTTGAAGGCCATGTTTTTTGTACTCAAGAAGTGAGTGAGTGAAAAGCTTCAAATTTTAGAGCTAAGTTTTCAAAGCTGTTTGTTAATGAAAGTCTTTTTGCAAGTGACTGATGAATGAAAGCATATTTCAACCACAAATGACACAAATGTCAAAATTATGAGGAAAGAATTATGAGAGAAAAAGTTGAAATGATTAGATAAAAGTCAAAATTATGAGTAAACAAGTCAATTATGAGATAAAAAGTAATAATTATGATGCAAAGATCATTATTATGAGGTAGAAAGTTGAAATTATTAGATAAAAGGTTATAATTATGAGAGGAAAGGTCATAATTATGACAAAAGTTAAAATAGACTCAGAGTCAATTATGAGAGAAAAGGTTTGAGAGGTTTGAGATACAAAGTTGACATTATGAGATAAAAAGTCATAATTATGAGAGGAAACAGTAAGTTATGACACAAAAGTAATAAATATTTTTAAAAAATAAAGAATTATGAAACAAAAGCTAAAATTATGAGTTAACGGATCAATAATGAGATAAAAAGTCATAATTATGACTGAGATAAAAGTTGAAATTGAGTTTAAAAGTCACTTCTGAGAGAAAAGGTTATAATTATGAATAAAAGTCAAATTAGGAGTGTGAGTTTAAAGTCAATTATGAGATAAAATGTCACGATTATGAGATAAAAAGACATTTTTATCTCGGAATATTTAATCAAGGCTGAGGAGAACTGGGGGAAATGGGTTTCCATGTTTATGATTTAAATGTGAGTGGCTGCCACAGTGTGAAGAAGAAGAGGAAGACATAAAACTAATGGACAGGGAGGCATAAATCACAGACCATGACAACCTCTCAGTCAGCGTCTGTGTTGAACTGTGAGTCCGGCATTCCTGCGTACCATCACCCAGTCACCAGAACACCACAAATATTTCTGGAAGGGGACTGTCCTGTGGCTCGTAAAAATTCACTTTATAAACCTCGAGAACATGAGTGTTGCCATGCGAAGAAAAACAAAAACATGGGGCAACCATCGGCCTTAATAGGAAATATTCCGCTCAGACGCAGCCAGCGCGGCATGTTTACCCTCAGAGAAAACCCTCGAAGAGAGCTCAATATAGCCGTCGTTTTCGGCTGCTCTGAAATTTCAAAGCAGTTTCAAATGTTTTTTTTTTTCCTGTTTCAGAGCTTTGTAAAAGTGTAGTGAAGTATATTTTTCTGTTTGGTCTGTTTTTTTCTTCTCAGCAACAGGCTCAAGAGCAGGAGGTTGTCTACCTCTTTATTCCAACTCAGGCAGTCGGAGCCCTGATCGGCAAGAAGGGCCAGCACATCAAACAACTCGCCCACTTCGCTGGAGCTTCCATCAAGGTGAGCATGTCGGCGTCAACAGAGCGAAGGGCCGAGTCCTCCAGCAGGACTTTACAGCTCCTCACCGAGTGAGCTGGCATCAGGTCGGCATCAGTCAGTGCCGGCTGAGTCAGCAGTGCTGGCTGAGGATGTTAGTTATTTATGGTGAAACAAACAAAAAAAAGGAGATGACTAGTGAGCCGAGCATTTCAGAAAGCCCCTCGAGCCCCGTCTGGAGAGGTGGGACAGCTGGTCAGTAACGTAATCTCAGACGTTTCATTTATTTGGAGGAATTTGCAGATGGTTTAGTGGTTACATGATGTGAATGACCACAGAACAAGATCACCAGCTTTTGGCCATATTTTCTCCATATTCATACCTCAAACCCTGTTTCTGTTTCTGTGTGTGTGTGTCAGATTGCTCCAGCTGAGAACCCAGATGTTACTGAGAGGATGGTTATCATTACTGGAACCCCAGAGGCTCAGTTTAAGGTAAAAAACACTTTGAATATGTGTTTTAATATGCACCAAATGTATTGCAGCCATTTATATACTTAAAGGTAGGAATATGCAGCATTATTAGTAAATGCACCATTCGACGTTTGCTCCGCTTCCCTGACTCAACAAATGAGACATAGAGTGAATGAAGTGAGGGGGCGGTGTTAGCAAGAGCAAAGCGGTGAATCAGAGAAATAAAATGTTCTAATTAGGGATGTTCCTGGTGACTAATTTCCCTGTCGGATAAATGCAAATTTTAATTTAGACTAGTTGACTTGTCTAACAGTAAGGGAACACTAAGCAGTTAAAATTAAGCACAATTTATCAATTGATCATGTTAAATCTTGTCCGAAAAAATACAACCGTTTGAAGCTGTTAATCACATTCTTCAGTGACAAAATCGTATTTCAAATGCAGCTGAAATGTGTGACACGTTGCACTGTGCATTATGGATATTGCATATTATCCTACAAAACAGAACAGCTCACTTAACGTTTCAACTTTTCAGACTGAACAGGATCACAGTGTCTGCAGGTTAACAGCATTTTTCACCCAGAGTTGACGTTAGCTGACACACAGTCTGGCAAACGTTAGCAGTGCTAGCAGCTGCTCTCCTTGCAGGTTAATGTCCGTACCTGTGCTGAATGTGGTGATACATCACTCCAGTCGAGTGGTTATATACTGTTTATTCTGACACAGCCTACATTCAACCTTATTTTTGTTTTAAACATCAAAATACTGACAAACCGCACGGTTTATGAGCCGTCATCTGTCTTACTTTGCTGACAAAAACATCCGAACCCTAAGGCCTGTAGCTTGTGCGAGAGAGGTCGCTGTCTGCTAGAGCCGCAGCACTAGCCAGAGGCAGGTGGCTGCATAACAGCTTAGAGGCAACAGTGAACTGGCACAAAACATACATAAAATATTGATAAATAGATTAACCGACTAGTATTTCGGGTGGCAGTGTCTAATCATATGGTCGACTCACGGCACACATCAGAGTGGTCGTGTCCTAAAGTTAACTGTGTCCAGATCTTCAAATCTCCACTGAATCAAGTGATTCTCGCATCTGGCATCATGACATGCAACAGCAGTGTCCAGTGAGCACAGAGGGGGAACAAATGATTAGTCAGTCAGCGCCACAGGGCAGGATTAATTCCATTGACAAGCTGAAAAGAAAGGAAAAAAGGGTGGAGGCTCAGGCTGCACCACAGATTTGACACCACAGAAAAGAAATAAAACATTTCTGTTTAAGTAACGTGTTTATACAGCAGCAGAGCTAGTGCTAAGCTAGTTTGCAGCTACAAGCTAACATCATGGTGGTCTGTGACCAGAAGAAAACACGATCAATCAGCTGATCGCTTTGTTTCTCTACCTTCAGCTTCCAGCTCCCCACCTCTAAAAGGTATGTGGGAGACACCAGATTTAGGCTTTTTTAATTGTCTTTAGCCTGACTTGTAGCTGCTAACTAGCTTTTCACAGTGTGGACCAACTGTGCTGTGAAGAGTACATGAATGGCCAAACGTTAGGTAAATTAATTGTTCAACGATATGATACATCTTAGAAATGTTGAAATAGCCAACGATTTGGTACGGTATGATTCAGCCCTGTCACGATGCTACGTGTAAATCTTTACAGTTTGATTCAATTCATGCTCTATTTGTAGGGTACTAGTTAGTTGCAAGAAGAAATCCTGATATCATGAATGAATAACTGAAGGAAGGAACAGTGATGCTGCGTGTCACCTGCTCTCCCAGTGACGCGACTCTGTACGCTGCTGTCTGACGTGTTTTGCATAAATGATTTGCAGCAGCGTTTCTCCTCTTTCGGGCTCGTTTTGTGTGAGCGAGGCTGCAGGCGTCCAGCGAGAGCGTTGCAGGCGGAGAGGAAAGTTACTGGACACAGCAAAATATTTTAAAAAATGAAAGTTCAGGCAGATAATCTCTCAAATCTAGTTGGTCGTAAGTGCTTATATGAGTCTAAACATAGTGTTTTTCAGGGAAATCCTGCATATTATGCCTTTAAAAAAAATGAGGTTTATTGAATGTGTCATGTATTATAGTAAACACCAGTGGATCGCTGTGTGTCCCCACTTTCCCCAGTCTCTCCTTGCCTCATTCCCTCCTCTTTATTCCAGGCCCAAGGTCGGATATATGGGAAGCTGAAAGAGGAGAACTTCTTCACGGCGAAGGAGGAGGTCAAACTGGAGACGCACATCAAGGTTCCCTCAAGTGCAGCTGGCAGGGTCATCGGAAAAGGCGGCAAAACGGTCAGTTGATGAACCTGAACTGAGTTTTGGTCAAGGTCGGAAGAAAGAACTGCTTGCATTTACTTTAACTGTGTAGATTATGTACTGAATCTAGTTGCTTTTGAGTTGTAAAACTGCATTTTTACATTTTTAATCTCCTTAATTATCAGAAATTCGACAAAATTAACAGAAAAGAAGAAAGAGAGCTGTTCCTTGTTTACCTTTTATTTTATTTCTACTTAATACATGGAAGACTGTAGTTTGAACACTGCTCAGGAAAAACTCTTTAACAATAATCTCTTTAGTTTATTGATTATTTATATTTACGAACATTTTTACAGAAGTCAGTTATCAGTAACTGTGAGCTCCACACCAGTGATTACTGTACGTCAAACAGCAGCTTTCATCACAGGCTGTTTCAGTTTACCATCATGTGATACTCTGTCTGTCAGTGTGTTTTGTAATTGAGGCTCGAGGTGAAATTCAAAGCCAGATGATGATCTCAGTCTTTTTTTTTTTTTTTTTTTTCCTCCAGGTAAATGAGCTGCAGAACCTAACGAGTGCTGAGGTCATCGTACCGCGGGACCAAATGCCAGACGAGAACGACGAGGTCTTTGTGAAAATCAGTGGGCATTTCTTTGCCAGCCAGGTACGCAAAGTCATTATTATTAGACCGGAGAAGAGGGCTAAAAAACTCCCACCTGTGTGAGTGTAGGGGGTCTAATATTTGTAAACTAAAACCACAGATATAGAACCATGGACGCCTCATTGGCTGCTGCTGCATGTCTCAGCTGTGTGTCTGCACGTTGGCCGTATAGGAAAGATCAAGAACTGCTAGTAAACAATACAGTGTATTGACAGATGCAGACTTCACTACAAAATTGACTGTAACTCCCTTTGTTTTGTTTATTTTTTTGTTTTTTAACAAATCCCACATTGAATACTGTGGCTGTCCACAAGTATTTCATACAATCCCACTTCAAATAATCTGAACTATTCCTTTAATATGGAAACAAAGAAACTGAAAAGGAAAAGAGGAAAGGAAAGAAAAACAAACATGTTGCATATTGTCCATTATTTTCAAATAGACACCTTGTCATTATCAACACCTGGTCCTGTGTGTGACGTCTCTCCAACAGACTGCACAGAGGAAGATCCGGGAGATCATTCAGCAGGTCAAAGCGCAGGAACAGAAGCACCAGCAGGGCGCCGCCATGTCACCGCACCACTCCAAGTGACCAGCGGGGTGGCTCCAGCGGGCGCCAGCCAATGAATGTAGCCCTCCCAAACGGACAGAGACCTACCCAGACAAAGGCCAAGGCCAAGGGGGACATGCAGGGCAGACCAGCAGCACCGATCAAAACCAAAGAACTTCACTAGGGGGGAAACAAGTGAGAGCCAAAGGCTGAGGGCATTGTGTGCACTGCCAGCCCTGTTCAGAGAGCAGATAGAGTGGGAGAAACCGTACTGATATAATATAACAAAAAGACCAAAAAAAAATTCTAAAAGAAAGGTGGAAACTGTTGTCTTCACAGTTACAAAGGCAAACAGGAACTAGTGTGTCGCCCTGCATAATGTTATCTCTTAAGTTGGACTAACATAGGCCTAACAAACGGATAAAGCAACTGTATTAACACGAGAGTATACGAGGCGTTATGATTGATATTTTGGGTTAGAAAAATGAGAGCGAGTGACAATGGACACCTTCTCTCACGCAGAGTTTGAGATGATATTCATATTGCAAGATTAAATATCCTTAGCAGTATTAATACAGAGTAGAAAAATATATTGATACACCAGAGTATGCACTGTTATTTTTCTATCAAAATGACAGTCCGGCTCAGTGTCGTTTTTAATATTTTTGCTTGTTTCCAGAGATTGATTGGGCTGTGACAGCCACTTTAAAGCCGTTTCCTTTGTTTGTTCACATTATAGGCCACTGAAATCAAAAAAAAAAAAAAAAAAAAAAAAAGAAAAAAACCCCTATAATAAGTACATATGGTGAATGAGTCTTTGTAACAAGCCTGTGTGTGTGCCAACGCAAAAGATAACTTCCCTTTGAAATGTCTCTCACCATTCATATCTGATGCTACACTTATTTTTCTTTCTTTTCTGCTCATTTCTGCTTCACTTTCTCATCACTCTCTCTCATCTGGCATCATGTTTTTTTAATAGGATAAAATATTTGTTTTCTGTAGCCTTTTTGATAACATTGAACTGACTGCCACTTTCGCTCAACAGAGGTTAAATGCAACAGAGGGATTTATTTTAATTTTGTTTTACCAGTAAACTGGTATCACCCTCCCATGCTGTACAGTAGATTATACATTAATATATATATATATATATATATATATATATGGATATATCTATATATCTACGTTCATGCTTGTTGTCCTGATATTAAAGGACCAGTGTGTAGGATTTAGTGGCATCTAGAGGTGAACTTGCAGTTACTCAGAGCTGGAAAAAGATCTACATGTACATGGTCTACTGTAGGAGGGAAAAAAGCCCAGGATGCAGCAATGGCTTGTTTTGGTGGAACATTTGCACATCGGGCTGTAAGCTCTGGCATTAAAATGACTAAATCACTGCAAAAGAAAAGACAGCAGCTGCTAGCTTGTTTACCTACATGCCATCAGCATACCAGGCATTAATTTGACATTTTCAGCATGTAGGTTGCAGCTCTTGTTTCCTGGGGACTTTGAAAACGCAGATAGCGGATGCTGCAATGCCAACAGAAGGAAGTTGCCCAATGGCAGGCTTATACCCGCAAAGTGCATTTGGTGAGTCAGGTGAGACTGCAATCAACTTGTCTCACTCACCCTTTTCAATCATGTTGAAGAGCCGACAACGGCTGCAAAACTTCTTCAAAGGCCGTATCTAGAGCCAGCACTTGGTTTGTCCATTACTCGAGAAGCATAGTGGTGCAACATGGCGCCCTCCATGGAAAAGGACCTGTGCCATAGATGCATTACAATGAACTAGATATTATATGCAAAGATGGCGTCCATTCAGTCCATTGGGAGTGTCTTCCTTGGCGCACACACCAAAAAAGTTTTATAGTTTTATGACTTCCTGGTTAAACGGCCCACTGAATGTGCAGTAGTATTTCCTCCCTTGTTCCCCCGCCTGCAAGTTCTTGCTTGGCCCATAGACTTACATTGTGGTGACATCACAGATTTTTAAATTGCTTTTTTTGGGCCTGGTTAAGTTTTACGAATACAAAACCTCACAAAAAATATGATTCTTATTTTTAGGTGATTATACACTAATTGAAATGTTATGTATAATATTACATTCCATTTCTGCATTACTTTTTTTGTGTAGCCCAACCTCACAGATCACAGTTTGTCTAAGTGGGCGTTACGTAACACCAAACGAGAAGCTGAGATTGCTGACAGATTGACTTTGAGAAATCACACAGTTATCAAGAGTTACTGTCACTTGGTCAAACTGGTGTCTGTTTTATCAGAATTTAGGAGCAGATAATTGCATGACATCCAGTTTTTTTTTACCGCAGACAAGCAGGCCTCCAGATTTGTAATTTGGGATCACCAGCCTTTACAGGCACATACAGCTGTGTATGCATAACATACATGTAGCAGTGAAAATTTTATTCCATAATGCATATAATTTGGCCAAGTTGTAGCCTGCAGTACCAGTCAAAAGTTTGGACAACTTTTTATTCAGTGTTTTTTCTTTATTTTTATACATTGTAGATTAATTCTGGAGACAAAAAGATGCCTCTGCACTTGCAATCAAAGATTTAATAAAAATCTTGCAGAAGACAGCTCAAGTCTTGTTGCTTTTTATTGTCGACCCATGGTCTTCAACCCTTACAAGTGTGCAAAAGTTTTTTGCTCTTTGATATTTTAGATTAATCAAAGTAGTCACCTTTTGCTTTGATGACAGTTTTGCACACTGTTGGTATAATCTGAACCTTTTTTTTTTAATCAAAAATAAGGAAAAAACACTGAATGAGATGTTTGTCCAAACTTTTCACTGGTACTGCATATAAAGAGAAAAGTAAAGGGCCAAATACAGAGCCATGAGGCACTCCAACTTTCACTTCAGTAAATATTGATGTATTATTGTAGGAAATGCACTTATTCTGTCAGATAAGTAGGACCTTAACCCAGAGATGCCAATAAATCCCTGCAAATCTTACACACTGGACCTTTTAAAAAAACAAAAAAACAAATCAAAAGAATGTCTCTAAAGGCATCCTCCTTGACGATCAGAGCAAAAATTGATGTCTTAAAAATTTTTTTAAAAATTGTGCACCTTTGCTTGTTAAAAGGCGACCAGTCATTATGAATGTGCACCACCACACGCTCTACCTTATGAGGACGTCACGAGGGCCAATGCAGCACGAGAGCTGAGGGCCCGGAGAGGGGACGACAACAGGGGGGGTGGGGGGGGGTGGGAGGGTGCAGACTCATGGTGTGTGGAGTGGCAGTGAGGAAAAGTTTTGGGGGGGGTTATAGGGGATGGCAGGTGGGTGGGTGGCGGTTTATTGGGGGAGGCACTGTATGACCTGTGGTACACACACAACCGCAAACGTGACCGCAGCCGCGTTTGGCTTTAACCCTCTCTTGTCAGGGAGCTTTCTAAAACGGCATGACAGCTGTGAATGTACGACGTATGCAGCCTTTTTAGA
The DNA here is from genome assembly GCA_034769285.1 of Lutjanus argentimaculatus. Taxonomy (NCBI): domain Eukaryota; kingdom Metazoa; phylum Chordata; class Actinopteri; order Lutjaniformes; family Lutjanidae; genus Lutjanus; species Lutjanus argentimaculatus. The sequence goes on along the minus strand of JAWZSL010000019.1, from coordinate 680,436 downwards.
AGAATCACCCCTGCCGTGTCCAGCAGGCCGGGCCAGAGGCACAGACACACAGATTGTCATTCTCACTCTCCGCTTTTTAATCTTTCTTTTAACTTTTTTTTTTTCCTTTTTCCCTGTTTTTACATTTTTGGCGAGCTGGCCGACCGACCCCGCCCTGCGAGCACGCTGGACACGCAGGTCCTGGTGTCCCCTTTGTGCTTTACTTTGGAGACCGTGGAAGCTTGTTGCCTTAATTTGTCACCTTTCAGACATCACCACCCCATCATTAGCTTCATCTTCCAGACGCAAGGTTATTGCCAATACGCACAGCTTCCTCCGCGTGTGTGTGTATGTGTGTGTGCGCTTGCGTGTGCATGTGTGTGTGTATATATATATAAAAAGAGAGAGTAATATTTATGAATCTATTTTTTTCCTATTTTGTGATGAGAGCTATTGATAAGAAACAAAAAGAAAAACAAAGTCCTTTTCTTTTTTTCCTCAGTGGGACACTGCCATATTGTTTTGAAGGGAAGTGTTTATTTTCTTGAAAACTAGACTATGAATAATAATATAAATAAAAACCTGAAAAAATAGGAGAACAGTAAAGTGAACCACCGCGTTAACTTTGGTCAGGATGTGAACAGTGCGCATGTCAGTATTGTGATCTACCTCAGGCTTCAGGGTACCTCAGTCCAATCTTTCATTTCCCCTTTTTCCACATTTTGTATGCCTTGTTAACTGATCATTTTGAGCGTTTTTAATTTTCTTTTTTAATGATAAAAAAAAAGAACAAGAGAAAAGATCTACAGTAATCTCTAAACTCTTCAGGTCCAGCCGACTAGTGAAACTTTGTAAAACCATAGTCAACTCTGTTGGACTGTCTTTGCCTGGACGCCATACAACCTCTTAACGATAACACGTCAGAGGATTTTCCAAGTCGAGTTTTTTTCTGCTAGAAAGGAATGAAGAGCAGGATCTAGGGGGTACATGCCTGCCCGAAGTGGTTCTGAATGTGGATGTTGTGTACTGATTTCACCCTCAAAGAAAAGAAAATCAGTTGATAGAAACAGAAAACTAACCAACTGTACCTCCTGTTTTTCCCAACTGTACCTCCAGGTTTTTTTCTTAGACTTTAAAAAAAACAACAACAATGAAGTTTATTCACTTGTGAAATAGAAAAAAAAAAAAAAAAAAAGAATTTTATAACAACCCAATTCAATCGTACCAGCTCTGTTTGATAACAGCTTACTCTGGGGTTGATTTGAAGAAAAGCTGCAAAAATACACTGACAGGACTCTTGAACATGGTGTAAAACCCTAGTCTTCTGTGTAGAATGTAGAGCAACTCTAGTCTAGTCGTTGAAATGTCACTGTGTACGACAAGATAACTGTATATCTGTAAACATGTACAATAGAGTCACACAATACAGTAAATGCATCGTTTCCTGTCTCTCTATAACACTTACCAGTCTGCACCTGCGTTGTGAGAGATGGTGGGAGACGTTTAGAGCGTCACAGCTTCCCTCAAAACGGACCTCTGAACTGTTTTCTCACCAATCTACCGAATTTATTTTAAATTTTTTTTTTTTTTTGTTGTTGTGCTGTACATTTCAGAATTACCTCTCAGAATCCAAGGCTGACTTTTAGTTACTAAAAACCGATGTAGGGCAAAAGAATTAAAATAAATGAATGATATAGTGAAAGTTAGTGTTTGTCTTTGGAGTTCTTTTAATTGTTGAGAGCTGATTTTTTTTTTTTTTTTTTTTTTTTTATTGGAGGGCAGACTTTTGTCATCAGATGAGGTGGATCATCTTTTTCGTCCCAGTGAACACAGACTAGCAGTGCTAAAAAAAAAAAAAAAAAAAAAAAAAAAATTTTAATTAATTACATAAAAGGTCTATCAAAACTCACACAATGCCTGAGGCTCACTCAGCGAGCCTCCCCCACAGCCGGTACAGTACCTCATACTGATGATGATAGCTCAGCAGACCTGATTGAAAATACCCTGACCTTACCCCACACGAATGCAGTACGGTGCTTCTTACTCGAGCGCATGACTCCTGTGGTGGTCTTCTTCACTGTTACTAGGGTATAACGGCTTTTCACAGTAGCACTGGAAGTTGTAGTTTGTCACTCATGGTTTGTTTGACTGTCAGGAGTAGATTTTTTTTTTTTTTAGAGAAGTTTTTGAAGTTGAGGCTCTTTTCTTGCATGGCGGAGGGCTCTCCAGCAGACCTCTGTCTCTCTTGTGTTTTTGGCTCTTTACACAGTGAAGTGCAGGTTTCCCCTCCGGGGCTGGTTCGGTTTCGCCGTGGTGCGTCACGGTTGAGGTTAAGCCAACCGCTATCTGAGGCCGAAACTTGTCGAGATGATAGTTTTTATTTTACTTCCAAGGATTTGGTGTTTTCTAGGTTTTGTGGGGTGTTGCTAGACATTAATAATCAGTACCAGAGAACAATTACACACATCACTGAGGGTGTACTGTGTTGTTAGTCATATCACATGGTGGTGGGTTAGTTTAGGCTTTTTTTTTTTTTTTTTTTCTGTTGATCTGGTTTTCTCGTCATTTACACTGATTTAATAATGTAGTCTGGAGCATTAGCTGGGATTCTTTGCTTTAATACTCATTCCTTTTAGATCACTACCAATAATACTAGTCGTTAAATTGTGGTTGAAAAAAAAAATATCCTAGCTAGAATTTTGAACAGATTTGTGCAGAAGAGGGTTAAGGCCACATGTGAAAAATATTTATTTGAGTTAGGACATTTATTCAAGTTAGGGTCACTTCTGAGATTAAAGTGGGAATTCTGTGGGGAAAAAAGTCAGACTTTTGAGTTTAAAGTTGAAATTTTATGGAAAAAGTTGGAATTCTCTGAGAAAAAAAAAATTGGTAATCTGAAAATAGTCAGCATACTGAGTTTAATGTCAGAATTCTGAGTTTAAAGTTGGAATTCCGAGGTTTAAGTCGAAATTCTGCGAAAAAAAAAAAAAGTTGGATTCTGAAAATGAAGATACAATTCTTGGTTTAAAGTTGGAATTCTGAGAATAAAGTCAAAATCATGAAATTAGATCCTGGGTTTAGTCAGAATGAGGAGTTTAAAGTTGGAATTCTGAGGTTAAAGTCGGAATTTGTGAAAAAAAGTCGGAATTCTGTGGAAAAAAAGCTGGAATTCTGAGAATACAGTTGGAATGCTTGGTTTAAAATTGGACTTTTGAGAATAAAGTCAAAACCCTGAGATCAGATCCTGAGTTTAGTCAGAATTCTGAGTTTAAAGTCAAATTTTCCAAGGATAAAGTAGATATTTTGTGAAAAAAATGTTGGAAAATATTATGAGAATAAATTTGGAATTCTGGGTTTAGAGTTGTACTTTTGAGAATAACATAAAAGTCCTGAGATTAGATTCTGAGTATAGTCAGAATTCTGAGGTTAAAGTTGGAATTCTGTGGGGAAAAAAATGAGGAATTCTGGGAGTAAAGTTGGTATTCTGGGTTTAAAGATGAACTTTTGAGAATAAAGTCAAAATTCTGAGTTTAGTCAGAATTATGAGGGGGGAAAAGACTCAAAAAAAGACTTTTGGGAATAAAAATCAGAGTTCTCACTTTAAACTCAGAACTCAAATATATTTTTCACATGTCGTCCTGATCATCCTCAGTAGATTTGGGAAACAGAATGGCAAAACAAATGGATCTGTGACATGCAAAGAAGGAGGTATGACAGAGTATCCAGGTCTGATTAATAAACAAAAGCCGATAACGAAACATGTTCTGCCGTTGGGACTGAACAGAAAAGAGGGCATTCAAACAACCATCCAAACAATTACGGATTAGCTGAGGAAGGATTTAGTTAAGTCGGGTCGGATGTATGCAGAGCCACAGCAGTGTTTTTTGTCCTGTCTTGTTGTTCAATGAGAAAACACAAAGCATTGCATGAGACTGTTGTAGGCGATCCAGTATGTACTACACTTCATTATAGCACTAGACTTTCAGTAGTGGTTTTACATGGATCCATTTCTTAACTGCATTTCACCATTTGGGAGATTCCTTTTGTTTCCTCAGTAGGTCACAACCCTCAAGTCCTACATTTCCCACGGGCCAAAAGGTCCCAAACACCTCAAGGTAATCGGTGACTGTGCGCTGGACAGACATATGATCCATTTTTAGTACATCTCGTGGATCCATGCCTTTCTGGTGACAGCCATGCTGTTGTTTTGAGTTGTGAGTGAACTGTATTGCTGAGCAACCTGGATCTGAGCAATAAAGAATATTTGAAAAAAAAAAAAAAAAAGCTGTTTTTCACATTTACTGTTGTTTTTTTTTTAATTTCAACATTTTTTTCACCTCTGAAATAAAGGCGTCACATCATTTGTGATCTGACAAACCACAAATTACATCACACTCAACAGAATTTACATCTTTGAAGAAACCAGAAGATGACATAACTTTTTACACCTTAACCCATATGATTAAAGGACAGTTCACCCAAAAATCAACAATATATATTTTTGCTCTGGTCTGTAGTGCTGTTTATCCCTCTAGATTGTTTTGGTCTTTCTATGGTAGAAAGAAAATATTCTAAAAAAAAAAAAAAAGGCCTCTATCTCCAAAACTCACGCAGACCAGAGGAAAAATATGTATTTTTGTTTTTCTGGTGAACTATCCCTTTAAAGAGTCTTAAAATAACACTTCGCACAGCGTCGACGCTGTTGGACCAATACTGTACAGAAGACACATTTACCGTGAAAAGAAGCAGCAAAGACGAAGATTTCAAAGCAACATTAAGGCTCGATGTAAGAGAGGTCTCACACTGCCTGGATTAAAGTGTAATTCCGTCTTTTTTTTCAATCTGGGCCCTTTTTTAAAAACATAATTTTAGGTCTAAATGGCTTATAGGTGCAAAAGTTTGGGAATTTGTTCAGTAGACTGCCTCAGTCGCAACCCGTTAAAACAGTGGATCGGATCGGAGAATATAACGAACAAATTTACTCTTATTTTTGTGTGTATCCACGTTTTGTTCTTGTTTTGTTAGTATCCACTGATTTCTGGGATTCACCAGTGTTTTCTTATTTTTATTCTGCTCTTTGATAACAGAAACACATCTCAGTCCACTAAATGTTTGTCCAACACAATGAAATTGGTTTAAAAAAAAAAAAAAAAAAAAAGTATAATTATTTTTTATAGTAATGGCATCAGGGCAGAACAGATTTGGATAGTTAGGAATGTTTGGTGCATCTGGAGTTAAAAAATAAAAGACACAGTTTAAGAGAATGTTGCTGCACTGGGCACATTAACACAAACTATCAGATGAAGGCAGCAGAAGAACTCCTGTGTTCTGTGAGGCAGCTTTGAAGAGACCAGTATAAGGATTACGCTGCAGCCTGTTTTGCAGCTGCCAGCTGAGATGATCAATGTACCAATTCCAAAGCTCTTTGCACCCATCAGTCATTTAAAAATAAATAAAAAATAGGGCCAAGGTTTAAAAATACTGGAACTACCCTTTAACTGCACATTCACTTTCAGATGAGAATCCAGCTGAACAGATAAAGTGTCATAAAACAGATTTAAATTTATTAATTAAAGTCTGAATTCATTTCAACTTGTTAATCAAAAATGACTCCTGAACACTTTGAAGCCAAATCCTGGTGTCTGGATTACAGACTTAAAAACACTTTGAGTTCAAACAGAGTTGAAAAATAGTACAAACTGTACAGTTAATGCAGAAAACTGCAAAATGCGATTGTCAAACAAGAAAAATATAACATAAAGTTGTATAATATAAGATGCAAACATAATTTGTATTTCAAGGTACAAATGAAATAATTCACACAAACATCTGAACCATCAGCCACTACAAACATGGGAACGCTGTTAGATTTACGTTAACCTTCGCACATGTCCATGTTGGAGGTAGATGGTTTTTTCTTTTTTGTTTTAGATTATTTTTGGGGGCATTTTAGCCTTTATAGGACAGTTTGATGGCAGTGAGTCAGACAGGAAACGTGGGGAGAAAGAAAGACGAGTACGACATGCGACAAAGGTCAAAGTAGGTTCACAATTTCAATATCAAATCGACAATCAATCGAAACAAGCTTTAAATTTTCTCCCAGTATTTGATTTTTTTTTCTCCACCCCGCCTACTTGCGGCATCCAGTGCACGTCCGAAGTAAAAGACGGCACTTCAAAGATGACACAGCGGAGCTTACCTGCCGTTATGCCACACTAGATACCACACAGATTAACAGACGCCTTTTCTTTTTTTAAGGATCTGAAAATGCCTGTTGATGATCTGCTGATCTTCAAAAATCAAGACTCGATAGTCTAACAATGGCATAACTGCAAATAAAGTGCAAAAAAAGAATGCTGAATGGAAAAATCAAATCCAATTATGACCTTTAAATCAAAAGTCAAATTGAATTGGGGATTTAAAGATTTGTGAATCCCTAAAAGGTCCCTGTTTTGAACTGAACTGGCGACGCCGCGGTCATGTGGCGTGGGTAGTAACCATTCGGCTACCAAGGCGCTCCTTGGAGGTAGAAGTTTGACTGCATGACAGGCACTTAAAACACCAGCTGTTTACATTGAAGCAGTTATTATCAGAGCAACGAGTTTCCTCAAAATCCTTCCCTCTCTTCATATGACGACTGTACATTCATACATCTATTTACATAAACTGTGTCCACACAAGCTGTGGCACAGAAACACCAACGTTTGGTAACACAAAATACTTGGCTTCAAGTCTGACTGTACCAGTCTTATTTGAATTCTGTCTCCTGGCAGCTCCAGAAACATAAAGCGCTTGAAATCTCTTCACGTGTGCACTGAGTTTTTCTTTAGAGTCACCACACAGAGGGCACCAAAGCGCCAAGAAAAACAAACTCACTCCCAGAACAAATCACTGGACCTTCTTTTCTGCAATGAGCCCGTTCTGTGACTGGAGTCCAGTTTGAGACGCCTCTGACTGAAGCGCCGGATGAGGGCGCCGGGCAGCAGAGCCATGCAGGCGATGGCAAGCAGCTGCAGCAGCCTTTCCCAGGAGAACAAGTCATCCAGCGACGACACCTCAGACAGCATGACGCCCGTCTGGACGCAGATGAAGTTGTACGGCAGGAGGCCTGCAGAAGAATCACAATTTCATTCAGCAGATGCAGGTACGTCTGACAGCTGATACAACAGAAGCAAGGATCTAATCAAGAGAGAAAAACATGAGTAAGTGCCATAATGCAAAGTTCAAGTCTGACAGGACTTTGGTGCCGACAGGCAGTGAAAGAGGCAACGCACAGACGGCACAGGATGCTTAGGAAATATTTTATGCAGTCAATCAAGTGCAGAGGTGTTCATGAAAGAGCTGCTCTTTAGTCTTTTATTTAAGACTGAGAGAAACTCGTTCCACCACCGGGGAACTACAACTGCTAGACTTCAGTGTAAGACCTGAATGAGGGAGTTCAGGTAGGTGGGAGCTGATCAACTTGCTGTTTTGTTGGTGAGCAGCAGCTGGAGGCCAGTGGAGTGAAACAGAAATGTCACCACATTCTGGATCATCTGCAGAGGTTTGAACGTCATGCAGGGAGGCCTGACGGTAAGGAACTGTAGAAGTCGATGTGTGTGTTCAGACAGCACATCAAGAACCAAACTGTAGCTGCAGCTTTATAGGGGAGAGGCGTCTTAAATGTAACGTGTTACTGTTGTAACGCGCTTGTTTTCCTCTGCTGTGTCAATGTCATCACTGAGAACAGGATTTGTAAATTCTGCAGCGAATGGCACCTGGAAAACTGGTTTAGCAGAAAGTAAGTATAAATTAAGATCAAGGGTAAAGAGTATTTTTCAAATTGTGTTTTGTATGTTTGTGGCTAAAAGTCCACAGGGTTGTCTGCATGTACCTGTTCATCAGTTAACATAGTTTTCACTTGTCATGCATGCTAGGCTGGGATGTCATTTATAAACGTGGCTTAAGCACAAAAGAAGGCGTACGCCACTTTCTATGCAAATTTTACAGTTTCTTAAAAACAAACTTCAACAAACATGTTTGATTCTCTGGAGTGACTGCATACACAAAAACATGATTTAGGATAATAAAAAGTTGTCTAGGAGAGAAAAAAAACTCAAATATGCTCTACAGTTATTTAACAATACTTGCATGTAGTAAAATGTGTTCTCAAACTAAAATGGTAAACAAGAGGGCAAATTAAAATTTTTCCACATCTCAGTCAAGCACATTTGAGTGAATAATTTCATATATTGGTATTTATTTTTTTATGGGTTTTGGTTTGTTCTGTCTCTGTGTTTAAATGTGTGGAGTTGATAATCTGTGAGGAGCTGGACGAGGCCGCTGCTGGAGGGTTAAGACGCAGACAGTGGAGGTGTGGTGGAGGTGCCGGGTGCTCACAGCTGCAGCACCACCAACCCGCTGAAACGCCGACAAAACAAACAGAAACTGTTTTTGTTTTTTATAAATAAATGTTTTAGTGCATTTTGTGTACTTACATCTCAAACAAGGGAATACACATTATGCAGGCTACCCGAGTTATCTGATACGCACAGTTTTATAAAACTGGACTGGTCTGTGAGGAACGCCAAAGCATGTGCGCAACCAGCGTCTCATCTGTATCACATTATTATTCCAGGGGTCAGGGTCTCCCCAAAAAGCAGGAGTACCGGCCAAAAGACTACTTTGTGTTCAGTCAGATGTCATTCAATCATATTCACACTCAGATCAGGGTCATATAGTATTTTATATTTGTAACTGTCAAAAAGGAAGGACACAAACGTGCTAACTGGCACATCTGGTAAGTTTTAATAACATCATGTTTTATACATTATCATGTCACATTCTAAAAAACAGTTTCTTGACTGAAATGTTGTTGATTCGCCATGAAAACTATTTGTTTAACGCTGTTTTTGTGTTACAACCGCAGCTCACACTGTTACAACTAACATCGAACAACAGGTATTTTCAGTTTTAATTCCTCACGACTCGTTTTCACTATTGAAAAAGTGCTTTGTGATATCAGACACATGGAGGTTGTATTAAATATGTAGGTACGAAGTGAAACATTGTGGCAACTCTCCCCTAGTTTAAATCTAAAAGCAGGTAATAAACACGGCTGCATAGCAGCGATGCATTAGGTCGTATGTTTGAACATTTTGGCAGCTATAAAACAGATCTGACAATCTGCACTTTAAAACATAAATTGCTATGTGCTGCTTTGAAACTCACTAAAAAATGTCACAGTCACACATTGAAACTAACTGTGTGACAGAAGGACATTAACTGGCATGAAACCTCTCATGACAAAACCATTTAATTGGCCTTTTCATTACTGATCAAGATGACTGTGACGTCCTTTTTCTTTACATGACTTATCTGAGGGGGAAACAAGACATGAAAATAATGTGTTTGTTTGATGCTTGATGTACTGTACGGAAAGTGTGTCAGCGGCACACTGACGAGCCGTCAATCAGCTGATCCATGTGTGACTTACCAATGAAGACCGAGGAGAAGAAGAAGGTGATGGGGATGTTGACGATCGGGGCGGACATGTTCAGAAACCAGTTAGGAGTCATCGGAAAGAATCTCAGGAAGAGCAGGAAGAAGAACAGACAGTCCTGGTTCTCCTCAACCTGGAGATGAAGGTGAGATGTTAAAATATATGAAGGGACAGTAAATGCAAGTTTCTTTTTGTTTCATTTCTTGCAGGAAAACACAATGGGAACCCCAGTATTTAGCCTTAGCCGTTTTCAAATTTAATTATAATGACACAGTCAATGATTTAAAAAAAATATATATATATTTGGCAGTTGAAGATATGACAGGAAGGGAGGGGGTGGAGTGGAGGAATGAAAATGCAGCAAAGGGCCGCAGACGGGAGTCGAACCCACACCCGCTGCAGAGGACTCACAACCTCAGTACATGGGGCAAGCACTCTATCAACTGAGCTACCAGGCCGCTAAAAATGAATATTTTACAAATATTTTTCTAAGGTTATGTTCGTGGGGAAAAACTATACCCCTTTCTTTCAAAACGTAAACAAGAAACAGGAATTCTTCTTTCCAGGATGTCTGAAATTTACTTGATATCTTTCTGCTCCCCAGGTGTCATAAATTGGGAGAAATAGACCCAGGGAGGAAACCAGGAGAGGGCAATGAAAAACGTGAGTCTCCTGGGAAAATTGGGATGGTTGGCAAGTAAACACACTGACTATTGATAAGTAGTATCTCATGTAACCCCACTTCAAATAATCCAAACTATCTATATATAAGTGTGTATGTTGTTGAGCTGTGTACATGGTGTCACAGATTTACCTTCCTCTGTAGCATGGAGACTTTGTCAGGAAAGAGGTTAACGATGTAGCGTTTCCCAAAGGCCTGGGACAGGAGGTAGCACATGGTGGAGCCCACAGTGGTGAGCACACAGGCGAGCAGCAGTCCTTCATACGGTCCAAATATAGCTCCTGCTAGAATGTTCTGCACAATGACAAGTGGAGAAGAAGGCCTGTGTTACCAGACATTGTTAACGTAAGTGTAACGAGCAGCTCTGACACACAGCTCTACTGTATCTCTTCTTGTGTAACGAGAAATAATCTGATCTAACAGTGGTTTTATGTGTGAGATGTTGGGTGACAGTCCCTTTAACCAGCATGTGGTGTGTGGTTGAGGCCTCTCCTCTGTGCTGCACTCTCAGTTGTGCAGATTAAACTGACGTGAGGGGGGAAGAAAAACTGTCACAGAAGTCCAGCATGGCTGACACATGAAAGCAAGTCTGACATCACTTTGTTGTTCCAACTAGCTGAGTATTTTTATCCTCTGCAGTGTGTCTTTAAAGGAGAGACTCAAGCTGCGTGTGGTTCACATGCAGGTCAAATGTAAAGCCAAGCAAGCAAAAATGCTGTGACAAAGTCTCACCCTTAAAGATGAAATAAACTGCTTTAATCATTTTTAACAGACCCAACATAAGAAATCTCATGTCCATTGTCTTTGCCTGTTCACAGTGTCTGCCAGCATCAGTACAGAGAACATTTAAAACTATTTTTAACTTACCAGGAACGAGGATCCAGGAATGGCGAAGGACTGCTTGTAGAGATATGCACTACAGAAGAGCAGCAGGACGTATCCAGTGTGCTCCGTCTTGTAGAACTGCAACAGCTCAGCCAGTTCTCGCAGCTCCTCCAAGTCTGAGGGGAACTTCAACCTGCGAGAACATCCGCACTCGAGTTAGTCACAGAAAGAGGGAACCAGACGTGGTTAGGAAAATAAAGACAAAAGACATCGTTATCAGAAATATGTCAATATTGACACATATTGTCTGCTAATTAATACAAAATCATACAGTCTGCCCGTTCATATTGGAACAGGTAAAATAAAGCAAGATGATATTTGGAGTTTAAACCTTTTTTCGATATATTTGTTTAGGTCTCCATTGTTTACTAGAGCTAAAACTAGTTGATTAATCATTGTGTAGATAATTTACGTTTAGTGGGACAGTTAAACTGAACACTGAAAAAAATCATGATTATGTGACTGTGTAGTCCAGAGCCTCTTTACAGCACCACAGTACCAAAAAATGTTGTGCCCTTGCTGACAGAAAATTAATCAGATAATCAATTTATCATATAAGGAATTTTTTAAGAGCAAAACAGTAAAAACTCTCACGTTCCTCACTGGACAGTTCTTTTTTTTTTATTAGGTTTTATAGTATGCTTCACAATTAATCATTTAATGGAGAAAATAATAATACATTTTCTTTGTACTGGGCTTTAAAATGTACTCAATGACACTTAACATGGCAGAGAGCAAAAAAAGACTAAAACAGAAACAGTAAAGACAATGTCAGCGTAAATGCAACTAGAAATAAAATAGTTTATAACTAATTAAGATCGGTGGAACAACTGCTGCGCACACACATAAATGAAGATTTATTACAGTTTTGTCTGACAAGTTGTTTGCTTTGTTTAATATGAGCAAAACAATCTCTCTTCTCCATTTAAAATCACCAGCACCTGAACAATTTGAGTTTTTGTTGTAGTTTGTCAATTCACCCAAATGAATCCATTATTATGTTTATTGTATTTAACAAGAGAAAATGCGTATTAACAAGAGTACTTCACTCCATCAAGTAAATGCGCCAGATTTAAGCCATGCAGGCTGCAGTCCCTGTCAGGATGATGGCATATAAAACAAACATTTAAAAACAAACAAAAAAACAAACAAACAAACAAACAGTAACACAATAACAGAACTATGTAACATAAGACATTGAAGAAAACACTGTAAAAAAAAAAAACACATAAGACCACGACTGTTAAACAATTATAAGGCTGAAGCTCAGTCACCTGCTGGGCTCCTCGGAGCTGTCAGCGGGCTGCTGCTCGGTCTCCTCCGCCGTCTCCACATGTTCCGTGTCGGCAGCAGCTGGAGCAGCTGGAGCAGGAGGACGCGTGCGCGGTCCCGCCGGAAGGTACAGAGACAGTGAATACAGGTAGAAGCTGGCTGCGACAACAACACAGATCAGTCCGATAAGTGAGCGCATATTCCTCACTTTGAGTGGCCTGAACCCGGCTTCACTTCTTTGTTGTCTGTTTGAGTTGAGCTCCACAGAGAGGAACAACAATGGCCAACCGCTGCTTCTTCTTCGTCTCTGTCTGCTTCTTCTTCTTCTTCTCCTTCTTTTTTTCCGGCAGACTGGGCGCTGTTTTGTGCTCTGCTGCCCCCACCGATGTCAGGACGTCACTGCGGCATTCAACCTCTGAGGTCTGTTGACAAATGTCTCATCCAATGTCAAAATGAAGACAGGAGGGAGGTAAACAGGCATTCAGCACAGTTTACAAAGATTATTTCAACTTTATAAAAATGGTAAAACAATGAATATCAAACAAGCATTTGCACTGAAGACAGTAGGCTAATTCTGATTTAATGCATGTTTATGACATGCTTTTATCATCTTTTTAAGTTTAATTAATGCGCAGGCTAGAATTAATTATAATAGTCAATATGTCAAAATAATTGTAAGACACCTAGTTGGACTTTTTTTTTTTTTTTAAACAAATTTTATCGTTTTTCAGCAGAAACACAAAAACTTACATTTTGCCATCATGTCAATAACAGAAATAGGTAAAATGAAAAAATAATAAAAAAAATAAATAAAAAATGCCATCCATCTGTTTTCAACAGGTAAATTGGCTTCCAGTTGACTGCCCGCCCTCCACCCTCACAGCATAGACAGAAGCCCCTTCCCATATTGCTCTGCATACACACACAACATCCACTAATGTAGTCACAGCCACACCGACATCCTACAGAGTGAGCAGTGACACATCAAAGCAAGCATGAAACAGTAAAATATGGTAGTGTGTAAGTGCCACACTGCAAAGGAAGACACTTATGGATTCATCACAGGTGGGCGTGACCATTGTAGAGAAGACTGGCCCCTCATGACTAACTGAGACAATTCGTCAGGTAAATAGTTAAGCAGAGGAGCCCACATTTCATTAAAGGACCTCTCATTACCCTTCACCCTAGTTGGACTTAAAAGAAACAATGTGCTCAGATCACAATTAGATCACTTGAAGAATGGTGCTGGATCCTTAATGAAGTTATAAATAGATAAATAAATAGGCCTAAATAAATAAAGACAGGACAGTTGTCCAACTTGACTTTTTAATGGGATAGTTCACCCAAAAATGAAAATTATCTACTCACCTTCATGCTGATTTAAGGTCGGGATTATTTTTTTAGTCCACAAAACCCTGCTGGAGTTTCACAGGAAAACAGTGTTACAGAAGCTACCAAACAATGGAAGTGAATGGTGACCAGGTTTCAAATGGAAAAAAAAAACCAACAGAATAAAAACATAAAATGCCTCCATACTGCTCGTCTGATATAATTCAAGTCTCCTAAAGTCCTGACATGTCGTTTGCACACCGCCACAACACAACACACACACACACAGTTCAGACAGTGTGCATGTGCATGTGAACATGACCCCAAGCTGAGGATCTACAGTGAAGATTCAGGCTAAAAACATGGTGTAAATAACTTTTTTTTAGTCATTTTGACATGCCGAAACTTTTGGAGACTTGAATTACACCAGATGAGCAGTGTTTTTTGTTGTTGTTGTTTTTGTTTTTTTATGTTATTTTTTTCCATTTGAAAACTGGTCACCATTCACTTCCATTATTTGGGAGATTCTGCAACACTGTTTTCCTGTGAAACTCCAGCAGTGTTTTGTGGACTAATAAACCCGACCTTCAATTGGCATGAGGGTGAGAAGATAATGACTGAATTTTCATATTTGGATGAACTATCGTGAGAGGTTTCATGCCAATTAATATGTCCTTCTGTCACTAAGTATAAATTTCCATATTCAACAAATGGCTCCACTAGACAAAACAATGTCAAATGAGGTACAATGACTGCCATGAATTAATGAATTAAATATCCCTGAATACATTTTTAATTGAATAAATTCTTAATGGCAATTAATTGATTAACGACTAATCATTAACATCATTACTCCAAATGTGTGCTGCTGCAGCGTTTTGTTTTCGGTCTGTATGTCCTGGTTTTCATTCGTTCATCCTGTTTGCAATCAGATGACCTGATTGGCTTCTAAAATGCAGACAAAAGGTTATTAATATAATCCAAACTGTGCTCAGCACTTCAACTATGATTTTAAAAGTAACAAAGTGGATTACACCTTGTAAAGCATACTTAAGTGCGAGTAAAAGGACAGACTTGAAAATCTACTCGTGAAAGTACAAGCATCCACAAAAAAAAAACTACTTAATGACAGTAATTTGAGTGTTTGTAATTACTTACTTCCACCCTGCCAGTCTGAGATTTAGTTTTGCAGTTCGCCTCGCCGCCACACGGGGGCGGTAACACACCGGGTGGTTCCCATCAGCCGCCAACAGGAGACAGTAAGTGAAGCGACGAAGAAGACGGTTTGCAAACACGAATGGCTTCATGGAGCAAAAACTGTGTTAAAGGTTAATGTGGTCCTGCCAACAGTCAAAGAAGTTACAAAGTTCAGTCCTCACACTGTTCAGAAGTGGGACATTTTGTCGTGTCGGATCAACGCGCTCGATGATGGCTCAGCTCACTCGTGTTTCGGGATCTATTGGTTTGATTACCCTCCAGAATCTACCTGTTAACGCGCTCAGGTGAGCCCACGCGTTTGTCTTTATACGCGCATATCCTGCGAGCAGACAGTTTAATGCAAATCTATATGCTGGGAGCCTGTTATAAAAGCATTAGTGATGCAGCAGCTGTAACAAACCTGCAAGAAAAAGGTGCAAACGAGTTCACTTTGTGCACGAGAGAAATGTTTTTACTCCACTGCATTCATCTGCCGCAGGTACTGTGCGCACATTAAGATTTTGCATTAAAAAAAAAAATCTTATAAACTGTGATGCGTTGTTGTAGATTTAACAATATATAAAGTAGTTAAAGTTAGCTCCCCCTTTACCTGCAACAATTTAATGTTGCTGCTGCGTGGAAATGAATCAACAATAATAATAAACTGTCATAATGTTGTTATGAAAATAATTTTGCTTCATAATCAGAACTTTTGATATTTTAAGGCAGAGACAGACCCATGTGTTGGTAGGCTGATACTGATCTAGCACAGCTTTATTGCTCTGTATCAGCATATATGATTTTTTGATTTGGTTTTGTTTAGCAGGCAGCATTTTATGTATATTTGATTCATTTCAGTGCAAGTTATGTTTTTATTCATAGCTATTTATGATAATTAAAGTGACCAGTGAAGGCGATCAAACCAGACTGATAAAACAGTTTGCTGATATTTTCAGGCCGATATTGCTGCTATATTGGTATCTGTGAATATGTTGTCCAGTTTGAAAAGTTTTTGGTTTTGTCTGTTTTTGTGTGTTACTTTTAAACAGAACAAAGATTTTTTTTAATTTATTTTTTTTAGTTTTATAGGTATAATTTTATGTATATTTCATCCTTTTTCTGTTTTTAATTTTTTTGAGGAGGCACAATTTCATCCTTTTTCTTGATTCAAGTTTAATAATTAGATTTTTTTAAATTCTATTTGTGTTTTTTTTCTTATTTAGAGTCATTTACAATTAAAACGCAGGTGAAAGTTTACTGTTTCAGTGCCCTGAGGTTATTTTTGGACAATAAGGTTATTGTTGAACTGTAACACTTCGATATATATTTGCCAATATATCAATATCAGAATTGCTTTATTCTTTAATATCATTACAGGCATTGACCCCAAAAATCCAGTATCAGTCGGCCCCTAGAAAGTTTACAGTTTCCCCGATGTAATTTTGGATTTTAAATAAAGAAAATCAGCCGATATATTGATACTGGAATTTTTTTACTTGCTAATATTAGTATCAGCCCCAAAAATCCAGCATCGGCTAGACTCTACCTTAAGTCCTGTACGTTCACTGAGGTAAACTTTTGAATGCAGGACTTGTAATAAAGTGTTATTGTACATAAAAACACACATTGATCTGCTGCTCAGTGAGCAGGTGCAGTTTTTAGGTTAGCAGTGTTGCTCAAGAGCGCTTCAGCTGAGGTAAAGAGGGAGGAGCACTGTATCTCACAAAGATTTAATACGTTATTTATGCCTCCACTGCCCCATTTTACAGAAACATGTTCCATGTATAATGTGTGTCACTTTGTAAATAATGCACATCTGCTGAATTTAAGATTCCAGCTGGACTTTTTAAGACCCGTTAGTTTAAGATGATTTTTATCAAAACTGACCATGAGTCATTCAAGGATGGAACCATAGAAAGTAAGCGGAAGGTAATTATTAATTTTCACCATTTTCAGAAGAAATTGTTTTTTAAGCTTGTTTATATTGTGCTCTGTCCAGCTTTCTCTTCTATCTAAATATTATTGTTAAATTTAAGGAGAACAGCTGTAGCAGAGAGCTCTGAACGGGCTTTTATGTCTCGCTAATTTGAAGGGAAAACTTCAACAAAATTGTAAATGCAGTGTCATGTAAAAAATATGTTTGTTTGTTTTTTTAAATGCAGTGCGGCAGTGAGGCAGGGCATCGTCGACACGGTGCAGAGAGCGCTCAGTGACCCGAAGGTGACGTCTCTGGTCATCTGTGGCCAGAATGGAGTCTTCTGTGGGGGTATGGACACGTTCTCTTTTCCTTCTCTGTTTCATCTAACTTCACTGTGTCGTCATTGTGCCCTTTTGACAGACATAAGGTTTTTGAAAATCTTTTGAAAAAGCACAACTTCATGACGTTCTCGTTGCTGAATTGATCTTCTAGACATAGAACATTTTAAGCATGTTCTTATTTTTGGTGCCACAAATATATTAAAATAGTTTTTTACTGCACTACTGTCAAATGTTATACAACAAACGTTCCCTAATTAAACTAATGAAAAAAAATACTTGAGCACTGCAACTGGTCCTGAGCAATGCCAGGGCTCAACAATAAGGACTGCCCGCAAGTAAAATGTCATGTTGGGCTCGTAAATCCAGCAACTCTCTTGCCCGACCGGCAAGTGGTAAAAAAGAATCAAACTGTTAAAGTATTTTGATTATTGATTAGGGCTGAATGTTTTTGAAAAAATAATTAATTGAGATTATTCTGACTGATATCGCAATTCTGATATGATTTCAATATTAAAGGGAATAATTATTTTATACCGTTATCCCCATTTGAATTAAAAAACACATTAAAACGGTTATGGTGTGATTTTGCAGGGATCTCTGTCAAACAAAGATTTTTTCTTTAGTCTGTAGAATATGATGTGTCGTCTCTGCACACATTTTTCCTGACAAATGCTGCGCGTCCCGTGATTGGAAAATTGCAGTAGGTTACATTGTGATTTCGTTAAAATTTTAGTTAACTGTTCAGCCTTATTATCAAATAATCATTAAAGCATTGTTTAATTCAAAAATGGTAGAAAATGCAGGTTTCCGTCTCTCAAATATGGAGATTTCCTGCTTTTGTCTGTTTTATATTATATTAAATTGAATATTTTTGGTTGTAGACTGACAAGACAACACCTTGGACTTTGAAAAACTGTGATGCAGATTTTTTTTATTAAACATGACAATTAACTTTAGTCTTTGTTGTTATTTGATAACTGCTAATAAATAAGCCAATTTGTACAGGGGCAAGTACAAATTTACTTCAGGCAAGTAGATTTCTGCCTCTCTTGCCCGATAGGTGAAAAAAACCCCATTAATGTTGAACCCTGAATGCATCATGAAAGAAAAGCAGATTTAATACATTATAACGTTATGATTTGTGTCGTGTGGTGATGATTTGTGGGAATCACTTCAGCCTGGAAGCATCCATGGAGGGAAGAAACAAGGGAGAATATCACTGCCTTTGTTTTATATCAGTTTGAACCAGATTTAATCAAAAACTTGTGCTGCGTTCACAAAAATACCTTCACAGGAGCTGATGAAATCAGGCAGCATAAAATGATCAAACCCAAATTAAATCATTGCACACCAGGAGGCTTATATAAATACTTTTCCATAGATTGCTTATATTAAACAACAGTTGCATCTATGTTATTTAATAAACTTAATAAAGAACATTTCTGTGGAACCAGATGAACGTCATCTTGCAGCATGTTGTTGCTGTTTCACTGTTTGAATCCCCTGATAACACCATCACTTTAATTAATTAATTTTTTTTTATAACAGGGGCAGATATCAAGGAGTTTGGGAAAAACATGTCCGGGCCTCCTCTGATACCGATGATCCACGCCATCGAGGCTGCTAACAAGCCAGTGGTGGCGGCCATCGAGGGAAGCGCTCTCGGCGGAGGCCTTGAGTTGGCGCTCGGCTGTCATTATCGAGTGGCACACTCCAAAGTTAGTTCATGCTTCTGATGTCTCTGTGTCTCTATCTGTCAGCGTCTCTCTAATGTCCGTGTCGAGCTGCATCAGCGTCTAACTGACAGTGTTGTTTTACATGTTACAGGCTGATCGTTCACTCAGCTGTTATTGAATTACAGAGTCGTTAGAAACAGAAACTTCTGTTCTTCAGTCTTAAGGTGTGAATTAAGATCTCTGCATCTGTCACGAACAGGAACATCTTTAAAAGGACAGTTCACCCCAAAATCAAAATGCTATTTATTCCTCTAGATTTTTTCTTGGTGGAGGTTGCAGACTTTTGGAGATCAGCTGTGGAGATGTCTTCTTTCTCTCCAATAGGACAAAAAAAAAAAATTTAAAAATTTAAAACCACTTTCTAAAAATCATAACCTTGTCACTCAAGATAATCCACAGACCAAATTGCTATATTTTGTCTGTTTTTGAATTAGAGCATCTGTAATGTGGACAATTTCCTTTCCTTTCAATTCTGATTCTGAAGTGAGGAGGTTTCTGTAATATGGTTAAATAAATGAAGCCCAGTCTTTTTGACCACCACATTTTTAAGGTAATGTATTAACCGGCCAGAGAAAGCTTTCTCTTGTGCAGCCACACGCCTCACATTCATCAAATGTTGTGCTTTTGTGTCCTTTCAGGCCAGGCTGGGACTTCCAGAGGTGCTTCTGGGTCTGCTGCCAGCTGCAGGGGGAAGCCAACGTCTGCCAAGGCTCATCGGTGTCCCTGCTGCCTTAAACCTCATCATCACAGGTAGCAAAGACAGGTTAACCTTGTCTTCTTACCTGACTAATACAGAGTTTATAAGAGACATTTAAACTACAGGGATGTTTAATGATTAATCATTAAATGATTAACCACCGTTAAGAGTTTAATTGATAAAAAAAAATCATCAAACAATATGTTGTGTGTACCATTTCTCCGGAGCTCACAGTTCTCACAGTTTGGGCTGCATTGTTAGTATAGAAATGGCAGTAATTGCAACCATTTAACATTGTTTTGTTTGGCAGAGCAGCTGGACAAGAGCAGCTGTTTCAAGCAAGAGCCTTATTGTTTTATTATTGAGTTTGTTAAAATTGTTTGTGTTTCAAAAATGAATGTTTCACTTAACTAAAGTGCTGCTAGAACTGTTTAAATAAAACATAAAAGGAGCAAAAGACATGCGCTTTTGTATCTTATTAATCTAATTAAATCGATTAAGGTTTTTAAATATCAGTTAAGGAAAATGAATAAAATTTGCAACCCTAAATAACAGCAACTCACAGTAAGATAATACCACGATAAAAAAGTTCATAATATGATATTTATCAGGATATTCAGAAGAAAGAAGAAAAAAAAATAAAATGACAACTTGAAAAAATGTTATAATAAAAAATCTGATCTTGCATAAAATGTGTGATTTGTTTCAACTTAAAGTGCTTCTGCTTCCCTTCTCTATTGAAATAAAATAAAAGTAGTCAGCCCTGACCTAAGCCTCTGCAAAACAATGGCATGAATTGTGTTTGGTAGTGAATTATGAATTTTGTATGTGCAATTGCAAAACAAAAACAACAGAGCAGTCCTTTTAAAAAATAAAATAATTAACCATGTAATAGCGCGTCAGACATCGTCACAGTCTGGTATGTTATTGAGGCATTTTTTTTAATTGCATTGTTGCCATATTCAGTGTACTGTTACATCCCTAGCAGGCAGTCTTTAAAGCACCAAACCAGATACAGAGAAGTATTAATAAATATGAAGAAGTCACCGTGCATGTTGCTCTGTTTTTCTTACAGGATTCTGTTTGTGCGCCTGCATGTTGTTGTATTTGAGCGTGCAGCTGCCTCTGATTATTATAGTTGTAAAATCCAGTTGTTAAAGTTTACCTTGGCAGAGCTGCTGTTGATCACACAGAAACTTTGTACACAAGAGAGCAGCAGCTGCTGACATCCAGAGATCTGTAGTTTATTCGGATGACCAGCAGAGGTCAGCATGTGTTCAGGTTGAGACTCTTCTTCAGTGATTCACTGCTCTGTTCAGAGTCAGACTATCTGAAGGGTTCTTTAAAACTGAATGTAAGAATTAAACTTTAATTCTTCATTTGAAGGGTATTTTTGTTGCTTTTTGCCTTTCTGCAGTTATACTATCTGCTTCTTAAACTCCTGAATGTTATTTTTCATCTAATAACTGTTAACTGTCACATGCCACCCATACAGACCTTTGATGCCCTTCATGTCTCCCACAGGCCGCCATGTCACTGCTGCTGAGGCTCTGCAGCTTGGAATAGTGGATCAGGTTACTGATCATAACACTGTGGATGCAGCTGTGAAGCTCGCCCAGAGTGTTGCAGGTGAGACACACAACAACAACAACAACAACAAAACAGATAGCAGAAAAGTTCCCACTGGTATAAAATCAACTCGCTCCTTCTTGGTTTAAAAATTTTCTTAGTGGAAAGAAGAGAAAAATTCCTCCCAGCGCAGTTATTTTGGGCAAGTCGGACATCAAGTAGTGTCGACGTGCAGGTTGAGGAAGGCAAAGGAAGCAGAAAACACGGCAGTCAGATTCTCCACCGCAGAAGCCATAAATGTTTCATGGCTCTGTCAGATGTGCTCTGATGTCTTCACTGCTTTTGCTGTATTATTCAGAAGGGCGAAAAGGGACAAACTTTCCTAGAATATTAATAATGGGCCCTCGCCAGTCATTTAAGAGGATGAGGATTTCCTCGCGCACGTGAATCAGACTCATTTACCCGCTGAATGGATTACGAAAGTGTGCCACATCCCTGCAGTGTACAGGGAGTGATTTCTCAGTCTGTGTAAAGAGGAGTAACTCATTCAGATTTGCTATGTCGTGATGTTACTGACAGGTAGACACTGTTAGGCTCAACTGTAAAATTAATTTATCTGCTTTTTTTCTGCTTTAATTTTTCAACTGCTGCTC
Source organism: Lutjanus argentimaculatus (assembly GCA_034769285.1). Taxonomy (NCBI): domain Eukaryota; kingdom Metazoa; phylum Chordata; class Actinopteri; order Lutjaniformes; family Lutjanidae; genus Lutjanus; species Lutjanus argentimaculatus. The sequence continues at coordinate 658,697 of JAWZSL010000019.1, read as the reverse complement.
TTGGGAGGAGAATTCTTCAGAATAAATCAGCAGCAGCCGCGTTCATACATTTGATTTTAAAGGAATTCTTCTACATTATTTGCTTTCTTGTTGGGAGGTAGATGAGAAGTTTGGGCCTCATTCACCAACCGTTCTTAGTGGAAATTTCTTCTTAAAACTCACTTACGCAGGGCGCCTGGGTAGCTCAGTTGGTAGAGTGTGTGCCTCATGTATGGAGGCTGTGAGTCGTCTGCAGCGGCTGTTGGTTCGATTCCCACCCCTGGCCTTTTTCTGTGTGTCATTCCCCGACTCTCTCTCCCCATTTCCTGTCGGCTGTCCTGTCAATTAAAGGCGTAAAAATAATAAATATTTTCAAATATTTTAGAGAGAACATCAGAGATTGAGTCATAAACGATGAGGAGTCTGTTACTACCGACAGTTCAGAACATTAAGTTTAGTTAGCATCTTTTATTTGTTTATGTTGTTTGTTAGTTTGTTAGCTTGTAACTGACAGTGGTAGATACAGCAAATGTTAACTCTCACTCTCTGTAGTGACAAGTTCTCTGTGCGCCAAAGGTTTCAGGTTTCTTTGTGATTGGCTTTTGAATTTGTTATGTACCAAATCTAGCTTGCCCGGGTGCGTTTGAACCATAGATACATAATAAAGAATTAGATAGTGAAGGCAAAGATGCCGCCCGATCAGTCTGCTGAAAAAGTTTTCTTGCTCTGGGTTTACTTCCTGGTTTTGTGGCCCACGGCCTGTAAAGAGCTGAATGTGAATCGGAAAAAAATCGATGTAGCACTAACGAATCAATGCATCTTGTTAGGATGCAAATATGTTTCATTTTTAGCATCAAGGAACTGCTGCTGTAACTTTCCTCTGTTTTCTCTCTCCTTGTGCCTCCGCCTGCACTGCTATCACTGGACCTCTGCTGCCTTGGCTCACACAAAACTTCTTCTCCTGTCTCTCCTCTTCATTTCCTCAAAACAGACAGTGAAAGAACTGACGTTGCACCACGTTGCACCACCAAACTTTCATAGTGTGCAAGTGTGGAATAAGTTTGGGTTTTATAAGAAAGAAGAGAAATGCTGCTGCAGATCATTTATGCAAAACGTGTCCGACAGCAGAGTACAGAGTCAGAGCCACAGGAGACGCCATGTCACCGGGAGAGCAGGTGACATGTAGCATCACTGTTCCTCCACACCCCACTTCCTCTACACGGTCAAATTCAATCAAAACCACGGTTCTCTTCATATGAGCAGCAGATCATCTTACTGCAAGAATACATTTTAAACGGTTTTAAAGTTTGTTCACAGATTCTCATTTAGTCTACAGTATCTCATTTACTAACGAGATGTTAACACCACTGTAATGTCTCCCTGTCTCTACTGTTACTGGATTTAGTAAAACTATCAGGATTTCTTCTTGCAACTAATAGTACCTACAAATATAGTATTACTAGAATCACACATTACATCATATTGTGTTGCATCATGACAGGGCTGAATCGTACCAAATTGTTAGGTATTTGAAAATTTGTATCATTGAACATGTATCAAATCGTCTCAGAGAGATGCACACCCCTAGTGAATACCTTTTCATACCATTGGGGGAGCTTGTAATGCATTATCTTGTTACATAGAGCATCTTTGAATCTCAGATTTTAGGGACGTGTGCACACGTCTCAGTAGAGGAATGTGAAAAAAACCTCTCTTGTGACGAAGAGATTTAGGTCAGTAGAGTCAAGGTCATACATTTTATGGGACAAAAACGTAAGAGAAACACATTTTTAAGTGTAGGGGATCCTTAAGCTTTTAAGAGTGTTTAAGGCCCTCTGGCACTGTGAATTAATGCACGTACCACCCAGCGTGGTGTGTAGTTTTGTGTGCTAACACTGTCGGAGTACATGAAGGAGAGGGTGCCTCGTCTGAGCAGAGCCCTGGTTGTAAAAGAGCCTTTGATTCTCCTGCATGAGATGTACTTGAGAGGATGCTTTCATGACTGTACTGTAGTTAGCAAGTTACTTGTTAGAGAGATGTCATCTTCAACTGTTTGTTGCCAGCTTACTTAGCGACGACAGCTCATGTCTTAAGGCATTTAAAGTCTGTGTATAAGAAAAAGGGAGTCTTTCTTCTAAACACATTATACATGTTAGAACATAACTGCTGAAAACATGTGAAACGACTGAGAAGAAAGAAGACTGAGTTACACTGTTAAACTGTTGTTCATGATTTCTGTGTTCAGGATATTTTGGGCAGACCTGAAGCGTGGCTTGGAGACGCGCCCCCATGCTATTTAACCCCCATGAGCCAACACATGATCGACACCGCCTCCCCTTCTCCTCGCCCCCGGTCAATTACAAATGTACCTTTAGCGACTCTCTCAATCAAGTCAGCCCAAAAGTTCGCTTCAGCTCACTTCAGTTCCAACAACCCAACACAGAAGAAAAAAAAACATACCATCCTGTCACCGTCCTCTGGCTCTGGTGGCTCAAACATGCCTGGACATGTCCAATAAAGCTGCTAGACGGAGCGTCCATGTTTCAGGTCATTTTTCAGGTGGTAGTGGTGTTCCCTCAGCATTTCAGAGCAGAGAAAACTGCTTTCAATGATTTTGAGGCCTAATTTTATATACTTTGCATTTTTTTCACCATTCAAATTTGGCTGGGTGATGTGACAAACTCAGAACATGTATTTATTGTTGCTTTATGTGACCTTTAAAGGAGCTTTATGTAACAATTGCACGTCCAAAAATAAGTTCTGCAGTCCAAATAGCAAGTTGGAGCCATAGACGGTTTATTAAATAGGTTGAATCCCTATTTAATGTACGATCTGTGGTTGAAGCGAGTTGTTTTCCCCCCTGCCACCTCCCTCCTATACTCAAGGAAGCTCAGGCAGGCTGCAGGAACACTGCAGGAGCGCAAGACCCATGCAACATTGTAATTTAACAGTAACAAGTAACGAGTCCTACAGAACATTGTAAGTTGATCAGCTGTTCAGTTGCCTGTCAATGTAAAAGTAAGCATGTCATCCTGAAAACAAAACCCCACTGCTCTGAAAATGCACACAATACAAACAGTTATAAGCCCCGGAATGGTTGTTTCAAAGGGGGGCACTGCTGCTGTAGTGTTGTTGTCAGTGAGGCAATTATTTCACTTTAACATGTTTCCTTAGTCTAAATATATTATAGATTTCTCTTTTAAGTTGCTATGAAACCTGTTGGATGACCCAGTGTTGCACCTTTAACAATCTCAGCACATAATCTGTGCAAAATAAACAGCAAGTCTCCAGGACTGCATGTGAAACAACATTTTACAACCAAAAGACGATTGCAGTCTTATGCTTTTTACTGATGCTTTTTTTCCACACAACACTGCCAAGATGACTTTGAGTGGGTGAGAAAGTGAGTGTTGTTAGTAAAGCCGAGGCTTAGAGTGAGTCAGACGGAGAAGCCAACAGCATACAAGATCGGAGATTTGAGGAGATAGGACCGAAATCTGTGGAGATTTCGACAGATACTCCAGTCTTGAGTTGATTAGCAGGGGTGTTAAATGGAGACATTGAATGTGTGTCTAAATTTACAAACGAGTGTTGATGTTTGTGACATCGAGATGCACGGCTGGTGAGTCAACCAGCACGGAGCAGATCGACTGTGTCACATTCATAGACGCAAACATAAAACACTAAACAGCCGTAAAGCTGGCACAGGGGTGTGTATATATGTCTATATATTTAGGCAAAAAAACAGTTTGTGCACTTAAACTGATGCACTCGTGCACACACACATGCACAGATTCATGTCTCTGCTGGTGACGAGATTAAATTTTTTACCCCAGCGGTTGCAACATCTGCCCGCTACATCTGTCAGGACAACCAGGCTTTCCACACGCTGTACAACAAATCCATCGACACAGCTCAACCATTTACAGATTAACCACTGCAATAATGCCCTCCTAAAGTACATTGGAATTACACTACACTGCCACACAGCATCTCATCTGCATTTCTCTTTGGACAGAATGTACCTTTAACTGACCTGAAATAATCTACACCCCATTCATTCTTCTCCTGTGACATATTAATGCCGACTTAATTGTATTAGACATAATTGTAAGTTGTTGAACTAAGTGGAGATAACCAATCAGACGCGGCCGCTGTCCCTTTAAGCTTTGCCATGGTGACCCAGTTTCTGGCCCAGACCCACGGCTGAGTGTAATTCGGCGGAGCTGTGAAGGATTCTGACTACTGTCTCATGTAATCATGTCAGAGGAGACAGGAATGAGAATTAAGATGCTTTTTAACAAGGATGTAGCTGAGTGGCTCTCTTCTTCACTCTCGTTGGGCCTCGAGACATTTGTATGCACGGGGTTGATCCTAAATTGTGCGTGCAAACAATTTACAAACTTTTGTGGGATTAGTTCACTTTTGTACTTTCCGTTTGTTATTAGATAAGATCTAAATTTACAAGTGCCCCAGACTAGGAGTGCAGCTGATGATTATTTTCATCATCAATTTATCTGTCAGTTATTTTCTTGATTAATCAGTTTGTTATTTTGGTCTATAAAATGTCAAAAAATGTTGATCAGTGTTTCCCAAAGTCCAACATGATGTCCTCAAATGTCTTGTTTTGCCCAAAACCCAAAGATATTCAGTTTGCTGTCAGAGAGACACAGAAAATACTCACATTAAAGAACCTTGAATCAGAGAATTTTACCTTTTTTTCCTAAAAACATTACTGAAACCTATTAATCAATTATCAGAATAGTCGATGATTAATTTAATAATTGATTTATAATTGAATAATCATAGTTCTACCCCAGGCGACTCATAAACCAGTACACACAAGTCCAACTCGTGTTTTGTGCTCTGAAATGTTAATAATGATGAAGACAAAGTGATTTACTTTGTGAGAACAAGAAAAAGTTTAAAGGTTAAAGATGATCAGGTTACCAAGACGGATTCTTCAAAACCTGTGTGCCGTTCAGGGGCCGGTTGCACAAACAGGACTTAACGCCTGATCTTAAGTAAGTTGGTCTTAAACTTGGCATTCTAAGTCCGACCTAAAAGCTACGCAGGTTGCACCATTCATGCTGAAGCCTTCCTCTTGTAAAATTGGGTGTAAATTTTAGTCCCAGTCAGACCTCTGGTCACAAATATCTTCTATTCTATGACACGAGCAGGAACTATTCTACAGTCATAGTCTTGTGGGTGTACACATGAACGTGCGTTGCAAAGAGCAGGCATAGTTAAGACTAGGCGACGTCCATTCTAAAGACTGGTCTTAACGAAGACCAACTTTGTAGTTAGGACCAGGCTTAGTAAAGACCAGTTGGTGCAACCTGCTCCATGAGCCCCAAATTAGATCAGAGACAATCTCTATCAGAGACATCTAATAATAACAATAATAACAGCAAGAAACGTCCAAATGAAATGCACTTCTCCATGTCTGTTAAAACTTTATTTTTTTGCTACCCTTCAGTTTAATTTCCTTTCCTTTCTTTTCTTCTTTTTTCTGAGTTTTACCTGTCAAATGTCAGTGGCTCGTTGCTTTGTGGTTTGCACATACACCTGATTTATATTGTATTTATTTTGACATTCTGCTTCTTTTTTTTAGTGTCTTTTCTGTCTTCTTGTCTCAACTTTATCATCATTTTGTCTTGTTTAGCTTTGCTGTTTATCTTCTGTTGTTATGTTGCTTTCCGACTTCCTGCCTTGCTTTGCCTGTCAAAGTACTTTATAAAACTCAGTTTTTAACAGGTGCTATATTAATACAATTATTATTATCATTATTATTATTATTGCAAACTTCCTGGCACGTTCATCTAATTTAAGATCAAACCCAAATGATCAACACATTTGGCTGCTGGCGCATGTTTCATGAATCCCACGCAGGATTTTCGTTTTTTCTTCTTACTGCTTTGTTTAAAAACAAATACAAAAGAAAAATGAGAAAACATCCATGCATGATGCCCATTGTTCCCAGCTTTAACTCCCTGCAGATAGAAAGTCTTGTGTTATAGTGAAGTTTTTAGGCTCTGCTATTAAATCCTCTCATGTAGTGTCACCTGGAAAATTGCTCCCGCATTGTGCTCACAGGCCAGAGAATCACAAAAAATTCAATTTCCCCCCCTCCTTTGCTCTCGGAGTTGGAAATTTACCAACTTATTTTAGCCCAGAACCAAATTGTTGCTCTTCATTTCATTTCAGATCGGGTGTTATTCAAGGTGAACTGTAACAGTGCACTGGCAGAGTTCCTCCAATTATCTTGGAAATGGTCTGTCAAATCACTTTGCTCTTAGAAGCTTCTGGGGTATCTGGTGATCGAGTGGCCAATTACATCCAGACTGAGTGCTGGCTGACAAATTGGAGGAAGTGGAAAAAGGTGGGACTAATGGAAACTAGGAAGCACTTTTCAGTTTAGGAAATAAAATTATGCAGGCGTTTCTCCAGAAATGTCATTCCAGAGTAAATTTTTTGATTTACTTTAAATTTTAACTCGGAGGTTCTCACAGTTTTGATGACACTGCATGTCAATTTAGGGAGCCAGCATATGGCTGAGAAAGAAGATGAAGAACTCCCTAAATTACTTGAGCACCAAATTTACCTTTTTTCAGATAGGGCAGATCACTTAATCTGTGCCCCGAGGTCAGACAAAGTAGAGTTGATCCATTTTTCAATTCTGTCATCATACATCTTTATAAAGTGTAAAACTTGACTGCAGCAACACAGAACTGATGCCATCACCTAATTTTCACATTGTCTCTCATCGTCAAGAAAAAAGACCTCTAGTATCAGTTAGGTTGCAAATTGTAATCAGTCATTAGTAACATTAACAATCAATTAGCCAATTAATCATAATTTAAAAAACATTCATTTTGCTTGCATTAAAAAATACCAAATGCACGCTCCCTCAATCAAAACGTCATTTCCACAGCAACATTTTGCATATTTCTGACAGCGCTGCACAGCCCATGAAACAATCTCCACGATATTTCTTTTATTGTAGATCAATTAAATTTTGCACGATCAATCAAATCCTTGACAACCACGTAATTGATTGTTGATTAATTGTTATCATCCTTAATGTCAGTATAGTATCGTATAAGCAGATATCCAAATTCAGATATCAGATTGGAAAACAAGTAGTTTAGTGCATCTCTACATTTTTCTTTTTTGTCTTTTCTCTTCTAATGTACAGTTTTTCCTTCAGTGGTGGCTTTTCCAGCTCACTTTCATATTAAACAGCAGAGAATCTCCAGCTTTAGTTAACAGCACTATCATTGAGGAGAGGACGTAGTGAGTGAGTGAGGCTCAAGTTTGGGTTAGCCTGTTAGGGTGCACAGATTGACGCAGTGGCCGAGAAGTGTATTAAATGTAGACTATTGAAAGTGAAAGTTTTGAAATGGATATTGTTGAGGGTTTTTTTTGTTGTTGTTGCATCTTAAAAAAGCTGTCTTCCTCACCAGCTTGCCACTGTAGTCACCGCCACTTCCCACTGTCGCTCTGACAGCAACCTTCAGCTGTTTTACTCGAACCGAGAAAGCTCTCCAGTGACGAGGGCAGACAGATTAACTCTCACATCCCTGCCAGGCGAGTGTCCAACGTAGATCCCCGTGCCAGGTTTCAAAGGGTATTCGTCTCTGCGCCACATCTCCGTAACTTAGTTGTGTTAAGCTTCAAACAATGTTAGCCAGCTGGCTATGCTGAGGAAGCTAAGCTAAGAAAACAATATTGGCACGAAGGAAAGAAATGTACAAAAAGTGCACTGCAGAAAGACGAAACACTGCTACCAGCCAAGCGCCGTGACTGTACATAATTGGTCAGATTTAAAGAGAAAATAATGAACAGAACATGGAGCTGTACCATTAGTGCGATTTTTTATTTTCTGACGTGTCAAAATGGATTGAAACTCCTCCTTACTGCAACTCTGAGGGGACACATGACCTCAAATACCGAAGGCCTAAAAAATCACAATGTTATGAGGGCAGAGGGCTCAGTGGTCGATGACTGTCATCATGGCATCGTGCAGCGGCCCAACCCTAGTTCAAGGGCCACACAAAATGTTTCTGAGGGCCTCCATTGGCCTGCAGGCCTCAGTTTGGGAACCCCTGTTTTAACTGGAAGCAAAAGTCAGAGAACTGTGAGTTAAAAGGTCCTTCTGTAATTTTTCTCCCTTGTTTCTGTTTCAGGTCAGTCTCTGGATGCCCGTCGTGTCAGCACTTTTCCGTGTCCTCGCCCGGCTGATTTGGACGCTCTGTTTGAGGATGTGATGCAGAAGGTGCGTCAGAGCGCCCGCGGAGCTATAGCACCAATTGCATGTGTCCAGGCGGTGCGGGCGGCCGCCACCCTGCCGTACGAGCAGGGCATGGAGCGGGAGAAAGAGCTGATGGCCACTCTCTTCTCCTCAGGCCAGGCCCGCGCCCAGCAGTACTGCTTCTTCGCTCAGAGAGCCGTCGGCAGGTGGAGCATGCCCAGTGGGGCCCGCTGGGACACAAGCAAGCCCAGACCTGTACACAAAGCAGCTGTCATTGGTGAGAGCTTTGGGCTTTTCATTTCTGTTTGTCTGACTTTTCAATAAATAAAAGCATGTTTACTCATCAACAGGGTTTCTGCAGGTCCTTAAAAAGTCTGAAAGGTAGAGTCAGTAGGATTTTTCAGAGCTGTTCATAAATGCATCAGGATGTCAGATACCAGGGTTGATGAAACATCCCAAACACTGCAAAATAATGAGAAAAAATAAGGAAATACGGGCAGAGGGCTGCAGGGTCTCTGCAGACACAGCAACCACCACACTTCTAGTGAGTCATAAGTGATGATTTAATGCATTATGTTTGTATCAGTCTATACATTTTTGTCTTAAATATGATTCTCAAAGGTCTTAAAAATTGATTGGACTATAATATTAAGTTTTATTAACTTCTGTCTCACTTTTTAATGTGTGAAAAATTTGTATTGATCACACTGCAGCAACTACAACCCCAGTTCTACAAATTTGGACACGGTGTAAAACTTAAAAAAAACAGTTGAGTGCAATGACCCGCAAACACTTTTCAGCCTCGAGTACAAAGACAAGATATTTGATATTCGAACATACAGGAACATGCAGGTTTTGGAGCAACATATGCTGCCATCCAGACGTCTTTTTCAGAGGTTTTCCTGCTTATTTCAGCGAGACGATGCCAAGCGTGGCTTCATAGTAAAAGAGTTCCAGACTGACCTGCCTGCAGTCCAGACCTGCCTCCTATTGAAAATGTGTGATGCGTTATGAAGTGCAAAACGTAACAACAGAGACCCCGGACTGTCGAGCACCTGAAGTCGTATATCAAGCAAGAATGAGAGAGATCATCACAATTAGTGCCCTCAAATGTCAAACACTTACTGAGTCTGAACTTGACTTAACTCAGCTTTATTAATTCAGCACCTTTCATACACACATGCAGCCAAAAGTTAGCAGAATTAAAATTACAACAATAAAACAATAAAATGCTTTCAAAAATGAAAGTCAGTAGAATGAAGTAAAAGAAACACTGAGGATGAAAATGTTGTAAAAACCAATCATTGAAGCTTGGAAGACCAAGGTTATAACATAACCCCCAATTTAAAATTAAATTTAGATTAAAAAGATAGGTCTGAAAATACAGAGAGCGTTTGGCATTCTGATGTCCAAACGCAGTGAGTTCCACAGTTTAGGGGCATAAAAACAGAAGACACTCTCACCGGTACGTTTATGGGACACATAAGGAACATTTAAAAGAAATGACCTTAGTGATCTGACTGGAACATAAAATGAAAGAAGATACCTGATGTCTGGAGGAGCAAGGTCATTCAGAGCTTTGTAGACGAGTTAAAGAACTTTCAAATCAATTCTGAGTGTCGTTAAAAGAAAAGCTGATGTATCACAGTGGTAAACATGCTGCTGTCACAATGTTACAGTCATCAAATTCAAATTAAGTGTATATTTACAAAAACAATCAAGTAAACCAGTTTGAGCATTAGAAATATATTGCAAATCTTCAAAAGTTCTGTTTTATTTATGTTTTACACAGGTTTCCAACTTTTTTGGAATTGGAGTTCTGCAAAACTAAACCAACATGGAACCAAGACAGGAAGAGATTAAATTATGTACTTTTTTGGCAGTATGGATGTGAAATAGGTCATAAATTGCATTCATAATAGTCTTAAAAAGTCTTAAATTTAACTTGTTGAAACCTGCAGAAACCCTGATTAAGCCGTGTGTGCGGCATGTCCAATATCACGTTGCTTGTGGAAACGAAGCCCTGGTTTACAGTTCAGCTAAGTGTAAATGGATGAACTCCCGCTTCCCTGCAGGGAGGATTGGATGTATGACAATCTGGATATGTGAAGCTCAGCAGCTTGTGCATTAAAATTGCAAGCTTTGGAAAAACTTTGTGCTGCCAGGCTAAAAGTATTTACAGTCTGGCGGTGTTTATAGTGCACAAAAAAATCATTTTCTGTGATTTATACTTGTGTACATACTGTGATTTCTTTGGTCCGTAATAATGTTGTGACTAAGGTCATTTTTTTCTGTAGTCAGGATTTGTTGTTTTTGTCCTCTAAGGTCTTGGCACCATGGGCAGAGGCATAGCAGTGGCCCTGGCTCAGACAGGGATGTCTGTGGTTGCCGTGGAGACCCAGGAGAAGCAGCTGATGGAGGCGAAGCAGGCAGTATCCGCATGTTGGAGCGCGGGGCTAAGAGACATGGGATGGCTCCTGCGCTCAATAGGATCAGTTACAGCGAGAACATCCAGGCTGTAGCCGACGTCGACCTGGTCATCGAGGCGGTGTTTGAGGACATGGCCTTGAAGGAGAAAGTCTTTCAGCAGCTGTCGGCCATTTGCAAACCCGACACCTTCCTCTGCACCAACACTTCTTCGCTCGACGTGGACCACATGGCCTCTCAAACCCGCAACCCGGAGCTGGTGGTCGGGATGCACTTCTTCGCCCCAGCCCATGTCATGAAGCTGCTGGAGGTGGTGTACGGGCCGCGGTCTTCTCCTCAAGCCGTGGCCACCGCCATGCAGCTGGGGAAGAAGATGGGCAAAGTCAGCGTGGCCGTTGGCAACTGCCGCGGCTTTGTGGGGAACCGCATGCTGAAGCCGTACCTCGAACAAGCTTTCTTCCTGTTGGAGGAGGGAGCAACACCTGAGCTGGTAGATCGAGCGCTGGAGGATTTTGGTTTTGCCATGGGTGTGTTCAGAATGTCCGACCTGTCCGGGCTCGATGTGGGCTGGAGAGTCAGGAAAGGTGACGGGCTGGTGGAGCCCGGCGTGGCGTCGGGGCCATCAGCTAGAATCCGACAAGGCCGCAGGTACAGTCCGCTGGGAGACCTGCTATGTGAAGCAGGGACGGTTCGGCCAAAAAACTGGCCGGGGATGGTACCAGTATGATAAACCAGGCAGTCGGGTTGCCAGGTCCGATCCCTGGCTGCACAGCTTCCTGGAGGGGTACCGAGCGCGGCACAGCCTGGTAGCACGACGCATAGACCACCAGGAGGTGCTGGAGCGCTGCCTCTACGCCCTGATCAACGAGGGCCTTCCGCATCCTGGAGGACGGAATCGCTGCAGGACCCGAAGACGTCGACACCATCTACGTGTCTGGGTACGGCTGGCCCAGGCACCGCGGTGGTCCCATGTTCTACGCAGGCATGGTGGGGCTGGAGAAGGTCCTGGAGAGGCTGGACCACTACCACCAGGCTCACCCTGATGTGCCCCACCTGCAGCCCTGCAGCCTCCTCAGGAAGCTGGTGGCCAGTGGCAGCCCGCCCATCCAGAGGTGGAGAGAAGTCATCAAGAAAGTCCAGAGCCAGCTTTAAATCTCAAAGTTTCAGCTTTAATCTGTTTATTTGTTTTTAATAATGAGGGTCTCAAACTGTGATAAACAGCCAATGAACTGCACTTATACCGCGCTTTATAATAATACTGATCTTTTTTATATAAATGGACGATAGTGCAGGAGCCTGTCATGCTTTATGTGATTAATAATCATAAGATCTGTGACTTATACACTGAGATACCAGTTTATTAGGTAGACCTGTACAATCTAATACCATCAATACAACAGCCCTGCAATAAATCACATCTTTTTAAAGCTCATAGCCTGGGTTTCACCAACAAAGATCAATTTAATCTAAGATTAGTTCCAATCAGAGTTCAGAATAACAAGGATTAAAATGAGTAAATCCAGACTTCAAATTAAGCAGAGCTCTGTTGCACAATTAAAAACGTTTATTGATGGAAAGTTGAAATTAAATTGTTTAATCAGTGTGGAGTAGCCTGCTTATCTAAATAAATAAAAATAAACTTGCATGCTGTTGGGACCTAGTGTGTATAAATGAGGGTTGAAAACCTGTTAACTTCTGGGTTGTTTTTCTTAACAAAACATTATGTTGTTTGCTAGCCAGCTAAAAAGTTAGTTATCCCTCTCATGATGGCTCAGCAGAGACATTTTGTCTCTCTTGTGTTTGTGGTGAAAACACTATAAACATCTTTTGATATATTGTATTACGCTGGAATAACTACTGTAACAGAGCTAAAACAACTCTCTTAGATATTGTCAACATAACTGAACACGACAAACTTTACAACAATTAAAAGTGTGTGTGCTGTTGTATCAGAATGAATTAGATTGTGCTGGCGTCACTAATAAACTGGTAATTCGGTGAATTGACGAATTATAAGAAAAAATCTACCAAAAATACAAAGATTTGAATAAACTGTCTAATTCTATCGTAACAGACCTCTATAAAGAGAACCAGAACACAATCTGCTGTTAAATCTTTGGGTTTTAAATGGAAACATTTTCATGCAGAACAGATGAATTTACTGATTTTCCTGTATCAGGATTGTTTGCTCATTAATTAATAATGTATGTACAGTATGTAATGACGAAAATCTAATAAACATGGATCATCTGATGCCTCAATAAAGACCTGTTATAAACTCATGTACGGATCTATTTGTGTGACACTTTTATATCACTCTGACTTCTTGCATTAAATTTAATATTATAGTCTTGTTCTTATTAGTAGAAAAATAACTTTATTATTTAAGTTTTATTATTAATTAGTCCACATAGGTGATTCTTTTTTTATGTCAAAGCTTTAATCAAAGAAAAAGCAACTTTAGCAATTCTTTTTTGTGAGATTAGCTCCTACTTTCACCCATACTTCTATGCAGGTTAAAATTCAGCAATTATTGTTTAGTTTTTTGTTTTTATTGGGATGAATGAATAGTTCAGTCTTACAACACTGGCCCTTTTCCGTTGTTATTCTCAAATATTTTTTCATATATGTATATTCACAAACTATAAAGAAAGACATGCAAAACAAAGAAAAGCCTTCAGACTCATTCAGAATCAAGCAAACTATACAAAAAAGAACAAAAAAACAAACAAGGGGAAAAAACACAGGTGTTGAGGGATTGGGAGCAGACTAGAATAAACACTTGTTTACAGTTGTCTTTTCTTCAGAGCAGTGTTTCCCAAACTTTTTTTTCCAGATGACCCAAGTTTTTTTTTTTTAAAATGACAAACCATTGCAACCCAAATTCTAGTAAGTCATTTGTGCACAAATAAAGGTTCCTGACCATTTTTACTGCCATTTTTGCATCACCCTGGTTATCTTGATGCTTTATTGAAAACATATACACATGTTAAGACTTTATGAATGAGAAATAAATTAATTTAGGCTGAGTAAACAGTCCATTTCATTGTTTTTATTTCCTCTTATCAGGAAAACAATATAAGATATTTTAGCCGACTTCAAAAATGAGACAAAATAAGTTCATTTATGCAGAATTAACAGGCTCTTTTCCTCTTATCAGTAAAACAATATAAACATTTTCAAATGCTTTATAAAAGATGTACCGCAGAAATAGACCCAAATAAAATCTCCTCAGTGTTTTGGAATGATTGGGAGTGATTGCTTTAGAGGACTGACATATATATGTATGTTTTGTCCATTGTTTACACCCAAGAAAAGAGTTACCAAATAAAATGACCAGTTTCTGTGGTATTAGAGTTCTGTATCTATTTGGCCTAATATGACTCGAATCAGCTTGCTTGCAGCTTTAAAGAAAATTTCTCCATAACATAGACATCCTTGATAAGTTCCATAAAGTTTTGTCAGTGGTTTGGGCTGTAATTTTCAAGTTAGAGTTTTTTTTTTTTTACTTGCAGCCAAAATAATTTAAAATAAATACTCATGTCTTCCTAAAATCATCTTTTAGGTAACTGGCCTCGATACATCAAACTTCACAGGAATCTTAATATCAAGGACAGTCTCTCTAACTTTTTATTACAAGGCTTTGTTTAATACTCACTTCTGATTGGTCAGTTACAGCATTCTAAGGTCTGTTGTTTCTGTATAACAGACCTTTGTTATGAAGAAGAGACTGTTGCTATGGATACAGTTCTGGTCATAGACTCTGGAAGAGCAAAAAAATATTGTTAAATCACTAAAATCATTTTGAAATTAATATTTTGTGTCAAATTACTGATTTTTTTTTGTACATAACCACGTAACAAACAGGATAATGTACAGTGAGCAGGTCACTCTTATGAAATAAAGCCACAAAATCATTTTAGAATTGATTTTGTGTCACAATAATGACCGGTTTGTGTGTGTTTTTTATATTAAAAGTTGACCAGAGTATTTCAAGTTGTCTGTGAGTTGTGAAGGAAATGTTACTACAGGCCCCGGTCTCCCCTACACAACGCGCAGTATTTACTTTAGCTTCAGTGTGGCTTGTTATTCTAACCATCAGTATATTCAGGTAACTGCTGTTGGCATTTCATTTTGATTGTTTCATCGGGCTTCTCCTCCAGAGACGAGTGAAACCTGCTCCTCGTGAGGTGTTTGTTTTCTGCTGACCCAGCTGCAGCAGTGACAGGGGGAGAGCTGAGGGAGACGCACTAAACTGCTTTTATATAAATAAATCAATGGCTCATTCCCGAAGAAATCTCACGCCCTGCACCGAGCAGATGTTGGGGGGTCGCCATCTAGCGGCTGCAGGCTGCAGACCGAGCAGCTGGACTGTAAGTATGACGCTCCATTTTGTCTGCTACTACACATGAAGGGGAAAAATCCTGATTTAAGTCTATGAGTGTGAAATATTACAAAGCTTATATAATGAGCGGATATTCGGGAAATTCGAATATTTTTGCGGATATTTGTTGTTGAATCTTATTTATTTCAGACGCAGATCCTGTTGTTTTGAAGTTTTTTTTTAAAGGGATCGATGAAAGCCCGTGTGTGTGTGTGTGGTGTGGTCTGAAGTGCGCAGAGCAGCTGGCGTTGTGTGTTTTCTGGACTCCTCCCGTTGTGTGATGAAGTTCAGATGCGCGCCGTTGTTCCGTACGCGCGTCACCAGCGCACAGAGGAGCTTCCCGACGCGAGCGGAGGATGGAGAGATGTGTGGCTCACGACCACGGGAGGCTGTGAATGTGACATTACAGCTCGCTGACTGACGTTCCTCTACTTTTTTTTTTTTTTTTACAGGATATGTTTGCACCCTTTGTGTGAGCAGTAACCCAGCAGCTGCTCTGGATTCATCGTCTTTCGCCTCCGTCGTCCAGTTGAACAGCTTCAGGGAGGGCTACACTACGTTGGACCGTAAACCTCGGCTCGGCTCGTGGCTATAAATGTTGTAGTTTACTCGGACGGACGGAAGCTGTGGGGTTTTTTTTTTTGTTTTTGTTTTTTTTGATCCGGGAAATGTTGGCATGGCCGCCTCGGGAGCGCAGAAGTGTCCGAAGAGTGAGAAGTTGGACGAGGCGCAGGCTTTGGCCAAGAGCTGCGCGGGGAGACCAGACTTCCTGCCTTGTGATGGACTCTCCATCTGCGCGACGCACAGCCACGGGAAGTGCTTCAAGCTGCACTGGTGCTGCCACTTGGGCTGGTGTCACTGTAAGTTTGTTTTACGTGGTTTTATAGCTCTTATGTGGCTTTTATAGCTCAGATATCGACCTCACCATCACTGTGGGGGACAAAATATGCTGGTTGTAGTCACGGCTGTGGATGCAGAAGCCTCACTTCACTATAATCCCACCGTTAATCGACTAAAACATGATAAAAATGCAGCAGATATTTACATACTACAATAAAAATGTATAATAATCCACATTCTGGGTGGTTATGTAAAGGCTGGCTGTCAAAGTGACTTCTCAGAGGGAACATTTGCAGCCTCAGTGGTGTTATTTCTTTTTTCTTTTCTTTTTTTTTTTTTTTTTGACAGAACTTCCGAATCGATTTTAGAGTCTTGTTTGCATTCATGCATCAATATCAAACCGTCAAACCGTCACATAGACGCCCTGGTATGAACAGTTAATGTAGTCTAAACAATGGAGGCTGCAAAATTCAGAAGAGAAGCAGAGATGTTTCAGGGTCAAGGGTTTAATGTTTAATATGCGACTCCTCTGGTTTAGTGTTTACTTATTTTTTTCTTTGTAAACTGATGTGTTAAATTGTGATATTCAGTCCAAACTGTGAGAATACTGCAGGTCACTGCTGGCCGTGAACATTTAGAGACTAAAACAGATTACATCAGTACTGTCCTTCAGTATCCGTGTTGTTTTTTATCTTCAGCTGTCAGTCTTCTGTTATGTTAAAGTTAAAAACCACAGTACAGCCCGACTGATACTTGATTTTTGTGGGCGATACCGATACTAGGGACTAAAACAACTCCATTATAAAGATCAGTATACTCTTATATGGATCAGAAAGGTTGTGACAGAAGTATTCTTGTACAAATGCAGTTTAAATAATCAAGTAGTTCGCTTACAGTGTTTATTTTGGGTCTTTTCTTACATGCCAACGTCTGGAAAACAAGTGTAAAACTACAGTAATTATATTTTATTTTATTTTATTTTTCCATGATGCTTTGCCTCGTGGTAACGCGTCTGCTTCCAGTTTTCTACCTGAGGCTGGTGGTGGGTACACATTGAAATTATGATACAAAAAAAGTAATTTTCTCTCAGGAAAACGTTACCTGTGTCATCTACTCAAACAAGAAAGTGGTTGTTAAAGATGGAGACAAAAAGGTCACGTAATGCCCCCTTGGTGAGGCAAAAATAGTGAAGCTGTCTGTTTAATTTATTTCTATGAATTTGATAAAAATACAAATGTCAACTACACGATAATCAGCTAAATGAAAAGCAAAAACAAAAAAAACAATTCGGTTAGAGTAATCAGTTTGACCCAGTCAGACATGATCACCACAAGTTTCCACTGTATATAGAATATCAACATAAACACACATTTTTTTTGCAATGATCTCAAATGTGGTTATCAGATAATGGTGACAATATGTAATGGAGGCAGGATATTTCACGATTTAACAATAAGCTGTATTGTCCAAAATTACATCAGAGCACTGAAACAGTAAACTTTCATTGGTATTTTAGTAATTATAAATATTAACCACTGTAACTATAACTACAAATAAAAAATAACATATGTATATTAAACTGGAATAAAAGAAAATTATCAAATATACCAAAAAATGCCTATGAAGCTATAATTAAAAACAATCTGCATTATGCAATGTAAAAAAAAAAAGTTTTTATTTCGGTGTTTTATTGGACAACATATATGCAGATACTGTATAGACCAGAACAGCTGTGATAGACCAAGATCGGGCCAATAATATTGGTCTGCCAATATATCAGTCAGGCTCTAAAGCACAGTTTATTATAGTTATGATAATGTTGAATAGAGTCGACTATTAAATTAATTGCCAACTATCTTGACAGTCAATAATCAGTTTGAGTTGTTTTCAGAAAAAGTCAAATTCTACAGTTTCTGCTTCTTAATTGAATATTTTATGATTTATTTGTTTATTTGTTTATGACAGAAAACTGAATATCTTTGGGTTGTGGACAAATCAAGACATTTGAGGACGTCATCTTGGGTTTTTTGAAATACTGACTGACATTTTTCTCAATTTTCTGACATTTTACGGACCAAACAACTAATAGATTAATTGAGAAAATAACCTACAGATTAATCGACAATGAAAATAATCGATTGGTCGCAGCCCTAAAGTCGAATTATTTGTCCTGTAAATGCATGTACTTATCTAAATGATAACTAATTCAAGTTTAAAGACATTTAGGAGTGGAAAATGCTAGAATAACTAAAATAATTAAATAAATATCATTGATGATACATTTTTTAGATTCCCGTGTGTTCCGATTTACTTTGCATTGAACTCCAAGTGGGCCTGTGGCTTATGTAAGATATGCACGCCTGGTTATGAATACATCTGTCTGTCTTACATCATATACATCATATTAAGACTGCGTCCTTCAGAAGACATTCTACACACATATGGGAGCGTGTGTGTAGATTATGTAAAAGAATCAAAAGAAAAGCACTGAAAACTAAACAGTTATATAAATTTGAGTAAGTCCATCATTAACCGTCCTTTACTTCTCTGTCTGTGGTGACGTTATCCACTTGAGTCATCACTTTCATTTCTACTTTAAGTATGAAGTCTTGTGATGTTCTGTATTTTCTTTACTGTCAGCACATCACATGATCCCGTTAACAAGTACGGCCTGTTTCACCAAACACTGATACGTAGCTTATTCATCTGTTTTATATATATCATTTTAAACACATAAGTTCTTCATCGTGATGATCACGGGCACTGTTGTTTATTTTTAGTCAATCCCACATACTCAGTCCAAGGGCAGTTAATACCCTCTAGTGCACCAAATGTGTATTAATCCACAGCTGAAAATAGTCCCCAACAAATGCACTATTTATTCCTGTTTGCATAACGATTGTTGAAAATCACAGTGCCCAGTTGTTTTAGGGAATTATTTAGGCTTTTTAAGGATAAAACCATATATTTGTGACCCACATTTGAAGATTTACATCAGGATTTCTCAAATTCAGGACCAAGGACCGCATCTGGACCAATCAATCTGGACCCAGCCCAAACCTCATGTTATGAAAGCATTATGCTATGAAGTATAACTTTTTTATTTTTAAATAAATTTTCTATTGATCAGTACATTGTTCGAGAACATGCAGTGTTGCTGCTAACTTGTCAGCAGTAACTGGAGATCATTCACAGTGATCCTGTCCCCAGATGAGTGTCGTTTTACTGTATATCCCTGTTATTGACAATGTTGTCATAGCAACATTAATTGCTGGACAGAGTGTTGTGTGTTGTTGCTGCCGTGTTACACCGGAGGATTTGCTGTCAGCTTCTAAATGAGCTCCATTTTTGCCAGTACACGATTTCACACTTAATGTAAAAGTATTTGTAAAAATAAATAAATGGACTAAAGGACTGTCTGCACCAAGAACTATAACATTGTTCTAAAAACTCTGAGTGCTACAGACAATATAGGGAAAAAGATACTGAGAGATCAACTAACACATTGTTGCTTTTGGCCTTTTCATGAGATTTGTGGACAATCAGAAACATTTATAAGAGGGATGCACCAATCAGCTGGCCAGAGACTGGTACCTGGCCAGTTGATGGTCAGTCAGCTTGACGGACCCTGACTGGAGACCAGCTGGTCAGCGTCACATATCCGATTCTGTATCAGTCAAATTCACACACATGCTCAGCACGATGGTGATGTCATGCATGCAGCGACACAGACAGTAGCGTCACAGCCACAACAGCGCTGATCACAGCCACAGCACACTCGCACACATGCTTGTATGAAGTCGGCATTTAGCGACAGATTCCAAGAACAACGTGTTTCGCCCGTGGCTTCTTCAGGTTCGCTCAGCAGAGCAGTGTGCGGTGGTTTATGTTGATGATTTGACTTAATATAATAATATAATAAGGCCTGGCTATGACCCACTTTTGGAGAAAATGTAAAAGTTTTTAATAGTCAGTGTTTTATTATGAACATCCAGTATAATTTTATATTAAAGAAAAGTTACAAAAATTTGCTATTCTGTCAATTGGCCTACAAACTGCAATAGTGCATCTCTAGTCCAGATATCATTAGCATTTTTCTTTGAACACAAATATTTAAATGTTCAGACAGTGAGTTCAGCTGTTGCTATTCTTAAGTTACAGTTCATATATTTGATAATATTAACTGAACTTAGGACTGGGTGATATCAGGATCGTGACTATATATTTTAGATATTGTTAATCAGTGGAAACCGCTCATCGTGATCACAGTTACAGTGATCAGTGTTCATTTTGGGCCTTTTCTTACAGGTAAGATGGAAAAATAATCCAGAAATATGGAAAATAATTGCTAGATTTACAAGCCCAACATGGCATTTCCCTCAGGCAAATGGGAAATCCGTATTGTTGAGCCCTGAAATGTAGTCAGCTGAAGCAACAAATTCACTCAGTGCTGCTATATTAACAGAGAAAACTGAGTTCTCCTGCTCGCGGAGCTATGCAGCAGTGCCTACATGTACCAGGATGCATTGTGGGCGAGCTTGTGACTCCTACACCCATGTTTCTGTGTTATCACCACTCTAGCCTATAATTACTACCTTGCTGGCTAAAACACGACAATGAGTGACAAAAACCTCATCTGGCATGCCCCCTGACTACCCAGAGGAAATTCAAGCTGAAACAGCCCGTTGTTCTTCCTTACATCTGGTGACATCACTGTGACATCACTGGATGCAGGAAGAGGAGCAGATTTTACAGCAGAAAAACTCTGTTTTCTCTGTCAATATAGCACAGACTGAGGATTTTATTGCTTCAGTTGACTACATTTACCATCAACACTGACTGGACATCCACTGGGAACGTGATAAATTGTACCTTTAATATTTTGTCGAAAGCTCTAATAGTTTTCTGCATATTGTTGCAATATCAATAAGTATCGATATGGAGGTATAAGATATTTGATTTTGTCCATATTGCTCAGCTCAAACTGAACCCAATGGTGTTACCACAGTATGATCAATCTCAATATCTTTTATATTGGCTGTTGAATTGACTGTATTGGTTATAGAGCTCAGGGTCGCAGCTCCACTCACACACAGGCAATTTCTTTTGAGAAGTGTCAAGTGGCATTTTCACCACCAGTGCACCTCAGACACTTTCTCTCCATTTGAACCTTTCTCGACCTGACACCCTGACACCAGCACAGAATCACAATAGGCGTGCGTGGACCTGACAGGAAGTCCGTCTCTTTGTGCGCTGCCCTAATTTATCCCATCTCTGGCCGCCCTGAAAATCCTCAGATCAGTGTAAAACACAATCAGCCATCCACTCCGCAACCAGGCAGTCGGGGCTTATAGTGTGCAACTGCACAAGTCACATTGTAATCTTTGCCGTGTAATCATTGGATTTAGATGCCCGCTTCCGTCCAGAATGAGCCAGGCGATTTGAAAAATCTGATGTGGCAGGAAATATCATGAATTCTCTCCAGTGTTTTGTTATGTCACATCCGGGATTTTTGTTCCTCTGCAAAGCCTGCTCAGTGCTGCACCATTTGTAAACATTTAGACTCAGTCTTCCTTTGAAATATTCATCACTTTGGCACAGTGGAAGTGGAGCCCTTTGTCCACATTATTTACACTGCAAAAAGGATTTTCAGGAAAGTTAAAAAAAAAAACAAAAAACTTGTTTCTGGTAATTAAGTCTTATTTTTTGTCTAAGAACCAAAATAATCTTGTCAAGCAAGTTTTGCTTGAGGAAAGTAATCTCATTTTAAGAAAATATATCTAACTTTTCCCTTAATAAGATATTATAGCTAACACTGAGCTGTATTCAACCAGTAACAAGCTTCAACAATGGTTTGCATAATATGCCAGCAGAGTAGACTGTTTCCACATATTCTCAATTTAAGAATCTTATGAAATGACACCAATTATTTTTATTCATTATGAACGAGTGTGAGTGCATCAGGCTCTTGCTCAGAACAGAGCCTGCTGCTTCATATTTCACATTATTAAGAGAACCATGGTCTGGTCTACACACACACATACAGCAAAATACAAATGGCAGTGCTGAACACAAACCGCATGGCTCATTAATACATTATAGCTGAACATGACCTATTTGAAAAATGCATGACAGACAGCAGAGCTCATAGCAGCTTCTCAGGACATTTTCAGATCGAAATACAAACTAATGAGTCATAGTGCAACATGCATTTGGTTAAGTGATGCAGACAGATCCTGCAAGCATCACCATTATCAGATATGAAAATATGAAAGGATGTTTTTACCTGCAGAAAACTGTACCAAGTTTCAGTCTGAGTCAGAGTTTAGCTCTTTCTGTTGCTCACACATTCACTCCATCCTTGAATGATGGACTCATTGTTGTCAGTATCTGAATTGAAGCAGCTATTTTTTCCCTAACTGCAGTGATTAATCGATTATTAACCTATTATTAAATTAATGAACAACTATTTTGTTAATCGATTAATCAGTTTCAGTATTTTTTTTTAAGAAATAAAAGCCGAATTTCTCTGATTCCAGCTTCTTAAATGTGAATATTTTCCGGTTCATTTATTCTTTTATGGCAGTGAACTGAATATCTTTGGGTTGTGAGCAAAACAAGACATTTGAATCGATTAACTGACAGTCTAAATAATTAGTTGCAGCCCTAAACTGTTTTAATGAAAAAAATGCTAAAAATAAGAATGCTTCTGGTGCCTTAATTTAAGATAAAGTCACTTGTTTTTACCATGCTTTTTGAGCAGATTAATCTCAGTTTAAGGCATAGATTCTTTAAGTCGGCTCAATCAAGAAACCAAAATATTCTGTTTATGTATTTTTGTTAACTGTAAATCTAAAATCCTAAGTTATAACTTATATATATTCTTAAAGTCAGCTCAATGAAGAGACCAAATTTCTAAATTTAAGTGAGCATTTCTTAAGTAAATGAAATATTTGGCCTTTTTTTTTTCTAGTTTTAAGGCCTGTTATGGTCTTTAAGTGGCTAGATGTATAAGCTATTTTTAAGAATTGTAGCCAAGCAAAACTGGCAGATTTTTTTTTTTGCTTAAACCAAGACCATTTGATCAAATTTAAGAATATTTGGCTTTTTTCTAGTAGGGCTATTTTGCGGTGTTATGGTTGAGAAGACAGAGCCGACCACATCATAATGGAGCTTCTCACCTTCACATCTCTTTCCACTGTAATTCTCAGGTTCCTCTCCTGCACCACAGTGAGAATAAACCAGCTTAGACTGCTGAATCAGGCCGATCCAGGGCACCCAGTGAGAAAAGTACAGCAGCGTGCTTCTGCATGAAATACCCGCCCGCTCTGCTCTGCTCAGCTCGGCTCTGCTCAGCTCTGCTCGGCTCACGCCCTTCTCTCCAGCAATACATAATAATGCCAGATGCAAAAGAGTGAAATGTAGTAGATTGGTGCTCCCTTATCTCGTCACGTTTTCATTTACTGTAGAGCGTGTCCGTGACTGTCGCCTGGAGTATAAACTTGTTCTGAAGCTGATAATTGTGCATTCACCACAGGGAGTGTTGCTAGACTGCCTTTTTAATTACATCTCTAATAGGTTTCCAGGCAAACAAATACAAAAGGTCAACGTGTAGTTAGACTTGGCTCAGCATTTAAATTCTCTAACACAAATTGTTTCCATTATCTTACCTGTGGAGCAGTAGATTACCTGTGACTTAATTCCTGGCTTTTCCCTATTTTTATTATGCAAACTGAGCACCTCCAGGTCGTCTTCCTTTCAGTTTCTGCTCTCTGACGACACTAATTATCTTTGCAGGCTACAGTAAGAAAATGATGTTGCTGCTTTGACGACCTTCCTGTAGTTTCCCAGTGAGCCACAACCGGAAGTTCATTGTTGATTTCTGGTTGAAAATAGGTTTATATTCTGTCTGAAAGTCTTTTCAACCGGCGAAAATACAGTTATAACATTGATGTGTCAAAAGTGATGTCAGAAATTATCCGTACACTTGAGTTAGGGTCAAGGATGGGAGGGTTGCTTTAAAAATGTTTGCTATTACAATTACTAATTACCTGTTAAAAATGTAGTCAGTAACTTAATCCATTTATCACAAGACTAAGGAAATGTAACTTGATTGCTTTTCTTTAATTCTGAATTACCTCAATATGATGAAATTATTGAGCTTCAGTTGTTAGTGACTGGTCTGTGTAGCTAACATTAGCGGTTTGTTTGTGTAGTTAATATTAGTGGTTTGTTTGTGTAGCTAACGTCAGCAGTTTGTTTGTGTAGCTAGTTTGTGTACTCCAGAATACATTGGGATATAATATAAGGAGCAAAAAAAGAAATTAAAGATAGATTCAGCTGTCCAAGCTGTTTGTAAATGCACCAGAAATATAGTTGATTGTTGAGTCTCATTGCCAGGACGTTAAAGACCAGTGTTTTGGGTTAGTAAAGCGTCCTAAGCACAGCAAAATAATAAGAAAATGAGGACATACAGGCAGAGGGAAGAGGCTCTGCAGATACAGACACCACCACACACTTTATAAGTGATGAGAGGGATTATGTTTATATGGGGCCATATTGTTTTTTTTTAATGAAAATTTTGGATAATAAGTCAACATAAAGTAGCGGTGGATGAGTGGGTTAAACTCAGGACATTAATCCAGGCAAGCAAGGTTCATGTCCACCGTGAGGCCGTTTGTTTTTCTGGCTTTCAACTGAGAAATTTGGATGTGGTTTGTTATTTAAGTTCCAAATTGACGATCGGCTGTTATTTGTGAATTGCGGAGGATGAAAAACGTCCCTATTAAAATCCTGGTGAACTGAGGTCTAGATGTGAGCGTTCAATCAGCTTCTTCAAAAAGTCAGTGAAAACACTTTTGAACCGGTTCCAGCCTCTTTTCACCGGCGTCACTTTAAACGTGTTTTTAACAGAATAATGCTCACTGGCCCACTGAGTTGTAGCTTTGTTAAACCTCTGGCTGAGAAAAAAATGGGGAAAACTGGAATTGGTTGTAGGTGGAGGCAGTGTTCCCAGCTGGTGACAACATCAGTCCAAGCCTCTCATTAGTGGTAATTAGCTGTGTTTAGTGTCACCGCCAATATGTCATGTCTGATGAGAGCTTGTGCTCACAGCAACACTGGAACCACCTGGTCTGAATATTTTTTCTCTCTCTTTATCCACCACTAACTGATTACAATTACCAGGCAGAGCAATGAATTACTCATTAAGGAAGTCTAACAGAGTCTAATGAGTTCTGAGTCTTGTCTTGTTCTCTCTCAGCTCCAGTTCCCTTTTTTTTAAGTTAGAACTCGTGCTCCTCTTGTAGATACAAGAAAATGAGATCTTTCTGTCAGACTTCCTCATTTCATCTGACACATCACGCAGCTGTAGCTCGCAACTGTCTCCAAAGGGAAATATGGGAGGCTTATTGGACGAAACTCTGCCCTTTATTGATTGATTTTGTGACCAATTCAAAATGTACCGCAGTGCTGAATCAGAAAAAGCTTCACCTATTATTAAAGGATCAATATGTTGTCAGCACAGGCCTGAGGGAATGTTTTTTGATTGATTTCTCATGTTTGGGAACCTCACACTTCGACCACTATAACTGCTGGTCCCTCAGTGTTGGAAACAGGTCAGCACCAAACAAAAGATCAACAAGTTTTTGCTGGTTTTTTTTTGGTTTTTTTTTAAGGATTGATGCAGATTTAAATCTGTGTTAAAACAATACCACATTCCTTGTTTGCATTACTGTCTCGTGATGTAAGCTCAGAAAGGAAACACTGTCTGGGAAAACACAAAGGGAACTGTGTGGTAAAAAGACTGCAGCATTGTAAAACACCCATTCTTGAGGACTTGGACACATCATGACCTACCAGTTTCTTTTTAAATCATTGCTACTAACACTGTTATTCCATTTTTTTTGGTGAAAATGTATTCTTTAAGGATTTAAATTAATGTAATACAATGTAAAATGTAATTATAAGAAGAAAACAGCCTTGTCCCAGACAAGAATTCACAACTTCAAACAACAATGTGTCAAAAGTCTTAAAAATCTAAAACTAACAAAACCTACTGATGACATAGGTATAAAAATGTGCTATTATAATCATCTTTGTATTAAAATCAATTTTTTTTAATGAGCATGTTAGCCCTTTAAAGTTTCTCCAGATTTCCATCAGCACTGTGAGATTATTAAAAAAACATGATTTAATCAGACATAAAAAGGGTTAGCTACACCCTAAGGACCCCTGTCTCACTTCCTGGTTTAAAAAAAAGGCAAATCCATTAAATACTATTGCATCAGATGTGTTTCAACCATAACATGTCAACTCTGTAGCCCTTCTAAATCAAAGCGAAATAAGAATTATGGTTTAAAAAAGTGAATATTGAGAGAGCGTTAAGAGAGCTCGGAGCAACTTTAAAAAATAAAATGCCTGCTCACTACGACTGTGATGTGAAATAAAAACGTGTAGCATTTTGTCGACTCTGTAAGAGGTCAACTCATGAAATAACAAAAAAAATGTAATAACTAGGTGGTTGGCCCGTTACAAAGTTTAATAACCAAGAGTTTCATCTTTTAAAATATATTTTCTCAGCATAATTTATGAGTAAAAATCAAAACTCCCCTCGAAATATGCTTTTGTCCCAGTTCTTAAGAATGACTGCCCACTTGATTTGGCTAATTCAGACTGCTGAAGCCTCTGAAGCCTGCTGAAGTAGCTTTGAACTGAACTTTAAAGCGCATATTTTGATGGAAACCAGGTTGCCTTTTTCAGATCTTGTCATTTGTTTGAACTGATGCAAATGCAACCCACAAAGCCTTGTTGTTGTTGTTTCTTCCTGCCTCTGCTGTCTCACTGTGGTGACAACAGATGACTTAAGTTTTGTTGTTGTGGTGACATTAAAAGGCAGCAAACAGCTTCACTTTTATCGAGGTATCAAGGTGATTTATTCATCATTATACAACAGAGGCCTAACAAAGAAATTAGTTGCAGTCCCGTCATGCTACTCACACAGAACAGAACAGAAAGTATCAAATTAATTCAAATAAACAGTACAGTTATTTATGTAAGGGGTCATGTACAGTGAGCACAGTTTATTTATTACAAACATTAATTTTAAAATGATTTTATGGATATCAATATGGTGTTTTCAAATGGGAACATCGTGAACTCAAACCTAAAAGTAAACTTCCAGTTCACAATGTGGTGAATATGACATGAGGCCATGTAATAATTTAAATTATTGTAGTTGAGTTAGGTTTTATTTATTATGTGAATTTATGTATTTATGTGTTTATTACATGGTTTGTTAAATATTTGATTCTAATTGGTCAATTACAGGCACTCTACAGTCTGTTGTTCCTGTATGACAGACCGTTGCTATGAAGAACAGACCGTTGCTATGAAGAACAGACCGTTGCTATGAGTTTATTACACAGTTCTGATCATAGACTGTGGAGGAGCAATAAAATCTTTTTTAAAACCATAAAATCATTTTAAAATTAATGTTTTGTATCAAATTATTGTTTTTTTTCTAAGTAACCGTGTAATAAGCGAGATAATGGACAGGTTTTCAGAATGATTCAAGACCTGCATCACCCTGAAGGGGTTTATTTTGCAACAATGACTCACTGTACATTATCCCTTATATATGTATACATGTATACGTATACAAACCAGGAAATAACTTTTTGAACTTGTGTCAGGTTGAAAGTAAACAACAGCATCAAGATGGTGATGATGATATGGTCGAGCATTAAAACCTCAACATTTGGGAAACACTGTGCTTTTATTGCATTTTTGCACTAAGCATCATCAATGTAAAAAACAAAGTCCTCCTCCCCTCATCCTGCTGGAGTCTGTTGCGTCCTGTCAGCCCATAACTGGTCCGCCTGTCTAGACCTTGATCAGGGAGGGAGGCTGTTGTGTAGCAGGTTTCTGTAAAGGCACGGGCACAACCAAGACAGACTCTGATTTCCTGTTGTTAGGCCATTCGAGTCCCATTTCATCCATTTCATTTTCCAGGAGCAGCCTTGAGTCCAAGCTGGGTCAGCACGGCTCTTATCTCTGCTCTCCTCCCCTCCTCTCAGTGCATCAGGCCGATCTGGCCGGCTGGTCTAAAGATGCTGTGAACAATTAGTCGAAACATTATCAAAATGGGCCAAGTGCAACATCTAAATCACAGTAGCTGCATTTTGTTGATAAAAGAAAAATGTGTGAAGAAAGTGTACTTCTGCAGAGATGCTTGTTCTCCAGATGTAAATTTGCTACAGATCCCAAACAGATAATAGTTTTTTTTTCTGTGAAAATGAAAATTGTGATGTGAAAATGATCATCCCCATGAATCATCAATCATATCATATTGCAATATCTGTCAAAATAATCACAATATGATTTTTTTTTTTTACCATATCATGCAGCCCTAATGCCGTGTACATCATCTCTAGGTCCACTGCTCTCTCATCCCACGCTTCCTTTTCCAGTCATTATGAGTGTATCTGCGTCATAGGTAATACATGTTTCAGCAATAAGGAAAAAAAAAACAGATTGAAACCAAAATGATGTAGCGACATTTGAAGTCTGCAGCATCTGCATGTGATTTTTCCGTGTAAAATGTGGAATCCAAATACCACTTCTCCGATGGTTTGATGGTCATAATGATACGCTACCTTCAGAGCAGCTCGCTAGCTTCCTCCGAGAGCCTCATTTTCACAGGAGGACATTTTGACACGTCACAGCAGGGAAAAAACGGCTGTGAATAATAAAATCAATGATGGCCGAATTCCATTTAGCTGTTTCAGTTTCAGGGTCCTGGTGCCGCTCATGCTGGCTCTCTGTCACGTAGACATGACTTACTTAATGTTAATAGTAACGCCTGTGATTTTTCCTGCTATGATGAGTCAAAACGTCCGCTGTGAAAATTGCCTGGTTAAGTGATGCTGCGGGTCAACAGAGAATCAATCGATCACTGTGACAGTGCATTTTACTGACAACCTTCAGCTGGAGTACATGGCGTGGCTAGTTGCGCTCAAACACTGTGATTATTGAATTTGGCATCATAATTATAGAGTTCACTTTTTTCTACAGTCAATTGGTTATTCAAAGGTGGGGAAGCAACAGATTAAATGTAACAGGATTATACAATTAGGACACAAAAAAAGGTAACAGTCCATTACAGTTACAGAAAAAAAGACAGAATCAGGTAACAGATTCATTGTTCATACAGATTCACAACAATTCAACAAGTTCATTACATAACAAAAGAAAAGCTTCCCTATATAGAAATTTCACCATTATTTTGTCTTTCAGTCATAAAAGAGGAAAAACATCACAGTACAGAGACAGTTCTGCCTTCAGCTGTGAAAAACTGTCATCATCCAATAAACTAACATCTAATTTAAAGAAGCATATACAGGGAAGACCAACAGCTAACATTAGCTACACATACCAATTGCTAATGTTAGCTGCACAGACTAACCACTAACGTTAGCAACACAGACCTACTGCTACATAGTACACAAACCAATGCTAACATAAGCTAGATGACTAACCACTAATGTTAGCTAAACAGACAAAACGTCAACATTAGCTACATAGAACAACTGCAGATGTGAGCTACACAGAAGCCCAATTAGCTAGCTAACCTGTCCATGCAACAGCTGTTACTAAAAAATATTTTGGTGGGTATATTTTGGTGTGTGGAAATATGTTTAAGTCGGTTTCCTTGAAATTTGGGTGTGGATAGCAGACTTAACAAAGTACATTTAAATGCACATAATTACCGCTATTAATTTCACATGCATTTGCGGAAGAAAGAAAAAATACCTGAACAAACAATAAACCAAACAATGAACATGACACATTTCCACAGGCTTAACTATTTGGTATTGAGGTAATCCAAAAGTAATGGAAAGTAGTCACGTTATGTTACTTTGATATTGTGATACTTGGATTAGGTTACTGATGACATTTTTTAACAACAGAAACAGAAACCTGCCCAACCCTGGTTATTTCTGATTTTTTTTGAATAAAAAATATCAACTCTAGAGTGCAGACTGTGGATTTTGTCTCCCACTTGCATTAGGAGGAGATCACTTCACAGCTAGTGCTCTTACTCTTTCAAAGTACATTTGGGCGTGTGAGTATTGTGTTGTATTAAGATAGACTTGAAGTAATCTGAACATATCCTTTAAGGCTTTTACAAGAGTTGAAGCTTAATGTTCACTATTTCTTAGGAAAACAGTCCAGAGGGTTGTATTTTTTTCACTATGGTGACAGACTAAACTGTGGAATTCGAACTGGCTGCACATCAGGAACAGCTCTCGCCTCTGGAGCCATGAAACAGGAAACAGGAAAGGAGTTTCACATGATGCTGGGTCAGACCGTCCCCTCCGCTCTGAAACCTGAAACTTATGTTGTTTTCCCCCGGCTGCAGCCTCTTTGTTGAACAGATTTAAACACAAAGAGCAAGCGGATGTGTGAGTGGATCGTATCCACCGGCCAAATGGGTGTAGCGGCTGTTGATGAATGTTAACAGTCTGCAAAAATTATTGTTTTTGCCCACCTGGCTCTGCCAAAATGCTGCTTTGAACTGGTGTTGTTGCATTTACAGTAGAGGATCTGTTCAGTCTGCGCATAAAGACCGCTGGCTTCAGCTCAAACATACAAAAAAATCAAACTGAGGGGGTTGCTAATGACTCAGTCTCCACTGAGGCTTTGATATAAGCTGATATTAAAAAGACATAATCTGTGTGAGGGAGCCGTGCCCATTCATCTTGACTACATGTTGAGTTTGTCGACAATATAACCCCAATCTCTGAGTATTTTCCTCCCAGCTGCAGTCTGCAGAATGACAGCGGAGCAGAAATTGATGAAAGTGATGTCGAAGCTCTGCGAGAGTGAGAGACTGAGGGACTATATGCGGCATTATTCAGAGACTTTGTGCTGTAATAAACCAGCCTGTGCAGCCGTCGGCTAGCCACAGGCCCAGGAGAGAGCAGAGAAGGCATGCAAGATGGAGACAGGTGGGAGAAGAGGAGTTGGAGCTCCTCATACCTCCTCCCGATTTATTCCTTCCTCTGGAGAGCAATCTGTCACATCCCAGGAATGAGCTGCCTCTTCTCCTGCTGCCTCATTAAACTCTTGAACTTTTCCTCATAAATGTATTTTAAAAATATCTTTCGGCTGTGTTTAACACTTTGCCCAACACTTAAATAAGGATAATTGACTCTCGCAAAGACTAAATTAAAGTTTCCCTAATATACTGTAGATATTTTTTGCTTTTTTGCCATTTCTGGACTCTTCCTTTGTATTTTCATTCACTATATTCACACAGCGGTGATTTTCATCTGACGTCACACTCTTTTTACTGCTTCCTGAAATCTTGGTAATGAAAATCTAGAGGGACATTGGGCATTATTTCAAGCTAAAACAACATATTCGATCATCCATTAGCTACTGTAGCTAACGTTAGCATTCAGCCACTTCCTAGCTAATGTTACCATTATCATTTCACTATTCCCGATTGATCAGCAACTGAAAACACAATGGATAGTCGAAATCTGGAGGGACGATGGGCTGTAGTTCAAGCTAAAATTGAATTACCCATTAACTTCCAACTAACTTTGACATCATGCTCAGGGCGGGAGGCTCAAATGTCATATTGCTGTGTTTCGGGTTGCAAGACGTAATCGTGATAGATGAATCATTATCATTTTCACCGTTTCCTGACTGATCAGCAACTAAATTGGGGTAAATTAGTAAAACAACATATTTGATTACACAATAATTACTGTAGCTAATGCTAGCATTTAGCCACTTCCTAGCTAACGTTCTGGTTAAGTCAGTAATGTTACATGACAGTTATGCTCATTGGAACACGCATTTCTGTCCAGTATTCATACGGATTACATCCAACACAAAAGCATTTTAGCAGTGTATGTTTTGAGTGGCAGGCATGATGTCGGTGACGTTAGCTAGCAGTGCTGAATGCTATGGTACCTAATGTATCAAATATGTGTTTTAGCTTAATATGGCCCAGTACCGCCAGATTTTACTATCCATTTCTTTTGACTTGGTGATCAATCAGCAAGTGATTGTCAAATTTTCCAGGTTTATACAACTTAAAACCTGGAACACAGCACGACACATTTGAGCTTTCCACCCTGACGTCAGAGGAAAATGGCCGCTGTGTGAATGTGGTGAATTAACAAAAGTTCCTTCCCCCAACTGTGAAAGTAGGGGAACAAGTCACCTCTTCTGCTGTAGATATCCAAAACTCTTGATTAAATTTTTGTAATGAGCTGTTACTTCCCCTTTTGATGTATCCAACCGCCTCATTTACATCTCCTACAACCCCCAGAATGCCTTTCATCCGTCCCCAGTGAACTTGTTGCTTTCAGCAGCATTTAATGATAACGTGATGAAAGGCTTTCCAGCTTAGGAAAAAAAAAAAAGTGAGGAGTCATTCGCTTTACTCAGTGCAACATGTCCCGTGGCTGCATATTATTCTGGTCTATTGAGGCTGCTGTCAGTGGAAAACTCTGTGCCTGTTTCCTCTGCAGTTGATTTTTCTCAGTATGATTGTAGGTGTAAAGTGGTGGGTCTGCAGAGAAGCTCCTATTTTTGATTCTGAAGCACTGACTCAAAACCCTCACATTTACTGTTGGTGCTTCTTTTTGTTCTGTCGGTCTTGATTATATCAAACCTCTCATGATATCATGTTATGTATCTTTAGAAGAAGAAAATACACCAAAACACCAAAAGGGAATATGAGAAATCTAACATAGCTACATCACCTGAGGCTGTTTTGTACCATTTTTTGGTGGATTTGGTGGATATAACTAAGGTTGTTCTGATACCAGAATCAGAAAATGCTTCAGATTAATGCTGGTATCAGGTATCTTGCAGTGATCCAATACCACGTAATTTGTTAATCCCATTTGTCTTTTTTTTTCCCAGGATGGCAAAGTCATGTTCTATGGCATTAATTCTCTCATGTATTTGCTCAAGGGTTCAACCTGAGCAAACCATACAACAATGATAACAATTATATCACATTCATACAGGAATAGTAGTGTAAAGCTGTTTGAAAAATAATTAATCGCTTATTAATTGATTATTAAATCAATCGCCAACTATTCTGATAATCAGTTTGAGTAATTTTTTTTTTTTTTTAAGTCAAAATTTTCTGATTCCAGTTTCTTAAATGTGAATATTTTCTGGTTTCTTTAGTCCTTTATGACAGTAAACTGAATATTTTTGAGTTGTGGGCAAAACAAGTGATTTGAGGATGTCACCTTGAGCTTCGGGAAACAGTGATTGATCGCCATTTTCTGACATTTTACAGACCAAACAACTAATAGATTAATCAAGAAAATAACTGTCAGATTAAACGACAATCAAAATAATATTATCATCAGAACAATTGTTACTTTTAACCCTCAACAGTTCCTGCTTGTTCTTTAACTTCCTGGCTGATAGAAGGACCAGGAGTCGCTGGATAAAATACTTTAAGATAACAATGTCGAAGTTGATGACGTTTATTATGCAAGACGAGAGGTGTAGTTCACTGAGAAGTTTCGCACAAAACTAAACTAAGCTACAACAAAGCTACCACAAAATATGTCTGTCTTGACTTGTAAAATTGTGTTTTAAATTGCTGAATAACATATGTGTAATTCATGGCACAATTCAGCACACCAGGAGGGGCGTGACTTTGCCTCTCTATTGTCTTGAACTTTTGAATTGTGTATGTTTAATTACGAAAAAGCACTCAGTAGCAGTCCTTTTTATAAATAAGTAACCATGTGATATCACCATGTCAATATATCCACATTGCTCGTGATTATTGATCACAAACCTCATTATTATTATTAAATTACTCAGTATTTTGTGTAATACTCATACCTACAACTTTGTTGCAATATTGATATTGAGGTATTTGGTAAAAAAATATCATGAAATTATTTGATTTTGTCTAGTTCTATCCACTGCATGTGTATTAATTCTTGTCAATTCAATAGACCCCATCCTCTTGTTTAAAAGTAGAAGCAGTTGAGTTGATTGTTGATTGTTGAGTCTCATTCCCAGGATGTCAAATACAGACATTTGGTGTTGGTGAAGCACAGATATAATGAAAAAATATGGAAGGAAGTGGACAGCGTCTCTGCAGATACAGACACCACACACACTTCTAGTGGGTCATAAGTGATAACTGACAGGAAATATGGGCCTATATATTTTTTGAAAATGTTTAAGTAAGCAACACTTCATTAAGACTCCACTGCCCAGCTGTTTAAGGAAATTATTTAGCTTTTTTAAACTGAGCTATATATATATATATGACCCACTTTTAATGATTTACATCTTTAGTTGATACCAGCGGGCGTCTGGCTGAGTGCCACAGACAGGGTAGGCAGTTCAGAAAGTGTTGAACGATGAATTAATACATGATTGGCTGACAATAAGAAGAATATAACACTAGCTTTGCCCTTTAAAGAAACAAATCATAAATATGTCCTGTATTCAGAATACAAACTGTTCCCATCAAGTAGACGCTTCAGGTTTCCAATTAAATACAGGAAATGATACCTGAAAACTCTAACTCATGACATAATGAGGGTCTGTGCATTAATTTGAATGCACTTAATGTCTGCACTTGTCTGTGTTGTGCACTTTATGTCTCTTTACTGCATTATAATGGTATGCTTTTTTTTTAATGCAGCAGCCTTTACGTTTAAGACAAATTTCTCTAGGGATGAAGTAATCTTCAATCTTGAGCCTTTGTTAGTATGGAAATGTAAACACACAGTGCAAAAGGAGAGGGTGCAGAGGCCGTTTAACAGCTGACATTGTCATGCAAGCGCTCCAACACTGGGCAGCACAGAAGGGGAGAATAAAAATGAATATCAATAAAGCTGCAAAACACAGTGTTCACTGGCTGTCAGTTAGTGTTTGTATATTTCTTAGTGAACAGTCTGAACAGTAAAACTCGTTTGTCTAGTCGATAAATATGCAGGAGAAGACATTTCTAGCAACCAACATTTTGACAGGAATTTATTATTAAAGGCACCCTGTTGAGTTTTCTTGTAAACAAAAAAAAGTTATATTTGCATCCATCATTTCTCAAAAAAACAACAAAACTGTGTGTATCTTTACTGAATGCAATTTCTCCCTCATAAAACATTAGCGAAATTGCTTTTGAAGATATTTTAAATTGTGCATCAGTACATCAACACGTTTGCTAGCTTGAAGTTTTATTTTTTTTTCGTGCATGTGATGATGATACAAACACATCTAGAGCCCATTGCTCTATAGCTTCATGTTTTTGTTTTAAACAAAAACAATCTCCATTTCCGTTTCTGGAATAATCTTAATTCATACTACCACGCCTTAAAACACCAGTTTACATGACCATTCACATACACTGGGCATGCCCGTGGCGGTGTAAACAGGTACAAGTAGTCAGATACCGGGACAACAGGACAAAAATGACAAGGCATTTACATAATCCTCCCAGATAATGATATTCTTATTAAAACATTGTCAGAGGCATTGTGTTTTTCCATTCTAATATTTTCAATGTTCATTTCTGTCTCAACAGTAGCTGAATACACTAACAGAAGGCTAATCAAAGCTAGCAGCTAACATATAGTAGTCATTTTAACAGCAGGCTAACCAAAGCTAGCAGCTAACATATAGTAGTCAATTTAATACCAGGCTAACCAACGCTAGCTGAGTGTTTTCTTACTGATAGACTAGTCGACTAGTCTAAATGTGTGTTTTATGGACAGGGAAATTAGTCACCGGGGATATCTTTAGTGGATATAGTTTGACCCATGCATCCACCTCAATCTCCCTTCACCCTCCACAGACTTTGTTGCTCTTTATAGCTAAAGGAGTGTAAACAGCCAGATAGCTGCCTGCTGTGTGGCAGTTCTCATCCTGGTGCACAGAGACTCCGTTAAAGGGCAATATCACAATCGATTTATGTGCAAAGAAGTTAATCTATTAGGGCTGCAACCAAAAACTGTTTTCATTACTGATTAATCTGCTTGTTATTTTCACAATTAATCTCTTAATCGTTTTGTCAATAAAATGCCAGAAAACACTGAAAAATGCCCATTTCGTAGCGCCTAAGGTGATGTCTGATCAACAGTCTAAACTCCAAAGATATTCAGTTTGCTTTCATGTATTACACATAAATTATCATACAGTATCTGAAAAGGATACGTTTTCTAATTATCTGACTATCACAATAGTTGCTCATTAATTTTCTTTTAACTTAGTGTTGCAGCTTTGTTTGCCATGAGTCGATACTGAAAAAATATCTGTAATTAGTATTTGTATTAATCCAACTCAGAGTATGTTAGAGCTTGCGGTTCGTATTAAAAAACAGAGGGTCATGTTTTGCTTTGCATCTGAGGATTCTCGTCTTGTCCTTTATGCCAGACTGAGTGAGATTTATCTCACACATAACATAGCCTACTGTCCTCTGGGCCTGACAGAAACAGTGATATTTCTAACTTAGTGCAAACTAATTCTGCATTCTGCAGACACCTTGTAAATCGACAGACAGGCTCTGTTCCTTCTGCGAGGCTGCTGAGGACAACCAGTGTTGGTGCAGTGTTTGCTCCATATGTCTGTCTGTTTTGTTGTCTGCCTATGCATGTGTCTGTGCCCCACTATTGCTCTTGGTATTTCAAACTCCAGATGGATTAATACAATTAGATGTAATATGCTAAAAACTAAATGTCAACACATTACCTTCTGCGGCTTTAGCTCTCATTTGCTGCCGCTATCTTGTCTGCCTGAATGGGCTCATCCCAGTCTGAACATGGCCCATTGAGTTTCTCTCATTAAACAGAGGACGGCGACTATTGCCCCTTTTGTCTGTATCGACATTAGCTCTTGTGTTTTGTGTTAATAATGTTTACAAAATATACAGACAGGAAGCTTCAGTCACAGCCTCTTTTAATCGCTTGACATCGGTGGATGAGGCCATCTTTAATAAATAGCCAGGGCCATATTACAGAAACTTCCTATCTTAAGTAAAGATAGGACGAATCTAAGATAGGATTTTGCCCAATTAGGTATCACAAAAGTAAATCTTAACTAACTTCAGCAGTCCTATCTTATCTCACTTCATCTCATTTTATTTCAGGTTAGGAAATCCTACTCAATCCAACATTACTTATCAACTTTTATGTCTGTTACCTAGCAACCAACACTACTTTTTTTGTTCAAGATTAACCTTATTAAAGGTTTTGGTGATATCTGTAAAGAATTTCGAAGATGCTCTTTTTGGAAAAATTATAACACTGCTAACTAAAGAAAGAGATCAGTCTAAGACAGCAGCCATTAAACACATTACCTAACACTACTGTTAGCTACTATTAGCTCCTATTAGAGAACACTACTGTTAGCTAATTAGTAATTTAGCCACTACTACAGGTAGAAAAGTGAAGGTTAGGACAGCTTAATGATTATCCTAAAGTCAGGAGATTTTATTTAAGATTTTGAGAAGTCAGGATGCTTGCGTAATAAATTTTTCCTATCTTCAGTTAGTATAGGAACATTGACCTAAAAACTGTTCATCTGTAATGGCTTTTTCCTCTATCAGGTAATTAAATAGAGCATACAACGGCAGGCAACGAACTTGAAGACAGAAGAGTTAAAGGTTTTGGTAACATCTGTAGAGAAATCCAAAAATGCTCTTTTTGGGAACTTTACAGCACTACTAACTAAAGAAAGAGAGTGGATAAGATAGTCTCTGCCCTAACCAAGCATCCGGGTAAAGGCAATAAAACATGTTAACTAACACTACTGTTAGCTACTGTTAGTGAACACTACTGTTAGCTAGTTAGTAAATTAGCTACTAGTGCTGCTGTATCCAGCATCCATTGTTGAAGCAATAAAAGAGCAGCCATATGGATTAAACACATTAGCGAATACTACCGTTAGCTACTGTAAACTACTGTTAGAGAACACTACCATTAGCCACCGTTGGCTGCCGTTAGAAAAAAAACTACCGTTAGCTAGTAAGTTAGCTACTACCATATGCAGAAAAGTGAAAGTTAGGACAGCCTAATAGTTATCCTAAAGTTAGAGGAGTTTATACACTTTTCCAGCAAAATGACCAAAATGCATCCC
The DNA here is from genome assembly GCA_034769285.1 of Lutjanus argentimaculatus. Taxonomy (NCBI): domain Eukaryota; kingdom Metazoa; phylum Chordata; class Actinopteri; order Lutjaniformes; family Lutjanidae; genus Lutjanus; species Lutjanus argentimaculatus. The sequence continues at coordinate 620,673 of JAWZSL010000019.1, read as the reverse complement.
TCTTGTTAACCTGCTACCCAACCTCTTCATCCCTTAGTAGCAGAGCGTAGTGTTAATTTTGTCAGCTATTTTTCTTATTTAGCCTTAGTCTTATTCCTAGTGTCCTGGTTTACTTTATCATCAACCTCCTTTTGGTTTTTAGTCAAGTTGTAGTTGACTTAAAGTCTCTGCATTTTAGTCTGATCTTAGTCAAAGAAAACCCTAGCTAGTCTAGTCAATGAACAGAAATGTCATTGTAGTCTTTTTTTAGCCATAAGATTATATTGAACATCTCGGTCAACCTAGTCTAGCCAAAACTCATATTTTTGGTACTTTTTGGCAAACTTCTTTCAAACTTGCATTATTAATCTAATGAAAAACACTTGTTAAATGATCCAAAACACAGCCTACATAAAGTAACACCACCTCCTTACTACTTGGTCTAATATAACTTTAAAAAACACAACCAACATTTTGTTAACCCACTGAAATTTCCTTGTGGTGAGCCTTAATGTCCCCCTTCAGGTTTGTAATATAATTTCTTTGTTTATGGCCACATTGCTTCCTTTCTAATAAAGCAGCCTCATTGTAATGAAAATGGGCCTAAATAACACCTTGTTTCTTTCATCTATGCCCTGTTATTGTCATTGGTCATCACTGTACCATTGTATGGTTGTATTAAAAAATAAAAAATAAACACAGTCATTCATGGGTCCATGCCCTCTGTTAAAATTAAATCGTCTACCGGGAACATTGACTTAGGAACTGAATCATGTGTTTTTCTCCCTAAATTAGGTCCTAACCTTAATTACCATGGTTACCAAACAGTTCCGTACAATCTACAAGTTAGGAATGGCCCTTTTCCGTACACAGAGCTGGCCTGGCTTGACTCGGCCCGTCAGCCCAGCACTGCAGGGGTTTGCATTTCCATTACACCAGGGCTACCGACTTGAACGTGTGTCTTTTACCTGACGACAAGCTCGAAGAGACTCGAGATGAGCTGCTGTAACGCGGTGGATAAACCGTCTATGTAGGTCTCTGGGATAAACACACTGTTTCCTTAAATTCTTAACAATAAAAGTCCCATGTCGTTTCGTTATTTAAACGCTTTTATTATGAAGCAGCACAAACATAAATGTTTTCATCGGGGGTCTCATCAGCAGTAACTTAACACGACTCCGACAGAGCTGAAAACGAATAAGAAATGATAAAATAATGCAGATACCTGAAAGTACAAACAGCAACACAGGAGAGAAACTACATTTCAAAACATAAAGATTCAGTTAGAAGCTACAAAAGTACTGAGAGCTGAACATAAAGACACTTTTAAGAGACGACTTTCTCTCTGCTCTCCTGCACGCTCATGAGCTGAGTTTCACAACACTCTCTTGTCCAAAGGGGAGAAAGGAGGGTCTGAGACGCCACCGCAGCCCACTTGAAGGAGGGTTGGGCTCGCTTTGGCTCCACTCCAGAGTAGGTCGTTCTTGGGCGTGGCTCGGTGCAGCTTGGCAAGCTGAAAATGATAATGGAAATGCAATTCGGCACGGTATGGTTTGGCTCGGTGCAGCCAAAAGCGCCAGTGGAAAAGGCCCAGAAGTGTTTGTAACATGACCCCAGGTGATGTGAATTTAAAGTATTCTTGCGGAACACAAATATTCAGCTGATTTGCTCAAACTAAACAGTCTCACCACATTAACAACTCTCTTTGTCCATTCAGCAATGCAAAACAGAGCCTTCTTCCTACTTTGAAGTAGTTTGATGCTTTCACTGTAACCTGGGAAAAGATTGTGATTGAATGGGTACCCCAGCCAGTGAAACAAAAGACAAGGACACAGAGTGAGAGGAAGTGATGCGTAGGCCTGTCATCTTCTGTAGTTTCTCTCTCTCTCCCTCTCTCTCCAGGGAGCCAGTTAAACACACATCTGAGCGGCACTATTCAGGCAGCACGGCTCGGAGTTTGGAGGCAGTGGGCTGCAAACAATGAGTAACATTTGGGAGCAGTCATTTTGCACAATCACCACCAGTACTCGAGATGCCAAAATGGGAGGCATAACTCACACGGAGGGCGTTGGAAAATTTGTATATGAACATGGCCACTTTCCAGAACATTTTTTTCAATCTAATTGAGGATTTATGTGACGCTACACAGTATATCACACTATTGTATTAGTAATTCCTGATTTCTGAGCCGTAAACATTGTTGTATGGCCCTAATTCTGTGCGTTATTCCGTCACTTTTGAATCACATCTTGCATCAGTCTCTGAGGGTCAGGAATGATTGCTACTCTGGTCTGGATGTCCTGAAATTTAAACTATGTTATACTCCGGCTGCGACTCCACCTCAGATGGTGCTGGCAAGGCAGGTGTTTTTGCCTTCGGCAGCAAGAAGCGCTTTGTGATGTGAAAATTGCTGCAGCCTCTAAGAAAGGACAGTTGATAGGTTACCACAGACATATTTCACTTGTACATCCCAGCCCACTTTTTGGCAACTTCAGAAACTGTCCTTGACTTGAGACAAGATTGACAAAAACATGAATTTATAGTATACAGCAGCCATTCCCAAAGTTGGAATCTGTGACCCACCCAAACATTTGATCAACCATTCAATGGTTATTGTAGTTTTTTTGTTGTTTTGTCTTCTTTTGCCTTGGATATTTAAAATTGTTTTACATTATGATGCAATGTTTTCTTGTGTGGACCCTAAGGAGAGTAGTTGCTACCTTGGTAGTGGCTAACGGGAATCCAAATAAATAAATAAATCACAACTCTGATCAAGACACAAGACCAATCGTACCAGTAAGATGTTAAAGTTCCAAGTGTTTATTTCATATGCACAGTTCAAGGTACAGTTTCCCTGTACAATGAAATTCTTCCTTTGCCCTCTAATCTGAATACCGTTGAACAATAAGACAAATGTAAAAGTGAATAAAATATAAAGTATAAAAAAAGGTTGCCATAGTCTGTATTTATATTCCTGTTTAGTGTTTGGTTTTGGGTTTTTTTTTTGTTTTTTTGGCCTCTTTTGGGCATCAGAAACAAGCTGTAAGTTTACAACACTGAAATAGTATCACTTTTTTACAAACAGTTGGTTATTAAAACATTATGCCGGCATGGTGCCACATTATTGTTCATTTGGAGCTGATTGATTGATTAAATGTTTAATTTTATTTTCGTGACATCACACAAAGTGCCCAACTCTCATGGGTTTAGAAGATACTGAATGTAAAGTTGCAGTGTTCAAACATTTGCCTTTCACTTTCCTTTCATTACAAAAGTAAAAGTATTTTACAGCTTGGTCTTGAAATATATAAATATATACTGTATCTAGAAACATAAATATTAAATATATAAACACATCTCCCAACCAAAGCAAATAAAACCTGCTACAAAAAAGATTCTCTTCCATGTTTTTATAAACATCCAGCCAAAAGAAATCAATATGTCTTTGTAGACAGGACAGCACAACAAAAAAATAAACCTCACTCTCAATTTTTGTCTGAGTTGTGTGTCTGATGATGTGGTGAACATAATGTCCAATAATCATTCTCCTGTTAGTTTTCAGTCTCTACTGACTCCTGAGGGAAATATCTGACTCTTTATAGCTGTTAAATTCTCCTCTGTGTTCACCCGCTGTTTGCTAACTGTGTCTGTCTACTGTTTGGTGCTGAGCAGGTAGTGCACAGTGGGTTAATCAGAGCTTTTTTTGCTAAAGAAGATGCTGAAGATGCAGACCCGAAAACTAAAACTGATATGCTGGAAGATGCTACAACACTCTGAGAAAAGCTGTGGGGTCGGGGGGTCTGTGGGTTCATCACAATGAGTGACACTTTTCACATGCACAGACTCATCTGATCCACTGTTTTTTAAAGTAATTTTCCTATTATTTCATGCGGTGTAAAAACAACACAGTGACAGTGCCAAGAACATGGACATTATGATCCCCGAACCACCTCCCTACCCCACTCTTCCTTGTGTGACCTTACATAGAAAAAAAGATAACATAACATAAAAGGAAAAATGTGAAATAGTGATATAAGTAGGATTAGGGTTAGGTTAAATAAATTGTGATGATAATAGAAATAAATAAATACTCATAACATTGATAACAAATGCAGAACTTCTACTTGTAGTGGAGTATTTTCACAGTGGGGTTGGTATTAGTACTTTTTCTTAAGTAATGGACCCAAATACGCACCAACAGCCTACTTGTACCTGTGTGTTACTGGTCAAGCCTTCCCCTTTAACAAGAGTGGGCTTGTGGGTAACTTGTGTGTGATGGAGTCTACTTGGTTTGTTGTTAGCGGTGTGTGAGGGGAAGTTACGCTACTGTAGTCCGTCATTAAGTGTGTCGATGAGCTCAGGTTGCAGCATAATAGTTACTGAAAGGCTATGTGTTGTGTTTGCTGTCCTAGAAAAAAAAGCAAAGTTCCTGTTTATGTAATGTTACTACAGTGTCTTCTTGTACTCTTCACAGCACAGTTGGTCCAGACTATGAACAGCAGTTACCAAATTAGCAGCTACAAGTCAGACAGTTAAAACAGCCTAAAACTGGTGTTGTGGAGTTGGAAACCGCAGGGATGAGATGAACAATTGTGTTTTCTCTTGAGATGTTTTCACCATGGCAAATAAATGAAAATGATTCGTACCCGCTAACGATCTTTGAGCTGTGTGAAGTGGACAGCTCCACAGTGTCATGCAATTGCAACTGAAGCAGTGGTGGCATTAAATGCACGTTCAGACCTCTACAGATGATCCAGAATGCAGCGGCACGTCTGGTTTTCAACCAGTGCAAAACAGCACGTCAGCCCTCTGTTGCAGTTGCTGCCCGCATCAAATTTAAAACCCTGACACTTGCCTACAAAACTAAAACAACTAAAACAGCTCCCACCTACCTCATTCTGATGGTGGAACAAGCTACCTAACTCTTTGATCAGCAGAGTCCCTCTTGGTCTTCAAGAAAAGATTGAATACTTTCTGCAGCTGTAATCTTTCATGAACACCTTTTCACTTGATTGACTGCACAAGATATCCAAAAGAAAAAAAAAATCTGCCTGAATTAATAAAGCAAAATCTTCCACTTTGGAGATGTGGTAACATGCAGCAATACAAATAAGGCAGAAGCTCCTTGCATCTTGAACACAGAGGGGCACGGTACTTTAGGCCTTTGTCAAGTATTTGTGGTTGAGCAGTCCATGGGAGACCCTGGGGCGGGTTGTTAGTGGGGTTGCTGCCATGGAGAGGGACAACGAGGGAGTCATTGTTTTGCCATGTGGATATATCTCAAGACTGTCTCTGTGTTTTGTCCCTCCAGCCTGCTATTTTGTCATGATGTAATATCTAAACAATGAAAAACTGATTTTGTGTGTGTTTTTTTCTTCTCCTTTAGGCAAGTACGTGTACCAGCCCATGACCAACGTGTGCCAGCTGCCCAGCACAGCTGTGCCGCCTGCTGGGACAGAGTACAGTAACACCATGGACCTGTCCCTGTCTCTGGCCTGAGCGCTTCCTGAAGCTCGCCCCTTGCTTCCAGTCCCCGCCTCACCTGGAGTCGCCCAAGTACTGCGTCATCGCGGACCTGTTTGTGGATGACTACATCGTCAAGCGCATTAACGGCAAGATGTGCTACGTGCAGCGCCCGCCGCCTCCCTTACCGGAACCACCTCATCCTCCTACCCCTCCCCCGCCTGCTCTCTCTACGCCTCAGATGCCCCAGAATCCTGCTCAGCCTCGGCAACCGGCCAAGCCCGCACTGCCAACCCAACACACACCTGCACCCGCGCCTGTGCAGCCGGTCCAGCAGGTGTACAGTGAACACAAACACCCCTCCCCTGTGGATAAGATAAAAGGCCCCAAAATGGACCACTGCTCCTCTCCGTCCAGCTCCGAGGACTCCGGCATCAACGCACTGGGTCTGCACTACCTGGAGTCCTGCGAGGAGGAGAGCGAGGAGGAGGAGGACGACGAGTTGAGCACGGACGGGAACTCCAGCCCGGGCAGCCTCTGGGATCAGGACGACTGTTCTCTGCTGTCCCCCTCCAAGTCTATGATAGAGATCATTGAAAAGATTGAAACAACTGTGTAATCGACACAGACGCCAGCTGTGAGGGAGCGCGATCCACAGAGCAGCATCATATTACAAAGAATAACACGACTCGAGGATTTATTCTACATGGACCAAGAGGACACAAACCCCCCTCTAATGCTTCAGCGGGGCTTCGGAGGTGAATTTGTTTTCCTGCAGGTGGCCGAGGACTGTACGTCTGCACTCACACACAGCCTCTCCTCTGTCTACACCCCCTGCATGGAGTGAATCTCTAGAACTTATAATGAAACAGGAAGCACAGGAATATCAAGCACATTCACAGTGGACCAAATGGACCAATTACCTCTACGTGGTAATTATGTGGTGAAAAATCTGACATGCAAAAGGATATATAGTCAGTGCACAGACTTTTCTTTAGGTATATGTTACTGGAGTTAAATTATGTATGAACAAAGGTGGTATAAGTAGGTTTCGTGGTGATAATGAGCAGATAGGTAATTGTTCTCCAGTCTTCAATCTGGCATTCAGACATAATACCAATTCAACATTTAAATGGCAGATAAGCCTGCCTTTTTTTGTTCTGTAGTCAGTGGCACTTCAGCATAACAAGTACAAGGCCAGCTACCTCTCATGGGCCTAAAGCACATCCGCCTTTTACCCGTTAATTACTCAGCTCCGAGCTGCAGGGACAACACCTGCCTTTATCACGTCATAATAACACAGTTTGTCTGCACTTTACTGACACAACCAACACGAGCAGTAGGTAGGTAGGTAGGCAGGTAGCTAGGTCAGTGTTTGACAATCAAGAATTACACGAGAAGCACATTCCTATACTGTACCTGCCAGCGAGAACCAATGATACTCTTCTAGCTTCTGAAACCATTTATCAGACCGTCTTCTATGGTCAAGCTGCACTGAGCTGCAGCGCTGTTCAAGGTTAAATGGGATGTTAAGCAAAACACGACTTGTACTGACAGCCAAGAAATTAAATAGCATGGACGTGTCCCTGGCAAGGCTACAGTGACAAAAGTAGGAGTCACGTTGTCACAGCAAAAAACTAGTTAAGCACCCAGTGAAGAGGGAATATATCTAATATATATATACATATAAACTTATATAATAATAATAATAATAAAACTGCATTGTTGCTTTTTTGGGCTTGACGGTGAAATGTCTTGTGATGCCAGCTCAAAGTCTGGGAAAGGTGTGCAGGCAAGGCTTGACTAATATGTTATACAGTTATTTGAACACGTTCTCATCCCAGCTCGTCGACTTCCGGCGCTGCTTTGTCACGCGCCTGTGCATCTCAAACCGGTGCATGAGGTTCCTTTCAGCGGCTGTATGAGATGTTACCAGAAAGCATTTCTAACTAATCTTAAAGTCAACTGACATTAAGGCTCATCTATGCTAATCATTAGCTACAGATATGGGTGGAGCTATCTGTCTGTACTCAGTTTATTTCAGTGGTATTTCTTCACATTTTATGAAAACTTATGGATAAAAACAAAACAGAGCAGTACCTCCAGCAACTGTGAGGGGATTGTAGCAGGGTAGTCAGTAGTTCAATTTACAATAATTACAACCTCCTCCAGTGTGGCATGTTTGTGTTTGTCAAAAACTTTTGACTCTTAGCGAAGCCCTCTAGTAAATGTATTGCTTTAACATCCATGACAGCGTGAAGGACGCGTGGAAGTATGCGGGCTGTGACGGTTGCATTGTTGCATATTTTTTTTCATTTAAAAAGGGAGCATAAACAAGCCTTTACTCAGAGGAGTCTTAGCTGACCATATTTTCATTTATCTGTTACTTGCAGAAAAAAAAAACACCTTAAATTCCGTTCAGGAGCTGTGACTTTAAGCCCGGGGGATTGTCACCGGTGCCCAGCTGCTACCTGTGCTGTTGCTGCCATTAGCTAATTAGCTCAGTTAGTGATCCTTTCAGACCAGGACACATCCTCCGAGACAGACGGAGACCAGTTTGACAACCATCAAAACAGCACTGAGGCGACTTAATGTTACAGGGGGTCAGACCAGGACTCTGACTCCGAGAACGATGGAGACATGATGGGGTCAGGCTGGGACAGGAGGCGTGAAGCGGTTAGAGAGCAAGTTTGTAGCAAGGCAATTTGTAAGTATACATTATCCAGCATGTTGATAAGTCCACTAGTATTTGTTTTAGTTGGAAGTTATTTATTCCCATGTTTTGAATAATGAGGTTATACCGTGTTGAAATAAATAAACAAAATGTTCAGTCTCCTTGCTGGTTATTCAGACACATTAAAGGTAATTACTGCTTTTGCTGTTAGCATTTAACAAGCAGATTGCTTCGTGCCCTAAAAATATATATTGAATTTATGGAATTAATGTCATAAATGTTTGACGACTAGTTGACTAAAAGCTAATTAAAAACTACTAGTCTACTAGGAAAATATTAAGTCTGGGGCTGCCCTGTTTTTGACCCAGGATTAATGCTGTGACATGGTCGCAGTTTGGGCACCAAAACTACTTTGTTAGATTTAGAAAAAGATTACATTTTAGGTTACGTGTGAAACGAAGCAGCCCGCAAGATGAAAGTCATATGACGTACATGACATGACATAATGTTATATACCTTAAAACTTGCAATAATATTTTAGTTTCACACTGGACACAGACCCCGGTCTCCTGGGTAAAAGTCCTGTGTTTGTTTGACCCATCCATCCACTCGACCTCCTCCAGACGCAGACTTTCTCACTCACGAGTCTACATCGAAAGCCTGGGTGGTCTCAAACAGCCGTGGAAGACTTTACATTGAAGTTGCTTGAAAGCCTTGTATGGTGCATACAGCCACTAACAGGTACCTTGTGCTTCCGTATGAAACGCCGGGGGCGCGATAAAATGTCCTTGACGACCTGGGAATGAGAATGGACTGGTTATTTTGTGCTAGGGGACAGAAAAATGTCACTTAATGCACCTTTAAAAGGAGACTACAGTATGGATTAGGATGCTGAATAGGTGTTGTGATGTTGTGATGGACATGATGTTATAAGAAATACACTCAAATATAAAATTAGTGAGACAGCCCCTTATTAGTCAGTTAGTAAAATGAAGATGGGCTGGGTCTTTTACTTTTTTTTTTTTTTTTTTTTTTTTATGTTTAAAGAGTTATTTCCTGGAGAGTTATCTGCAAAAATCACTAAAATATTCACAAATATGTATTGCTACAATGCTACACTAGATGTAAAAAATAATAAAATTGCATGACTGCATTCATTTGCAGAAGTCCCTCATGTCAAAATCCAGTTTAACAAATTTGTGATTCAGAGTGTTCAAAGAGCGGACAAATCCTGTATCTGTTATTCAAATAAAATGTTTTTTTTTATTCAGGGACAGCCCTTGACATTACACTGAACACAGTCCCTCTTAATGCAGTTTAAAACATGTCTTTTGTTCTTATTATTGTTATATTATTTTCATATGAATAAATCTTAATGAAACCTCACCTTTTTTTCTCGTTCCATTTGTCTTTTGTAGCCAGTGGTTTGAAGCGCGTGGGCATTTCACTGCAAAACAAAAAAACAAAAAGGACGTTTAAATCTTCTTTGAAAAGCACTCAAACTTCCTCCAGCTGACACACAGATGACTAATGCTCTCTAGAGACTGGGCGGAATAGCAAAGTGAAGCGAGAGATACACTAAAATTGAGTCATTACTTAAGCTGTGGTTGTTTGTCTCCTCTCTGAAATGTCTTGAGGAATGTTCTTTGTTTTTGTTTCACACATTCCCCCCTTTGTAACTTTTACTTTCTTGCACTGTGCTGACATAGAAAAACAGACTGCATCCCGAAGATGTTAAAACTTGCTTTTAAAAAGTCTTAATTAGTAATGTTCTAAATTAAACACACGGTTTTTAGTGGAGCTGATGATGAAAGTAACTACGGAGTGAATGATCTTGCTTTCTTCTCATCTCTCTTGAGAGTTGCACATACACAGTACTGATCAACGCTTCACCCTGCCATGCTAGTGTCGCCAGCGTCTACCTGAGTCTGGGACTGAACACAACCTCCGAGAAGGATGGTGGCCAGTTTAACTAGCTAACACCGGCTACAGATAACGCGAGACAGCAGTCAGCCTACTTTAGCAACAAGTAAACTAGCAAACCGCTATCTGTCTGTGAGGTAACTCTGTAAGCTAAATCACCTAGTGCTGTTCTCTGTCAACAAACTGGTCTTATAACATTTAATGACATCTCAAGTCCAAATAGTGCCACTTTACTTGGGTTCAAGGAAAATATTCATGAAACACTTAAAATGGTCTTGTGACGACCAGTGTCAAAAACCACGTATGACAGTATAATGATATGTTAAAACATAAAGCTAACCAGTTTCCTTAAGTTTGATCATGTGAAGTTGTCATAAGACATTATTGGCTTTATTAAGTTGTCATGGCAAAGACATTAAGAGGTTATGTTGTCTTGGTTAATGTGAAGATGTCATAACAAAGACATTTTTGTCCTGGTTAATGTGAAGTTGTCACAAGACGTTATTGGCTTGATTAATGTCAAGTTGTCATAACACGTTATTGGCTTGATTGTCATAACAAATACATCTCACATTATGTCAACTTTGCATTAAAAAATTACATAATTGACCAAATACACTTAAGACAATATAATATAGTAAAACCTGTAATAAAACATAAAGCAGTTTCATTAAGTCTGTAATGTCAAGTTGTCATAAAGACATTATTGTCTTGGTTAATGTCAAGTTGTCATAACAAAGCATTATTGGTCTTGGTTAATGTCAGTTTGTCATACAAACAAAGACTTATTGTCCTGGTTGAGTCAAGGTGTCATAACAAAGACATTATTGGCTTTATATGTAAAGTCTGTATAAAGACATAACATTTTATCTGTTAAATGTCAAGTTGTCATACAAAGACATTATATGTCTTGGTTAATGTCAAGTTTATAGGACAAATTGGCTTGATTAATGTCAGTTTGTCATCACAAAGACATTGAGACGTTATGTTGTCCTGGTTGACGTCAAGGTGTCATAACAAAGACATTATTGCTCGGTTAATGTCAAGTTGTCATAAGACATTATTGGTTTCATTAATGTCAGGTTGCCATCACAAAGACATTGAGATGTTATGTGCCTTGGTTAAGGTCAAGTTGTCATAACAAAGACATTATTGGCGTGATTAATGATAAGTAGTCATGACAAAGACATCTCAATTTCAACTTTACTGTCCAAATGACAAGTCATAAACATTCATAAAGGCTCTTTATGTTTATGACAGGTGTCATGACATGGTTATGACAGTTTTATGCACTCCCCTTACCAAAATTATACTGAATCAAGAAAAAATAAACTAAAACAAGCGGAAGAGCATTAAAGATGTCATATGCCTGACTAGTAATACATACAATTTGGTGTAAACAATACAATCAAGCTTCTCCACCTCTGACCCCCACGCTTCCTTTTATTGATCCACACCAGCGATAGATTGGAAAGCCCTGCCATGTCCTCTGGGTCCCAGACAGTCTTTTCTCTCCACACTTCGTCTAGCAGCTGATTTTATGAAGACCATGCAAGTGCCTTCCTCACCTTGACTTTGAGCCCAGATTGATTTCTCCATGCTTCTCTTTTCTCCCTGCATTGTGTCTATCGATTATTTGTACACCACGAGTGCGCTGAGAAAACCGCGGCCCGGGCGAAATTCTAATCAGTTTATATAAATGTACATTCATTGTTCAGCTCAGTCATGAAGAGGAGGAGGAGTGGAGTGTGGAGTGGACTGTCTGGATGACAACACAGAGTGGGAGAAGAGAGGAAGAGGAGGAGAAGAAGAGAAGAGAGCAGAGGAGGGAAGAGAAGAGGAGAGAAAAGAGAAGAAGAAAGAAGAGAGGAAGAGGAGGAGGAGAATAGAAGAGAGCAGAGGAGGGAAGACAAGAGGAGAGAAAAGAGAAGAAGAAAGAAGAGAGGAAGAGGAGGAGGAGAATAGAAGAGAGCAGAGGAGGGAACACAAGAGGAGAGAAAAGAGAAGAAAAAGAAGAGAGGAAGAGGAGGAGGAGAATAGAAGAGAGCAGAGGAGGGAAGACAAGAGGAGAGAAAAGAGAAGAAAAAAGAAGAGAGGAAGAAAGAGATGAAGAGAAAATAGAAGAGAGGAAAACAAGGATAGAAGAAAACTGAAGAGAAGAGAAGTCAATACACTGCAGGGTTCCAAAAGGGTTCTTCCTGAAGGGCTGAGGTTCTACCCATGACCCATTTGCTTTTTTTTTTTTTTTAGAAAAGTTTCATCAAGGGTTCCATTAAGAACCCCTTTTTGGGCAACAATATGCAATCAATGGAGTTCAATTATTCTTTTTTTTCCTCGTCTGTAGAATACAATATGGTTCTAGTAAAGTAGAACCCTCAGAAGACGTGAGGGTTATACATGAAACCCTTGTAAAATATATTTTTAGATTGAGTTTAAGAAGAAACCCTTGGAATAGAACACAGGTCTCAGTAGAACCCCGTGTGTGTTCCAAATAGAACCCTTGGAATAGAAAAGGGGTCTCAGTAGAACCCGTGTTGATTCCAGATAGAACCTCTGGAATAGAAAAGGGTTCTCAGTAGAACCCTCTGTGTGGGTTCCAAATAGAACCCTTGGAGTAGAAAAGGGTACTTGGTAGAAGTCCCTGGATGGGTTCTATGAAACCCCTGGAATATAAAAGGGCTCTTTGTAGAACACCCCTGGATGCCTTTGAGATGAAACCCTTGGAATAGGTAGGACTCCATGGGTTGGTTCTTATAACCAACTCTTGGAATATCTGAGTTGGAAAAGTTATAGATAGAACCCCCAGAGAGTGTTCTAGGTGGAACCATTACACCATAGAGGGATTCTATGTAGAACCAGTCATAGAGGGTTCTAGATGGAGCTGTTCAGAGAATGTTCTTTATGTTGGGTTCAAGGTAAACCCCTTGGAGTAGAAAATAGGTCTTGATAGAACACCCTGAGTCGGTTCTAGATGAAACCATTAGAATAGAAAAGGGCTCCCTGGGTGGGTTCTTGTACCCTTTATGTCCGGTTCTAGGTGGGATCTTCTGAAAGAGTTCCTGTCTGTTCCTGTGTTCTTGTCAGAATCTCTCATTTCTAGTGTAAGAAGAGAAGAGAAGAGAACAGAGGAGAAAAGAACAGAGAAGAGAAAGAAGTGGGAGTGCATGGAGGACGAGCAGCGGCAGGCAGAGGAGAGGAAGCTCAATTAAAAGGATGATGATGCAAGCACATGTAAAGTCTTTGGACGGACTGTGTGTGTGTGTGTGTTTGTGTGTGTGTGTGTGTGTGTGTGTGTGTGTGTGTGTGTGTGTGTGTGTGTGTGTGTGTGTGCAGGCACACACGGCTGCGTGTAGTTCAACATTTTGAAATAATTTCAGATTTTTTCAAAAGCCTCAGACAGATTTCATGAAGAGATAGATCGCTGTTACTGTTAATCCCTCGCAGCAAAGTCATTCAATTGGCAGGCACCTTGAGCAGTGGAGAGCTCACACACACGCGCCACACACACACACACACACACTCACATACATATACACACACAGAGGGGAGATACACACCAAATCAAAAAGTGCCCTTGTTCAAGGACTGCTTCACAAGTAGGGTTGGCACAGCACGAGCCACACAAGCTGTGGAGAGATGTTGTCAGCTCCACATCTTTTCTTCTTTTCTTTTTTTTACACTTTTGATGTGCGTTCAAACACATTACCTTCATAAGGAGGTTTACTTTTAATTTCAGACAATTGCATTTTCTCTCCAGAGGCGAGTTATGAGACGAACAAAACCCAAGATTTTTAAGTGACAAAATGAAAACCAGCGGTGCTTCACCTGGAGAAGCATCAGGAGGAACCGGCTGAATACGTTTTCTCTGATTGACAGCTGATATTAACTTTGTCTGAATGCAGGCAGGTTGAATAGATGCAGACGGTTTAATACTCCCAAAATAACTTAATACAAATGTTTACCATCAGGGTTGGGAGGGTTACTTTACTTTTGGATTACCTCAATATAAAATATGGTGAAAGTGTTTAGCCTAATATAGTGTTTTTAGGGCTTATTTTCATCATCGATTATTTTCTCAATTAACTGATTACATGTTTGGTCCATGAAATGTCAGAAAATGGTGAAAAATGTTGATCAAAGTCCAAGATGACGTCCTCAAATGTCTTGTTTTGTCTCCAACTGAGAAATATTCAGTTTAGTTCAGTTCTTTGACTTTTTTTTTTTATTTAAAAAAATGACGCAGATGCAGATTAATTTAATAGTTGATTAATAATCAATTAATCATTGTAACTCTAAGCGTTTTATCTTCATTTTTAGGTTAATTAGTTTGTCCAACTGTCCCTTGATTTGTGCAATTTATTGATTTATTTATTTATTTTAAAAACAAAAAAAAAGGCAAAATTCCCACCCTGTGAAGCAGTTTTTCACTCAAAGTCATGAAAATGAATTGGCAGCTGTGTGTGCACTGTCGCAGTGGTTAGCGCTGCCGCCGCACAGCAAGAAGGTCCTGGGTTCGAATCCCCGAGCCGGCAGGGCCTTTCTGTGTGGAGTTTGCATGTTCTCCTCGTGTCCGCGTGGGTTCTCTCCGGGTACTCCGGCTTCCTCCCACAGTCCAAAGACATGCAGCAGGTTAATTGGTGACTCTAAATTGCCCGTAGGTGTGAATGTGAGTGTGAGTGGTTGTTTGTCTCTGTGTGTCAGCCCTGCGATGAACTGGCGACTTGTCCAGGGTGTACCCCGCCTCTCGCCCATAGTCAGCTGGGATAGGCTCCAGCTCCCCGCGACCCTCACGGATAAGCGGTTACAGAAAATGGATGGATGGATGTGTGCACTGTGCATGGTATATTGTTCTTTATTTTTAAATTGTAATTCTACTAATAATCCCCATTTTTACTAAATCTATCTGTATGATTACATCTTTTAATGGAATACAGTTACCTTTTTTAATATCCAGATTATGTAATCCTGTTACATGTAATCTGTTACTTCCCAAACCTGCCAACTGCTCATTCTAAGGTAACAAACACACAATTATTCTTATTTTCAGGTGATTATATGTGAAAATCATATTCTATTTCTGCTATAATCTGCCAATAAATCCCCATAAATCTTACACACTGTACCTTTAAGAGCCAAAAATAAATGCCAAATAACGGGCAAAAATATGCATGAACAACCATGAACATTATTACATAACTCACTCCACTGAAATCTTTATACCTTTACTTTAAATTCTAGTGAAGAGCCCAGTTTTCAGGAAATGTTTATGAAACGATGCACAACATTTCCATAAGCGTTATATATCTTAAATGAAGAGCTGGAAGAAGCTGACACAGAATATATATATACAGTATGTGACCCTGTCAAACAGAGTGTTTCCAACTTCAAAGCTGCTCAAAGGGAAATTAAAGTGGCAACTGGAAGTTACAGGGTTAATTTGACAGCACACATCACGGAAATCCATATCAGCCTCCTACAGGGAACCAGCACCATATTGCTTCCTCGTATGGCCCGTCTCTAATCTGAGACATTCACAGGCAAACTTCAGCGGCAGCACTCCATTTCAAAAGGGCCATTTATATGTCCAATTTACAGCATAATGTCCCTGTGATTGGCCTGATGCAGGCGGTGTGCAGGTAACGGGGGAAGCCACCAGCAGGCTGCAAATAAACAATCAGGCACATGGCTTTGCCTCGGCCAGGCTCAATGGGTGATGGGTTTCTGATAAGCTCTATAAACGCGAGTGTCACCTGGAGTGCAGCTCTGCACTCCCCGCCTGTAAAATATTCATTACTTTTTTTCCCCGTCACTGTCTGCCCTCGTCTTTGAAATGGATTTAGAGCACTTTTTCCTTTTAGACACAGAGCGTGACTTTCTCCCCGCAAACTCCAGACAACAGCTTCAAGCGTTAGCGTCGATAGACAGGCCTGTGTTTGAAAGTGCTCCCTTTTTTGTTGCTTAAAGCTACTTGGTGATTCATCCTTTCACTTTTGCTGGTGAAAAGCCCGTGAGTGCTTTTCTGATGGCAGAATGACTCACAGTGGTAAACCTAAATGTGATTAGTTGCTTTGTTGCCGTGGATTAGTCTGTATTAGATGATCATTCTGTAGTTGGAGAAAGCACTGGGGTGGGTGATCACATTTGCACATAAAATTTGCAACACCTTCTGCATGTTAGAAATATTGAACTTTCAATTTCGCACTCAAGCACTGATGAGGAGTGTTCAGTATGATCCTGAATTAAATGAGTTCACAGTTGGAGTCGCACATTATTAAACAGTACACCAACAAGATGTAGTGAGCACTTTGTATCAAGTTAAAATGTAGAATATAGATGCCAGATGCTTATTTATTTGATCAAATCACTCAGTTCTGCTGTAACGTGGCCCAAATTGTCCTCTAATAAAGTCTAATAAAGGTTTAACAGTGGGAAACAATATACTTTAGTTTACGGTTCAGTTTACTTTCTACTTAGATTTGAGAATTTTTATTTTGCATCACTGTACGTCGCCTTACTAACATCAAGACTGATTTCAGGCGACACATGATGATTTCTAGGTGTAACCGTTAGTGCATATCGCTCAAAGAACTTTGCAAAACAGCCTCTGCTGAAGCTGAACAAAAGACTTTGGTCGTCCTGTAGAGATGAGGGAATTCGCTAAGCTCCACCCACCCTTAGTTACTGTTGCTATGCCTGTCAAGCTTTCCAGTATTCTAGCACTGCACATATGCAGTTTACAGTGATAACGGTGGCAAATTTAACATTAAAAAATAGGAGCAATTGTTGAAACGTGCAGCTTTTAATTCGACAGAGAAGTAAACAAAAAAAGCTTCTTATTTCTAGCTGGTGACTAGAATTTTATCGGCCAAAATAATGACTCTCACTATCAGATTTCACAGGTGTAGCTAGCTAATGTAAGCTAATGCTAATGCTTAAACTCCTTGAGTGAGCTGAGAAGTCCATCTCCAGTGGACTTTTTCATGTTTGTCTCTGACACGTTTTAAAACGAGAACCCTGTGGAAAAGGGTCTGAAATATGTTATGTAAGTTACCCGCTGGGTACATGATAGGCTGTAACGTTCATGCTAACAGGCTGAGGCTAAAGCTTCATCCCAGCAAAATGAAATACAACACGTATATAATAGAGGACAGAAATACACTCATTAACAGGCAGACCACCTCCATCGCCTGAGGAAGAGAGCTAAGTTAACCTGGCTTAGACCTAAGAGAGCGAGCCGGAGAGAGATGCATTGATGTTGATGCACTTTGATTCTGCATCACCTCACATCCTCCTCCTCAACCTCCCCATCTAACCTCTGGGAATCAACCATGAGTTTGGCTAATGCAGCGGTATCTAAGAAGTTTGGCTGACGGTAATGCTACTGCAGCTAGTCAGCTAGCGTTAGTTAGTCGGACCTGTGGCGCCCTAGTTACAGTTGCAAATCTATGACTGGACAGTTGCTGTTCGCAGGAGGGACTTAGCAAAGGGTCAGTTAGACCTGATGTGTGTTCTTGTGTTGATCTGGTTGCTGACATTGAAAACTGATTTGCACATTGTAACAAAGTTAATGTTAATTATTTCCAGTATATTGTTTTTTAAATAAATTCATTTGAAGTTAAAATAGTTTAAGCTTACAGGTGCGATATGTTAGAAATGGCTCCTTGTCAAATTCATACTCCAAAAAAAAAATTTTTTAAAAATTAAAAAAAAAGAAAAAAAAGGAGGCAGCACATCACCAGGGTAACGAGGAACTGTAGCTGCCATTAGCTAGTTAGCCCAGTTAGCCATGCAGCTAACTAGCAATCCTGTTAGCTGGCTCTGTTTGGACTGGGAGGTCGGTGCACTGGGGAAGTGTTGGTATTTACACGTCTAGAGATACACAATGGTATTATGACACAGGACAGGGCGCAGCTAACACGCTAACGTCAGTAGATATCTCTGTAATACAATATATAGACATTTTTGACATAATGTCAGAACTGTCAGGCTTTTTGATCACTTTAAACAAAGATTATTTCATATATGACTTTAGGTTCAGTTAGCTTTGCACACAGCCATAGAAATGTCCTTTATACTTTTATACTTTGAGTACATTTCTTTGGAAGCTTATTGTTCTCACATATTTTTGTGAATTAATGAGATTATTTTTTTTATTTAAAATTTTTTGTCTCTGTTTTTCTGAATTTTTTATGTTAAAAATGGCTCAAAATTTCAGAATAATAGTGACGATTTTTTTTTTTCGTGGAAAAATTATCACATATATTTTTTTTTTTTAAAATCAAGTGAATGCTATAAGCTTTCATACATTTCAGAGCCTGCCTGTGCTTTTTCATTTTTACTTGAGTAAAGAAGTTGAATCAATACTTCTACTTTTACCGGTCTTATTTTACTCAAGTATCTATACTTAAAGTAAAACTGTGTGTACTTTGCCACTTCTGCATATAATATTTCTCAGAAAGCTGTTGTCTTCTCTCTTTTCTGCAGCTTGCATGGTTTCCATAGAGGCCATTAGCAGATCAATTGTGTGTTTTTTTGTGCTCTGAAGGAAAGTCTGAATCTATCTTAATCACATCAAAGAGACAGAGGATGTCGGGGATGCCCAGTCTGGCTTTCAACTTGAAAGCCAATGAAGTCAATACGGCCGCCTTCTCCAGTATCCACTTTTTAGTTTGTTAAATCTTTTTTTTTTTTTTTTTTTTTTCCACATAACTTTTATTCCCTTTATGCTTTTGATTTTTGGAAGCAGGACAAATGGTGCAGAAACTATTGTCATTAGGAGTGGGAGCTGATGTATCTGCTCTCTAAGATTTGTTAGAAAACTTGTTTTACTTCTCTTATCTGAATCTCTTTTTAGAGCAGCACATGAAAAGATTTTTTTAAAGGAGTGAGTCATTGAAACAGAGATTCACATCAAAGGGACGTGTTCTTGTGTTGCCACTTTAGATACTGAACATTTTATTGCAACATTACACATGATGAAACGAGAGTAATTTTTGTTCGTTTCATCCTCACATCGACCGAAAAAGGAAACACAGAGCACCTGCGGAGAGACCGCGTCCTCAATTTAAAGGTCAGAACAGCTAAAAACACTTCAGGAATTTGTCAAAACCAGGTGGCCTGAGTGTCCAATTGTGGCTTTACAATCACTTGAACTCTTGAGGATGCACAAACTGCAGTTTCAACAATTACGGAGAAATTACAGATACGGCATTATAACATCACAAAACTGTTTTCTCTCTGTCCGCACCAGACAAAGGCTGATTAGTATCACAGTCTACATTCACATGATTGATGTTGCTCCTCTCCCACAACACTCTGGACAGATGTGGCTCTCATCTGCGAGAGTATTTCATAATGCTGCCACTCAAAAATTGCATTGTTCTTGTCTATTTAATGCTTTCTAAAGGGCTGCCCAAAATAGAGGGAGAGAACTAGGCCAGAGCTGGACCCAGATTGCTTCTAGCAGATATGACTGAAAAAAAAAAAAAAAAAAAAAAAATACGGGACGTAAGCTTTCTAAATCTAAATGCCTCCTGCCTGTCAACCATAAAAAACATTGGTTTCAGGGGTATTATTGCATTATGAGATCTTAGCCATCATGGCGCCCCAGGACGAGCTTTGTGGATCCATTAATGTGTGCAGATCTTGAAGGAAAATGTCCTCAAAAACACCTCATCCTTAAACTCAAGAACGAATTGCAATAATAAAAGTTTAAGAAACTTCTAAAAGCTCTTTATATTTTTCCCCAGAGTTTCTAAAATGTTAGAGTAAGTAACTTTCCATTGAACCTCACACAATAATTTCACAGGTGATCGGTGTTGAGGCCATTATGTGTCAGTCATGGCTCCATATGAAGCTATTCTTGGGTTTTGTTTCTTATTTTTATAGCACACCCACACCAACTCTGGCAAACACACTCTTTACACACACTCTTTATATTATTTCATTTCCGTCTTTCAGTGAGCTAATCGCCAACAACTGTCCACACTTTATTTTTCTTTTCTTTTTGGAACAAAAACAGACAGGCTACACACCAGAAGTGAGGCCAAGTCAATGTCTTGTATGTCACAAGTAAGTATCAAGTCTTTGCACTCAAGTCCCAAGTCCTAACCTTTGAGCAAGTCATAATGCACTGTTCACCAAACGCCATTTTAACAGCAGAGCCTCGACTTACCCTCATTTGTGCAACTTCAAATGTTGAACAAAGTTGGAAGGTTTCCATCTGCAATTTTCCACTGGTACGTTTTGCATGCTGCAACACATAGTTTATGTTCACAAGCAAAATTATCTTTGGTATAATTTCCTTAGTGCTATGTGGTTCTCTCCTGCAACTTGATTGGATGCTGTTGGATTGGTTCAAACAAGGGTGCAGAATTGGGTAGGGATGGGAAGAGCTTATTTTGATTTTAAAAAATTCAAATATACCCATGTTTGTCTCTCAGTATCTAATCAATGTTCGTTAAGGAGACTCAGTATTGTAACAAAGCACCTGCGCTAATCATAGAAGCACAACAGTGCGTTATTAAGTTTTGAAAGATTGCTCCCACCAGCCCCATCCCCCTCAAAAGCCTCACAGTGGTTTGGTCCACTGCCTACCCACAGCCATGGGTCTCTTTTTACTGCCAAAATACTTAATATGACTCATTGGTAGCTCCAGACATGACATGTTTATTGTCCCCATCAGGAATGCACAATTAATTGAATTTTTTTCGAAATCACAAAATGGCTTTCTGCAATTTTCAAATTGCATGAGGCGCAGTATTTGTTAAAGGCAGAAAGTGTCAAAAAAAAAACCTTTGAATTAATGAATGTCATGAGGCAGAGATGTCCTGTCCAACAAATCAGATTCTACAGACTAAAAAAACATCTTCATTTGGTATAAATTCCTGCAAAAAAAAGCACATCATAATCATTTGAACACATTTTTAAATCAAAATAAGAATACTGATGTAAAAATGATCATTACCTCTAATAGCGCAAATCATCATCATCACAATTGCAATATCAGTCAAACTAAGTGCAATTAGAGAGTTTTTCAAAATCGTTCAGCCAAGTCCCCACCAGCCACGGCATGAAATATCCACCCTCGGCTTTGGGGAATTGCTGTTAATAGTGTTAATGTTAGTTGAGTCAGCAAATGAAAGGAATGAATTAATTTGTGGAGTCACACTTTTTAATCTTTGGATGTGGGAGAAGGTTTCAAGTAGTTTCAAGACAAAAAGTTCGAGTGAAGCCATGAGCCACTGGTGTGAAAGTCCAAGTCGAGTTGATTTTGTCAAGTCTAAAGTCATCAAATTTGTGACTTTATTCTGGCTTGAGTCCAAGTCATGCCACCTGAGTTATTTGCTTACTTCACAGGAGTAAAATGAGAAGATTGATGCAACTCTCATAGCTGTATGCTTAATAAGCCAATGCCAGACCATCTCTACAGCGCTCAGCTGGCTCCACAAACGGTTACTTCGCTATAAAAGGAAAATTGTTCTGCCTTGTTTGTATTTCTCTAAATCAAACACTATCCTCTTGGGCAGAGATAAACCCAGGTTGCAGCGACAGTGCCCCTGCAAAATAGTGTTGGGGGGGAGACTTGTTTTGGTGGAACATTTGCACGTTGGGAGGCGAGCCTTGGCAGTAAAATGGCTAAATCCCTGCAAAAGAAAAGGTTACAGCCACTAGCATGTTTAGGTTCATACCATTAGCGACCCAGGGACTAATTTGCCACTTTTAGCATGTAGGCTGCTTGCTGGGAAGCTGTTCTTTTTTCACTGGGACTCTGAAAACACAGATACCAGATGCTGCAATGCTAACTGAAACAAGCGACCAGTGGCTTATAACCACAGACTACACCCAGTGAGTCAGACTAGCAGCCAGTTAGCTTAACTTAGCTTAGCACAAAGACTGGAAACAAGGGGAAACAGCTAGCCTCAGTCTGTCTGGCAGTACCAAAATCTGTCCTCAAGCACCAAAAAGTCACTAATAATCTTGTTTGTTTAATCCATGCAAAAACAGAAATGTAAATAGCCTTTTTACGAGGAGGGGTATTTGCCTCATCATTTCTTGCTAGGCTAAACTAAGCGGCCACTGTTTTAGCTTCATATTTAGCCTCCACACATGAAAAGTAATTGGTGTGGCTACTGGTGTACTTCAATCATAACTCTATGAGGCTATTCTTGGGCTTTTTCTTATTTTTCTCTGGATGGCTGAAGTTGCAGTACACCCACACCAACCTCTGAATTGCATCTAAATAGAGGACATTTACACCTACACCACACAGTGAGAGTGTGGGTGAAAAATAAAGGTTTCTTATGTTCTAGCCTTGAATCGTGCACACAGAAACACAACATGTCAGTAAGTACACATGGAGCATCTGAATATTTCCACTGAAAACACACAAACAGTGCGTGCAGCTCAGTCCATGCGGCGAAAAGAAGACAAGACATTTAAAGGCGATCAGAATCAGGTGCAGGACACCAGCAGCTCAGCAGTAGGAAATAAGACAGACTGATTTGTGTTTGAAAGGAGGCCTAGCTGGCAGTGTCAGTGTGCCAGAGAAGAGGAGGAGGAGGAGGAGGAGGAGGAGGAGGAGGAGGAGAGGAGGAGGAGGACGTCAACAGACACGTCTGATTAAGCAGTGTGTAAATGGACTTGCTGGAATGGACCAGATGAGGACCAGCAGATGGTTTTCCACACCGAGTGCTTGTATGTGCAGCGCTGTGCTGTGGCCCCTCGCAAACCTCCTCAGCTAGAGCAACACAGCGTGGCCCCCTGCCCCGGCCCCGTTCTCATCGCCTCCACTAACACCATTAGCATGTAAATGACAGCTGAGCCCCTTCGCCTGTGGGTGCTGATAGGCTGCAGCAGACCTCCAGCTTCTCGCTGCATTAATATCATTTTCTTCATTGTTGTGGGATTATGTGGGGGTGGGTGCTGGCGGTGGAGAGGTCAGGTTGGCTTGATTCTTGGTATGAATATCAAAGGTTGCTGTGTTGTGGATATTAACACCACTTTTAATGGATCAAGAGGCAATAGTGATGGAAGAGCTGCTCCCTGGGTTCTGGGTTGTGATGACCGTTTCTGCAACCGAACATCACACACGGTGGCATTTATGATCAGGAAAGATGAGAAGTATGAACATTTAATGTCACCGGGAGACAAACGGTTAACATAGAGATGTATGTGAGTCTCTCTGCAGCTTCCTTTTGCTCTGTTGTTTCGTTTTTCTTACTTATTCAAGGTCACGTTGGAGCTTATTGTTTGTATTGAATCTGCAGATAATACCTCAGTTCATCTCTGTTTGGAAGGTGGAAAGATACAGTAAACTCATGTGCACACGGAGAGCATGCTCTTACGGAGGTCTTTCTTTCAGTACAAATCACTGAAACAATGTCCCCGCAGTTATAGGCCTGCACAAAAACACAAGGGAAAGTGACACACATGTCAAAACTCCATATTGATACACCCGCTGCAAACTGACAATCAGAAATATAAATGTACAAACAGGTTGTTTGCTCATGTAGGTCATAAAGAGGACTCAGTAATAAACTCAGACTGTTTCATAACCAGTTAAAAACTCCTTGTAGTAGGTTAAAAGAAACAGCTTTGGAAAATAAGAATATTTGCATTATTGACAAGAGTTAGATGGGAACATCGATACCACTCTCATGTTTAAATGAAAGTCTGCAGCCAGAAGATGGTTAGCTTAGCGTAGCATCAGTGACGTGCACAGACATTTTGAAGGGCAGATGCTGAAGCAACAAAAGGGGCATCCTCTCATAATTATCTATTTAAAAAAATAACATTACATATAGTAGCACATTTCTCCTTACTTACATATTTATTTATTTATTTCAACGTACGCTCATGCAGATGTTTAATACTCGACAGATTTCTGCAAAACTATAAATTCACACAACAGTGGTCCTCATTATTTCTACGTTCATCAGAAGAGCAGGCAACAACAACAACAACAAAAAAAACAGTGCCACATTGTGCTTTGCTCAAATAATGAATCATTCAAAATCAATAAAAAATCATAAAAAAATCACACACAAATGAAAAAGGCTGTTCTCTGAATGAACAAAATAATAAACCAACCAATATATCCTCCAAATGACAAAGTAGACCTGTGTTCAGTTCATGTAGACTGACTCTGTCAAAAGAGCCAAATCTGCTTTCACGCACTTCAAGCTCACTAAGAAATTATATCTTATTTGTTTAAAGGACCAGTGTGTAGGATTTAGTGGCAAACAGCTAACAGATAAACAGCTTATTCTCTGGTAACAAAAACACAACAATTCTTATTTTCAAATCATTATACACAAATGAAAACATACTTATCAACATTATATTCAATTTCTGCCACATTTTACCAATAATCTCCCAATATCTAACACACTGACACAAGAAATAGTTTTGGGAAATAAGCTTATTGGTATTATTGACGAGAGTTAGATGGGAATATTGATACCACTCTTGTGTCCAAATAGAAGTCTGCAGCCAGAAGATGGTGAGCTTAGCTTAGCATGTAGATTACAATAGCCTGGTTCTGTAGTTAACAAATTATATTTTGTTTGTTTAAAGGCAAACTATGCAGGATTTCTCCCTGAAAAACAATGCATTGACTCACAAAACTAATCCCTCTCAATCATCAACCATGACCCACCTGTGTCCTCTGCCTGTGCCGTTATTTTTTCATTATTTTGCTGTGTTCTGGACACTTTACCAGCGAAAATGCCAGTATTTGACATCCTGGGGATGAGACTCTGCAATTAACTATCTTTCTAGTGTGTGTAGGAACAGCAACTGAGAAATCCTATGTATTCTACCTTTAATATGAACTGAAATAGAAATGAAAAATGATTATTCACTTTTTTACAGGAGGGTCATGTGAACTATTTCTTGCTAAACTAAGCTGACCAGCTGGTAGCTGTAGCTTTATATTCACCACATAGACATAGGAGTGGTATCAGCCTTTTTAATCTAACTCTTGGTGCAAAAGCAAATATTTCCTAAAGCGTCAAACTGTTCCTTTAAGCAGTTCAGATAAACAGTAGGCCTTCATGAAGCCATGCTTTAAGGGGAACATAAATCAACATGCACCATTAAGGAGCAGCTGAGTCCATTTGCTTTCTGATATAATTAGTCACAGGGCTGCAAATTTTGATAAATTGCTCCTGTAAACATCAAATACATATTGCAGCAAGTTAAATGAGAAGGTTTATGCTTTAAACACATTCCAGTCCCAAGTGATGCATCTGTTTTCACCTGTAAACAACAGCATGTTGTTCTCCATTTACCTATTGTTTATTCCCCCATCTTCTCCTGCTAGTTTGTCTTTATTTCTCGCTCCATTTCCTGGCTCTGTTTGCCCATGTTCCCTCCTCATTTTTGTGCAGCACACTGGGCCTTTTTGAGCACAATTACAATAAATTCGATTAATTGCTGACTGTTAGGTTGGAATTTTTAGCTGAAG
Source organism: Lutjanus argentimaculatus (assembly GCA_034769285.1). Taxonomy (NCBI): domain Eukaryota; kingdom Metazoa; phylum Chordata; class Actinopteri; order Lutjaniformes; family Lutjanidae; genus Lutjanus; species Lutjanus argentimaculatus. The sequence goes on along the minus strand of JAWZSL010000019.1, from coordinate 595,165 downwards.
GCTGCAACGCTCTCTTAACCAAAATAACAGGCATGGGCCCGCTGAGGCATATCGAAATACAAATAACAGGCATACAGAAAAACTTAATGAATATCACATCCTGCACGAACCCCCCTCCATCCAAAACAAACACTCCCAACAAATGAAGTATTTAGAGCTGGAGAAAAGTTAGTTTGCCATAGCTTAGCTATTTTCTTCTTTCTATAAAAGTCAAAATTTGTAAATAAAACATTTTTAATTTCATCTCACATCTTGATTCATCTTCCTTTGATCAACAGCCTCTTTTACTTTTTCATCCTGACTGCTGCAGGAGTGCAGTTGATGCCCTCCGACTGTGTCCACCCTGCTGCCTGCACGTGTTTAATCATCAAAATGCACAAAATGGACGATAAACAAACCTTTAATTTATCCAATTTACAGGGAGGAAAATGTTTAAATTCTTTGAACTTTCTGTGATGAACCCTAATTATTTGGCTTGCGTTTACATAAAGGAGGGCGAATGCAAAAAACACAATTTTGAAATACAGTACTATTGACAAACAAACCACAGTGGACGGCAAGCAGCAAAAAAAAAACAACAAAAAAAAACCCCAGCAAAGTTCATATTTCTTCTTTTTTCATGAGACTCTGGATTTACATTTCAATGTGTCAAAAATTTCGACAAGCAAAGCTGAAGGACGGATCGATACCAGCTGTTTATGACCTGACTTCAAACTTGGAAGGTGTAACTTTTGCCATGTTTTGTTGTTTGTTGTTTATTTTTTAGGTTTTGCAGGTTAACTAGAGGGTTGTACTATGAAAGAAGCTTAACACAGCCAGGCTTTCTTTGCATGAGCTGACTCACCAAAACCTAAAACCCCAGTCAGAGATAACGGGGATCATGACACTGGTTATCAACTTGCTTTGTTAACTCAGGCTTTCTTCTTCAGACTCTGTGCACAGAACAAGTCGTTACGATGAAGAGCTGTGGAAAATATATAAAATATTACGGCAAAAAGCAACACTCATGCTGCAAATAAGGCAGGAGAAGAAGAATGCTGTCAGAAAATACTGATCAACTGAATGTGATCTTAATGCTGCCATTTATTTCTAACATGACAACTGCACATTAAACAGTTAAACTTCATACAGCAGCAGACTGTCAAAGTACTCAAAGTGGTATGTAGCTACTTTATCACTCTTTTTGTGTGTGGATGATATACTGTGTAAATTCAAAGTGTTAATATGACCTGAAGCAAACAGGAAACAAAAAGAAATTCCCATGACAGCACGAAGCAGACAATTTGTGCTGCTGTTTCATTACATTGTGTCACATTTCTACATTATAAGGCTTCGTTCAGTGATATTATGAACTTACCACTCAGCAGCTTTTCATTTTTAATGTCTTCCCTCAGTTTATGATCTGTATCGCTCATAAAGAACTTTGTCAGCAAAAGAATCAATCTGAAAATCAGAACATAACCTGCTCCCAACCAGGTTGAGTTCAGCATAAGTTACCATGGTGATCTAGCCAGGTTAAAGAGAGACACCTCAGTGACACTGAGAACTCTGACTTTAGACTAGGGATGTTCCTGGCGACTATTTTCCCTGTTGATTAAACACAAAATTTAATTCAGAGTAGACGACTAGTCTAACAGCAAGAAAACACTCAGACAGCGGTTACAATTGAGCAGAATTTATTAATTGATCATGTTAAACACTGTCTAAAAAAATACTGGGTATTAAGAGCCATTTGACACTGGCTCACAGTCTACAATCGCCAAATCATACTTTAAACCACTGAAATGCTTGCCACTTTGCGCTATGCAATACAAATATTGCATCTACAAAACATGACAACAACTCACTAAAGGCTTCACCTCTTCAGACTGAAGGGGATCACAGTGTCGGCGGGTAAATGACCGGAGCTGACGTTAGCTGCCAGCCTGCTACACAGTGTGGCTAACGCTGACAGTGCTAGCGGCAGCAGCTGCTCTGCTTGCAGGTTAACGTCCATGTCTGTGTGTAATATGGTCGCATGTTGCGATATATACCAATTATTCTGTCACAGTCAACATTCAATGTTATTTCCATTTTCTTGATGAAAACACTGCCAAACTGCACTGGTTTTATGAGCTGTCATCTGTCTGACGGTGGTGGTAAAAACATTTGGGGTTGCCTGGGCCATCGGTGCACACGCGCTTACGGCGTTCAGTGAGTGGGGCTGCCGTCTGATGTGGCCACAGCCCCGACTAGTGGTGAACGGCTGCATAACACCTTACAGGCAACAGTTAACTGACATGAATAAAATACTGATAAATACTTTAACTGACTGGTATTTCTATTGCAGACTAGTGAGGGTGGCGACATTTAATCATGCAGTCGACTAATCCTGCACATCCCTAGTTTAGACTCAGCGTACCTCGCTAAAATATTAATCTCGCTTCGTAGTACAAGCCTCTAGCCCTAAACAAAATCTTGTTTAGGTCCCCAAGGCCCTAGACCTGGGCCTAAATCTGTCAGTGCAACAGCCTGAACATCAAGTAAACTCAAACTTGTCTATTGTTTGCCGGCATCCTTGTCAGAGTGTTTCTGCAGACATGAAATTCTGTGCTATTTGGAACTGTAGGTATTATTATGATACTCAGGCAAACAAAAGTATATCTCACCTGAGAGAAACTTCACTGTAACGTCATTGATGCCTGCAGCTTACAAGGTAATTTCTTTAGCTCTGTGCACATGCTGATGTATAAAGTACCTCTTCCTTGCAATAATCACACAGAACTGCAAAGGGAAATTGAGGGTCAGTGGGTTTAGATTGCTGTCAGATACAGTACTGTAAGTCTGTCTTTCACTGTGCCTGCACTAAATTATTTAAGAGACAGCAGTCATCTCTGAGGAAACCCAACAGACTCTCCTCTGTGTCCCCTGAGCCCCAGGATGAGGCAGACGGGTAGCTGGGGCACTGCTGCCGGAAATAACATGGCAAAGAAATTTGGCAGTGGTGGCTTTCGCACCCGGCTGCTATCTGGTTCAGAGACTCCCGCTGCACACGAAGCCGGCGATAGCGGCCGAGCAGAGTCAAGGTTTCCAAGCAGATGTGCCGATGCCAGGCAAGAACAAAGGCCTCTTCTCTCGGATTGGTGCAGGATCACAGTGAAGAGGACGGCTGTGAGTCTAAAGAGCATTTCAGAGTGGTGGGCACAGCCAGGCCTGAACAAAAGAGGCTCAGTGCTCGTCTCAACCTCTGCTGCCTTTTGGCTCACTGCCAGCACTCCCCCCGCCCCAACTTCCCCTCACCGAGACGCCTCTCCTCTGTGGAAAGTGACAGTCCATCTTTCCTCATCCTCAGGCATGACCAATCAACCCTGAGCGGAATGATGGATGTTCACTGAGTCCTCTCACTCCGGCTCCCGGCACCTCACCAGTTCAGTCTTTTGTTATCCTCCTATCACCCTGCAAACCCACGAGAGCAGAAGGGCACAGCCTTGTTTTCATGCATGTACCTGAGGAAACACCACAGCACATATATTTGCCCTTTAAATTGTTAAACACTCGCCCATGCACACAAACAGGCACATTGCAAAGTTTTGCTTCTGCAGAATGATCAATAGAGTCAGAGAGTTTCTGCACTGAAAACAGCAGCTTCTAGCTCCAGTGCAAAAAGGTCCAGAGAGGATGCTCTTGATTTTACCTTCTGTAGCCCGCAGCCAAAACCCTCCCTGGTTCAAAACCTGCACGATGTTCTGTATTTATCAGCAAGTCTGACTCTGTTTCATGGTTTGTCAAAGCTGAAAAGCTGCCACCTTCAGTTCAGAGGTGTCTGTGGCTGTCAGCGTTGGGAGGGTTATTGTATAATTAAAGTATTGTAACTTGATTACTTTTGTTTATTAATTATTTGTCCAGACATTTCTTCTTTTGTTATGCACAAATGCATGTTTAGATTAACAGCTGTAATTATGGGTATTTAAATTTACTTTGTTAAGTCTGCTGGTCTCACGTCACACTCAAACTTGAATTAAACTGCCATAAGTAGTAGTATTAACAATAATAGTAGTGACCAGTTAGCTAGCTATAACTGGATTTCTGTGTAGCTAACATCAGTGGTTGGTCTATGTACCTAATATTAGAGATTGGTCTGTGTAGCAAACATTTGTGTTGGTCTATGTAACTGACAGTGGAAATTTGTCTCCATAACCAGTGTTAGTGGTTGGCCTGTGTAGCTAGCATTAGCGGTTGGTCTCCGTAGCTAGCCTCAGGTGTTGGCCTGTATATATACTAATATTAATGTCTGGTCTGTGTTAAGGTTACCAGTTCATCTTTCCTGTAAATGTTTCTTTAAATTAGATGTTGAGTTTCTTGGATGATGACAGTATTTTCACAGCTGAAGGCAGAACTGTCCTTGAACAGTTACGTTGTTCCTATTTTCTGATCTAAACAGAAAATAATCTTGAAATGTCAAACCAAAGAAGCATTTTTTCCACTAGATGTGATGATAATAAACTGGCAACTGTAAGATTAGCTGGTTTCACTGAGACCAGAGTGGTGTTTTGAGACTCATGATGTGTTGTGTGCACACTGCACATGGTAGTATATTGTTATTTATGTTAAAATGTATTTTAAAATTATAATCCTGCTAATAATCCTGCTGCAATGGAATACAGTTACCTTTTCATGTATCTGAATTATATAATCCTCGTACACATAATCGGTTACTGTCCAAGCCCGCTGGTTGAGTGCTCAGCTGTGTCTGTGTGACAAAGGCAGACAAGCACGCAAATCTCTTGAATTAATATGCTGTAATTAGATTTAAATGCAAGATGACTGGACAAGTTTTACTCACATAACACCTCCACGTGCACACAAAGACACAAAGTGTTGGCAGCGTGTCCTTTCAAACCGACAAAACGCCACGTCAGGAGATGTCTGGTGACCGTCTGGGGCCTGCTGTCATCCTTCTCACTCCACATAATCATCACCCATCATCTCTCTCTCGGTTTGGATCCAACCTGTCAAAACCAGCCGTCTGTGTTTCCGCCTCGCTCAGCGTCTCAGGCTGCATTAATAGATGTTGCACAGGTTGTAATGGAGCAACAATGTTAAGCAGCAGATATTGACTCAGAATTGCCTTTGGCTGAAAAAGGACAATGTAAATGAAGACTAAAGTGCAGAGAGAGAACGCAGAATCCCTCTCTGCTTCCTCACGTGGCCGACAACACAGCTGCACTGGGAGGGAAACCTGTCAGACAAAAAAAACCACCTTGCTCCTGTTTTTTTTATGTCTCTTTAATTAGTCTCTTTTAATTAAAACCACAGTATTGTGTAAATTCTCCAGTTAAGGCTTTGAGATTTGCTCCAAGTGATGTGTTTTTCACGCTCACAAATCTAATCATATCTCCCGGGGACGGCAGTGAGGCTATTGTTTCTTCTGAGATGTCAGGCTCATTTTGTTTTGTGGATGACATCATGCTCATTGTGGAGAAAAGACTCATGGGACCATTGTTAGCGGCTGTCTCATTTTGTCTCTGAAATCATTAAAGGCGGGCTGGAGCTGCAAATGTGCAAGTAAATAAAAACAACCAGGACTGGGAAGCCGTACAGAAGTGTGAAGCCTTCACACGTAGGAGAAACAGGCGCAAGCATTATATTTCTAGTGTAGAGAAAAAGAAAATAGGAAGCAATTTAATCTCATTTCTTTTTCAGAGGCTGTTTAAGGAAATTAGATGATAATGTGTCAAGAAAGTAAAAAAAAAATTCTAAAACCAAACAAAGTTGTACAGACAAAAGGCTCCATCCATATCCATAAATATCTGACATTTAAGCATAAATGAGCCTGAAGTTAAACATGTGCAAGTCACCAGCAAGTCTCAGATCTTTACAAATCTCAAGCAAGTTCCAAGTTACAGTGGTGTGAATCAAACAAGTCACAGTGAGTCCCTGCTGTGAGTCAAGCAGACAAGTTAATCCATTGCTCAGGTCGAGTAAATCATAAGTCAAGTCATAAGAAAGTCTGATTTTCCCCTCAGTTTTTCCACATTTAAATCAAACACAGCTGTGTTAGCTAGCAATGTGCCCACGCAGTTTAACAGTTAAACTGGTTTGAGGCCAAGTGTAACATATCTTAAACAGAACCTTAGCTTTCTAGCTAATGTTTGGTTTCATAAAAAGTCACTTTCACTAACCTTTCTTGTGGGTTTTATAAGTGACAGATGAAGTTTACATGTTGTGATGGCTGTGTCACTGATTTCTGAGCAGCAGACGTTGCATACTGCTGTTCTCTTTTCAGTACAGCCCCAATTTAAAAAAAGTTTGGACTTTGAAGACCTCTGACCCCTCAGACAGCACTGCATTAAAAACACACATAATTGTAGAAAGCATGGGCTCGTAATCACTTTGGAAAACCGTTGTCAGCAGACACAGTTTGTTGTTGCATCCACAAATACAAGTTAAGACTCTACTATCAAGAAGAAACCCATATATCAACATCATCCAGAAACATTGCAGACTTCTCTGAGGCCTGAGCTCATCTGAGATGGACTGACACGGAGTGGAAAAGTGTGCTGTGGTCTGACGAGTCCACATTTCAGATTGTTTTCAGAAATCACGGACGTCATGTCCTCCGGGCTAAAGAGGAAAAGGACCATCCAGATTGCTACCAACACTAACTTCAAAAGCATCTGTAATATGTGGGGGTGTGTTAGTGTCCATGGCATCATGGGTAACCGTCTGTGAAGGCTCCATCAATGCTGAAAGGTACATACAGGTTTTGAAGTAACATATGCTGCCCTCCAGACAACATTTTTTTCAGTGACGTCCCTGTTTATTTTAGCAAGACAATATCAAGACACATTCTGCATGTGTTCCAACAGTGTGGCTTCATAGTAAAAAAGTTCAGGTACTGGACTGACCTGCCTGCAGTCCAGACTTGTCTCCCACTGAAAATGTGTGGTGCATTATGAAGCACAAAATACAACAACAGAGACCTCGGACTGACGAGCACCTGAAGTCACAGATCAATACAGAATGAGACAGAAATTTCACTTTCCAATCTTCAACAATAAGTCTCCTCAGTTCCCAAACGCTTACTGAGCGTTGTTGAAAAGAAAAGCTGATGTATCACAGTGGTAAACATGCTCCTGTCCCAACTTTTTTGGAACGTGTCAAATTCAGAATGAGTGCATATTTACAAAAAACAATAAAGTGAATCAGTTTGAACATTACATGTGTTGTCTTTGTGCTGTTTTCAAGTGGACGCAAGTCAAAAAGGATTTGCAAATCATTCCATTCTGTTTTTATTTACCTTTTACACAATGTCCCAACATTTTTGGAATTTGGAATCCTTGAATCCAAATTTCATTAGCCCTGTTCTTGATAGCAGGTTTGTTGATTGGCCTCTGTTGGTTCTAGTAGCCATGTTTGTGCGCATTGAGCTAGAAATGACCCAATCATGCTTCAAAAATCAAATGTAACTTCTTAGTATCTAGAAAAACATAAATATTTAATTTATAAAAGCCAAGTCCCTTCGTGTCTTTTTTCTAAATCAAATTGAGTCCTCAAATTTGCGACCCGAGCCTGACTTGAGTCAAGTTATGTGACTCGAGTCCTCCGCCTCTGGTATCCTGTAAGTCAATGCCCTTCCTTTTCAATCAAAAGACGAGGCTGGAGGCTCTGAGAGGAACATTTCAGCCTCACAGCAGGACTTCAGTTGTTATTATCAATAGTTCTGCCTGCATGGTGAAATTTGATGCAAGCTTTTCCCCAGCCTATTCCCACACTCCATTACCCAATTTAATTTCCCATTGTCTTTAGCTGGATGTCTCTTTGATTTATGCTCCATTCCTCTCCACAATGGATCATTACAGATGTTCAAAATAAACTTCCCAGCATCTATCTGGCTTTCGCTGATCGTCTCTCTTGTGACTTGTAAAAACGGGCGTGTTTTTATGTTGTTCTACAGACATTTTGGGCATGCATTAAAAAACTGATTAGCCTCAAGCTGTTTCTTATCTTCATTTCCTCTGATACTTGCAGCTGTTTTAAAAGCACGCTAATGAGAGGGGAAAAAAGATAATTGTTTAAGGTGAGCGTCTGTAATCTTTACAGGTAATGTTCACATTAGGGTTATCACACATCACTTTACTGCACCGCAGGTACTGTGAGGTAACAAAACATTTAACTCAATCTGTCGAACTACCATAAACAAGTGTTACTGTCCTGGTTAATAATTTATAAACATATTTTTTCTACACATGGATGTTTAGTATAGTGTAATATCTTTTGAAATCTTTAAAAATCTGAGAAGATATAGATAAAGAATTGTGTTTTTTTGCAAAAATGGAGCTGAAAGTATCTACTATTTATTTTATGAATGCCTTTGTGTTAAGTTATTTTGGTTTGACGTAGAACATTTCTTTAAAATATTGACTGGTGCAGCTGTTCACATTCTATTTTTTGTGATAAAAATGGAACTGATGGTAATATATATATATTTCTGCATATATATACATAAATTTTAAATCTTTTTATCTTGTACATGGAAAATATTCCTACACAAGTGTAAATGAACTAAAAAGAAACCAAAAATGCAACAATTCAAATTAGAAATTGGACAATATATGAAAACATTAAATGGAGTGAAAAATGGTAAAACATTTATAAAACTTTAAATATTTTGTTTGATATTTGTGTTGTTTTCACATGATACCTCTACGTATATAGTTGTATATAGTTTGTCCTGTTTTTTTGTTGTTTTGTCACTGTTTTGTTTGTTTAGGTTGTTTCTTTTTGTTGCCTTTTTATTTCAATGTCGTTGATTTTTCGTTAACATGGCCTGAAATGATACAATAAAAGTTTGAAAAATGCCTGTGATCCTGTAATTCTTAATTTTTCTTATGACAATATTGTATTAATTAGTTAATTGCTGAGATCTGCTGCCACATCAACTCGGTCTGATGAATCAAGAAACACGAGCAGTCAGATGATCAGACAGCCTGTAAACAAGCCGACACTTTAGCCAGATTATCAGATTATCTAAACTGCTGCATTTAGACGTAAAACTGAGAGTGACGGGACCCATAATGTTGGTAATAATCCCTCACTGCACGGGAAAACTATGTCAGTGCACAATTGCCGTTTAAGTACAGTAGGTCAAGGTTGAACCAGGAGGTCAGTCAGTGTAAACAGTGATTAATGTTTACAGGCACTTTGGGGAATAATTTCACTGTTTGCCTTCGTTTCTTCTTCTCCCACAACCTCGTCTCTCAGGGATTATGTTTATTATCTACCAATTTACAACAGCAAATAGGTTTTTCTAAAGAACAAAATGCCTCCCGGGTTTTTTAAATAAACATGTAGTGTGGAAATGTATCTCCAAAGTTGATATTGATCATATCTGCAAAATCTATATCTGCACTGACATATTTCATTTTCGTTTCCCTGCAATATCTGCGTGTAGCAATACAATATATCCAATATAGCAACTAAATCATGTTTGTGTTGAGTCACACTTTTACAGTTATGTTTAGGCACTCAAGGCTCTTGAAGTTAGGGAGACTGAAGACTTTATGTTTATATTTAAAAGGTCAACAGGATGTGTTTATTTTGTTAGTATTAAACTTAAATTTACTAGAAGTTGTTTTAACTGGCTTTGAAATGGGTCCAGTTTAATAATGACACCTCAGTGTGACCTGCATAAGCAAACAAGACCATCAGTGAGAAGACTGAGTATTTCTATTTCTATACAGACATTTTTAATGCCTGTCATGGAGTCAGATTCTCCTTGAAATCAGATGAAACAAGGCTGTGTTTACATTTTCCTGGGTAAAATTACAGTAAGTAACACATTAACCAGTTAAAATTAAGTAGAAGGAGATTTTTTATTCACATAATTTTATTTTTGTCAGTATATTTTGTGGTTATGGTAGTGGAAACACTGCCGCTTTTTGGAAAAGAAAGCTTTCAAATAAGGTTATTTAAAACCCATTTGATTGTCTGACTGCATGTCTTGCACTGTCTCCTTTCTTTTTTGCATAGCTGACGTGTTCCTTGATCGTGGGAATCAACTTAACAAATACAATGTTATGATAACCGAGAGAACTGATGGCTAACACTCTGAGACCCAAGCTGTAATCAAATGAAAATACCTTTTAACTAAAAGACTGCACTCAGTGCAGATCTCTGCCAGGAAACAGAAGGTGAAGAATCTATTCTAATGCCACAACTGACAGATTCGATCAGTAGAGATTTGCAAAGATGGGATAACCTTTTTTTTTATTAGCATAGTATAGAATAGTGTAAGTTTTCTTCTATAGATTTATGCAAACCTTTTGATAAAAGTGTTTTTGTGTAGTACAGTCTCAGTTTTCTTTAAGATGCATTGACAGACTAACTGTTGAAACATTTTGTTTATACTTAAAATATTACAGGCAACCGGGCTGCTTTAAAATAGTATAATAGTTATAGAAATCAACATTTTCTGAGGAATTCACAAAAGCTGAAATCCTAAACAATTTACACTTGATGTTCCCTTTTCATAGATCAGAGCCTGCATGTCCCAGTAGAAGCTGTGGCAGTTCAGGAGGTTAATGTTGTGGTATAGATCTGATTAGAGCACCCCCCAGTAACTTATATTTAATTCCACCAAGTAACAAGTAACATGTTCAATTTTTCAGATTTATATCAAACCAAATTTCATGAAAAACGGGTTAGAATTTAATGAGTTACAGACCAGTTGAGTTACAGATGAATTTCCCAATATTTTGACTGCACAGAAGCATAGTGGAGATAATAAAACATGGATTTATTCATTCATCTTGTATTCTGCCTAACTTTAGTGGATCATAACATATCAGCTACGATGCTCTGGTTTAAGATGACAATTTTCTTTCTTAATGTCAGTTTTTGAATCATGTAAAAAGGCCAAAATGTGGCCTGCAAGAGACTTGGTGAGCCATGTTTTTAGCCGAGAGCTTGTTGATGACTTGCAGCTCTTAACGGGCGGGTTAAAAGAAGCGAGGAGTCAGCAGCTGGTATAAAACAGAGCAGGTGATAAAAGAGGTTTTTCAGAAATAATGAATCAGCACAACCATGAGAGGTCCTTGAGCATACAGGCATAAATGTGCACAAAAAAACATCAGGCTGAAGGGTCCAGCAGTTATGTGGGATTAGCTGCAGACAGTAGCTCCACCTATTAAATAAATAATATATTTGTATCTGTGTTTCTATCATGGTGTACAAACAGTCTATAATCAGCAATGAACGCTGAATGGCTGAAGCTGGATTTCCTCTGAAACAACTTTTGAACTTCAAACAACTTCTGTCACCATTTTTTCAATATTTTGGTTCTCAAATTCTTGAAATAGCAGTACTTCTAACAGTCTGATACTGTACCCATATTCCCGGTTTAAACGCACTGAGCACTGTCACAGCTCCAGTTTGCATGCCGAAACCTTCCTAATTCCTCTCTTGGGGAGTTGTAAATTGGCATGTCATTATAGCTTAGGTGCCAGGACAGGAGTTCCTCTCTCTTGCTATAGGGGATCCAGGTGTTAAAGGCTATGTACAAAGGCAAACTGAGATGTCCTTGGGCAGAGGAATGAAGCTCTGCAGCCTGCCTATTTCAAAGTTGCAGGTGACTAATCTTCACTTGTCAAACAGACAGGCTGTCTCTCTCTTTTTTTTGACACTTTGAAGGTCTCAGCTCATTCCCTCGACTTTTTCCTGCAGTGTTCAGATGTTGCTGATTCATCCTGTCTCCTGCAGAGAAAATAACTACAGTACGATGCTTGTACTTTAAAATCAGGGCTCTTCCCTTAAGGAACTGAGTTTCTGAGTCATGGCTTAGGCAAAGTCTTTGAAGGATATCATTAGCTACTGCAGCAAATGCCAGGTGAACATTGACATTGTTAGAAAAGACAGAGGAAGCAATTGCACCGATGTGATGTGCTGTGATAATGCTGTCTAAGTGTCTAATTAGAGTATACGGTACTGTTTGCTGCTGCAAAATAATTAAATTACCAATTATGCAAATTGGTGGTTCACTTTTCCCCAGAATCACGTGACTTGACTTGAGTCAGACTTAAGTCGCAAAGAGAATAGTTTGACTAATATTGACAAATAACTTTACTTGATTCTATTCATGACTTGAGACTTGACTTAGACTTGAGACAGATGATTCTGTAGGATTTTTTTTTTTTTATGAAATATTTGCATTTTTTTAGATTTTGAAAACTTACATTCTGTTTTTGAAACATGACTGGGTGATTTCTTGTGCAATGTGTGCAAACCTGGCAACCTACTGCAGACCAGCAGAGGCCAGCGCACAAAGCAGCTACCATGGAGGGGCGGGTCCAAAAATAATCAGAAGTAATAAATATATTTGTGTAGCCGACCCACTCAATTCTAATTGGGTTTCAGGATTATACAGTACACATCTTTACATCTGCACGCTTTTGCACGGGAGGTGAATTGGTGGCGACTACAAAAGTATGAAATCAGGATGTCCACAGTCCACATTTGTCCACATTTTGATACATGACTCACACAGCGCCGCAGAGAGGCGAGGGTAGATTATTGAATAACTATACTATTTTTGTGAGCTTTAACTCCCATGCACACTTATTTTTAACCATAACCATAAATCACATAAAATGAAAATTAAAATACCCAGGGTTGTTGTTTACTCAAATTGTTCGGTGTACTGTTCCTTGAAATGTCAGAACACTGTCTGCAACAAACCTGTGTCCAGTGTTGAGCAGAGTGATGAAGAAACCCCGTCGTGAGGCTCAGTCTGTGTGCAGAAAGCAGGTGTAGTGGAAATTTTACATGCTTGTATGTGTTTTACTGCTGGATTGGCCAAAGGATGACCTGGTGGGTCATCCTGTTGTAGCCCGGCCGATCCTGCACCCCCTGGATAGATAGCAATTGACAGGAGGCTGTAAAAAATCCTGAGATGGGTAACCACTGGGTTTATTGTACCAACTGTTGTTTTCCTTGTTACATCTGTTAAACAAGTTCTATAAGGTTCAACCAACGGCCAGAGACATGTAAGGTATAAAACAGGGCGAAAGCATTCAATCTGGGAGCACAACTCCAAACTGCTTTCTGCCGTGCGGTTCTGTGTATTGTGTCTCCTCTCTATAGAGAATAAACATTTTGGTGCATGCAACCTGCCAGCCTTGTTTATTGACTCTCCATAGGCAGACGGGGAAAAATTTCCGCAACACAGGTTTCTCTGCAGTGGAAAGTCCTGAGTGCCTCTACTCCAGCAGCATGTGTGGCAGTCTCCAAAGCACACTATCAAGAAGTTCAGAAACAGTAATGAATGTCCTGTCTTTTAACCATAAATGTCCATATCAACAGTTTTCAGGGTGAACTTTCCCACATGCACGCTCTCAGTCTGTTCTCCTCCTGATATGTGAGGGCAGCAGCAAGACAGATTACAATATTCACCTGAACTTGGCACTGATTGGCAGATAAAAGCAAACACCTGGCTACCCAAAACACACAGGGTCTACTCAAAAATTTGACTAGTCCATATTTCAAGATATGCCAGTATAACTGTTACCTGAAATACATCCCAAAGAGTAAAAGTAGAAAGTAAACAGCAGCAGGAAGTTGTAAATGAGAACAGCAGTTTGCACATTCTGCAGCTCAAAAATCAGCGACACGACCACCACAACATTTAACTTCATCTGTGCTACAAAACCCACAAAGAAAGGTACATGAATGTGACGTGAAGGTGACTTTTTTTAGTTAATTTATTCGCTGGTCAAACTTTAGCTACAAAGATTAGGTTAACTTTGAACTATGCTACACTTGGCGTTGAATTGATTATGCATTTTAATGAGAAAGAAATATCATTAAAGGACCAGTGTGCAGGATTTTGTGACATCTAGGGTGGTGAGTTTGAGATTAAGATTGCAAACACCTCGTCTCACTCTCTCCTTCCAAGCGTGTAGGAGAACCTGTGGTTGCCACGAAATTCATGCAAAACCTGAAAGGCTGGGTGTATGTGACAAGCTCAGTTCTATAGCAGTAATATGTGTAACAGAGTCATATACATTTGTAATATTTAGTGTTAAAATTACACAAAATTTGTTGAAATAACCTACACCTCCCATAAAGGGGTGTCTCCCACCTCACCTCTCCTCATTTGCTGCTGTACTCCACTGGAGAGTCAAGGGACATTGTTCTCGTGGTAATTTCCAATGTTTATAATTAAGTTTACTTTTTTGCCTAAACTTATTGTGTAATATGCTAACATATTCCTGTGTCATTTAATTTGTGTAGGAGTTCAAAATTGACAGATGATTTTGTTATTTACCTCTTTGCTGTCAGCTGTAAATTAATAGAGATCGCCTCAAAAGATATCCATGCTCCAGGCTTCTTCATTGCAACACGGCAGACAGTGCTCAATCCCACTGCTTACATCTACAGCCAATGTTTGTTTGGGGAAAAAAACACAGCAAAAGTGCCCTCTTAGTTGCCCCCTGTGGTAGATAAAACATGATAAATGCCATCTAGGGTGCCCTTCCATTGGAGAAAATGTGATGCTGCCCTAACGTGCTAGAAAATTAGATGGCCTCGCGTAATAAAAATATTGGAACTGTTTCACCATAAATGCATCACGACATTTGGTGCGCAGGTGCCTTACCACATAAAGCAGGTGGTTTTTTGCCCCTGCGCCTCAGAAAGCCGCCACTGTTTGATGGTTAAGACTTGAGACTTGCACGTGTGACTGAGTCCCACCTATGCTTTTCCCTGCTGCATGTTAGTTATTCGGCACAAGCCATTTGAGATGCACAAAAGTCATGCGCTCATGTTTACCCCACTAACCCCTTCACCTCACACCTTTCTTTCATTATACCACCAAACGGTACAAACACAAGGCTGCCACTTTGGGGTGAAAGAGGAAGGGTTGCAGGGAAGAACAGAAGAATGCAGATGAATTGGCATCAGAACTGAAGGCACAGAGGAACAGCAGGTCCCACACGCCCCAGCCCCCTCAGCTGGCTTTGTTCCTGCATCTTCTTTGCAACAATTCAAAAGCAGCTTGCACAAATTAGACCCATGGGAAAGAGAGAACAGACCAATGTGCAGCAAACTACTGTCACTCAGACAGCCTTCTGCCGAGGAGAGAGGGGAAGGGGACACTGGATACGCAACGTGTTCAAGTAGATGAATTGGCCATGAGGGACCAGATGTTCCTTTACAGTGTAGCCTCTTTGCACTAATATATGCTCCTGGCATTGCACTGCAGCACACACAGTACGTAAACCTACATCTGATTGTCGTTGCTTGCAGCTTTATTAATGTCATGGCTTGGTGGCTTATCTAATGTGGAGCAGAGGAAGCATTTATAGGTGTAGAATAGACATTACTTTCTGCTCCTTGCATCCACTAAAAAAAAAAAAAGATAGAGTTGCTCTTAGTGTCACACTTTTGCACACACACCTGGGTACAGACGGTGACGAAAGGCGACAAAAAAAGAGACAGGAAGAAAGTGAGGAAAGACAGGCAGAGAGAGAAACACGTCTCACCATGGGAGGAAGTTGGCAGCTTCCTCAACTTTTTGTAGATTGCAGGTGTTGTGTTCACGATCGTGATCGAGTTAGGAATGCCACACATCAGTGCAGGCTGGCAGGATGAGCTGGCAGGTGTTGTCTACGGAGAGATGCGCTGGCAAGCACAAGGTGTCATATGTGGATTGGTTTGGAGAAACAGAACAAACCCCTATTCTGTCAAAGCCGGCCTTGTGATATTCATCACAGTTAGATCTACTGAACTCATGCACCCTGAAAAATCTACAGAAAAAAGCAGCACAGAGCACCAGAGGACTGTGTGTTTAAGAGTGTGAGTGTGTGTGTGTGTGTGTGTGTGTGTGTGTGTGTGTGTGTGTGTGTGTGTTTCTGTACATAGCTCTGCAGTGTAGTGCTTCAGCATGTCACTGTTTAAACTGGATTCTCCACACTTATTAGTTACACATTGTATTTTATCCAATAGAGAGGATTAAACACGCTTAACACTTGAGCATTAATTCCTAACATTATTGATCTTAAAGTGCATGAATCACCAATGTTTTAAAAGGTGGACCTTTAAAAGAAACAATAAGTGTTCTGAACGATTCGGTAGGCGACATTTGCACCGAACAATTAAAGGAGTATTATGTCGCAATTAGTCAAAATGGTGATTTGGAGCCATAGACGGTATATTAAATAGGTTAAAATCCCATTTAATACACGATCTATGGTTGAAGTGGGTTGTTCCCCCTGCCTCCTCCTCCCCAGACTTGAGGAAGCTCAGGCAGGCTGCAGGAACACTGCAGGAGTGCAAGACAAGTGCAACACTGCAATTTCACAAGCTGATCAGCTGTTTATCACTGTCAATTGTCCTTCAATATAAAGTTAAGCCTGTTATACTGAAAACAAAAGCCCACTGCTCTGAAAATTCACACTCTGGAGTTGGAGTTCAGTGACTGTCTGCTTTCTGCCTGCCAGACTCCATTAACATTTTGTTCAATTTAACCTTTATAAACATCTACTCCTTCTAAAAGATTATCAATGATTTCTTAGGACTCATAAACAGACACTAACTCATTTGGCAAACATTCGGCATTAATTTGAACTCTAATTAATGCGAAACGGGCAAACAATAACACAGGTTATGTGCTGGGATTTCAAAGGGGCAGAGGTGGATTTAGTCATTTTCTGGCCTAAGGCAAACACAGTTACTGGGCCCTTCACATCTCTTGTTCTCACCCTGTTTTAATCCTTTAATAATTAATTATTAATAATAAGTAATTAATAACAAATAATAATTAATAAAAATAAACGTCTTTACTTCTTTTTCTGTTCTGGAATCTGGTGGTACGGTTGCGGATACTTCTATATCTCTTGCCAGACAGCAGCAGGACAAACAGGCCGTGGCTGCAGTGGATATTGTCTTTTGTTTTTTTCAGCAATGTCTGCACAACATGCTAAGTGATTTGTTTACAATAGTTGGCTACTGTCCTCCTGGATTTGTAGAAATACATGATTAATTTAAAAAAAAGTAAAAACAAACAAAAATTATTTTTTTAACCATATGTTTATGAGCCATTCATGGGGCCCTTGGTAACATGTTTCCTTAATCTCTGATAACATATGGTCATTTTATGATTTATTACAGTAAATATGTTACATATTTCTCCTTTAAGTGAAAATGCAAACAGCACAGCAGATCTAGATAAAGATAATCAGACTAGCAGAGATTTTGCATTTGAACAACACAGAAGACAAATTAAACCACGATTAGAAACATGCACAGTTTCCTATTTAAACAACAATGAACCTATTCTTTTGCTCGTTGGCAGATGCAGGGTTTAAAAAGATGGTCGAGGGAACATGTATCTTTCCTTTCTTTTCACTGCCATTGTCAAGGATGACGTACAGTTTGTAATGGCAGCCAATTACAGAGGCTTTTCATCCAGGAGGCAGCATCAAACAGTTCAACTGTCAGCTTTTGTTGCTGGAGGCAGACAGGCAGACCGGCCTGCAGAGAGAGCGATGCACACAGCAGCACTTTCTTCAACTCTGAATGCCCATCTCTATGTGATAAACGGCCTTCGGAGTGATCGGTCAAACTCTGCAGCAATAATGAGCTCTTAGAGGTGAAAGAGGCGCCACTAAACAAGACACTGAGGCTCCTTTTAAATGTGGTAAACCAGCTCTGCCATAATCAGGTCAAAAAGCGAACATGTGCTGCATTAAAGCCTCTGCAAATTGGCTTTAAATAGTAAAATGAATGATTGATATCAAAGTTTAGTTTCTCATTAAGTATCACAAAGATCTGAGTGAAAATAAACATTCCTAACTATTAGAAAACTGATACAAAAGCTTGTTTTGTTGTTTGGATCTTTTCTTAAGACTGTGTGTGGATGTCATGTTTGATTGACAGCCCCCTCAGGAGTCCCAGCATGGAAGCTCAGCAATATACTGCTGTGTGTGTGTGGACGGGAGCAGCAGCAAAATGTATCTTAGCCTCCTGAGAGGACCACCTAAAAAAAATCAATATGAGTTTAAGGTCCCGTGTCGACCGAAGTGTTTTCTCCCAAGGTGACAACTCCAAGCGCTTCTCTAAAAACACCCAGCTGGGAGCGCGTGAGAGCACTTTGGTGGTATATCACCTGAGATGCTTTGGTTGCCATGATACCAAATATCTCACAAGAAGCAGCACAATCTGACTAATGCTAGTTTGTGTTATCAACAAATACTGTGTGTGAAAAAGACAGCACAAGGTAGAGTAGTTTGCTCTGGTGGTGCTTTATATGAGGGTAAGACTGAAACACAAAGTGAGAGAGGAGGGACGGACCTGCCAGTCTGTGCGGGCTGATAAGATTTTGTGGGTGAGGAAACGTCTCTGGAAATCGTGTTCCTGAATTTGCTACCTCATAACAAAACCTTTTAAATAACAAAATAATGGGGGACTTTAATAGTGAAGCATTTATAGGAAGTCAAGTGTTTATCCACCGTTTTACAGCTGCTTGAGCTAAGCTCTTAAAAGACACACCTTCAAGCGGGTACCCGTGTTGCAACGGATATTTGTTTGTCAAACCGAGTCAAGCCAAGCCAGCGAATGTGTATGGAGAAGGTTGAGTACCACCATTTGGTTCAAGAGCTGTAGACTCTCTTGACACTGTTAGATGGAGCCTGGTTCAATGAGCACGAACAGCACACAGTCAGTGGCAGCCTATTTGTCCCGCCCCTCCTTCACTGTGATTGGATGGCCTAGTGAAAAGTGACAGTGACGATCATTCTCAACTCTCAGTGACCAGGAAAAAAACGTCAAACACTCAGCGCTGTATAGACACCCAGTGCCTCGTCACGCTGCAGGCATTTATAGCAGAGTGTAAATGCAGGAAAAAAAGGGACACAGGGCCTAAATGTACGCTATATTTAGAACATTTTCACCACTTGACTTTGCTCTCAGACAGTCTTTTCCAACAGGGAACTGATGCGAACATCTATGTTCTCTCTACTGCCATCAGACTCCTTTGACAAAAACGGCTATTTTACCTTCCAGAATACAGGAGTGTTTTCATTACTGCTGCCTCGATCTGTTAGTTTTTTCTGTTATTGTGTAACTTCTGGGTTTTAAGACGTTAATTCAGATTCAAACAAACATTACCTGCCGCAGATTGAGGCAGCGGTAGACCAGCAACTGGCTTGTTCTGTCTAATGTCTAATGGCTGTGAGGACAGCATGGATGGCGACTTCAACTTCCCATCAGCGAACACCGTCTGTCAGCAAAGGAAAGCAGCGAAAATGTTATTATATAACATACACTTAAACTGATAACAAGGTAAAAATAGTGTTTGTGTCCTGAGTGATATAATGGCTTCAGTTCTTTGTTGTTGAGAGAGCAGAGAGAGCAGAAAAGTTTTGTTGCAAGACATCATAGCAACTGACGCAGATTGTTTTATGACTGGATTGTGGACTTAATTGTAAGGAGCATTTGTAAGAAAAAAAAAATTGCACAGCCACAGATTAATAATGCACGGGAACAAGATCAAAGACGTACCCACAAGACCGCTGAAGTCGTGGGCGCGCTTTTAATAATGTGTGGGGACAAGATCAGCAAGTTGCAGCCACAATAAAGTTATTGTTGGTCATCATGAAGGACACTGGTTAACTGGCAGAGGTATCATCATTAGCTGGTTCCAAACATGGACATGGACTGAGCCTGTCAGTGTTACCAGATGAACAATAATTATCATATTTGTACCATACTTTTAATACCTGTATGATATAAGATCAATAATTCAAAAAAAGGCAAAATGTGTGATAATTTTGACATTTCCATAAACCTGCATTGAAATTTTGTGACCAATGCATCATATCAGTATCGATCGCACTGATCAAGCGGCTGGTAGAGCAGTGACACAGTCTGAGGCTTTTATTTTGACGGGTAAGAACAGAAGTAGTGATTTTGTGTGAATGCATTTTGAGCAGCCCAATTAAGTGTCTCAGAATTTTTCTGAAATATGTCATTGTAATTTCTGGGTCAAAAGAAAAGGAAATTAAATCAAAATTGTCCATGTCCATAATTCTATCGTAACTAAGAATAATTTTTTCGTGGCCACGAGTTCTTGATCTCATTTCCTAAACTTATTAAAGCGTGGCACGACATTCATCTCATTCCCACACGTTATTAATTGTGGCCATGCAATGTTTTTCCTAACAAATGTCACCAGAGAGGATCTGTGCAATTGTGTAATTTTCATAATAAATGTCTGAGCACAAGCACGCACAATTCAAACCCAATAAAGGCAAAGTGGACAAGAACTTAATATTTTGATTATACTTGGATTAAAACTAATTTGTTATACTTTCTAGACCATAAATTACATGGTCAGAAGGCTATTGTGGATTTGAGTCTCTAGAGGTGTTAAAACGTAACAGGCATGAGTGTTTGTTGATTTTTGGAGGTCCTTACTTAACCCTACCTGTTTATCAGTCTGCTGTATCGCCCCGTTGCCACCCGAGGGACCTTCCTGAGCGCTGTAGCTGGCCTCCTCCTGGGATCTGACAGATATAACAGATGCAGCATCAGAGCAAGGAAAAAGCCCTCAGCTCTCTCTCTCTCTCACACACACACACACACACACATACGTACACAATGCATGCATACACACAGACAGACAGAGCACAGACGTAAAGGCAGCGAGGGACAAACGGTTCCTGCCTGGGAGGGGGTATATTTAGAGTCTTGCGTAATGTGCTTTTAACACAACACAGAGTGGATGAATTTTTAATGCCAGGCTGGAGAGAGAGGGTGGAAGAGGGGGAAAAAATGAATAAAGTTAAGTATTTAATCTGTGCTGTTGCTTAGGGGTGAGACAGAGATCTGAGAGCAGCCCATAAGCATCAGGCACGGCACACAGGATAGCCACCGATGTACCAGCTATGGATGAACGGGTCTGCAAGAGGAGAGGGGATGGAGAGCAGGAGAGAGGGGGTGAGAGGGAGGCAGTAAGAGAGAGGAATATTAAGCCAAGAGGAGAGTGAGGAGGAGAGCGTTTGCATGAATGAGCGAGCAGGAATAACTACGAGCCATGTCAATGTGTGCTGGGTAACCCGGGGGAAACAAAGAAGTGCACAGTACCGCAGTTTCTCTGGCAAGGCCCTCACACTCTGATGTGAATGTTTACAATGCAAAGACATGTGCAGACATGTCTGCCACACTGTTTGACCGGGAGGAATACGCCTCAGCATAATTGAATATGACGGAAACCAGGAGCTGATAAAACTGAATTTCTAATACTGTTTTCATCTTGTGTGTAAAGCTGTTTCCATTATTCTCTACTTGCACGATGTAGCAGGGCTGGGCGATATGAAACATAAACAGTATCTCCATATTCTTAGGTTATCCTGTGATAAACGATATATATATTAGGGTTTATTTCTACCAAACAATCACTGGTGATTGTTGGAGCAGTGGAAAGACGAGCAAATACATTTTTGGTCGGTTTTATTTTGTTTCTGCCGAGTATGACGTATGTTGTAAAATGACGATGCTAGCTAGATAGCTAACTTTGCTAACACTTATTTAAAACACTGAGAAGATTAACAAAATGCTTAAAAGCACTTAATACAAAACAAATGGTAAATACTGCTAAAAATATGAGCCAGCTAACTAACTTAGTTACAGGAAGTCACAGGAAGTAAACAAGAGAAAATATTGTGTATTTGATATTGTATTTTGTAGTGTGCAGTGTACCTACGGCTTTTATTATGTAAGGCACCTGCATTTACTGTAGTCTGTAGTTCACTTCAAATTTTATTCATTGCATCTGCTGATTATGTGCAATGGTGGAAAGAGTACTTAAAATCTGTACTCAAATACAAGCACTGTTACATTGCTAAAATATTACTCAATTACAAGTTAAAGTACTGGTGTTTGAAATATACTTCAGTAAAAGTACAAAGTATTTGTCTCAAAAACTACTGAGAGTATTAGTTACTTTTAACCGTTGATGTCACAGTCACTTCTCCAAACTAGGGCTGCAAATTCTGTGTTTTCCTGAACAAATAGTTGAAAACGCTAACAACTGATTAATCATTAATAATTTATACAAAACACATTTTATTTTCCAAATTTTCTTTTTTTTTTTTTTTTTTTAAAAATCTTTCTCATGTTAAGTCACAGTCTAAGTTTCCTTATTCAACAAATGGCTCCACTAGACAAAACAATATTAAATGAGGTGCAGTTACTTCCATGACTATTGATTAAACATCAATGAATAAACTTCTAATTGGGTAAATTCTTAATGGCAATTAAACAATTTATGATTACTCATTAACATCCTTACTCCAAATGTTTGCTGCTGCACCGTTTTGTTTTGTTTTTCAGTTGTATGTCTTCGTTTTCATTGGCTTGTTTGTGATCAGATCACCTGACTGGCTACAAAAATGCAGATGAAAGGTTTGGATTCAGTACTCAACTACAGTATGATTTTGAAAGTAACTAAGTAGATTACATGGTGAAATTAATACTTAAGTATAAGTAAAAATACAGACTTGAAAATCTACTCATTAAAGTACAAGTACCCCAAAAAACAACTTAATTACAGTAATTTGAGTATTTGTAATTAGTTACCTCCACCCCTGGTTATGTGTAGAACTACAGATGAAACTAGCATCTTGCTAAATCTGGTGCAACCATGTTTTTTTTTTTTTCCATTTCTTGTAGATGATCAACGTAAGTGCACACTGTCCTTTTATGAATTTGAATAAACTAAACTAAATTAAACATGCAGCTCGTAAAATGTCACACTGTGCAAGCAGAGAAGAACAAACTGTGGACAATAAAGATAAATCTGCCTCAGATATTTCACAGAAATGTATCAGAAACACCTGCAGATAATGGAGGTGGTAGTCACTGTTTTCCAGTATTTCCAGAATGTGACATTTCAGCAGCGATGACTAAAGGGCAGTGATAAGGTGGTGTGCAAGTGCAGCTCAGTCCTCCACTGGGAGGTGGCGTCGCATACAGCTTCCAAGATAATTAAAATCAGATTTATTGCTTTGCGGACTTTATGTTCATTTTTAGCTGTTCGTACTCCCGACAGAGTTTCCGAGCACCAGTTTTTGTTCAAAGCACTCACAAATATTCAGAGAGCATAAGCCCCGGGCACACAACTATTTGATTAACCAATAAGCTTAATATGACACACATGTTCACTCTTGTTCATTTGTTTTTCAAAATACAGGCCCATTTTCACCGGGGATCCTTTTGATGTCCACTGTTGTCGGCTACACAGCAGATTCTCTCAAAGCGGGTTTCTTTCATCAGGTTTTCTTCAAGGCTGTTATTCTAAAAAGACTAAAACCAGCAGCGCATTAGTCCTTCTTTCTGAGACTATATTGACTGTCCTATCCTGTGTTTGGCACTCAGCCCCCAGCCCATTTGTTCCTGCTGAAGATGTAAAGAGTTTCAAGAAGTTATTTATGCATGCAGTCCAAAACATTGAAGATCGGACCAATCGTACCTTTTAATAAACACATTCTCCCATGAGCCCCTCGATGCAGTGGGTTGAAAGGTCAAGAGAGGGAGAAGACTTGAAACTGAGCGGGTATGAATTTTAACTCGCCAGTGTCACCAGGCTAAAACAAAACGAATCGGAGCACCAAACAACAAAAGGTGGGGTCAGAGAAAAAAAGAGAGAAAAAACAAACAAAAAAGCCCTGTTGGCTGAGGGTGAAAAATGTGCAGAAATAATATTGATGACTGAGACAGAGATCCTAATGAATCTGGATGATGTGATTATCAAAGTCGTGGGTTAAAAAAGTTAACTTCTTGTTAACTACATGAAGGTAAGACACATTAATTTATACTACAGTGGTTCAGCAATGGTGGCAAGACTATTTAAGATCTGTACTCAAGTACAAGTACTGTTACATTACTAGAATATTACTCAATTACAAGAAAAAAGTAGAAAAATACTTCAGTAAAATTAGAAGGTATTCTTCCCAAAAACTACTCAGAGCATTAGTTACTTTAACAGTTTATGTTTAACACATTAAATTAGCTACCTAGTTAGTTTTGCTAACATTGGCTATTAGATGTAACAAATTAGGTAATGGTTGATGCTGATGACACATCTGCATAACTAGTGTTTTGCTAACAATGGCTATCAGATGTAACTAGCTAGCTAATGACTGATGTAGATCAGCCACCTACATAGCTAGTATTTTGCTAACATTCGCTGTCAGATGTAACTACTTAGTTGATGATTGATGTAGATTAAATAGCTAGTTAGTTAGCATTTTGCTAACATTATTCATAAGATGTAATAAGCTAGTTAATAACTGATGTGGATACGACAGTTACATAGCTAGCGTTTTGCTAACATCCACTATCAGGTGTAACTAACTAGCTAATGATTGATGATCTAGCTAGTTGACTGAGGTCCTGTGAAAAGGGGCGGGACTTATGATGGGTCCATTCCTGCATTCAGTCAGTCTTTTATCTCAAGCTTTGTATGTTAACATTTGGTTGGGGTTGGTGATAGAGCTAGAAAATAGGGCCAATCTGTTTTTTTGTTTTTTTTTGCATCCCAGTCCATCACTGATTAAGTCTAATACGTATTTTTGTTAAAATGATGACTGATGCACATTTAACTTAAGAATATGGACAGAAAACCCCAGATCAGATGTTCAGCTTTTGAGATCAATGAAATAAAATAATGATAAGATTGATGTAGTAAGCCTACATCAATAAAAACTACATCAAAATCAAAAACCAGTGGAACCACAGCCCTGCCTTATTCCCTTTAGCTGCTCTCTACCTGCAAACACAGCCTTTCAAAAACCTGCCAAATTGCTGATCCAGTGATGGAGCGCGCAGTCGAACAGTGGTGTGCCAGCAAAAGCGTAGGTAACAACGCTTCATCAGGGTTAGGCTACATGATTGGCATACAGTACTGACTCACTGACATACTGTATTTCACGCCGTAAAGACGTGTGCCAGGACCGAAATAGATCAAAATGACGTGTGTACGTTAGCAACAGATTTCCCCGCTCCTGGCGTGAAAACAAAAAAGGAAATAAAGCATACATGCAGCGTCTTGAGATGCCTTAGAAACACCTGCCTTTAAAACCAGCTGGCTCGGCAAGTCCCACCGGGAGCTTCGTTGCCTGTATGACTCACTACACGGTTTTCCTCTCTGCCTCCTCCACCAGAATAACACATGAGAGAGAGCAGGATGACAGAAAATATACCTCAAAGGCTGTTTGGCCTTTCCTTTTGTTTGCCTAAAAAAAAAAAAAAAAACATTCTGACAGTCAGTGTGGCTGAAATTCATGTGAAGCAGCTTCTATAGTCGCTCTGAGCCCAGCGTTCAGCGCTGATGGCAGACATGACAGATGGGCGATGAGGAACTGGCGATCCATCTTCTCACGTGGCTCTACTGTACGTGGGAATGTTTAGGAGCAGAGGATTGAAAAACAATCAGGATCGCTGATCAGCAGATGTATAGGCTCACTGCTGCTAATCATGTGCATATGCTCAAATCTGCCAACAGAGGAACAACAGTGACACGACAGTGAGTGATAGTCAGATTGCATCACTTCTGGGTGACGAGAAAATAACTTCAGTGCAGGCGGCGGCGATGAAGGGGAGAGGTCAGATGAGGTGCCTCACATTCAATAGCAGTCATTCAGATGACTCAGACAGCTGTAGTTAACCTCATTTCACCTCTTATTTCACTCCGCTGTCAGCAAGGACAATTTTCTCTCTCAATAACCTTATTTACTTGCAACTCCACAGCTAAAGAATTGTCCATTTAATCTGCTTTTACCCAGTGGAAAATAATGGTCTTCTTCTATTGATCACATCTCAGTGGGTCTTTTTGCCCCTGATTGATGACTTGTTGTCCTTATTAGCATTTCATTCAACATTTAGTTGTGTGCAACAACAAACTGCTGCAGATGTAGACTTCTCTGGACGAGCACTGGATGTCAGTCCAACACTGTGCTTATGTACTCATACTTATAAAACTACTCTGATACTAACACACCAGACACCACTTTACAAAAAGTAGCTCCTTCAACACAAGCATCAAAAGAACCAACACAACGCAAGGAGTTTTGCTAATGCTAGCAGTGGGAAACAGCAACAACAACGTGTTGTGAGGAACATCTGATGAAAATAAAACATGCTTTTTTTTAAAGTAATTGTAAGAACTGTAATGGTATTAATTGCACATATTGGCACTTAGTATCAGAAAGTACCCGAAATGTAAGTGGTGTCAGTGCATCCATAGATTTTACTGTGAAGCTCCCTGAAAAAAGGAAATTTGAACATTTACAATTCCATGAGAACTCCATCTCAACTCCATCATGTAATGCAACCAAAAGATCCAGAACATCTACTTCAGTGGTTTTCAGACTTTGTCAAGATCTCAAGGTGCACCTGATTTCATATCTGTGCAGAACAGTCTCTGTAACCAGCCTGAACAACAGTGGCAACCAGTGCAAGCTAGTCAGAGGGTGGTGTCAATCAATCAGGGGTCACAGTACACACACGGCAAAAACTGGGTTTTTGCTCTCACTGAAAGTCGTAATAAGGATTTTTGCCTCTTTGTTGGGAAATGAGTGCGTACAAGGTAATGATATAATGATAGAGTAAACTAAAGATTTAATTAGAACTTCTGTATATTTGTGTAGTGCAATAATAATATATGGTAGTTACAAAATCCCATCGCACATCTGGACTCATGGCACACTATTTGGGAACCACTGATCTACTCAGTTAAACTTATGGTGAAATATTTTTTTGTAACGCCTGCGAGCTAGTTCAGGCAGTCAACTTGAGCTGCAGCGCAATCACACCTCACTCTCTATAGTACATACCAAACACACCCTTCCAACCTGGCGGTCTATTTAAACTGCTAAAATCTCCCATCACTCCCTCTGCCTGTCAAGGCCATTTCTGCTTTGCATCAGCGTCACTGCCTGTTCATTCAGCCCCACCACCACCCCAGCATCCACCTCCAGGCTCTGACAGGGGGTCCAAGATATGTGTTCATCACTCCTCAGTATCTCGATGTAAACGTAATCTAGACGCCAAACTTTAACTATGTTCTGCTGCTGCAATAAACATTCTGAAACATGAGTTGTCTGACTGAACATTTTTTTAAGGCCAGAAATGAACATGAAAACTCAGCCTTTAACCCAAAATGGATGACACATCCTTAAAATGCTCAGGAGAAGAAGTGGAAATTTTAACATCTAGGTTTCCATGACAACTTGCCAAACTTCACCTACTGATGAAGATCATATGATATGATCAAAAGTTCCAGAACAGCTTCTACATCGCCCTGGTGTGACTGCGCTGTCATCTCTTGTGTGGATTTATCAGGTGTGAAGCAAATTTCACATTTTCCTGAGGCTGCAGCAGGATCGGTGACATCTTGCACTCAAAACACCTTTTTAAAAGATCTTTTCATTAAAGGACCAGTGTGCAGGATTTAGTGGCATACATCATCATGAGCTACTATAGAAACATGGCGGTGCAACATGGTGGCTCTCGTAGAAGGGTACCTGCGCCCTCTGTAGATACAAAGGTCTTTCTAAGGTAACAAAAACACAATTCTTATTTTCAGGTGATTGAACACTAAATAGTGAAAAAGATCATTAAATACCTCAGATAGGATAGATAAGACGTGGTAAGAGAAGAGAGAAGTACAATACAAAACAATACCAACAAGATTTTTTGTAAAATGCTATAAAATATAAACAAGAAATAAACTCAGCAGCTGAATTTACAGCAGCTACACAGGAAATGTTGATATTGCCCAGATAAAATGATACATTTCATTTCATTTCATATTGTGCAATAAATATCAATATTTCCTTTGTTCAATTGGTGTAAATTCAACTGCTGAGTCTGTTACTTGCTTATATTTTAAACATTCCTAATTTTCCAATTCTCCTTCTTTATATCATCACATTTTTTATATTACTTATTAATATTAATATTTTTTATATTTCCTCTTGAATACACTTTTACTATACTACATTTTCT
The DNA here is from genome assembly GCA_034769285.1 of Lutjanus argentimaculatus. Classification (NCBI taxonomy): domain Eukaryota; kingdom Metazoa; phylum Chordata; class Actinopteri; order Lutjaniformes; family Lutjanidae; genus Lutjanus; species Lutjanus argentimaculatus. The sequence goes on along the minus strand of JAWZSL010000019.1, from coordinate 567,121 downwards.
CTTGTTTATATTGCTGTTTACTTATTTATTATCTGTTGTTTGTTATTGCTGCTTCTTTATTTGTTTTGAAAAGATAAATGAGAGAAATGCTGAAAATCTCACATTTGTGAAGCTGGAACTAGAAAATGTTTGGCATTTTGCCTTGATAAATAATTTAAATGAATCGTTTAAGATTAATTTCATGTTGATAAACTATTACAGCCCCACTCTTCACTGGAAGAGCTCGATAAAATATTAATTCCTGAACTATATAGTTTAGTTTATCTCTAAAAACAAAAAAGTTCTACCCTCCTTCTCGTGCTCTTTCTGTTCTGCTGCAGTGTGGCAGCGTTTTCCTGCAGCATCAAACATGTTTGTGTACACACTCAGGGGGCATCTCTGCATGCTGACTTTGCTGATAGCAGAAATAAATTCAGAGGCCCGTCAGTCAGAGGTAGGAGTGATCTTTCTTCCTCCACAGTCTCACACTGAGGCTATAAACCGATCTCTGTCACAGGAGGAACAAAGCAGCAAACAGTACACATGCAGCTGCAGCATACAGGAGCAGTATTATTACTGCCACAGCGGAGCTTTCTGTTTCGGTATTATACTGTCTGTACTCGACGCTGAAGCACCAGATGTGCTGGTGTGATTTCCTGTCGGGTTTCAAATAAGACGCAGACAGACAGAACAATGGGTGCTGTGATACTGGTGTTAAAAGAAAATAGGTTTCACATGTGAGAAAATCAGATCTTATAACACAGTATCAACAGTGACCGCCCACTTTTTCTACAACTCCGCTTCCAGAAGAGAAATTCCTGTTCATCCCCTCCGCTGACGTTTCAGAAAATCCTTATAAAAGGTTTGATAAACTTAAAAGTTGGAGGTTATCATAACTTAAACATAGTTAGAATTACATGTACTCTTTGATTACAGTTAAATAAAAATATTTTATTAAGCCAACGCAGATATTTTCACTAAATGCAATTCAGAATTTTCATTCACACTTCTCATATTGTTTTTAAATCCTCTTATCAGGAAAACAACAATTTTTCAAGCAACACTCATGCTTCTGAGGAGTGAGTGCACTGAAAAAAATGATTATGTGAGGATGTAAATGTAACACTATTAAAGAAAATTTTGTTTTTATCTCTACATTTAAAAAATGCAGTCCTGGACTTAATCTGCATTTGTTTAAAATACAAGAAATTGTGCATTTTTCTTCTCTGTCCTCTCCTTTGCGTGTTTGTTAACCCCACTTTTACAGAGAAACTATGGTTGAGACGAGGTGAGGTGAAATTTACTTTAAGAATAATTCCTGTCTGCAGTTGTAATTTCACAACCACAGTGCAGTGTGGTTGGGCGACTTGATGAATATGTCACCTATGTTGATGGGCTGAATCCAGAATTGTTTTTATTAGCCGATTTTTTGGGCAACGTTTGTTTTATTTTGCTAATATAATGGTCTGCAGAGTGACAGTCACTGTTCTCATCTGGCGGCTCACTACACATCGCACTCCCATCAAAGTTAACACAACTTCCTGTGTTTTGGCCAAACATTGACCGTCGCCGTGCCATCATGGCACGCTGTTTGATGATATGTCAAGATCTTCACAATGTAATATTACCATGGTCTTAAGGCCTTTCTGACCAGATTTGAGTTAGATATTGTCAACCTGCTTAGAGGAGCACATTAAAGTCTAAAACATGTCATTTCCTGTTGCCAGTCGGTGGTGCTATGACTATTGTGGAATATTGTGATGTAGTTCAGAGCAGAAGGTGTCATCAAACATGTGAAGTTTGGTGAAGATCGGATCATTTGTACTTGATACATTGATACCACGCCATGCCCACGCCATTTAACCTTGATCGCAGCAAGGTTGGGCGCCCAGCAGCTGCCGGTGGGCCGCAGGAGGCGCAGGCCTGGATGACTGCTGAATATGTGAAGTTTCAGGCAGATTCAACCAAGTAAACAGAAGTTAATACAACTTCCTGTGTTTTGGCGAAACATTGACCTTCACCATGCCATCATGGCCACGCCATTTGACGATACATCAAGATCTTCACAATATGGCATTACAATGGTCTTAAAACCTTTCTAACCAGATTTGAGTTGGATATGGCCAACCTGCTTGGAGGAGCACGTCAAAGTCTGAAACATGTAATTTCCTGTTGCCAGTCGGTGGTGTTATGACTACTGTGGTATATTGTCATGTTGATGTGTTTAGGGCAAGACTGTAATGAAATCTGTGAAGTTTGGTGCAGATCGGATCATTTATACTAAAGTTATAGCAATTTCATGTTTCATGGCGAGACATAAAAAATGCATGCCACACCACAGCCACGCCCCACCAAAAACTCGTCGCGGCGAGGTCGGGCGCCCGTCAGACGCCAGCCGGACCACAGGAGGCGCCGGCCGAGCCCGCGACCGTCGCGGTGAGGTCGGGCGCCCGTCAGACGCCAGCCGGACCACAGGAGGCGCCGGCCGAGCCCGCGACCGTCGCGGCGAGGTCAGGCACAATGACTACTGCAGACTATTGTCATGTAGATGTGTTCATGGTGGGACTGTAATGAAACATATTAAGTTTGATGCAGATTGGATCATTGATATTAAAGTTATGGCAATTTTGTGGTTCATGGCGAGACATCAATATGCCACACCACAGCAAACAGAAACAGCTATGTAGGAGGCTTCAAACTGGGTGAGGAACAGACAAACTGCTACCAAGGTGAGGTTGTGGAAGACAGTTTGATGTCACAGGTCAGACACCAGGACAAGACTGAGCACAGCAACAAGACACAAGGTAGTTACACTGCATCAAAGAGGTCTCTCCCAGGCAGAGATTTCAAAGCAGACTGGGGTTTCAAGATGTGCTGTTCAAGTTCTTTTGAAGAAGCACAAAGAAACGGGCTGAGGACCGTAGATGCAGAGGTCGGCCAAGGAAACAGTGCAGCAGATGAAAGACACATTATGCTTACTTCTCTTCAAAATCAGAAGATGTCCAGCAGTGCCATCAACTCAGAACTAGCTGAAACCAGTGGGACCCTGGTACACCCATCTACTGTCCAGAGAAGTCTGACCTGAAGTGGTCTTCAGAGAAGAATTGTGGCCAAAAAGCCAAACCTCCGACATGGAAACAAGGCCAAGTGACTCAACTATGCACAAAAACAGAGGAACTGGGGTGGAGAAACATGGCAGCAGATGCAGGTTTGTTCACTGAAGGGCTGGAGAGCAGAACAATAATGCGTGTCTGCAGGCAACAGTGAAGCATGGTGGAGGTTCCTTACAAGTTTGGGGCTGCATTTCTGCAAATGCAGTTGGTGATTTGGTCAGGATTAATGGTGTCCTCAGTGCTGAGAAACACAGCCAGATACATATCTATATGATATGTATGATCGGCCCTAAATTTATTCTGCAGCAGGACAACGACCCAAAACATACAGCCAATGTCATTAAGAACTATGTTCAGCACAAAGAAGAACAAGGAGTCCAGAAAATGATGGTATGACCCACACAGAGCCCTGATCTCAACATCATGGAGTCTGTCTGGGATTACATGAAGAGACAGAAGGATCTGAGGCAGCCAACATCTACAGAAGATCTGTGGTTTGTTCTCCAAGATGTTTGGAACAACCTACCTGCTGAGTTCCTTCAAAAATTGTGTGCAAGAGTACCTGGAAGAATTGATGCTGTTTTGAAGCTAAAGGGTGGTCACACAAAATATTGATTTAGATTTTTCTTCTGTTTGCTCACTTTGCAATTTGTAAATGGATTAAAAATAAACAACTTTACATTTTTGAAAGCATTCTTACTTTACAACATTTCTTCACACCTGCCTAAAACTTTTGCACAGTACTGTGCGTGTATACATACACACAGATACACACATTTCTGTGATAATCCCTTAATAGTGGTGAACATTTGTGACAAGTAATGAAGGCATTATATTCAACTTTATTGTCCCAAATGAAAGGGTGATGAAACCATAAACTTTAACCAGTGTTTATGCATTAAAAAATGAAAATAGAGCTAAACATGTATATAATAAACCTGAATTAAGAAATAAGGATCAACTATACACAGAACGCACATAAGGGTTTGAAAATAATGCCAACCACAATAATAGTAATTATTTTCAGAAATGTCTCATAACCTTGTTTCATAATATTAAAACCAGCTCACCTGTGACAACTGCTGAAAAAGTCAAGAGGCCTAAAAAGAAAAAAAAGATGGATGTGGGTAACTACATTTATAACTGTGGGAAAAAACTCTGCTGAATGAGGCCTAATCTATGAAGAGATGTTTAGATCAGGGTAGTTTGAGGATTTGTCATTCATTACTTCCACTGTGCTCAACATTTTGCAAAAATCACTATGATGCACCGATTGTCAGCAAAATATTTCATCATTGTTTTTATGGTTCCAGTCAGAGTTCATCTAACAATTTCCTGTTTGAAATTTTAAAGGTCATTCCCCGACATGGATGCATGAATACACTGTCATAAAAATGAACCACCAGAACAACAGCACACAAATAAATCAAGCAAATAATCAGGGTGACAATGCAGCACAGGTCAGTTCAGTATAAACCAGTGCATTGACGGGACAATGAAAAAAATACATTTGACAAGAGAGAGAGAGTCATTTTCAGGAAAGTCCAAAATAAATATTCCCTGAAACTCTAAAGAGTTCAACTTTAAAAAAAAACTTTTCAGGTCTTCAGCAATAAACAGCAAAAAGTACTCAGTTTGTTCAGTGTCTCAAAATTTGGCCCATGTAATACCTCTTCACCAAAACACAATCAAATTAGGATCTGTGAGAAAGTTTTTACCCCAAAGAGTTAATCAACTCGCCAACAAAGTCGTTTGGTCAATACGAGAACCCCAGACACGCGAAGATCTCGCGAGAGTGAGTCATTTTTAATCCAAACCATGATTTTCCCACAACCCTAACCGAGTGTTTTCTATCCGTAAACCTACAATATTTATTAAATCTTAGGGCTCTCACATTTAAAATAAAAAAAGGTGGACAACTGAAGAAACACATGCACAAATCTCGCGAGAGTTACACAAATCAAGGGTTCCTTTCTAGACTTGACAATAGTTCAGTTCAGTTCATGCCCAAACAGAAAATCAAACACCAAAAGTTTGTGAAAGAAGAAAATAAACAGCAAAAGAAGATAAATGAAGACCTGGCTTTCACCAACTCACCTGCCATGAAGGGAGATTATTGATCGGCCGGTTCCGGAGATATTTGGGCTTTTCGGAGGACTCACTTGGTGTTTTTCCCACACCAGCGTTCACACGCCATCACTGCCCTTTCACCTCCACTATAAAGGAAGTGACGTGACCCACTACTCGAAAACCGGCACGTGATTGGCTCTCAGGAAGGACAGGTGACAGGGGGGTGGGGTTAATTTATTAAAATTAATTCATTTCCCGGGAGCAGTGCATGTTAATAAACATTACTATAAATATACCCGAATTGCCAAAAGGCTAGTTTTTATTGACCAGATGTAAAGTTGGCAACTTAAAATCAATATGAAATTAAGAATGAAGTAAGATGAATTAAAGAAACCTGCCTGATAATCTGGGACAGTTTCATTCAATGGACAGTTAAAGTCCTTGGTCCCCGTCCATATCCAGTTTTACAGATTAATTCTAACCAATTGGTGAAGTTGAGCTGACAGATAACAAGGACGTTTACAGTGAGATTTCGTGTTTCCTGAGCTTTGAAGATCGTTTCTCTTACGACATTCATCTCTTCTACTGAACGACAACTTGAATAGGAGGTCTGGGTTGTATCTTGTTTTTAGCGTCGAGTATTGCTCAGTACTAGCAATCATCTCTAGTTGGAGAAGTGAACAGGGGTATCAACGATCAGCCTAAAAGAGAAAATTTATCTTAAAATTAGTGTGATTGTTGTAAACTCAGCTGCTGCCCCTCCTCTGTCTGCCTGCTGCAGGTTGTGAGTTGCAGCAGCACAGAGAGGACAGGATGAAGGACTGATGTCTGTGTTCTTTATTCTTCATAAAGTTCACTGAGTATCATAATGACAGGTAGATTGATTGTTTTACATCTTAGATATGCATCCAGTGCGATATTATCAGTGTATATAGTGACTTTACTGTTATAAACTTTGTTGCTGCTCCAGAAAAATATTTAGTTAGAAATCAGTTCTGATCCTGCTTTGAATTGATTATTTTATTAATAATAATAATTATTATAAAGAAAACAATTCTAAAAAGAAGCTGTCAGAGTATTGATAAGGAACCAGACTTATTATGTAAAGATAAAATCCTGATGAGACCCACCCAGCTGGTTGATTCAGTCTGACTATGAGCCAATCACAGTTCAGATCCTTCACTGTAATCCTTATTTGCCTGTTGCTGTTTTGTGATTATTACCTTTATGGTACACGGTGCTCACTCACAAAAATGTGAAGGATTGTTTCAAGACACTAATTTTGCTTAATAAATATTGTTGTTAATTATGTGAAATGCATTGTTTTTAGTCAAATAACACCAGATTTTATTTGGAGAGGAACCTCAAACCCCACTACATTAAAATCTGTCTTGTTTAACTTGCTTTTTTGGGATATCCATACAACCAATGTGTTTTGGATTTTTATAGTTTAAAAGAATACGAGGTACGAGGTTAGTTAAAGTAAAGAAAGTGGGACAAATGTTTTTCAAAAGAATACTCAAGTTAACGTTTTTGTTTTCTTACATGGTGTGCTGCTAACTATGACACTGTATCCTTACCAGGTAAATTCTTCAAGTCTATTTTGAAAAGTACACTGGATGAAGAGATGTACAGACACTTCTGAGTAATTCTTTCAGTTAGCTACAAAAAGTTGTTATGATTTTGAGTGACGAGGCTTCAGTTGTCCTGTTTTGTTTTTTGAAGAAATGAGCAGTATGTTCACCTGATGAAGCTATAAGGGGAAAAAGCTGTGCCTGTCTGTGGCTTATGTTGAAACTAAGCTCCTAACTAAACTGAGCACAATCCATATGTTTGACTAAACTGATGCATCCAGTGCAGAACCCCTTATGAGATACGGGACCACTTAAACGATGTTTTCACTGTAGTTTTGGAGTTAATTTTTCTACCTCTTGTTCTGTTTCTTTTGCTCTGTGTCTCTAATTATTTTCTTTCTGTATCTTGTGATGTTTGTCCATCTCTCTCTCTCTGTCTCAGATTGAGGATGAATTCTGGCAGATCGTACTGAACCACTACAGTCCACATTCCTGGGGAAGCTGGACCAACACACGCCAAAGCTGTTGAGCCTGTACAGGAAGAAGGGAGGCGCTGTTGGGCAGAAACTCAATGACACCCTTGACATGTTAAATGAGGCATGTACAATGTAGCGGTTAGTTTTTTGTAGTAGCATCCTGATGTCTGTACTTAACATAATCTCATATTTCATGTTTTTGTAGGACAACAGCTCTGAGCAACAGCGTTGAGTCCTGAAAAGAAACTGTGATCAGAGGCATCGTTCTCTACCAAGCCGGAGGAGTTCATCAAGGTCTGCAAGGTAAAAAAATATACAGTATATATACCTCTGCTGATTGTGTTCGAAGCCCTGCCTGAATGAGACGACGTTGTGAAATCTAGGATTGCTGATGGCTTAGTGGAACCATTTATGTGTTTCTACTGAAGTATTCATCAGATCTTCAGGTTCTAAACTAGAGATAAACAATTATAATTGCTGTAAAATTAATACATACAATCCAGTAAGATGTACTATATAACAGCTGGAGATAAGCAAAGTAAGCACCATTTTAAAATGTATGTATTCACTTTACGAGACAGGATTTATTATACACATTTTAGATGTGAAAGATTTTCCTCAATGTTGGAGAACCCAGAGGTGAAGGACTTATTCTCACCCATCAACACTGTTTGTTTTTTTAAATGTCAGTGGATGTAGTCCGAGGATAAATAGCTGAGGGCAGACAGGTAACCTAATAGAGATGATACCCAAAATAGTTTGTATAAAAGTCTCTTTTCTAACAGTTTTTCTTTTAACAACCCAGCAGATTAAACTTATAAACACTCATAATGATTCGTTATCACAGAGCTTTGAGACGTCACAGGGGTGCAGCCAACTAAGTAGCTTACTATTTTTTTTTATGACTGAGAAGAAAAAAGGCTCTTTTAAATAGTTTTATATACAGACATTTGTGTAAATTGTGATTAAATTAATGTGTGCAAATCTAGTTTTGACGGCCTCAGAGCAGACAAAGCCTTGGGGACCCCCTGCGATCTTTGGCACACCCCTCCCAGGTTGGGAACCAGTGGTCTAAAGGGATATGTTCCATAGTGCTCCAGATCCAATATGAAACCGTAGGGACAGTGTCTGAAGAACACTGAAGAACACACCTCCTCGCACTGAAAAGAAGCACCTTAAGCAGCTTCAGTGAAGAGGGGCTAAGGTTCAGTGCTGCTGACTGTATCTGAAGAACCCAAAACACAGGTTCAAGAGTCAGTTTTCTCTTAAAAATAATATTAATTTCTTCACACACTTTGACCCAGAAGTCATTAATATGGGGACAGTCAGACACTCAATGGAAACACGAACCTTCAGAAGTTATTGCAGTATTTTGAAAGCGAAGGATTAAACTTGCTGCGTTCCACTGGGGTAATCTGGAGCCTATATATAACCTTAAATTGCAGCCCCCTAGCTTTGTTGGTAAATAAACAACCTGAAGAGCACGACCGGATACTGTCCCACTTATCATTCTCAATAGCCTCTCCAAAACCAGCTTCCCAAAGAGATCTGATTCCACCCACATATTCATTATTTGGGATTGACAGGGCTCCATAAAACCTCTGTGTCAAGATTTTGAATAACCTTTTCTACTGCTGAAAGAGAGAACCCATTGGGCTGTTACTACGTACCTGCAAATATCTGAAAAAGTTATTCTGAGAAAGATTATACTTCTCTCTAAGCTGATCAAAGATAATAATAAGTTTAACTCACAAAGTGCCTGGAAATTACAGCAAACAAGATCTTTTCTAATTGCATAAGAAACCTCTAAGATTGCACATATACCTTGCCCATATGATAGGTCCATATATTTCTCTGTCACATGATAACATTGACCTCCCCCCAGAAGAAAAATCAAAGTCATCCGCTAACACCAGCAGCCCCTTCACTTTGTCCCTCTCACTTGCTTTTAACAGATAAGTCGTGACTGATGGAGCCCAGAGGTGCGCGAGCTGCCGTTCAGGGCTCATCTGGCCCATGCATGACAGGCCTCCGGGGGGTGGAGGGGGTCGGCTGTCACCGGCAGAGCAGACCTCCCGCTTCCAGCTGTGGTTTCCGCTGGGCCGAGGCCAGCTAATGAGGACGTTATCAGATCAGTGTCTTCAGCCTGACACAAGCTTAGCCGCCAGCGCAACTGATTCGACCTTTTCCCACCTGCTCTCAAGATGAACGACCAAGAGCTGCACACAATATAGTTGCAGGAGGAACGGGTCACAGATATTGTATATTATTTCCAGGAAGTGAATAACTTCGGAGATGAATATGAGACGGGAATGTGATTTATGAGACACAATTCAATTTAAAATATATGCGGGTTCTAGTGTTCGTTTTAGATGACTTACTGGTGAATATATTGGATGGTCCACATCACTACATCAGCAGATTTATCGTTAAAATGAACTTTATATATAAGTATATTTAGTATTTTCACAGTAATTCACGAGAAGAAGGCACATTTTTAAGTCCATGTTAGCTTAAAAAAGTCTGCTGCTTGGACTGTGGATGAGGCGATAGCAAAGCAGAGCTGCAGTCTCTATTTTCATTGCAGTTTGTGCTTATTATGCGACCTTTTACAACGAGCCGAGAGGAGGAGAAAACTCCACTTCCTAAGTTACTTTATGCTCTTTGCAAGGCTCACTATTAGACGGTAGGTCAGCTCAATTTATGCAAATTATCAACGTTAAAATACCCTCTGCTCCCGGGAGTCTTTGAAGTGGGCAGATTGTTAAACCAAAATCCAGCCTAAAAGCTGGCCATATTTTTCACAGTTAAAACTTTCTTTACACCGTCACTAACACTCTCTCCTGATTCACTTTGATCCACAAGCACAATCACCACATACAGCATGTTATTTATTCAGCCTTGTCACTAACTGACCTGTGATGAAGTGTTGGCCTCAGACATACACGTATTGACTGGCCTGGAAGTGCTTGTTTTCACCCCACAACAGAAAAGTGAGGTATGAGGTTCAAGCCACTGAGCAGGAGTGTTAGGAAAAGGTGACAAAACGTTCAAAACGTTTTGCGGTTTGGTGTGAATTATTTAAAAAGGGGAGACAATTTATTTCAAAATAATTTACAGTGGGGACAACTCCTTTAAAAGGAAAAAGTCAGACATATTATACACTCTCTGGTGGAGAGTTTTATGTCAGTTAAAGGACATTTAGCAGCCAGTTAGCTTAGCTTAAGACAACAGAGGAAACAGCTGAGCTTGCCCAGTCCAGCAGCAATCAAATCCACCTATCAGCACCAACAAGGCAGTGACTCCATTTGCTTTTTTTTTTTTTTTTTTTTCAGGTTTTTCAAATGGAAACTTCCAAAGGTAGCAACACTGATGCCCTCCCCCTCCCTCAACCCAGGGAGGTTTATTTGTAGCAACGTTATCATGCAGAAATTATGTCAGGCCACGTTGGAAAATGTTTTTAAAAGGACTTGTTTGGAATTAAATACACTACTGGGATGCTACAGAATGAAATAAGTAAGGGATACTTACTTTTGTTTTTTTGTTCTAGACATCTGGTTGAGATTACACATGCAGGTATGACACACAGGGAGGGCGGTGGTGCCATGATGCTTACAGTTAGGCAGCCTCACAGACATTAACGTCAAGAGATCCGGTAGTTAGACACAAGGGTACAGACCAGGATACTAAATAAGACTCTCACTTTACTTTGTCCAGTGAGAAAAGCTTGTATCTTCTGTATAATGCTTTTGTCCTTCATGCATGAATAAACCAGCCACATAGAAACTCGACTTGTAGGTCTGATTGTGTTCAGCACTTCACTGTGAACTCGTCCTGTGAACTAATCTTTTCAGTAAGGTACAGTGAGCAGGTCGGTATTGTGAAATAAATCCCGACTGGATGATGCAGGACCCTGACATGAAGAGGAGGGGTCTTGAATCATCCTTGAAAGGGTTTATTTCACAACAATGACCTGCTTACTGCACATTATCCCACTTATCACATGGTTACTGTTACTTTTAAAATGATTTTAGTGATATAACGATCATTTTAATGTTTATCAAGAGTCCATGATCAGAACTGTGCCCATAGCAACGGTCTGTTCCTCATAGCAACAGTCTCCTACACAGAAATAACAGACCTTAGAATGCGATAATTGACCAATCAGAATTTAGATTTTAACAAAGCCATGTAATAAAAAGTTTTAAAAACTAAATAGCTAAAAATAATAGACCCAGCCATCAATTTATTGGGATGCTAACATTTGCTAATTAACAGTAAACACAAAGTAGAGATTGGTGAGAGTGTCATTAGTTCTGCTTGTTTTTGATCAGAAACCAAAAAGCAACTAAATGTTGACCTTTTGATGCCACTAGAATTCATCCAAAGGGGGACATAAATACCTGTGCCAGATCACATGGCAGTCCATTTTATATGTGCGGCTATCTTTCATTGAGAACAAAGATGTCAGCCTCATGGTGGCGCTGCAGGAAAAGTCAGGGGAGGATTTTTGCCTGAACCAAAGTGGTGAACAGACCAGATTTTAGAGACCATTGCCTGTGATAAAGGCTTTTTCAGATTAGCAGTTTTGTTTTTTTTTTTACAATTAAATAGTCACAGTGTGTGCTGTGATGATGTTATTTTAAAAAGTGCTCTCAGTCACTGACAGAACCACTTAGACTCTGGCCTTAATACGCCTCCTTGGTGACGGCTAATTGGTGTGTTTTTCTGTGCGTGGCTCCATCACTCCGCCGAATGGAAAACAACACACCAGCTGCAGAGAAAACAGCAGCTAGCTATCAGACTGTCACACACCAATCTTCACACAACACTTTAAAGCTGAATAGACTGTTGTTGCTGCCTTTAGAAGTCTGTGAACTTCAAGGGGGCGCAAACCAAGTGTAAAAACTAGCTGTGATTGCTGTGCATGCACTGCTGAGCATTTGCTTGACAGGACAAAGTTACAGCAGATGAGAAGTGAGCAACGGCAGAGATCATCTGTTTTACCTTCAGTACTGAGACGACGGTAAACATCTCAGCGTCATTTAGATTGTGAGGAATGAAATAGCAGCTTTTTTTTTTGTTTGTTTGTTTTTTTCCAGCACTAAAACATAAACATCCACTGCCCAGCACCACTCTGCAGCCAGAAAAGCATCATTTTCCCTCACCGGTAGAGACCCAAGAGAAAATTAGCTTTGTTTACCGTTTTGCACTAATACATCAACGTAATTATCGCCACTATGATGGAAGAGAGGTGTCTATAAGCTGAAACCAATTTTAACTTTCAATTGTCATCTCCAAAACAGAGCCATTCTATCATTTTGAAAGCCTTATGTGGGCCATTAGTATGCACAATGAGGTGCACTTCATCTTCACACACAGGGAGCAAATTAACTTCAAGCACCGGCGCTGTAGTGGTGTTGTGTAATGGTGGACGATGAGGGTTGTTTTTCTGCAGTTGGTTGCACAGTCAGCGAGGGAGAGTAGGGCTGTAAGCGTCACATGACATCTTATTTATATATCCATCCAGTCAGTGTTTTAGGCAGAGACAGAAAAATGACACAGACACAACATGCTATCTTTTATACCGTACATCTGTTTCCAAAATGGCATCTTGGGCAGCAGCATTCACAGAGCATCTATATGCTGGAAACATGTTTGAGAGGAACCTCAGAAGATGACAGCTTAATGTCCTCGGTGACAGCTAATTTGGCTGTGTGGGAGTGAGAGGGAGCTGCCAGAGTGTTTATTTCCCTCAGAAAAATCAACATATCTGATCTCGGGTGGGAGGGAGAGTCATTTTCCAGAGTGAATTTTCCTCCTCGCAGAGAGTAACGGCTGTTAGAGGCGGCACAAGATCCCTGCCTCCTATTTTCACAGGATGCCTTTCTAAATTGAGATTAGTCACAGAGGTCGTGCTGTTACTAAATGCATGTATTCAACAGCTTCTCGCAGGAAAACTTAATGAAGCTTGGATGAATATGTATGCAAGAAATAAAGGCACAGTAAGAAATGCACAGAAACACACAGAGCAGGTCCAACAACATTAAAGCTGGTAGCCTCAACAATCTGGTCTATTTAATTCTCTCTATAATTTTGTTACCAGTAATTTCCAGACCCATTACTAATTTCTTCTACAGTCCTTTTTCAGGGATGTTGTTTCAGAAAATGTGAAATTTATGTGTATAACAGTGCTCACACACGAGCATAAACAAGGTAAATGAGTCTAAGCAGCTTCAGTTGTAATTAACAAGAAACTCAAATCAATCAGCCTCGATAATGTTGCCTCTTATAACACTATTGTTAATCATCAAGAAATTTGATAAGGCAAGTTTTTTTTCTTTGTTCAGTTAAATTAGTCAGCCTGAAGAAATTGTGGTAAGATTGATTTCCTTTGTTAGATACAATTTGGGCGTTGCTAATCCAGTAAAATGAGCACTTTCATATTGAATCTGTTTATTCTGGTTAAAACTTCAATTTGTAGCCTAATACAGTATTTCTGCATTAAAATGTCTCAAAACACTAAACCTATGTTATATATTTTGCTGAGTTGAGTACTGACTTTATCCCAAATGTCAAACCAAAAGAAAAAATGTGATTTGTTCAAGGTAATGGCGTGCTTCCTACTAACTGCCAGTTGCTAACTTTCAGAAAAACACGTGATATATCGGATACAGCGGAGAATGAGGCAGGAAATCAGCAAACTTAACTTATCGTGAGTAAAACTTTAATATTATCTCATCCTTGAACGTGATTTCTGCCTGAGTCGTGTCTGATAGACTTTCATCAGCCGTGGTGGTCGTTCAAAAATGAAGATAACAACTCCCATGAGCCCACGCTACTTCAGGGCGTCATCAAGCTACGTCTTTTGTTATTGTCTTAATGTGAGAAAGACCCCTAGTGGCAGAAGATATTGTGCAATTGCGCAGAGCTCAGCATCATTAATGACATGAAACCTCCTTTTTTATAACATCAAATAACTACGAAGACCAATTAATGTTACACTTAATAAAAGGTGTAAAATTTGTACAAGTGCTCACACAAAAGTGACATAAATGTGACGGAGAAATTCTCCCTTGAATGACAAGACATTAGGTAATAAACATGAGCTAGTTCATCTGCTACAGTGACATCCAGGTTGCAGATGGCTGGAAGTTTAAATCCTTGGTTTTGACGCATTATGGTATTTAGGACAACAGTATTAATTAATGCTAGATGTTGATAGCGAAATAATAAATGATGCCAGACTTAATTAAGAGTCATATGTGACTCAGTCTGTGAATCAGACTCTTCATAGATTGCTGATATGCTAAACATTAATGCAAGACTTAGTTTCTCATGATTCATATATTATCTCATGATGATCTGTGCATTAGTTAAGCATTAATTAAAGCCACTGTCTCAGGGTATAGTCTTTTCTGATTGGCCGGCAGATGTGCAGTAAAACGGCTCAATTTTAAACACCGAAATTCATCTGCTACCCAACTTGCAACTAAAGACCACAGATGTCAAAGCTCGCACCACTTCCTAACTGGAGGCGACTTGCTTGAAAAATTGCTTGTCCTGCCCCTATTTCAACAAAGTTTCACACACCTTCAGCCTGTTTTACCTGGTTAAAATCGATGTGATGTCCTTGATGTTTCTGTTTCCCCGCATCAAAGCAGTCAGAAGGGAGGACAAGAGACTAATTAACAAGGCTGAGAAGAAGCATCACCTTTTATATGATCAACAGCAGCCTTTTTATGGGAATATCTTCAAAAGCACAGGGCTTGGAAGGAAAAAAGGGAACTTCTTGGAGCCGGAAGTGAGTAAACTGTCTTAGACATTGCTAATACATGTGGTCAGTTAAACAACTGACTTGCATTCCTTCTAGTTAGCTGAGTTTGGTTGTAAAAGGGACAACAACAGTTCCTTGCCATGACAGTGATAAGCTTTTGTTTCACGACTTTTGATTTTGAGTGCAGAACTTCCACCACAAAATGTGCAAATGCATTTATTGCATATTATTGGCAAATGACCCTGGTATAAGCGGGATAATCGACTTGTAGGCGTGGCTCGAACGGTCACTTTGCAGAGGCAGCTACCCTCCACTTCACGTCAGGTGGTTCTTCACCTCCACTTTGTGCCTTCAAACCATTTAACATACACCTACTCATTGATTATCCTTTACATATTGGACCGGTATTGTAAGGTGTTCCCAATTTGTCAAGTAATAACAAGCTAACATTTTTTGTTAATTACCATTAAATTGAACAAGACAAGTTTCTCTTTTATTCAGTCCAATTATTCAGTCTGTGTGTCTAAATTGTGATAAGACTGATTTCCTCTGATAGAGAAATTGTGAGACCTTGCTAATTCAATAAATTAGTACTTTCATTAGTGAATCTTTTTATGCTGCTTAATGTAAGGACGTAATAAGTGCTGCATTTATCTCTGAAGAGCTTCCGGTCATCAACGATGATTCAAAAGTTGTTTTCATGCTATGAAAGGAAAAGTGTTGATACTGTGAGGGGATTTTAAGTTGTTCTTTAACTGGTCAACGTGTTGTGTGATGGTTTAAAGTAGGTAAATCTGCTTTATTGTGTTTGGTATCAAGTCAATTATGTGAGCAAACATGTGAGGGTGTTTAAATACTAGAACATATAGTACAGTACGATGCTTTCTGAGGCGGACTCGCACAAAATTAACACCCACTCTGAATGATTTTTCCCCATAATTGAAAATCTGATGATCATCTCCTCTGTGTGTGTGTGTGTGTGTGTGTGTGTGTGTGTGTGTGTAATAAGATGAAATGCTCAACAGGTTTAAATTATAATTCAGTATCATCAATGTAATATCATCACAGCAGCCTTCAGCACGAGCCTGTCCCTGCGCCCAGAGGTAATAAAAAAGGTGAACAGCCACATTATTGTACTTGTTTGAATCACGCTGCGTCCCTCGACAGTTTGAGCGGCTGTCACATTTATCTGCACCTCACACAAAGCCGAGTGTTGTAGCTGCCTCAGGTGGGAGTAACCGGCCAAATGAAACAGAGCAAAAGCCTCGGGGACGAGCTGAAAGAAGCGACGACGGGAAGAACAACAGAGCCGAGAAAACACATTTCTTTTATGATGGAAACGAGACTGATGCTTTGTTTTAATATACAGTGTTATGTGAAATATGTGCAAGAAATATTCACAGTTACTTTTTTCTTTTTCTTTTTTTCAAAAACATCCGTGGATGTGATTGATCAGTTCTTCTGGTGTGTGCAGGAAGGCATGGATTTGATATTGAATGCATATTTGAAGCTGCACTAATCAAAATTGTTATAAACCACGCGTCCGATGACTACATGTAATGTGGAAATGGTATTAAAGGTATTAATCATTAAATCTGTCATTCTGCTCTGCTCTACAGAGCATTTTGTCTTTTCAGCTTGTTTTTGTTTTATAGCCCACAACTTTTGGTTTGGTTGACTCTCACCACTCTCATTAGCGTCATTTTCCAGCAGCTACAAACTTCCAGTGTTGTCATGATATGAAAAATTTCAACCCATTCTCGTCCCAATTTGTCACTGCTTTTTGGCATCTCATGATGAAGCACAACGTACCCTTCAGCAGCTGTATCATATGCGGCCAGAAAGTTTTTTTTTAACACGGTGTGAAATGCCCCCAGTTTGCTTGGGTTTAGGCACAAAAACTACTTGGGTAGTTTTGGGATAAGACCATGTTTGGGGCTACAATGCTGATTGAATGACTATGTTTAATGTTTTAGTTTCACACACACAATGTTGGGAGGGTTACTTTAAAAATTAAAGTCATGTAACTTGATTACTTTCCATTACTTTTGGATTACCTCTAATGTTAGCTGTTTGTCTGTGTAGCTAGTTGGTTTGTGAAGCTATCGGTTGGTCTGTGTAGCTAACGTTAACGGTTGTTTTGTGTAGATAATGTTAATAATTGGCCTGTCTTGGTAACATTAGTGGTTGGCCTGTTTAATTAACATTAGCGGTTGGTCTTTGTTTCTATCATTTGGCCTGTGTTGCTAATGTTAGTGTTTGGTCTGCATAGGTAACATTAGCGGTTGGCCTAGCTAATGTTAGCAGTTGGTCTGTGTAGGTGACCTTATTGGTTGGCCTGTTTAGTTAATGTTGGCGGTTGGTCTTTGTAGTTATCAGTTGTGTTGCTAATGCTAGCAGTTTCTCTTTAAATTAATAACAGTTGGTTCTGTGTAGCTAAAAGTAGCGTTTCATTTTGTAGCTAATCAGTTGGTCTGTTGGTACGTTAGCGGTGGTCTTACCTGAGAATTTTTCTTTAAATTAGTTGAAACAACATGCTGATGAAATTTCTACCTCATGAAAGTATTTTTTTTAAGAGATAATTAATTGTCAACCGTGAGATTAGCTGGTTTCATTCACACCTGAGTGATGCTGAGACTCATGAAGTGTTGTAATGTATTCGCACTGTGCAGTATATCGTTCTTTATTCTAAAATTAATTTTAAAAATTGTAATGTACTTTAATCGCAAATAATCCCCATTGTTACAAAATGAAAAAGTATGTTTTGTATCCTAATTACCTAATCCAGTCATATGTAATCCATTACTCCCCAAGCCTGCAAATGAACATGAACCCCGGTGTCCTGGATGAGAGTCCTGTGTTTGTCCTCCATGTGTGGACTTTGTCCCTCTTTATACGACGTTGACAGCCTGGTGTGTGTCATACAGGGGTTCACATTCAATCCACTACAAAAGCCTGCAGCGTCTCTTTCAGCCCCTAACAGGTACCGTGCTAGGGTGACCACAAGAGAATGGGTGAAATTCGGGACAGGGAGTTTGGGGTGGGCGCGTCATGTCAGAGGGATTAAAATAGAATAATTTAGGGTAACTTCATTTGTTATCATACTTGCCAACCCTCCTGATTTTCCTCAGAGACTCCCTTTTTTCATTGCCTCCTAGTTCTCTGGGTCCAATTTTCCATATTCTCCCACTTTGACAAATTTTAACACCTTTTTCATCCACAACCTGTTTGGCACTGTACAGTGTGAATAAACCTGTGCTCCACTGTTTGTCAGAGACGAAGAGAGAAATGAGTGAACTCTGGTGAAAGAATATAATTTCAGATGTCCTAAGAAGAAAAAGTTCCTGTTTCTTATGGAAAGTTTTAAAGGAAAGGTTTTTTTTTCTAATAGCAGCTTAACATCATCAACAAACCATTTGTAAAATATTTATTTTCTGTGTTACTGTAATCAAATTTGGAAATGGACCAGTTAAGGCTAAATGCTGTGTGGTCCCATTGTGTTTTCCAGTTAATTAGTGTCAGTTGTGAGTCATCTGCAGGCATCTGTTTGCCAACACTGTTCTTATTATGATGTTATTTTCATTCTGTCATAATCACCAGCATGCTGGGAACAAAGTCTGTGAAACTCAAATTATTTTGGGTGAGGACCCTCAAACCTCAACCCACTTTCAAAATCCTCCTATTTTTGAGGTCTCAGGGTTGGTGAGTATGTTTGTTATTAATATTATGAGGATCAGTTACAGTTACAGTGTCCTGGCACAGATGACAGGTGTTTTACATAATTTACATAATATTTATATACATATTTACATATTTTTTTAAAACATCTTTTCATCAGACAGGATTACCATTAAGCTGAAGTATCCTATAAACATTTTTAAAGTTCCTTTTGCAGTTGCGGCTGTACTCTCATCTGGCTCAAACTGGATGAATGACATCAACAATTTTTACTCATTATATTAATTTCTGATAGCCTAATCACTGCAATACACAAATGAAAACACAGCAGCAACACTAAAACGTTTTTAACAAAAACAAACAGGAAGTTTTTGACAGCTAAAAGCAGACCTTCTAGTCTACATAACTCATTTGATCAGAATATTTTCATAAATTGAAATGTTGTTCATATTATCTATTACAGTAACGGTTCATTGTCAGGACAAAACAGGAGTCAGGATTTGGGGTACCTGTTTGTAATTCAGGACTGTCCTGAATGTTTAGGATGTCTGGTCACCCTATATCGTGTTATTTGTATGAGTCAGCGAAGGGTGATGTCAAATCACTGTGTGACGAGCTGGGAGACCGGACTGGAATTTAAAAATTGATATAAACAAACTGTAATCAAAATTTCTTTTTAATTCCATAAATTCGATAAAATTCAATTAATTTTTTTAACCCAGAGGGCTATCTGTGCTGCAGCAAGTGTAAAAAAAACATATATAAAAACACATACAATATGATACAGAAACATAGAGCAGTTGTCATAAGCGTGTGCACAGGGTGGCTTGTACTTATGCACCTACACAGATTGTGTCCACCATAACTCCACAGGGAAATAATAATAATTTAAAAAAAAAAAGTCGTAGGCATAAAGAATACATACAATTGTATTTTTTTTAATTAACAACCTGCAGACAGTACTGATACAGAAAAAGTCACTGTCGGTTTCTGTCCCCACTCTGGTGGAAACAAAGACTCAGGTGCAGAGATTTTCACGGGAAGCGAGGTAGAGTACAAACACAGTCAAAACAAAGTCTTTACTGAAGGTCAAAAAGTCACATACGGGTTAGAGATCCAAAACAAGGCAAACAAAGCAGGCAGGGAGAGGGCAAAAATCTAGAAACCAGAAAAGATTCAAAGTCAGAAAACACTAAAGCAGGTAATAAAAAATAACACTTGAAAACTGAGAACACACGAGGGAAAAAAAGCTGACAATCTGGCACAGAGACGTGGAAAGAGGTGAGCATATAGACACAGCAGAGATAGGAAGTAACTAAGTACAAATACTCCATTAACGTACTTAAGTAGAGCTTTCAGATATCTGTACTTGAGAGGTTGATTTTTTCTGACAAGTTTCCACTTTCACTCTCTACATTTTATGTCATGTCATACCAGAAAACTCACAGGTGCGTTAATGATTGTTGCTCTCCTCATATGGGAAGTCATTCAATTGTGAATGCAGGTTCACTGTTACTGTTACTGGGACACTTAATGGAGCTGAGCCATAATTACTGTTATTAAGTCCACCTGTGTTTTTCCTGCTCTGACAGGTCAAAATGTCTGGGTTCACTTTGAGAATGATCAGGAACAGGTAAGTAATAGAGAACAGGTAAAAACAAAATCTGAAAAGAAAAGAAAGGACAATGACAAGACACAATAGGGAGGAATAGGAGGTAACTTTAAAAATCCAAAACCATGACAGTTTTGCTGCAAACCAAATGTTTATAGTTTTTAACCAAACTATATCAGTAAATATTTAAGTATTGATACTTCTAACAACTTTACACCCTACTTTACGCAGTCTGCCCAACATCAAGCAATGGACAAACAAAATTAATGACGAGCTGGTGATCATAGCAGAGCTTTCAGCAGCTTAACCGGTTGATTCCACCAAGCACATCACGTCTGCGCCACAGTTCTGATCCGTCCTCTGCACGGCTGAACAGCTGAATGGCATAGGCCACTGTACTGTATTTTAAAAGATGCTATATACGACATGAACCCTAGAGGTCGCTGTGGAGCACCAGCATCTCAGACCAGTAGTGTAGCATTTTGCTCGCCTGATGTTTTCTAGCTCAGATTTTGTTGAATAGGTCCTCTCTCCTCGCTCTTTGTGCTTCTGCTATGGATAAGCAGGCTACGTGATTAAAATTATTTCTTTTTATCTTTATGATCATGAGTCATGGGTCTTTTATTTTGAAAATTAATTGGATTCCCCCTGCCTTTTCTGTGTCTGCCTTCCGGCCCATTTGCTAATCGACGTGGCATCCGTCAAAAATAGACTCTGCACGTGTTTGAAGCTGAGCGGAGAGCCACTTCTGGGACACAATGAGGCGCTGCTGGTGGAATCACGAGCATTGTGTAGAATAGCTGCAATCAGCTTCAGTTGATATGGTGCAGCTGTAATTCAACACAGCCACACCTGGTGGAATTTAGCTGTAAGAGCCAGAAATTTCAGTCAGGAGTTGGTGGAGACCAAAATGGAGCTAGAAGCAGAGAGAATATTGGACTTCCATTCAGCAGGTGGCCAGAATCATAACTCCAAATTAATTATAATGTAGCTCCGTGTCTGCTGGATGTGCAACTGTTTGTTAACACAGTCACCATATTGACTTCATGACATGATGACATACAGATGTTGTGTTTACAGCTTGTTTCACTTCCCCAAAATGGCGAAAAAATCAATTGACACAGGCTACAGCAAAGGTAGAGGTAAAAAATTTGTTGCACTTGAACAGAAATAATTAATTTCCTCCTGTCTCTTCCACCGCCTCCGCTTTCACAATCGTGGGTCAAAACTGATGAAAGTCAAAGATAATCACCTATCTGACGCAGTTGTCAGGCCGCTGGTCCAAACCTCCTCACCTCCCGACTGGAAGAGGCTGAGGACGTGGTGAAGGTGACGAGAGGAGAGCCTCTGATTCACCGTGCAGCCTTTCCCTCTGTCTCCACGAGCAGATGGCGAGTTGGATCAGTGCCTTCGGATTGGCTTGCTATCTTCTCATCTGTGGCCTGTCTGTGCCCGTCAACAGCTGCCTCTCGGGTAGTAAACGTATTGATTACAGGTGGCACTGATGTCTGAAGAGCCAGGCTGGGGCATCTGGGGCTCAGTGGTAGAAAGCAAGAGCACGAGAAGGAGCACATGGCCCTTCTAACAAACATTAGTAGAATAATATCAGGATTTCTCACACTTGTCAACTGATTTTTTAACAGCTCTGAAGATGTTAATGAAAGCTAAGCCTTCAACTTTTGCCCTTTAATCTAGAAAAGGTGTCAAGCTGATGCTGCAAGGCTCGCTAAATACAGAATACTAATTGCCTGGAAACCAGGTAACAAGTTTAATTAATGTCAGCGTACATGACAAACACACCATGCACCCCCCGCCACACACACACACAGATGCACACCAATTAGTCACAATGTACTTCCTGATGGATGAATGACACTAAAGTGACTGAATCTACAGGTGTTCTGAGCTGTGTGGGAGATTCAAACCTCATCAAAACACTGATTGCACTGGGTGGCCTCATTACTCACCCTCTCAAGCCTCTCAGGCCGAGTAATGAGGCTACTAGTGTCGACTAGGAGTGACATTATCTTTAATTTTCTGATGAATAATTAAGAGACTTGCAGCCCAAATTAGTTTTTGCCTCTGGATCCTAGATCCTAAAACGGTGGTACTAGAACTAGTACTGGTACTTGAGCTCCTCAAAGTTTTGTTTTGTTCCAATATCAGCCTGCTGCCTCATCAGGTTCATGCCTGTAGCATCTGCATACAACATCCATGATTAGTTATGAGCTAAACTGTACACAACGAAGAAGCAAAACGAACAAATCTCGAGAATATAACAAATCTAGGGTTCCCTTCTAGACACGATTGTTTACAACAGACACTCCTGAAACTCAGATCAAACAGAAGTGGATCAATGTTCTGTTCCTGCATGGCCTATTTTTGTCTAAAATGAATATGAGAGGAATATGAGAACAGAGACATATGCACAGAGCAGTGCAACGGCATGGCAGGCTGTAAACATCACAAACCGAGTCTCAAAATCACCACAAACCACAAAACTAACTGTGATGGAAGTGGTGAAGTGTGCTATTATAAGTATCTGACATCATGCAAAGGTTTACTACATTAAGACTCTCAGTTAGATACATTTTGTTTAACCAGAAACAGCTGTTTTATTGCTCTCGCCAAACTCACCAGACTCCCTTTGTAAAGATATAATTTTAACATCATCAGCTTCATTTGAACTCAACAGAAACAAATTAAAACTCACCAAAGACGCTGGATCAAAATGAACCCTTTACTCTTTCCCCGCCAGCGTTTCTTTTTTTTTTTTTTCCTTTTTAAATCTGCCAGCCGGTGCCAACTTTTTTGACAAAATTCACTGATTTTTCAACCCCCTACAGAATAGTCAGTTTGATGGAGTATATCAAAAGAAAGAACAGATCTGAAACATTTTGTTCTAGCTCCGTTCATTCTTTTTAATACGCACTTGAATGTTGGTTGGTTGCAACAATAACAAAATCAAATTTTCAGACAAAATACAGAAGAAACAGTATTTTGTGAAAAAGAAATTTTTAAGCAGAATATCAGCTTTAAAGCGGTGCACTCTGTCCCGCGGATCTGCAGCTGAGCGTCAATGTATTTCAGTTTTTGTCAGATGATCTGTCACAGCATCCTTTACCGCCTGGCAGCAAAAACAATGAAATATTTCGTCATTGGCAAGAGAAGAGTTAACTGACAGTGTTGTGACTAATTAGCCTGATACCGATAGCCACGGTGGTGATTGAAACGCTGTGATGTGTTTCTTTACATGCACACCTTTAACCGTCATCGCTTCTTCTTCCTTCTGGCCATCGTAGAGCGTAGTTTACTTAGGTTTGTGTTAGTATTTGTGCAATGTTAATCTAATTGTTTTGTGTTAATCTATTTTGCGGTAAGAACTGAAGCATCTCCCGCACTCCAAACACACCTGTGTCTATTTATTATTTGTTTGTGTGTGTGATGTGACCCATCACCAGCAGGTTATTGCCCCCTTGTGGCGTGGCATATTAACACCCAAAACATAAAGCAGCCTTTCGAGAATCAAAACACCTATATTGGCTCCAACAGACAGCATGAAGGAGCGCAGAGCGTACAGGTCAGGTGAAGCCTTAATGTAGCATACTGAACCAAAAAAAAAAAGGAGTGAATCGTTTTAAGTCGACTGGAAAAATTCTTACTTGAACAGCTCCAGTATTTTTAAAATGTTGAGCTTTCTTTAAGAAATTGTCAATTTAAGGCCACCAGAGTGTCAAGAGACATTACATTACCCCAGGCTTTGATTGATGTTCCTGAATCATGACGCCTACGCTCGCCACCTCATTGTTGCTACATTAATGATAAAACCGAGGACTAGAGTACAGTACATGTAGAACAGCAGCCTCGTCCCTGGGCAACACAGCCAAGATGCTTTAAACAGTAACTTTCCCAGCATCATGTGAGGTTCACTGAGTGCACGTCTGCATGAAAACATGCTGCACCCCTGAGCTAAAGAGAACAAAGCAGCTATAGAGAATGCAAAGCAAAGCTACTTCTAATAAGAATGACTTTTGGCTCTCAAAATGTCACAGCGCACGCCGAGGTAGAATTTATTCAGACCCCTTGGTCTAAAATAAGCTTTCTTACCCACAGGCCCATTGAGGAGGGAGCGCTTAAGAACATCTGAAGGTATTTCTCCAAGGCTGTAATAATAAGGTTAGGGCCTGGTGGAGCACTTTTTAATTACTTAGTCATGGCCGGAGTCCTGCGAGAAACGTTTTACCTCGCTCCTGAACTTCCGTGCCGAGGCAGTAAGGTCAAACTCTCAAAGAAATTAACAGTCTTGAAACATCAAAATCAAACAGTCCCTACAGGTTCTTCTCTTAATTAGCAAAGTTTTACCTAATATGTGCCACTTTGAAACAGTTGGCGAGGATACAGCGCAGGGGTAAATATCTAAATAACAATGACGCTGCAAATCTCCGCAGCACCTGAAACCTATTGCGGCAGCGTGTTACAGCATCCTCATGAGCCTGATATTGTTGCTAAATGTCATGGCGACAACCTTGCCAAGCAGGGCGCAGTCTCCCTCTGACACAGCCTCCTTCCTGACTTTCATCATTAAACTGCACACATGGGCGAGAGCCTTTGAAAAGCCCTGCCACTATTGAGCACTCTTGAAAGGAAGGCTCTTTTCATTTAGTGGTCGACTGAAGATGATTTGCATTCAGGGGTTTTAATTGTGCTGTGTGATGTTCAACAGGCTAAGCTGCTCCAGAGAGCTCGCTCCTCTCATCTGCATTAGTGATTGATGGCAGCTGATTTTCCCTTGAACTTTCAGGGCTGCAGAGTTCAGAGCGCTCGGGGCGGGTGCGATGGCGAGGGTGGAGGAGGAAGAGGAGGGAGGAGAGAGGAGGGAGGGCGGGCAGGAAGCGGGGTGGGCTCATGGAGAACAAGCTCTTTAGCCGGTCCATATTCATAGATAATCAGACAATCAGCCAGAGATGCCTTTTGAAAGGGCTTGATTGTGGCTCTCTATCATACAGTAGTAACTCCAGTAATCCTCACAATAGGGCTTTAAGCTATCACTCCACGAGCACAAAACACAGTTTAGGCGACGCTTCGAGAGCGTCTCGCATAATGAAGCGGGACGTGAGGCAGCACACGAAGAAATTGCTCCTGTATGTGGGGAAATGGTTCGGGAAGAGAGGTAATTTTACAAAGCCAGAAATTATGTTTATGATAAATGGACTAGACTTACAGCGTTTTTCCTGCCTTTAAAGTAAAACCGCTTTACAATTTCTCAGCTTATTCACACAGACACGCTGATAGCGACAGCCATGGCGAAGGCCTGGCCTGTAGATCTGCAACTGATGGTTCACAGTCTTGCCCAGGGACCTTTGAACATGTGGACAGAAGGAATTGAGCATCAAATCGTGCTCCCAGATTAGAGACGGAGCAGTGTCATACTCCGAAAACCACGCCCACCTGGGGGGAAAAGATCGGCGCCACGATATGAAACCAAGTGCTTAAATGCTAACGAAGTAACTGTAGCTCGCTAAAAACATTTGATTTCAGCAGGTCACCGGATTATTTTAACTCCCTGTGTCTACCAGAGAGGAAAACATTAAACTTACCTCGCTCTTCGGTGAGAAATGATCCCACTGAATGTCCAGAGGGGAAATACTTTAATATGAACAACTATCTGATCACAGTACCTGGTAAGATCATCATGTAACCTGACAAATATGAAAACCAAGCCTTTTCACAGCTGAGCTATCTCAAATTTCTACAGTTTGTCTGCAACTGTAATCCAGGCGTAACTTCACTGAGTGTCAGGATCCCTCAGTTTTCCCAATGATCCTGCTGATGCTTCATGCCTCAACTTTTTTCTTCTTTACTTCTCGTTTTCTCGGTTCAGCAGCTTATAAAAACTTGGTTCTGGGTTCTTTAACTTGTTTGTAGTGTAAACCAGGATATAGAAGCTTTTAGACATTCTTCTGTTGTTTGCCAGCAGATGGGAAGTGACAAGAAGGACCCTCATGCAACACAAGTCTGTGGAGAGCCATGGCACGTTTTCATCTCCGGTGTGGGCGGGGCTTAAATGCGCTCTGTCTCTATGGATGCTGAACAGCTGGCTCCATCCTGTTGTGGTGAGGACAGTCTGATAGAACATCAAGGAACACCATAGTTAGAGTTACGGGGGAGCTACAGGGAGCATGGCTCCCCTGAAAGCATACTTTGCATTAAGGGGGAGCCATCACAGGTTATATTTTCTTTTCCTGGTACTTAAAAAATAATAACCAAATAGCAAAAATACGGCAGTGTTGTGTGTTTATTCACGCTCTATTACATTCTAGTGCCCAGAAATTTGTCTCCACTAATAAACACAGCGCTGTGTGCACTGTTTGTCGATGGTTCTGGAGGAGATCAATAGACTGACCACTCCACTTGGTTTGGTTTCTTAGCTTGCTTGCTTTTTGCAGTTGTAAACAGAATTTTTTTTTAACCTTAACTGTGTCCTCCTGCTGATTTCATGGTTCAGTTTTTTGCTCTGATTATTCTTTAGCTTTGAAACAGTGGTATTATATTGTTGTTATTTAGCCTCTATGAAATATTACTGACAGTATCAGCTGTCTTTAGTAGTAACAGTGGAATGTTTTTCGCAATAACCCTGCAGCCGACCCTGCTGCCATGCACTTTCATGTACACACCTGCATGTGACACGTTTAGTAGCGGTGCATGCCAGAAAATTAGGCTCCACTGAAAGCCATTTTATAGTTCAAGCCCTGGGGACCACAATGAAAGTCCTGGACAGTTTTTCATGTTTAAACGTTTCACACCAAGTCTGACCCGAATATCCACGTCTTGTGCCTTCCATTGGAAAGTAAAATCTTCACACCGTCACAAAATCACGGACGCTTCAGAGGAGACGAGGAGTTTATTTTATCTTTTGAATCTTAAAAGAAAAAAAACGACATACCTGGGTACACTCAATATTGCAAAAGAGGGGAGAAGTTGGTGAGTTTCACTGCTTGGCTACTTTCATCATTTGATTTAGTTGATGTACAGCTTCCTGTTCGCTGGTGTTCACCACATTAAATCTCTGTTTTAACGTCATGTTCCATCTCTGGTTAACAGCACATTGCCCTTTACGTTGCCTTGAGCTCTGCAGCCTGTTCAGTCCAACCTGTCTATTACACAATAAACAGGCTGATAAAAACCCAAATAAAACATCCAGAGGGTTCCTCTTTTTTTTTTACTGTGCAGCTTGACATTTTGTGTGGTGTTTATTTGTGATGTTGTGTTGAGTAACACTGTATATACAAAATTACAGAAACACCTGTGCCTTTTAACAGGCGGACTTAAAGCTGCTCTAATCAATATTTCATATTAACAATGGATGGAATGACTACATGTAATGTGGAAGGGGTCACTGAGGGACTCACTGAGAAATATCACCCAACTCTGCTGTGATTTTAAAGCCCACAGCTTTACTGTTTTCAACCTCTTTTCCAGCCAGAGCAGGCAGACGTAGCTGAGGAGCTGATGGAGACCAAAATGAAACTAAAATGAGAGGGAATACTTACACATTTATCAGGTGTCCAAATATCTTTACTTCATTGTCTTGTAATAAAGTAACTGAGCAGAATAATAAATTTAGGCACACAATGTTTCTTTCCTTTTTAACTCATCTTCTTGATCATCTGGTCATCTGGTTTTTGACAGTTGTGTGAAATTACATGTCAGTGTTACTTACAGTTTATTATTATTATTTATAAGTTTTCAGTCACAGTCTGGTTAGATGTAAGTGTCAAAACTTCTTGGAACAGTTTAAGGAAAGATCCTGGTTTGTCATGGCTTAAAGTGATATTCCACCGCTGAGTAATAGTCCACTCAGTAGGTACTCACCCCTATGCTGATGTGAGGATGGGTGAAGATCTTTAGTTCACAAATGTAGCCGCTAGGATGTAAACATGGCGTAGATCTCGCAATATTTTCACACACGCGTCCATTAAGAGATATACGAAGTCTCGCGAGATCGACACCATGTTTACATGCTACCTGCTACATGCTACAGTTGACATTTCGGCTAAAAACATGGCGTAAATGCTGAAACTCTGCTGAAACTCCAGGATTGTTTTGTGAACTGAAGATCTTCACCCATCCTCACATCAGCATAGGGGTGAGTACATACTGAGTGGACTATTACTCAGCGGTGGAATATCGCTTTAAATAGTCCGGCCATGTTGGCACCTGGGTGGTAATTGCCACGTTAATTATTCCGCCTGGGTGCAAATACTGGCCATTCAAACCTGAGTGCAAACAGCATCTGCCAAAATTAAAGCACTTTTGGAAGGAGAGATATGACCTGACTGCCAAGGTTTTGGAAATTCTGTTGGATATTTCACCAATACGGTACGGAACTGGACAGGATGCTTGTCCCCAGGTCTGCAAAGAGGATTGATATGATATCATATATAGCGAAGAGATGCATTATACACAACTGGAACGAGCAAAGAGCTTCAAAATTGTATTTGTTTAAACAAATAACAACTGGAACGGCACACTCGGTTAGATGTGGTCTAATTCTATGAAGAAAGGAGATTTGTACTGTGATGACCATAGGTAATCCATAAAATTCTTTTAATTTAATCCCAAATATTTTGTATTTTATTTCACTTAAGTTTCTCTTATCATTATTTTATCTTGTCTTTATCATCTGTGTACTCCACCACGGTTCTGGCACGTTTGTTAAATGATGAAAATAAAGAAATGATTGAGAAAAAAAAAAAAGAAATGTTGGTGGTTGATCTGTCTCTGCTGCTAGATGTATCAATAACAACACATTCATCATATATGCTCCATATATTGATAAAAGGTTGTCTTAGCAGCTTGCTGCTCTGCCACCTGACCTAAGCATCATAAGCTTATATATATTTATATATTTATATATATGTTTATAATGAGTTTAAATCCTATTTAATATACAGTCTATGGTTGAAGCAAGTTGTGCAAGATGAGAACCAAACTAAGCCTGTTATCCTGAGAACAAAAGCCCACTGTTCTGAAAATACACACTGAAATTTGAGTTCAGTGACTGACTGTCTTCTTCTTTAGAAACATCTACGTCTTCTAAAAGATTATTGATGATTTCTTGCGACAGACTCTTGCTGATTCGGTTCACATTCGGCATTAATGTGAACTCTAATTAATGTGAAACAGGCAAACAATAACACAAGTTACTGGCCTGAAACAGAAGTTTTAAAGGAGAACACTGCTGCTGTAGCGAGCTTGTCAAAGAAGTGACTATTTCATGCATGTTTCCTTAATCGCTCATGACATATTGTGGTCATTTTATGGTCCATTACAGTGTATATATGACACATTTATTCTTTAAATGAAGATTGGATGAATGTGATGTATGTAATGACAGGGGCAGGGGTCTTCTTGATAAGAACTCTTAATGTATTTATTACCATTAGGGTCCTTTGACCGTATTTCAAATTTGTGATCCACCACGTGAGGTTTAGGAACAGCAGTACCTAGTTAGCATTCACTTTGACATAAATAGGTCTGATTATTTGCTGTGTCTCTTTATCTGGCTGTGGCGTTTCATCTCTCTGTCAACAGGTACACAATGAAACAACAACACACAGCAGGAGGCTGGCAGGCTCTCAGTGCATTTTGTACTTACAGTAAGATTAGCATCACCTGCCAGGCAGCTTGTTTACCTAAAGCATGTGGCTTCAGAGACGTATCTAGCTTTATGAATCAATCCAGATAGGATCTGCAGTTGGAAACAGCCTCTATTAGACGCTGCTCGTTGCCAGTTTCTTTAAAGACAAATCAGAGAGAAATGAGGGATCTTAAATGCATCCAGTCGTGTTTTATACACCAAGCCAGTTCCTCTATTTTGGGACGTCAACGTTTAAATGATCATGCATTGTGAGTGTAATACTACCGGAGTGGAGGATACCTTTCAGCTCTGAAGCAAAGAAGATTAGCTCAGCCTACAGGTGCTCAGTGCTTCTGCTAACACCATTTTGTGATAAAAGCACACGCAGCAGAATGAAAGTGAATGTGACAATCAATTCCAATTCACTTTACAGACAAGGCTAATTCCATTAACCTTCATTTTCTGTACATATACCGTAAATGGTAGCTGACATCTACCGCTGAGAGTGAAAATAGATCCTCTCTGTTGTGAAGTAAACAGAAAGCCAGCTGCATCATGATTTCAGTATCTAGGGGAGACCAGGGAGAGTGTTGCTGCTGTCAGTTTTACCAATAAGAAAAGAGCTGTGGTGATGATTGCATCGATGTTGTACACTCCCACTTCCTTTTTGAGCTCACAGGAAGTGTTATGTCTGTGAGCAAAATTGTGGATTTTCAGGTAAAAGTATTTTTTTATTGCTTTCACTGTGTTATAGATGCAGTAGTTTGACTTACATAACCTAAAGTTGCAGTTTCTGGTTAATTTGATGATTTGCATTTGTGTGTAATGGCTGCTCGGGATTAGGATAGCCGTAACAGTTCATTAAAATTATGAGGATTTCTGCATGACACTGCAAACCAGGGGGCGAGCCATACCTACACATTTACTACACAACTGTGACAGTGACTGAACCAGTCAGGAATTCAGTCCACACCAGTGTTGGGAGTAAAACATAACAAACACGTTACTGTAATTCCACTACGTTTGGCAGTAACTAGACAGGTAACTAATTACTTTTCTTAAGTTAATATCACCATTTGAATGGGCTTGTTACTTGTTACTTTTCACTAACCTGAACCTGCAGAGGACAGCAGACATAGAAGACAAACGCTGCCATTCCCCAACCTATGATCTAAAGTCACCCGACCTCAAAGCAGCACGAAAAAGTGCAGGTGATTTTCAGGTGAGTTTGTTTTTCATGGCTCTTCTTCTACTAAATCCAACTGTCTAAACTATAGGCAATTAAAGTGTAGCCTACAGACACTAGCGTTGTGCCCTCTGGTGGTCAGGAGTATGATTACAGGTACAATGTTAAAAATAAAATGAAAGATAAAATGATAAAATTGACAGTTGTCACTGAAATAATACAAGTACACTAAGATAATATAACAACACTAAAATTATATAACTGCACTAAAATAATAGAATTAGAGTAAAATAATATAACCGCACTAAAATAATGAAACTACAGTAAAATAATAAAACACGTAAAAAATAATATAAAAATACTACTAGTAAAATATATAAAACTACTAAAATAATAATAAGCACTAAAATGATAAAACACAGTAAAATAATATAACGACACTAAAATAATGTAAACTACAGATAAAATAAAACTACAGTCAAAATAATATTACAGACGAAAATTAAACTGTAATTATATAATAATAAAACTACATCTACAGCTTAGATATTTACTTGATGAGAAAATTAACTTGCTTATATGTAAAGTTACTTCTCTGTAACTATTACTTATATTGCAGTATCTTAGTATCAATACTTGAGAGTCTAGTGACAATAATAATTTCAGTAACTTGACCAACACTGGTCCACACACACACACACACACACACACACACACACACACACACACACACACACACGTAAAGTGTTTTTTTGTCACTTTAATGGTTCACTTTATTCAAAACCATTTTTTTCTTTACTCTTCAACATAAATTGGATCGTGTGGATCTTAAATCTGCAAATGACCTCTCACTGTTACATTGTGTAGTAGTTTTATTTGTAGTAGACAAAGTTTGAGCAATCTCAGACAAACAACCACTGAGTAACTGATGCTTAAACAAAAACTGTTGCTACCCTCTCCGGTCTCCCCTGTAGTGAGAAATTACAGCAACACAAAGATTGTTTTGTTGCATGTTTGTTTGGTTTTTGTGAATACCTTTTCAGGGAATATATTCTTACTGGTGCTGGTGGGTGGGCTGTTATATCAATAAAACTAAAGCCTTAAATGAAAGGTTCCCCTTTGCTGGTTAGGGAATGCATCAGAGCCGTGTTTAGGGAAGCAGCTAACTGTGAGAACTCGTGGTGGCAGTCCATCCTCCACCGTGAGTCAGGCACATCATCTTTACTGCATTCAATCTTTGAATAATGCATGCTAGCTAGCCGCATGCATCAGCAGCAGATGCACAAGCCTCTATGGCATGTCTTATCCTCACAGCCAGACTGTAGGCACTCCGTCTGCACCCATCAACGCTGAAAAGAGCTGTGTGCTGCACTGAGCAGCAGTAGTGCTGCAGCATCCCAAAAAAGTTGAGCCTTGAATAGCCCGCTTACAAAAAGTGAACTCTGACTTTCAAACAGTTCTGTTTTTGGAAGATTTTGTCAGCCGTGTATGTCATGGCAGGATACAGATTTCAGATTATTTTGCAGTTCACTGATAAGATATAAGCAGCTGTACTTTGTATCAAACTAGACAAAAACTAGTAATATTATGGTCTCTATTAGACAGCATTAATTTTATTTAGACTTTATTAAAGGGTTACTAGGGACACATTACAACAGAACTGCACTGTAAACTAAAGTGTATTTGTTAGGACCCTTATTAGATTTAATTAGAGGTAATTGAAAACACACTGCAACAGAACGCCGTAAATTAAAGTGTATCATGTTCCCAGTTGACCTCATTACCTGCATTTTCCAACAGGCACGGCTGCACTACGTTACACAGGCGCTGCGGTGTGTTTCAGACGCGTCCCAGAGACGGTTCAGTGCTCCACTCCATGGAGAATACGCACCGAATCTATTTTTGACAGATGCCGCATCAGTTAGCACAGAGCAGACTGAACAGGCAGGAACGTCAGACACAGAAAAGACAGGGAAAATCTGGTTAATTTTCAAAATAAAAGACCCCCTGCAGACTCATGATCATAAAGACCGACAGCAAAGAAACTATTTAACCATGTAGCCTGCTTATCCATGGTAGAAGCGCAAAGAGCACAGAAAGAGGGCCTAATCAACAAAATCTGAGCAAGTAAACATGATCAGGCGGGCAAAACGCTCTGTTGCTGAAATGCTTTCTAAATGCTGGTGGTGGTGCTTGCGGCCGTGCAGAGGACGGATCAGAACTGGCGGAATTTACTGGCTAGACTTTATTAGAGATAAATAAATTGGGACACATTATAACAGAACTGAACTGTAAACTAAAGTGAAATCACATGTCTGCTACTTCCCCATTTAAAAACAATATGTTAACCAGATATACCAAGTAAAGGCCAAAATTATAGCGCTAATGACTGTTCTGTCTATGGGTGACTGCACAGACTTATTGTAAAACCGTGGACCAATAATGTGATTGGATGAAAGAAGCAACGTCAATCTTGGCTACTCCGTCAATCACACAGGACCAACTGAAGACAAAAGTGTCTCAAGAAGCAGATATGTGATTTCACTCTGGTTTACAGTACGTTCCCAAATTACCTCTGTTGTAACGTTGTCCATAATTACTCTCTAATAATGTCTAATAAGGGTCTAACTGTAGAAAATATACACTTTAGTTTACAGTACAGTTCTGTTGTAATGTGTCCCTAATTACCCTCCGAGAAAGTCTAATAAAGGTCTAGCAGTGGGAAACAACACACTTAAGTTTAGAGTACAGACTGTTGTAATGTGTCCCTAATTACCCTCTAATGAAGTCTAATAAGGTCTAACAGTGGGGACTAATACAGTTTAGTTTACAGTACAGTTATATTGTAATGAGTCTCTTAAGGGTCCAGTAAAAGGTCTAATACTATTTAATAAAGAATATATTATTTATATTTTTTGTCTAGAGTGATACAAAGTATGGTTTATTACATATTATTAGTGCACAGTAAAGTAAAGTGTGACTGAGATTTCTCCTGCTGCTGTACACCTCTCCCTCCCTGTTACAACACGAGCAGTCGACAGAGATGTGCAGATGTGAGAGATGAAAGACTGAGGCAGAGCCGGTAGATGAGCTCTCTCTGCATTTGGATGCCAAAGATCACAGCTCCGTGCTCCATTTTCACAGCTCATTTTGTGCCATCTGCAGCACTCTGTGGACCCACAGCTCATACGAGAAGCTTTACCATGAGGTTACGTGACCTCGAAGAAATCCCCCCGGGCTCTCTTCGCGTGTCTCCACCCCGTATACTGTCAGTCATTTTAAAAAAGATCAGGGAGCCGCGGTGGCCTCTGCGGTTTCACAATGTGAGATGCAGAACCTCTCGCGGCCTCCACAGATGTCCTGTTTGTTTCACAACTCTCAATTGTTGCGGCTTTGTCTGAGATTTTAGGATTATGTGCTTTGAGGTTTAGACAGAGGCATTTTTCATCTTCTGTTTTTTTTTTTTGTTTTTTTGCACTGGTCACGGCCAAATAGGTCTGGCAGTTGCATACCAAAAATCAACATTACACTCTTAGAAATAAAGGTGCTAACAAGAACCATAAAAGATTCTTTATCCCCAATGAAAGGTTCTACAGACAACGCTTCTGTGGTGTAACCCACCCAGAACCGTTCCCTTGCCCTTTTCCATCAAATTACCTCCGGTTCCGTTCAAGACTCTTGGACCCTTGGTGCTATTCAGTAAACCAGCCAGTCCTTCCACCTGTTTCGAGCCATAGTAATCAAGGATGTCATCAACATTCACCGTGTGCACAACGACCTGTAGAATATGACACGCCCACTTTGGTTCCCAAGGAACACCTGCTGTCGTTTTGGGTTCTAACTGGGAACCAACATTTCAGGTTCAAAACCAGTTCATTTTTGGTGGAAATGCTAAGAGCAGTTCAAAATCAGGAGCTTGAACAAGAACTGGGCTGGTTCCATGTTGGTGGAAAAAGGCCTTTCTGAGGGTTCTGTCCAGAACCTTTCAACCCTCTAACACCTTGATTCCTGCTGCCATTCCACACAATGCTTGCAAGTCCACCAGCGGAGCAGATTGAGTAGGCAAGAAGTCCGACAGAAAAAGCAGAGAGAATTCGGCCAAATTTCAAAATAAAAGACCCTGTGCAGACTGGCTATTATGAAGACAGAAAAGAAAATATTTAACTACTTATGCATGATAGAAACACAAAAAGCAAAGGAAGAGAACCAAATCAACAAAATCTGATCAAGTCAACATAATCAGGCATACAAAACACTCTGCTACTGAAACGCTGCCGGTGGGACGTGCAGGTATGTGGTGCAGATATGCTGTGCTCAGCAGAATCTACTGAGAACTTTTTTATATTTCGGTGGTTTTATCTAGAACCCACACAGGGAGCTCTATCAAGAGCCCTTTTATTTTTTACGTGGTACAAAGAACCCCTGACAAACCCTTGATAAAAGAGTTCTTTGAGGATTTCAACAGTTCTTAAAGAACTCTCTCTTCCAAAAGGGGCTCTTTGGATGAAAAGTCTTTGTCTTCCTAAGAACCCTTGATGAACTCTTTCTTCAAAAATGCATAATGTTTGCCGTCAATATATAAGGCAAAATACAGTTTTTCATGTTTTTTCAACAAAAATATACGTCCCCAGTGTCTCTACAGACCACTAAAATATGAGAAACTGCCATCTTCTCCCTTTTTTTTTTTTTTTTGCTTGTACTCCCTTTCAGAAATTGTGTGTTCCAACAACTGTCAGATTTGCCCCCTCACGATGTCACAAAGGGCTTAGCGCAACCTCTAGATAGGTACACAGTGAATAACAGTAGGCAGCACCTGCTCCCTGAGCAGGGAGCTGACCAATCAGAGCAGACTGGGCTTTTTGGGAGGAGGGGGGCAGCAAGAGCTAAAACAGAGTGTTTCACACAGAGGGTGAATAAAGGAGGTGTCCAGGATTAGAAAAGTAATGTGATTCATGAACATTAAAGCCTGTTAACCTATCTTCCACCTCTAGCTGACTCCTCTTAGTCGAACTTAATCAGCTGATTTATGGGCGTTCACTTTTATTTCTGTTAAAGCAACAGATTTTGTCACGATCTCCATCAGCCAATCATTCTGCTGCTGTCAAACTTCAATTCTGATCTTCTGCTGTCAGCTGTCATTTTAGACAATATTCACAGGCCTCCTCCTCCTCCCCATTCACCTCCAGTTCATCAGATCCAGTGCAAGTTAAGCTATTGAAGTATCATCTTCATCCCACCACCACCACCAGTGTCAAGACCCCGCAGAGTTCCTTATTCTACTGCAGCTTCATCACCCCCTTAAAATATATTATATGTGTATATGTATGGGATCTACAAGCCAAAGACTGCTCATGTTCATGAATCTGCTGTGCACATCTCAAATAAAAATATTTGTTTACTCAGAAGAAATCTCTCCTGATTGAACTGGTTCTGTTAAAGACGAACCCTTTTTTCTCAGAGTGTACAGAGTTTTGGTGCCTGCGCTCTCTGTATCAAAAGTTATTTTTCAAACACCATAGCTGCAGCAAGACACCTTTCAAACAACAGACAGAACGACTGAAAGTAATAAAAGTAGCATCTCTGTGTGAAAGCTTTATACCAGTCTCTAGCTTTCAAACACACCACACACACACACAAGAAAAAAAAACACAAAATAGATTGGAGGGACTGCAGTGTTTGCTTGTTTTGCTTCATGACTCACAGTGGCTTCAGACAGATGGCTTTTGTCAAGGACATAAGAACGGCGCTATTGTACGAGCCTCGCAAAGCAATTAAAAAAAAAGCTTCGGAGTATGACATTACAAACAAAATCTTAACTTCAGAATGAAACATATTATTACCACCACATTGAGTTCTGTTCTCATAAGACTTGCAGGCAAAAGAGGATGAAATCAGCAGAAAGCTGGCAGGGGAATTACATGCGAGGGAAACTTCAGCAGGAACAGTCTATTATCTATAATCATTTGGGAGGCTATCTGAAACAAGACCTTTAAACCACAACCCAACCCTCTGAAGACTGTCTACCCGCTAATAAACTGGCTTTTCAATTAGCACCTATCTGACGTTACAACGATAACACAAAACCAATTACACGCTGTGCTGCAGATAACTCCTAATCCACTTAATAGGTCTGATTTGACTTCGTCTGTTTTCTTCCCCCCACCACTTCCACCGCTGCTGCCCGGGGGCTTTTTGTTCTCCTACCACGACGAGGTATCGCTTTGAATTATCAGTATTGAAGGCACATCTGAAATAGCGAGGCCCGGCCAATCTCCTGGAGGTCCTGATAGTATTTTTATGTCTGTGTAAGGAGGGTGTTGATGACAGCTCTGGAGGTGAGATGAGCGAGGCAAAGGTTTCATCTGTAGCTTCAGGTGCTAACACGGTTAGCATGGATTCACACGTCAGCATCACAGCTTCAAACACCCCTGTGCTCCTCATGCTGTGCTTTGATGATGTTGTTTATTAGCTTTAACCTCAACGGCAAGTCTGCAGGAATGATATTCAGCCTCTTTCTGCCGTTTCTTTAATATATTTTACATAGAAATTAAGAGTACTTTTGCAAGGATTCAAGGTCATTCATTATCATTGTACAACACAGGGTTGTACAATGAAACTAGAGTTGTAGTTCCTTCATGCTGCACACAAAATACAACATATATACAGATAACAAAAAAATTCAGAATGGAATTGGATGAAAATTTAAAACAAAATGTTCAATTATTTACATGTAGACAGATACACGTATACACTTAGGAGATAATTCTGTAGAGCTTGGTTTGAATTTGAGTGAGGCTATAAAAAGTTCAACATCTAAGAAACGTTGTCCATAAACTTTGACTGTATTTCTTCAATTTTTAAAGCTACCATAAGGAACTTTAATTGTGTTGATTTTGGAGACCCCTGTGGACGAAAGTGGTAGTGTGTCCACTGTATAACCACAAAATATGCCATCAAACACAAAAAGTAAAATCTCTTCCTGCTTATTTTTACCTGGCTAGCATAACTTTGCCTGGTAAAATGTAAACAAGGGCTCTTCACAAAGGCATGTAAATAATTTCATCTCATTTCAAAGTGATGGGCACTAAGAATAACTATACAGAAATGGCCAATCTTCTCTCTGATGGTTTCATTTGCCTTTGTAGGTCATATAGAGCCACCAGTATTAAATTGAGATTCATAACCAGCCAAAAACCTCTTGTATATTCTGTTTAGGGTTGCAACAAACAATTCTTTTTAAATGCCACACTGGAAAACAGTGAAACAACATAATTTTTTCACAACCCAAGCTCATATTATAAACTATATTGATTTGCCTCACCAGCAGTGATGGGAATAACGGCATTAAAATAAACGGCGCTATTAACGGCATTATTTTTTTCAGTAACGGGTAATCTAACTCATTACTATTTCCATCATTACAACGCTGTTACCGTTACCGACAATTAAATGGGGCTCGTTATAAACTAAAGCTACTCATTGAAGCTCTTGTCATCCGACTCGGCTCTCATCCACAGGAGCTACAAAGTTGTTTATTTTTTTCTTTGGTGAAGGCGGAGGGGTGGTCGAGACAACCGCATATTGTGATGATGATTGGCTAAAGCAGAGTAAGCTTTCATGGTAAGCCAATCAGAGGCAGTGTTCAGTTTACACACAAACCACACGCGCACACAGCAACAGTTATTTTTATTCATAAATGGAAATGAAACGAGACAAACAGAGGAGGGAGAGACTGATGATCGAGTCTTGAAGGTAACCCCAGACCCGTGAACGATCTCGCGAGTCTATTAATAACAGTGTTCTGTAACAGTCCATTAAAAACACACGACCTGACGAATCAACACAATGAATGGCAAAACGTCAACCACCAGACAGGGCGACGGGATCTGTGACTCAGTTTGTGAGCTAAACTAAATCCAGTGCTAACGTTAGCTTAGCCGTTTGTGTAAGAGGCAGACAGGACGCTGACAGGCGCCGTGCATTCGCCTCTCTATGCCCTATTTTTTTACTTTTATTGGTGTATTCTTCATGTTTAATAAGTACATTTTGTGAAATTGTATGTAAACTTTGCAGCATTTAAAAGAATAGGTGACATTTTAAAGACTTACTGAATTAACTTCATATCCCTAATGTAAATTATTGTATGAAGCCTTTATATAAATATTTAATGAATAAACTTTGTTTATATTTTTTTAAATCCGTGTGCTAATTTTGTTATGTGCCAATTTTAAGAATGAAAAAGAATGCGGCCCTCACACGGGAAAAAACAAAAATAAAAACATCTTCTGCTGTGGAGGTGACGTGTTTTCTGTCAACCGTGGAGGTTGGAGGTCTGCAGCCAGGTCCCTCTCACTCTAATCAATAAATATTAAAAGTTCTGTGCAAGTACCTGTCTATGCAATTCTACTCTATGCAACTGGCTTGTGAACCCTGCTTGGAAAAAATCCAAATTCTTAGACATATTTAAACTTTTTTTAAAAAAGTAATGCAAAAGTTACTTTCCCTGGTAACTAATTACTTTTATAGTGGAGTAATTCAGTTACTAACTCAGTTACTTTTTGGGAGAAGTAACTAGTAACTATAACTAATTACTTTTTAAAAGTAACGTGCCCAACACTGCTCACCAGCAGTCAAAACCCAAAATTATTTATCACGTGTATGTCTGTATATTTATGTGAATAACCAGGCTAAAAACATTGAATGTTTAGACTTTTTTCTTTTACTTTATGGCTTAGATTGTGGTACGTTACTGGTGGTACATAAGCTCCCTCTAGTGGTGCATGGAGGAATGTCAGAAGTATTTTTTTATGAAATAAATTAGTTTAAAAACATGTAATTGCCAGGTGTTTGTGAAAACAAGACCCACAAATTCAAACAGGTCGAAGCAGAAACAGTTCGACATGTGATTTAATAAAGAAACAATATTCAAAAAACTTACTTGCAAGCCCAGCAGGTCAAAATTAGTCCAAAAACAAACAAATCCAGGGAGGGCAAATGAGGAACACAAAGTCCCAAAAAAAAACCAAAACAAAACAAAACAAACACAAAAGGACAATGATGAACTGATACAGAAACAGAGAAATACAAGGACTAAATAGACGAGTAACTAATCAGATGCAGGTGGTCTTTTTGATCCATATAAGCAGTTGATCCCTGTAACTGTGATCAAAATATGCAGTTTCCACTGTAATCAAGAGAAGGCAGCCACCTTTACAGCCGATATCTCCAAAACTCTGCAACACCACACACAAAATAAACTAGACAGCTAAATAGCACTAGAGGCCAGAGAAAAAATATGTATTATTGATTTTGGGGTGAACTGTCCCTTTAGGCCTTTAGGAACAATTGGTTATGAAAAAAGCAGCTGATTAAATTTAACCCAATCAACTAACCACTTCTGTTGCTGTTTTATCTTCATTTCACTGTGAGGGACTTTAATGATTATTAATTTTACAGCATCAGAGACTGTGATGTACACAGAGATTGTTGTCGAAACATGTTTAATGGAAAGAAAAACTGTGTGAAACTGATAGATGTAAAGGATTGTCATTTCTGTTTTTCAGTCTGTAACCAACACGCTACGCTGAGGAGAAAGAGAGCAAGTATAAGCTGCATATGTAGGAAATGAGGCTCCCTGGAAGCAGCAGAGCTGAATAAGTAGACTGAGTGACTGCGGCTATTAACCTGAAGCCGTTTCAGCTTTGACAGATAACAGAGACCTGCCTCTAATGATGCCACCGAGTCGCAGCTACAATCTAGCACGCTAATTGAGAGGAGAGACAACAAAAATTAGCTGCCTTGTTTAAATAAAGACAAACACTCAAACAACTGTGCAGAGCGATCGACTGCAACCAGGCACAGCGCTGCACTGGGGCTAGGGGGCGCTACAGCCACCTCACAGATCTGCATAGCCCCAGTTAGCCCCTTCAAGCATTGATATTTTTAAATAAAGAAATATGTAAATGTTAGTGATTTCTATTTTTGCAATAGAAATATAATCACTAAGATTGTGAAAGCCAGTTCATTTTACACGTGCATACATTGCATACTGTTCTCAGTGAAACCAGCTAATCTTACAGTTGTCAGTTCATAATAATGGCCGCTAGTGAAAAAAAATGCTTCACTGGGTGGAAATAACAATTTTTTGTCTTTAAATGAGAAAAGAGGAGCAATAGCACACAGTGACAGTTCTGCCTTCAGCTGTAAAGATGCTGTCATCATCCAAAGACCAGATATTTAAAGAAACTGCCTTAAAGAAAACTACACAGACCAAATGCTAACATTAGTGCCCACAGACCAAACGCTAATGTTAGCTACACAGACGAACTAGTCTTATTTCCTATATAGGAATATACCTTAAGCTAACAGAAATCCTGTTAGCTAGCTAACCTGTCAATATTACTACTACTACTGAAAACTATTTTGGGATCGATGATGGTGATGCTGTGGATGGTGTGTTTTTTTCATCAATTTTAAAGAGAATCCGGCCCAGTGGCAGGAATTAAGAATAACTATATAGCACAGAGAAATAAAAAGTCCTGGAACTGGCCATAGCTGCAACTTTGCTGCTTGTGCAATCTAACAAACAAAAGACAGATAAATGAATAAATAAATAAATAAATAAATTGATAAAGAATAAAAGTGCCATCCATGCAAAAGTAATCAGGAATTTCCACTTTTTTTAATCAAGACAGGTCTATATAGCCGTGAGTGATTTTCTTTCATTGCACACCTGATACGAGTCGACCCGTGTCATGCATCACACAATGCACAAATCAGTCATAATTTGCATTAAAATGATACTTCAGTGGAGTCTTTTCTCACGTCTCACTGCATGTTCCCCCTGTTTAGGAAAGCAAACAAAAGCCATTTTGGCTTGAGGCTGGTTTGTACGAATGAGTGGGGGGAAAAAAAGAGAGAGAGAGAGATGGTAGATGCATTTATCAAATATGGCAATTTGCTTAATGGACTCTGACAAAGCCATTGGCGGTCTTTATTTAGATGCAGATGACTTCCTCCATACTGGCTTCCTCTGTCACTGGAAGAGCTGCCTGTCAGGGGAAAAGAGAAGAAAGCTCCCTCCAGTTTCCACAGACTGACAGTCAATCACCATCAC
The DNA here is from genome assembly GCA_034769285.1 of Lutjanus argentimaculatus. Lineage (NCBI taxonomy): Eukaryota > Metazoa > Chordata > Actinopteri > Lutjaniformes > Lutjanidae > Lutjanus > Lutjanus argentimaculatus. The sequence goes on along the minus strand of JAWZSL010000019.1, from coordinate 524,900 downwards.
TGTCTGTCTGTATGTCTGCCTGTCTACACTGCCTCTCAGCCCCCTTTAGCTCACACTATTTCCCCCTTCACTCTGTATAAATTCTCCATTAATGCAGCAAAGAGGAGAACAAGCCGTCTCTCAGCTGGACTGCTCCATGTGTATGAAGGCACAAGAGCCGCACGCGGTCACGGTTGTCATGATGTGAAAGAGAAATGGGAAGTTGACTGAGAGAACAGGTCTAAAAACTGTGTCTATGTTTCATTACATCCAGCAGAATATCACTCAAAAGCATAGCTGTCAACCCTAAACACAGCTCGGTGAAATATTGAGACGAAATACTGTTTCTAATTCTTTCAGTTTGACAGTACTCGACATTATACACCATGACTTTTAACAAATATGCCGGCGAAAAATTAAGCTATTCTGTATTCAATTGCTGTATTGCTTACGGGATAAGTTTTAGGCCTGGAAGAGCTGATAAGAATGCAACCAGCATACTGAAAGCACAGGGCTTTCTCCCTGTTAAAAAACTCTTAGAGCAGCGTGTGTGTTGTGTGTGTGTGTGTGTGTGTGAGAGAGAGTGTGTGTGTCGAGAGGAGATGGAGAGGAGGGGTGGTTCAATGTTGAGGCAACAGTGCCCTCTTGGAAAAAAAAAAAAAAAACAAACCCTCAGCTGTTGGATGTTATCTGTCTTATTATCACTATAATTGTGTTGTTTGATGCAGCAATTATCTTTTATACACAATTAGTGCGTAAAAATATCAGCGTTTGCAAATGCGCCAGTTAAACATTTGTGACATTTTCTCTTTAAAAACGCATCAAATTCAACTGGTGCCACCGGTGAAAGGAAAATATATTTGGGAAAGCTGTCTCTGGTGTCACAAATCGATCACTGATACTGCATTAAAACAATCTCATGTGATTTACTTCCATCATCACTGCTGTTAACTAATTTATTTAGACATCTGTTTGTTTTTTTTGAGCATTTTTCTTTACACTGCAACAATCTGAAGCTGAAACAATTAGTGGCTCCTAACTTTTGTCCTTAAGGGACCTCTTGTCTATCACTGAGTAAAGAGACGCTCCCTGATAAGTGACAAATATTGTATTTTACAATTATTTTTTCATTTTCAGCTCCAGGATGGCGATGCAGATGCTCAGCTCTGCTGCTTTTCTAAAAGATCCAAGCATCTATTTATCACACTTTTTACTGGTCACCTCAATGTCTGTTTCTGCTTTTAGTTATGTTTTTATACACTGCCTGGCCTAAAAAAAAGTCACACACTCTAATATTTCGTTGGACCGCCTTTAGCTTTGAATACAGCACACATTCGTCATGGCGTTATTTCAATAAGCTTATGCAATGTCACAACATTTATTTCTGTCCAGAGTTGCACAATTTTTTTTTGCTAAGACCTTGTATTGATGATGGGACAGTCAGACCAAAGATTTTCAATGAGGCTGAGGTCTGGACTCTTTCACAATTTGAGCCCGATGAATCCTGGCATTGTCATCTTAGAATATGTCTGTGTTATCAGGGAAGAATAAAATCCATTGATGGAAAAACCTGCTCATTCAGTATATTCAGGTAGTCAGCTGACCTCATTTTTTGGCCACATAACGTTGCTGAACCTCGACCTGAGCAAGTGAAACAACCCCAGATCATAACGCTGCCCCCACAGGATTGTACAGTAGGCACTAGGCATGATGGGAGCATCACTTCATCTGCCTCTCTTCTTACCCTGATGCCCCCATCACTCTGGAACAGGGTAAATCTGGACTCATCAGACCACATGACCTTTTCCCATTGATCCACAGTCTAATCTTTATGCTCCCGAGCAAACTGAAGCCTTTTTTTTCCAATTATCCTCACTGATAAGTGGTTTTCTTAAGGCTGCACAGCTGTTTAGTCCCAATCCCTTGAGTCTCTATTCACATCGTGTGTGTGGAAATGCTCTTACTTTCATTATTAAACACAGCCGTGACTTCTACTGTTGATTTTTTACGATTTGATTTCACCAAACGTTTAAGTGATCTTTGAAGTGATCGTTCAAGATTTTTTTTTCTGACCACATTTCTTGCTCGAAGATGATGGTTCACCACTGTCCCTCCAGGTTTTAATAATGCGTTGGACAGTTCTTAACAGTTGGGAAGGGAGGTCAGTTGTTGAGCTGAGCGGAAAGACGAGTTAATGACTAATAATGGATTTATTAGCTGAACATACGTGTCTTGAGGTGGAACCGGAGCTGCTGCAGAGACCCAGGTGGACGTAGGGAGGATGAGTCAGCTCCTTGTTGAGGGATCCTAGGTCTGACTGTTAGATGACCACCATCGAACTGTGTCTTACCTGCTGGGACAGAAAACAGGGTGGTGGTGGTGGTGGTGGAGGGGGGTTGCTCGTGAGAACTGAGACAGACAGGAGAGGTTACGATGTGCTTACATACGTATGCACAGGTGATTGGAATGAGAAGGTGTGGATGTCTGATTAGCAGGACGCTGGTGATTGGATTTGTGGGAGATACAGGTGTTTCAAATTAGCGAAGCAGGTGATAGTGATTGTCGGAGGGTGGTGTGGTCTAGTTCCTGAACTTCAGTTTTAAACTACATTTCCTGTAAGACTCCAGCAGTGTTTTGTGGAGTAAAAAACTAAACCTGACCTTAAATTGGCATGAGAGTGAGCAGATGACAACTGAATTTTAATTTGTGGGTAAACTATCCCTCTAAGTACAGTAACAACTATTTGTACTATCACACCTCTGGCTCTGCAGATTTGTGGTGGGTATTTTTCTTTACTTTCTAACATTTCGTTGTCTAACCGACTACTTTTGAAAAAAAGGTCTGCAGATTAAAAAATACTGAAAACAATTATTAGTTGCAGCTCTAAAGCAAGCCCTTTAGTCCACTGTTTGTAAAATACAGTAAGACAGAAATAAAACAGACCATGACAAGAAAACAAATTAAGACATTTTGTTTGTTTTGAATAATTCCTTAAAGGCTCGACGCCACAGACCAACTGGGATTTCACAACATTTGTTTCTGAACAATTAGACTAAAGCCCTGTGGGCCTACGCTTTGAGGATGGTAGGAGGAAGCCTGCTCCAAAAATAAACACAACAAATGGAGTTCTTCTTTAATGAGGCTTAAATATGACTTCTGTGCTTAAAACGTGCTAATGGAGATTAATCTTCAGTGCCGTCGTATAGCCTCAAAGCCTCTGTCTGTCATCACCAAGGAGAGATTAACAGCAAACCACCGGGGAATATGATAAGTGGTTTCCTCAGGTCCACGTGGAATCTGACGGCCTGCTGAGAGACACGGCGGAGGGACCTGCATTGAACCATGGAAACCTCTCACATTAGTATGGTAACTAACTTCAAGCAAAGACCTTCAAAGTCTGTCAAACAAATGGCCCGTGGCAAAGACTCTGACATCCTGCAGAATGAGTTCCTCTGAATCCAGACGAGGGTCAGCGGCGGAGTACTGCTGGATTTACACGTCTTTTATTTTAAGAATTTTGTTTGATGTTTATTAAAACGCAATGCTTTGAGGCCAGAATATGAAAAAAAGCCTTCACTTTGAGACATAATTTAAGTGGACAAATACACAGAAGTCTGTCAGTAAGTGCACGAGGAAATGAGTCAGATGGTATGTTAAAATAAGAGCAAAAGCTATTTATTTCCCTGTTTTGTTGATGCATCCAGATTGTGAGAAATATTCACAACATAAAAGCAAACTCTGAAAGCATGATTACTCACAGAGATGGCCAAAATTTCAATCAAATGTGTTTAAAATATTTGCTAACTTACTTTTGAGTATTTTGTAATATGTATTTTGCTGGGCAAAAATTTTTTTATCACAAACTGTTGGAGAGAACCAGCAACAGACACGTCAGGCCTTGAGTATGTGATGTTGTCACGTCACATTAAACACGTGGTTAACGTTGTGAAATTGGTCTGTGCAGCTAATGTTTGGGGTTGTTTTGTGTAGCGAACAATAGCAGTTGTTCCGTGCAGCTAACATTGGTGGTTGTTTTGTATAGTTAACATTAGCAGTTGGTCTGTGTGGCTAACGTTAGCAGCTCTGGTAACAGTTGGTCTGTGTAGCTAACATTGACGGTTGTTCTGTTTAGGTAACATTAGCAGTTGTTCTCTGTAGCTAATGTTAGCGTTTGGTCTTACATGAAAATGTTTCTTTAAATTAGTGTAACTCAATGTCGCGTTCTTGAATGATGTATATTAAAAATGCAATCCTGCTAATAATCCACATAATATGGATTATTTAATGTAATAAAATACAGTTACATTTTTTTGCGTCCTGTTACATGTAATCCGTTACTCCCCAAGCCTGGATAGTGACATTAAAACAACATATTAGTTCAAGACAGCCTGGCTGCAGACCTCCACTCTCAGGACCCTTCCTTGCAGACCTGCACTGTGAGGTCTCCTCCACTCTCAGGACCGGACGTTTATTCGAAGCCTTTCAAAATAAAAACGAGTATACCGGAAGCACGTATTTGTCGTTCCCCATGTAAATATACTATATTAGTTTGAAATTTTACATCGATTCTTTGTCTCTCCTGTTCAGCCTCACAGGTTTCAATGAGACTCTTGTCTAAATACCCTCCAACAATCTTCTCCCAGTGCATTCCCCTGGGACACTGCAATCACATTTCAGTTTGCAGGAGTATATCTGTTCAGTATACAGCGAAGCACAGGCAGGCAGCAGCAGTCATTACTGATGACATTCGATGACACACAGGACAATATTTGAATTGGGCACATGGGACAGAAGCATCAAATCAATGTTTCTCATTGACTTGATAGAACAAAAGCAATCACTTTCTTGCATCTCTCTGCTGAAAAATGGCACAAAAACACAGGCCTGCATATTACACACTGTATGAATCTTATTTCTGTGGGCAAGCACTGTGTCAGGACCTTGTCACAGCCGCCGTGATGGAGGGGAGGTGATTGTCATTCCCGTCTGGCCGCATAATGAGCTCAGAGCGAGACACGAGGTTACTAATAGAAACATGTCATTTGGTACATACAGCGGAGTGGGTGCAAAACAAACGGCGTGGCTGTTGTTGATAGCACAAAAGATCCTGCCATTTTCTTTTTGAGTGACTCATTTATAATTCTCTTTCTCACTCACTGTCACAACGCTCTGTGATTTGTCCTTTTACAAAATTACTCTAATTGTTCGACTTGTTTTTCTGGGCCCACTTTGTGAGGGAGGAGGCTGCAGAGCTGAAGCGCTCAAGTGCAGCAGTTCATTGAAATTCATGTGGGAAGAGCATGCAAAAGTGGTCTGATCTCTTCAGAGGACCTATTTCATTATTAAATAAAACGTTACAGTTGGAGGGAAACCTCTTTGAGGTGTCAGGATAGCACTGAGTAAGAAAGTATGAGTTTCAACACCAAATGTAAGGTATAGGCTATTCCTATGGAGGAAATTACCTAAATAACTTACTGTTTGTAGCAACAACACACATAGATTACACAAACACACACAGTGCTTTCTTTAGAAGGTCAAGCTGTGCAAAATTGCAATGATAATTTGTTGTGGCCTTGAATAAGTCAACTCACGCTGTTGTTTTGGCCTTTAGTTCCCACAAACATACAAAAAAAGCAAAAATATCCACCATCTTTTCCACTGAAAGACAACAGGACATTTCTCTCAACGCTAGCAGTTGATCTGTGCAGCTAACATTAGTGGTTAGTCTGTGTAGTTAATGTTAGCTGTTGTTCTGAGTAGCTAATGTTAACAGTTGGTCTAACATGTGAATGTTTCTTTGTATAAACTCGATGTCGAGTCCCTGGATCATGACAGTATTTTCACAGCTGAAGGCAGAACTGTCACTGAACTGCAATGTTGTTCCCCTTTTTGATTTAAAGACCAAATAATGGCATAAACATAAGATATAGACTACTCCTGTAGAGGAAATTATCTAAATAACTTGCTGTAAACACCTGATTTCCTACAGCATTTGTAGCAACAACACACACTGGCATAGATTACACACACAAACACACACAGTGCTTTCTTTAGAAGGCCAAGCAGTACAAAATTGTAATGGTAATTTGTTGTGGCCTTGAACAAGTCAACTGACACTGTTGCTTTGGCCTTTTAGTTCTCACAAACAAATCCAAAAAAGCAAACACATCCTCCATCTTTTCCATTGAAAGATAACAAGACTTTTCTCTCGAAAATAGACCTGTTCGAAGTCTGGTAGTGTTTTTCCAAGAGAGGGCAATCAGATGTCTTGCCTATAATAGGATCGTGTCAAGGAGGGATTGTTTACTTCTCTGTAAATTTGGTATACCCTTGTGCATTCCCAAAATAAAGACCTTTTGGTTCTAGGGGTTACTTCAGAGATAAAATCTCTGCAATAGCCATGTTGATTTCCCCCCAGAATTACTTATTTTAACGCAATCTCAAAGACAATGGACCAATGTTCCCCTTTCCTAGTTAAACCTAACATGTATCTGGATTGTTGCTAAATTTATGTAGTTTAACTGGAGTAACATAAGTGCACATTAACCCCAGGGATTTCTTAAGACAAAGTTCTGTTCCATTACAAGTTTGTGGTCTAATGTGGATCCACTGTGGGGGTCCTTGACATGAAAAAGTTTGGGAATGGCTGCCTTAGGTTACAGCCTAACAAAACAAGAAGGAAACAAAAACAAAACATGAATAACAAATGAACTTAAGAGCAAATGTTCAAATTCACAATGAATAATTCATGTCAAAAAAAAAAGAGGAGGAAGTAGTGAATACTTATCAAGTCCTACCCTGTGTTTTAAGCTTCATCAATAAACTTTGTGTTGAGTATGAATATTCCAGCTTTTTGTTCCAGTTTTCACCATACAGTAAAGTAAACTTTCATAACACAGCAAGAGACTAAAGCAGAATAAAGCAAAAAAGAAAAAAAAAAACCCAACACAGATCAAAATCAACCCACACATCCTGTCCCGTTTTACTGTGCTAGTTCCCCTCTCCCCTCTCTAGTGATTTATTTTAAACATTAATTCAATGTCATCAGTTTAAGGTTAAATATCTTTTCATTCCAACATTTTTGTTGTATAGAGTAATGACAAGAAATTATGGAGTTTGACTGTAATACAACGACTGGACAGCATCTGTCCTCATAAATCACTGTTTGAATCAACAAATTCTTCACCTTATACATGTTTTGACCCATCTTGAAGTCGACCAAGTCGTAAAATTTTAGTGAAAAAGTAGGCTGGTTGGTTGTCTGCAGTGCTTTTGTTTAGAATTCTTATGGCTCATTTGTATTTTATTTTACTTAATAAGTATGAACGAAATCCAGCAGGTCTGCGTACAACTACAAAAAAATAATTACAAGTAAGAAGAAAAGGTAATTTCTTTGTTTGGGGCTGTTTCAGAGGCTTATTTCAGCATGTTTGTTGATTCACTTGCACAGTGTGCCTGCGAGGTGAACATTACTAAATAAATATGTGTTTAAAGGGTTACTCAAGTGATTTATTATCGCGCTTCTATCAAGTTTAGAAGCTTGAAAGAGAAAAATGAATTGATGCAGCAAAACAGAGATAACCTGACCTTAAGTGTCTGGATGAATGGGTGAATAAGTGTATTCACGGTTGTTTTATTGGTTATAGGATTGCAACTAATGGTTATTGTCATTGTTGATCAATCTGCTGATTAGCATCTCAATAAACTAATCATTTGATTGACAAAATGTCAGAAAATTGTAAAAAAAAAAATGAGTGTAATCATTTCCAAGTCTAATGTGATGACTTCAAATGTTTTGTTTTGTCCAGCCAATTGTCCAAAATCCAAACATGTTCACAAAGAAAATCAGAACATCATCACATTAGTCTGTGAGCCAGGACCCCAAATTTGGACTAGTTAATATTTGTTGTACCAAAAGTAATTAGGTTAATAAAGTAATTAAGTGTCCAATAGGGTTTTTATTAACTTTTCAAAACAAACGGACAAATATTTTTCTAAAAATGAAATGATTCACTCCACTGAAAATGGGCACTACACTGTGAGTACCTCCAGTGACACAGTTTTCAATGTTGAATTTTACATAAAATACCACAAGGTTGAATATATATGTTACCTATTTTAAGAATAGTGTTATAAAATGTATGACAGCACAGATAAAACTACCACTGATGCAATGCTCTCACATATTTTCTAACTTTAGAGATGTATACTTTGCCAAAAATGACTCTGAGCATTATTTTCCCCCAGATGGTTGAGAAGCTGAAACCAGCAAATGTTTGGCAGTTTTGGTTGAAAATAAATAATTATCAAAATAGTTGCCAATTAATTATTCTGTGGAGGTCTAATTTTGTAATTTAATTGGTGAAGTGCCCCTTTAGTCAAATGACCACATACCTTTGTACATACATGCATGAAGAATTGTACCATAGCAGTAAGTTGTTCACTGTGTTTTTGGGCAAAATATGACCTGCCAGGTCTACATGGTGCACTGAAGTTGATGGGTACGTGAGATGACAGGGTACAAACCCCCACACACACACACACACACACAACATAATGGGGCGAAGGAGGGGTCACAGGCTTATATCTGCCCCAGGGCCATGATCCTCTCTGCATCACAAGAGGGGGTTTAGGTAGAGGGAATTTTTTTTGCGGGGTAAAGGTCATCTTAATCCACCACATGCTGCAGTAAAGAGCTGCTGACTGCACTCTTGGTTCATGAAGTCAGCGGTGGTTCACTTATCGGTCCTGGAAATCTCTTTTATCAATCACCCAAAGGGTCCAACAGGAACACACAATTTTCTGCCAAAGTTCGAATAATTCTAGTTATTTCACATGAGAGATTACTGTGTTTTCAGGGCTCAGTTAGACAAAGGTGATTCCATGTAGTTTCATCAGGTTTATCAACATTTGAATCGATAAGACCTATTGTGAACTTGGTCGCAAAGGTTTGACATTTTGAAAAAGTGGGTCCTGTTACCCCCTCCCACTGTCTTGGAGGCTGGAGATCGGCTGACATGGGAGGGTCATCAGCTGATTGAGCTCACCTGGGCCTCTGGGCTTAAAAGCTGAGCACTTTGTTCACTCTTTCTCTCCCTCCCACCAGGGTGGCATCCACCTTGTGTTGTTTTTTGGTTTGTCTTATGATTTGTGTTAGCTTTAGGTTAATAAATTATTCTTGTTTTTACATTAAACCCTTGTGTGGACTCCCTTCTTGTCACTTACTTTGAGCCGGTTTGTGACAGTCCCCAGAAAATTTTTTGGGAAACACTGTTAGAAAGAAATACTTTCCATTGAAAGTACGTTTTCAGTGGATTTCAGTGGCATTGCCACACTATGAGAATACTTCATATCAGTGGGTTTACAATTTTAAAATAAAGAACAATATAGTACCATTTCACCATTTGTCTTTAAATCAATCAATAAAACTGTGCACAACAAAGGAAGGAACAGCTGGACAAACTACTAAACCTAACAACAAACACAAAACACTGAGAGCTGCAAGATTAATCTATTGTTGATTGGCCTTTAAATTAATCTGCATCTATTTTGATAATAGATAATCATTTTGAGTCATTTTTCCTGTGAATATTTTCTGCTTTCTTTACCCTCTCTGACAGTACACTGAGTATTTTTGAAATGTGGACAAAACAAAACATCTGTGGACTTTTCTTGACTTTGATCAACATTTTTCACCATTTTCTGACATTTCATGGACCAAAACAACTAGTTGATGGAGAAAATAATTAATTGATGATCAGCCATAAAAACACTATATTAGGCTAAACAATTTTACCACATTTTATATTTAGGTAATCCAAAAGTAACGGAAAGTAATCAAGTAACATTACTTTAAAATTGTGCTACTTGGATTACATTACTGACTGCATTTTTTTAACAGGTAATTAGTAATTGTATTAGAACATATTTTTAAAGTAACCCTCCCAAACCTGCAAACAAGGATTCATTATATAGGGTAGTAATCTATAAGCATCATATTTTGTTAACTGATCAGGTTTTATATTTTAAATTTTAATCTGAAAAGTAACTTTAGCTGTGTTTGGTTTGTTTGTTCTGGGCTACTGTAGAAGAGGGCTAACCCCTCTGTAGATATACTGTAAGTGGTTCATTCTAAGGTAACGGAAGCACAACAACTCTTATTTTCACATGATTTTACAGTTATGAAGCCATATTTGTACTAAATATTGAGTAATATTTTCTAGCTCCCTTGCACACAGAGTTTTAAATCTAATGAGTAAGTGGTTGGTCTTTGTTTTCAAATGCATTTACTTCAATTATCCATTATAATTAAACAGTTTAATTTTGATAATCAAAATCACTTGACTACTCAACACTCTTTTTGTATTTGTGCTGAGAATCTTTAAAGAAATTAAGATATGAACTTTAAAGTTTAAAGCTCCACCAGACTGGAATAATTTGCCTAACTCACTCAGATCAATTAGCCTCTTCTTTTCATGATTTGAAGACTTCTTTGGTTGTTTACCTCAAATGTACTCATTCTTGTTTCTGACTGCATTTTTTTAGTTTATAGATAGACTAGTACTTTGACATAATGTTATTTTGTCTGGCAGAGTTCATTTCTTATTCATTTAGAGCAGATGGTACTTATGTGTACATTCTTGTTGATGTTAATATGCTGATTGTTTTGTGTCATTTGTATTACTTTATTATCATTACTATTACTCATGTATTCAATTTGTGTTTGAATGAAAATGTTAATGTTTAGATTTTTATGCCTGACAATCCTCTTGAAAACAAGATGGTGCATCTCAAGGGTTTTATCCTCAAACTGAAGTGGACAGTTCATCTCACAATCAAAAAATACATATTGTTCCTCTGGCCTTGAGTGCTTTTTATCCATCAAGATTGCTTCTGTGTGAGCTGCGGAGTTTTGAAGCTATCGGCCATAGAGACGTCTGCTTTCTCTCAAATATAATGGAAGATGCCACTCAGCCTGTGGTGCTCAAAATGTAAGAAGTCGTCAGTTACTCAAGATAATCCACAGACCTTGATGTGAGCAGTTTCTGGTAGGAATTAATTTCTTTTGACCATTTTTTTTCTTGGTGTTTTGACACCACAAGCTGGGGAGGATAGATAGATAGATAGATAGATAGATAGATAGATAGATAGATAGATAAATACAGGTCAGAGGAAAAATATGTACTTTTGGTTTTAGGGTGAACTGTCCATCTACAATTTGAAATAATCCACTTTAAAATACAAATACTACTGATATCAGAGTTTTCAGCACCTTCTATTGTAATAATAACACAGTCTTAATAAAATTATCTCTGGACAATATACTGCTCCTATTCTCCCACTAAACCAACCCAAGAAAGGCTTTCTGCCAGAAAGCCTTGAGGGCTAACCTTGCCCAACGGCAATAGTAGGCTTTCGATCAGAGCAGAGGAAACATGAGCTTGCAGATTCGTTGGCAGCAAATAATAATAAAAAGGTGAATAAACAAATAATATAAATAAATAAATAAATAAAAACTACTAAATGCAAAACAGAGATCCCTGCCTGTAGCCAAGGAAGCTTCTTCTTTTACTTCCCTTGCCTGTAGCTACAGGGCAGTTGAAAGAAACAGTAGAAGAAGAGTCGTGAATTTACACAGTAGAAGAAGAGTTGTAACGTTAGCTCTGCCACGTGCCATTAACGTGATCCAGCTGCGTAGAAATGCGGAAATACGACTGCGCATTAATCAATAGTAAGAACACAACTTATCAGGCTTAATACTGATAAATATATTAATTAATAAGGGGGAAATATATCAGATAGCGGATGCCTGGGACGGGACCGGAAGGCGGAAGGCAGCGTTGCCTAGCAACCACTTGGACCAAACAAGCGCGAGCTGCAAATGAAGAGTTTGATGACGTGACACGTCACCGTTTCGAGTCGTTAATTAAACTTTTAATTTCAAACAAATTAAACTTATATCTGTAACATATCGACAGCCCTTTAGAGATAGATAGAGCTATCCGTTTAATTTCACGTGCTGATCAAATGGCGGGCAAGAAGAAAGAAGCAAGTCTGCAGGTTGGACACACATGAGTCTTCCCCCTGTCCCCTGTGTCCATGAAGTCCTGTGTTCCATGAAGTCCTGTTATTTGTGTTATAATCTTCTTTTTTTTTTTTCTTGTCCAGGCTTCTGTCACAAACCAGGAGCAGTGGGAGGAGATGCTGGCAACCAAAGGTTTAACAGGTAAAAGTGAACACTGGACATCAAAACTCTGTTCAGTACTGTTGTTCAGTTGGTAATTTACAGTAACAGTCTGTGTGAATGAGCTCTGCTGTTGTGATTTTTTGTATGCTGCTGCCCCACTGTGTTCAAAGGGATAACTGCAGATTAAATGCCTCACCACTCTCCTCTGTCTCCTGTCTCTTCTCTGTCACACACACAACACACACAAACACACACACAGCCAACCTCTCTCTTCTTCCAGTTGTAGATGTGTACCAGCAGTGGTGTGGTCCCTGTCGAGCTGTGGTTAGTCTCCTACGAAAAGTAAAGAATGAACTGGGTGATGACCTGTTACATTTTGCCACAGTAAGACCCGAGTGAATTTAAAATGTCAAGAATTTAAATTTAAGCCGTAATTTCATGAAGGAGCAGCCCTGAACTTGTTTGTGTGTGTGTGTGTGTGTGTGTTGTGCAGGCTGAGGCAGACAGCATTGATGCTCTGGAGAAGTATCGAGGGAAATGTGAGCCCACCTTCCTCTTCTATGGGGTGAGTGTGTGTTTACATACTGTGTGTATAGAGTAAATGTGTGTTCATGCGCCATTAGCTCTGTTTGTTTTGCCTTTTTGCCCTATCTATACAATTTCTCTTAATGTTTTTATTTTCTGGTTATTTCTACATTTGTTTGTTTTCTGTCCATATTTATTTTTCCCTTTTTTTACTCTGACTCAGTAATGTTCAGAGCTGTTAGAAATGTGGCCTCCTGGGGTTGTGATCTCTCTCATGGTCATGCAATATTCTCTGTTATTCTCCTTATCATTAGTCAAAGCATCTTTGTCACTGCTTGTTAAAGGCCCAGTGTAAGATTTACAGGGATATATTGGTAGAATAATGCAGGGATGGAATATAATATTGTGTACTGGTGTCACAATGTCAATATTGAAGTCGATCGATGTGAGCTTTTTAATTTCAATAATTGAATCAAAAGGGCAGGAACAGCTATTCTCCCAGTATCATTTTTCTCTCCAAGTGTGCCTGCAGAAAAAAATAACACTTCAAAGACAACGCAGTGTAACTTACCCACCATTATATCACACTTGATACCATATAGACGATCCTTTTAAAGAAGAATTTAAAAAGTGTAAATGATAGTTCACAGGGCATACAGCCTGTTGGTCTTTACACATCAAACTGAATTGTGAGATTTGTGACATCCCTAATACTATATTTATAAGTACCATTGTATGTTTTCATCAGTCTACAATCACCTGAAAATAAAAATCATGTTTTTGTTACCTTAGAATGAGCCGTTTATATCTACAGAGGGTGCAGGTCCTCTTTCAAAGAGGCTGCCATGTTGCACCACCATGTTTCTACAGTAGCCCAGAATGGACAAACTAAATAATGGTTCAAGATATGGTCTTTTGCGTTTTGCATAAGTGTTGCAGCCGTCATCAGTTCTTCTACATGCTGGCAAGGGAAGAGTAAAGCAAAGCTGGTTGCAATCTGCAAGTTCACAACTAGATGCCACTAAATCCTCACACAAGTCTTTTAAGTGAAACTGAATGAAAAACTGGTTAAAGAACAACCAAAAAAAAAAAAAAGTTCTTTGTGCTGAATGAACAGGGAGGTGAGCTGGTGGCTGTGCTGCGAGGGGCCAACGCTCCGCTCCTTCAGAAGATGATTGTAGAGGAACTGGGGAAAGAGAAGCTGGTTCTGGAGCAAGGTGGCGAACGCAAAGTGGTGAGACATAAAAATGCACACACATTCACGTACACAGTTGTGTGTAGTGCCGCTATCCATTCACACATACTGTATGTTAATTTAAGAGCTGAAACAATAGGACTTTTCATTCATTTTTACTTGTCATAGCAGGAAAATCACAGTTGTTACTAATAACATTAATAATGGCTCTGTTGTATTCATTTCATGTATTTTATTTATATTCATAACACACATTAATCCACATTCCTGTAAATGTGCCAGTGTTAGCCAGCTGGCTAAAAAATTCAAGTATCCAAGTAAGACATGACAGTGTGATAGCGAGCCAGCATGAACATTACAAGGACCCTGAAACTGAAGCAGCTCATATTCAGTCATCTTTAATTTTATTATTTACACTTGTGTTTTTCCTGTGTCAAAATATTCTTTGTGAACAAGCCCCATTAGTCAATTCATCAATTAGTCAATGGACAGAAAATTAATTAGCAACTGTTTTGACAATCCATAATTTTTTGTCTTTTTTTAAAGGGACAGTTCACCCCAAAATCCTAAATACATATTTTTTCCACTGGCCTGTAGTGCTATTTATCCATTGTTCATTGATTGTTTTGGTGTGAGTTGCAGAGTGTTTGAGATATCGGCCATAGAGATGTCTGCCTTCTCTCCAATATAATGGGACTAAATGGTGCAAGTCGAAAAAAAAAATATTCAAAACCAGTGTCTCTTTCCAGAAACCACTCAAAATAATCCACAGACCTTGTTGTAAGCAGTTTCATGGAGGAACTTTTTTCTTCCTATTTGAAAGAAAGATGTATATTCTAAAGTAGTTCTGGTAGATTTTACTGTAGAAAGAGTTCCTACATGAAACTGCTCACAACAGAGTCTGTGGATTATTTTGAGCAAACGGATCATGATTTCTGGAAAGAGACGTTGCTGTTGAGTCTTTCAGATAAAAAAGCAGAAGTCTCCAGGGGCGAACTCCAAAACTCTGCATCTCACACCAAAACAGTATAGATGGATAAAAAGCTCTGCAGGTCAGAGGAAAAATATTTACTTTTTATTTTGCGGTGGACTCTCCCTTTAAATATACAAAATATATACAAAAACATATTCAAAGACAACAAAACAGGTCAGTGCACCCTCCAACATACAAAGGGGCACTATAAGGTTTCCGGAGTAGAGAATAATCGTCCGAGCATGCTAAAATTTGCTGCATGATTTAAAAAAGGAAGCTTCAGTAGCTCAGACAACTTGTGTAGACCACCACGTTTAGAGGGGCACATAAGTCAGTGTAGACTAATAAGTTGTGGCCGAGCCCTTTTGCTTTCTTCTAAATGTCTATAGTCAGTAAAGAAATACCATATTTAAGTATTTTTTCAATCAAAAATGATAGCCTCTCAAACCAGCCAAGCATTTGCTGCTTTTCTTTTTCTTATGTGATAGAAAACTGAATATCTTTGGGTTTTAAACTGTTGCTCAGAGAAAATAAACAATCTGGGCTGTAGAAATCATCATGGGTGTCTGGGACGGCCATTTTCTGACAATTGCGAGACCAAGCAATTATAGATTCATCAAGAAAATAAACGTCAGATTTATCGACAAAAATAATCAGTATTTGCAGTTGTAGTTCGTTCATATAAGAAGGTTTTTTTTACATCAACACTCATTGTTTTTATGTGGTTTTGTTGTGTCAGGTTAAAGATGATGGTCTGGTGGATGATGAGAAGAAAGAAGAGGAGGAGACGCCTCAGCAGGCAGAAAATGAAGAAAGCTTATTTGGTACTGTGGAAACAATGTAATCATATTAGTGGTCTTTTTAATTGTCATTAGCAATGTTGCTGTTCATGCTGTTACTGTAATAACACATTGTCATTTACCAGATTAACAGATTTTCATCATGATTCTTTTATCTGCATTACCGGTCGTCACTCGGGCTGCTCTTTTTCTCCTGTAGTTCCTGCCAGTAAATCCTACACGGTTGCCATCATCAAACCAGATGCTGTTGCTCACGGCAAGGCAAATGAGATCATTATGAAGGTACACAGACTAACACTGCTGCTCACCTTCTGAGAGGACAAGATTGTCTCAAGCCTTCCCACTGACATTAGCTCATTATCCCGACATTACTCCCCTGGCTAGATTCAAGACGCTGGCTTTGAGATCCTGGCCCACGAGGAGCGCACGCTGACTGAGACTGAAGCTCGAGATTTTTACCAGCACAAAGCAGAAGAGGTACTGTATGATCAGACTGTGACAGAATAAAAGCAAAAACACACAGCTGCACAGACATATATGTTGGTGTCTCAGTGCAGAGATCGTCATACCAGTCAAACTGCTGATCAGTTCAGTGTATGTTTGTGAGTTAAGTATGAGCAGTTTAAATTCTGAGTCAACATCCTAATGGGAGAGCAGTCACGACCAGGGCAAAAATCATTTCAATTAGTTTGCAAT
Source organism: Lutjanus argentimaculatus (assembly GCA_034769285.1). Taxonomy (NCBI): domain Eukaryota; kingdom Metazoa; phylum Chordata; class Actinopteri; order Lutjaniformes; family Lutjanidae; genus Lutjanus; species Lutjanus argentimaculatus. Next base: position 508,545 of record JAWZSL010000019.1, on the reverse strand, counting down.
ACATCACACTTCCATCTGCATTTCTGCACAGGGCTCAAAATAGACCTGCTGCGTAAGCAGCTTTTTTTTTTTCTTCTTTTTTTTTGCTTATCGTGCTGTTTGTGATGAGACTAAATGATTAGAGATACAGAAATACAATATATGTGAGAAAAAGTGGCCAGGTAATGCAATAATGTTCGTGAAATAATGTAGTTGCATATTTATTATATCTGCCTGTAAAAATCTCTATTTCTCACTTTGTAAATGTAAAGTCAGATTCAAGAAGCAGTTGTATTTGGTGAAGTTATAAATGGTGAAGCAGGTTTCTGTTGTTATGCACCAAATGTTTCTAACAGACACAAATAAGACAGTTCAACTTCTGTTGATAGTTTTGATAAACAAACTTATTTTTATGTTCTTGCTTTTCCACTAGTCAACCTATTTTAACATCAGTGTTCTATGTTTTTTATATCTTTTTCTCCTAAGACTGTTTTTATTGATTTTTAAGGTTCAAACAATTACAAATGAAAAACATATATATATAAATATATACTCTGTTTTCCAACTTACCCTCAACACACAATACATTATCCACACTTATTGAAAAAGGATAAGAAATAAATAAATAAAAAGGTAATAAACAGCAAAAATGTTATTATATTATTATTATATTATATTATTATTATCAGTTAGTAGTAGTAGTAGTAGTATTACGTAACTTTGCATTAATAGATAATCCATGTGTTCAAACATTTCATTGAGAGTGGAGTCCAGTAAGCACACTTCATGGGTAAATATACAAATATAGGGATTACTGGTGTATAAATACAATGTAATATAAATATAATCAGTAAAAAAATATCAAACTAATATAGACACCATTCTCCTCAAAGACTTGTAGAAAATAACACAGTAAAAAAAGAGAAATAAAATAAAATAAAAAAAATTTAAATACATAAAATAAAAAATCCCAACCTACCCACACACAGCTACACCGTCCAAAGAAAAGAGAGTTTGCCAAATGGTATTAAATGAGTTCACATGATCATTTTTAATATATCTAATCTTCTCCAATTCAAGAGTGTTAACAAGGTCATCAAGCTACATTTTAACATTAGGCATGTTTTTACTCTTCCACAGCATCAACGAACATTTCTTATCTGTCATAAGACTATAGTTAATAAATCATCTGTGAGGTAATTATAGTAATAATAACAGTAGTCTGCAGCTCAGGCTCAGTTCTTGAATCAAGAATTTCTTAAATTATATTTAAAATGTTGCTCCAATACATCTTAATCTTCGGGTACATTATAGAACAATATGCAAGAGTGGCTTCATTAGATTGACACTAATCGCACAGAGGAAACAGAGGGGAACCATTTATTAATCTTCACTTTGGAAATGTGCGATCATAAATATTGTTCATTTGTGTTGTTAATTACATTAACATATGTGTACGTATTTGCTCATGTCTGTGTATGTGCTTGTGTGTGTTTGGTGGTGGTTGGCAGGCTTGCTTTGAGGACTTGGTGCAGTTCATGTCCAGTGGTCCGTCCCATATTCTGGTGCTCTCTCAGGTTGAGGGCTCAGCCAACGTTGTACCAGCATGGCGTGAGTTCATTGGCCCGGCAGACATTGAAGAAGCCAGGAGAGAAAAGCCAGAAAGGTTAGTTACTGGGAAATTAAACACATGCTCCATTCAGAAAAAGAGATGAGAAAACATCAGCATTAAACAGTTAAATTAGATGATGAAATGATTATTCCCGTGTCTTCATAAAGAAGGGCATTTGTTTACAGCATGGACATGTATTCATGCACTGTTGATTGCAGCAGTGTGAAACAATCTCAGGCTAAAGTCTGGGAAAGCGAATGAACAGCACATTTCTCGCCTGCTCTGTCAGACACACCCAAACATTATGCTTCTCTCTGCTTGAGCACCAGCCGAGCAACCATCTGCTCTCCTCTCCTTTCTCCCCCCTGGCTTCCTGCAGCTTGCGGGCACAATACGGCACACAGACACTGTTCAACGCAGTGCACGGTAGTGAGGACATCGACCAGGCCAGCAGGGAGCTCGCCTTCTTCTTCCCCAACTTTAGGACGGCCTCGGTAATGGAGCAGGATGGGGAGGAAGAGCGTGTGGAGAGGACACTGGCTCTTATCCGGCCCGACGTTGCCAGAGAGAACAGAGGTGGGGCCCGTGCCAAATACACAAGCACAAATACACACGTGTGCGACCACAGATACACGCACAAACGTTGTTCATATTCACATAGTGGGGCTGCTTTTCGACTCCCTCAGTAAAGGTGCATTTCCAGGTTTTTTATTTGTAACTGATCAATGCAGAAAAACGTTCTTTACTCAAGTAGAAGTACTTGTTCAACTTCTTTACTGAAGTAAAAATGAAAAAGTACAGGCTCTTGAATGTAGTGAAAGTTTAAAAGTAAAAAGTAGCCCTCTGAAATACTACTTGATGTGTCTGTGCAAAGCAAACTGAACCTCACCTTTTCTTCACGATTGAGTTTCGTCTCTGTCTGTCTGTTTTATCTTGTTAGATCTTTTACATTGTTTTAATCTTGTTACAACTGTCGTGTGTGATATGTACTGATGGATACACCAAGGAGTTGCCTTTGCTATATATTATTGTCCCATCCATGGAGATTTAAGTTGCTGTTGATGTTGGGAAGGCAGCATGCAATGATGCAAAATAAAATCAATCAATTATTCCCCTCAAATGCATTAAAACTAAAGTAACAAGTCTGTTTTGAAAATGTAAAGACTAGAAAGTAGAGATATTTATGTTAAAATGTAAAAAGTTGTCAGAAAAATAAATACAACCAGATTCAGTTTTATTGCCAGGTAGGTTTTCACATACAAGGAATTTGCTGTGGTATGTTGGTGCAAAAGAACAAACAAATTACCAAAAATATAAATAAAGATTAAGACTGTGAGTCAAAACAGAAAATAAGAAAAATAGAAACTGTCAACATACAAGATATTTAAACATGCAAAATATGATGTTATTTAAATGAGTGAAGGAGCTGCACGAGCGTATGCAGGAATGTGCAAATTACTCAAATACTCAAGTAAAGTACAGACACCTGAAAACTCTACTTAGGCACACTAACGAAGTATTTGTACTTAGTAACTTCCCACCTGTGAAACTTTCTATATTAAAACCGACAAATATCCACTCAGTTTCCAGTTTATTAGCCAAGACTAAGGCCAGAGATATACTTGTTTTTAACTACGTGTTCGCATCATGGATGTTGCATCTGTTTTGGAGCAACAGTTGTGTACGTCAGAAAATTAATGCAAAGTGGTGACATGTCCCCTCCCCGCTCTCTCTCCCCCTTACCTGTCCTCATTTCATCTGTCCTATCAAATTAAGGCATAAAAGCCCCTCAAAACCCCTTGCAAACACGTTTAAAAAGCAAGTATATTTTCAGCCTAATGCAATGAATAAACACAGCAAAAAATAAAACCTTAATGAAGGTGATAACTGGCGCAATATTGGCTTGGTATGGGCTTATCACAGATATATCTATCAGCGTATATGTTTACAGATGTGCACCAATATGCAAACTTGCTGCTTCTTTCCTTTCTGCAGTAAGTTGGCATATGTATATGTTAAATTAAAAAAAAGTCTATTACAGAAAGTCTGTTTCTAAAAGTCTATTTATATTCCAGCTCAAAAGTTCACAGGGACACCTCTTTGTATAATGTAATACAGTCAAACAGCACCACAAACGCCACTGAGTGTATATTTTAAATCTTTGGTTCTGCAGAGGAGATCTTGGCTCAGATCCACCAGTCGGGCTTCACCGTGGCTCTTCAAAGAGAGGTGATGTTGACAGAGGAGCAGGTGAGACAGTTTTACTCCCAACACGTCAAGGAGGACTACTTCCCCGCCCTGCTCCGGAGCATGACCAGGTGTCTTAATGTACACACACTCTACAAAATCGACAGAGTGGTAAGTTACTGCAGAGGTGCATTTAACGTGTATATATTTACAGTGGACCGGTGCTCGCTTTGGCTCTGGCCAGAACAGGGGCTGTCCATCACTGGAAGAACATCCTTGGTCCTCCTGATGTTAATAAAGCCAAAGAGGAGAGTCCTGAATGGTGAGTGATGTACGGATCTATTTATTTATGTAATTAAATGAGTCCAGAGAAGTTACTGTGGTATAATTAGCAGTACTGTTCAAGCCATCTCACAGCTTTTCAGAAAGATTTCTGTATTTTTCCTTTGACTTCTCTTTAACTTTGTCAGGTTTTGCAGGTTATTATGCACAAATAGAGCTGCAGCAATTAGTCAATTAGTTAATAGAAAGAAAATTAGCTGCCAACTATTTTGATTATCGATGAATCATTTCAGTTTCAAGCAATATTGTTTGCTGGTTCCAGCTTCTGAAATGTAAGAATTTTCTGCTTTTCCTTGTCATTTATGACAGTAAGTGAAGAGTCTTTGGGAAGAAATTTGAAGACGTCACTTTGGGTTCTGGGAAACTGTGATGATTTTTGACATTTTATAGACTACACAATTAATCGATTAATCAGGAAAATAATCTGCGGATTAATCCATGATTTGATTTGGCTTTTCGAGTTTTTGGTCATGGTTTGATTTAGTTTTAGATTGAAACTGTTTTTTTTTTTTGCTCTGACAGCTTTGCCATTCTTAAACTATTGATTCCTGATTTGAAAATATCAACAGGTCATTGGTTTTATGCACCGACAGCTGTCATTTACATTTACAATTCTTCTTTATGGTATCCAGTGTAATATAACGGCAGGAAGCCGCACTGTGTCGTGTCTGTTGTTTTTTTTCTTCTGACACAGACCAGACGCCACAAGTAGGCGGAGGTAGGAGGCAGAGAATCACTGATTCTGCCTTTTTGACTCAATTATTGAAATTAAAAGCTCATTTCAGTCAATTTTCAACTTAATATTGCAATGGTGACACCCCTATTGATGAATATTAAAAGCAATCATTGTTTACAGAGATGAAAGGCAAACCATTTTGCCACATAACAGTTTCTTTTCCGACAGCAGGGCTGTCACAGGACAAAAATGAATTTCAGAGAAGTTGTATTGTAGTCTCACTCCTCACACCTGCAGTGCACCGTGTTCCCTCCAGTTTCTGGATTTTCTTGAAAGGCAGTCTTAGAGATGTGGAAAATCACCAGCTGAAGTGGGAGCAGATGAGGCAGGGTGAGCAAAAGTGAAGGAAAGTGGAATAAATTTCACCACTTCATCCAAAAATATTTCCCTGAAATAATGCCTAGAAACCATCAAACAGTAGCGGTTAGATGTAGATAGTCGGGCTGATGTATGTTTTTTTTTTTTTTACATTTGAGGCTTCAATTGATGTTTTCTAATGAAACTTTCTTATGTTGTGACATCATCACCCAAAAAACAAATCTTCCAACCAAATCCTCGATTTGAAGCACATTAAATGAGTTTGATTTTTTATTAGATCAGTCTTTTATGAACATAACTCATCAGTAAATGTAATCTATGGTGCTGTTAGACCACCTTGTTAATACAGGCATGTGTCTCACTTTGCATGAACATGAAACAGGAGAGCAAACAGTTTTTGACCGCGGTGAAATGTTGTTTTTGAACGGCTAAACACCAACAAATATGGATTGAAGCAGAATATTTTGTTCGACAAAACATGTTGTGAAATTTCAAAATATTTCTATATATATATTTTTAACAAATTTTGACTTTTGTACTTTACAAGACTTTGGTCCAGGCCTGGAATTTCATTGTTTTAGGGCCAAGGCCACCTTGTTTTTTTGTGCTGTCAATTTTTTTGAAGGCACAAAGGCCAAAGACCAGAGCAGCAAGGACATCAAATAAAACAATGATTTTAAGTCCACAGAAACAATGAATTCAGCTTAAGAATTAAGGATGATTTTATTTCAAATGGATGAATTAAATGGATTTTTAATTTGAAATAGGTATGAATAAATAACAAAATAATTTATCTCAATCAGGAGCGACTTCTGAGTGAACAAAATATAGTTTATTGACACATGCACAACAGAATGAAGAATGAAGAGTCTTTGGTGGTTAGACCCCATCGTGGTGAACACAATATGCACATACATGTTAACAGGGGGTGATGAAGCTGTAATAGAAAAGGGAACCCCCCGTGGTCTGGACACTGGTGGTGGTGATAGGATGAGACGATGCTGAAGCCTGGGTATGAAGGAGAGTCGACTCTGAACATCTGGCTTGCCTGGGTCTGAAGAAGAACTGGAGGTGAATGGGGTGGAGGAGGGTTGCAGCGATTGTCTGTATGACAGCTGACGGGGCAGAGAAAGAACCAATTTAAAGTTCGACAGCAGCAAAATGATTGGCTTATAGAGACTGTGGCGAAATCTGATTGGCTTAGTAGAGAGGAAAGTGAACGCCCACCATCAGCTGATTAAGAGAGACAAGGAGGAGTGAGAGAGAGAGAAGGAGGATTGTGAACGAAGGAGGCATAAAGAGGTTCATACATGCTTAGCCATGGACTAATCAGAGCCACTGGACTCATTTGAAGATGGAGATGGGGAGTCAGGGGGACTAACGTTAAGTTTGTTAACATTAATGTTACAAACATCAGGTTATAATACTCGCTTGGCTTGTAATAATTCTTAGGTCACTGGGTCAGCTTATTCAGTGCTGCGATATACAAGCAATGCGTTGAGTTTTGTGTCTTATTTGTGAGCTAATTTATCAAACTATAGTAATAAATAGCTAAATAAGTGAATAAATACGTAATTAAATAGCCTGGTTTTTCAGCAGTTCATAACAGGCTAGACATCAAACCCACTGCTCATTATTTTCACTTGATGTTGCCCAATCAGACTTCAGAATCTCAACACAAGACAATGGTGTCTAAAAACTGTAGTGACAAGAAAGAGGCAGAGGAGAAAATGGCAAAATCGGCTCAGACAGTTCAGGCGGGGGCATCAAGGCCGCTGTGGCCTGAGGGCAGATAATTTTTTGAGGGGCAAAAGACCAAACTGAGGGGGCACAGCGGCCATGGCCTTCATGGCCTCCATGAAATTCCTGTTCTGCTCTGAAGTTATTGGAAATGTTTGGATCACACAAGTCAGAAACAGTCCCACACAGTCACCACTGGTATCTAATTCTACAAATAGTAGGCAGTAGTAGTGTTTTGTAGTGGTGGTAGTATTTTTCAGTAGTAATACTATTTTTTTTATTCAGTCATCACTCAGAATGCAGTAAGTATAAACAGTATATGTTGTACTGTATAATTACAAGAAATATAAAGAATTTATACAGTTGAAACATAGTCTATTTAATAATTGATTTCCTACATTCTTATCACTGTAACCTAAACTCCAGAAATAAAAATAAAGAAAAAAAAATCATACATACTTAAAACCCTCATAGCTTCCTGAACTGTTCTTTTGAAAACTAAAAACATTCTTAAATTTATATTAGCATTGTTCCATAATTTAACCCCGACAATAGAAATGCATCTCCTTTTAATTTAATTTTTTTTTTTTTTTTTTTAAGCTTTTTGTTCAGTAACTTACAAACATCCCCCAAATCATATTTGTTCTCCTGTACTGAAAAAAAAAACCAAAACAACTTTGTATGCAGTCAGGGAATGATTTTGTTTTTAGCTCTGAACATAATTTGTATTATTTTATAATATAACATATCATTAAATTTTATAACATGGGATTTTATAAACAGTGGATCAGTGTGATCATAGTAACAACTGTCATTAATAATATTAATATTGCTTGTTTTTATAGTACAACTATTGAATTTAGAGTCATTTTAAAGGTAGACCCCCTAATTCTACACATTAAGATAGATAAAGAAGTGTAAGTGAACAACAAATTATATTCAAGGTCTTATAATTTAGTATATTGCTAGAAATATGCAGGTTATTGACTTTGAAAATTTTCCTTTAATATATTCAATCTTTTGTTTCCATGTTAATTTATGATCAATCACCACCTTTATCTGCAGCTGTGCAGAAATACTGATTAAACATCATGAATAGAAATGCAAAAAAAAAAAAAAAAAAAAAAGCATTCAAATGTTGATTTAGAATTCAAATGTCAACTTTTGAATGAGGCTTTGAAGCTTCAAACTATTCGGTACGACCCTCCTGTGTACATAACAGTCTAATCATACCTGTAACACTGACCTCTGCCTCCCTCATCACTCAGTCTGAGGGCTCAGTTCGCTGTGGAGAGCGAGCCAATCAACCAGCTGCATGGCAGTGCGAGCCATGAAGAGGCAGAGCGAGAGATCAACTTCTTCTTCCCTAAACAGCAAACCTGGCAGTGATCAAACCTGATGCTATGGAGGAACACAGAGGTTCTTTCTGCTCATTTCAAACAACATCAGAACATCACGTACTTGTGTTTGTAAAGATGTGCACAGATAATTGTCACCCTGATGATATATTTTCTGTCCACTAACAGAGAAGATTTTGGAGGAGATCCGTGGCGGCGGCTTCACCGTAACGCAGCTGAAGGAGACGGTCCTGTCGAGGGAAGTGGCTGAGGAGTTTTACAAGGAGCACAGAGAGAAGCCTTTCTTCAGCCAGCTGGTGGAATTCATGTGTCGGTTAGTCTATCCCTGGACACAGCAAAAGGAGAGGGGCGAAGTGACCACAGCACAGACCTGCCCTAATTCCTCTTACCGCTGCAACTTCTAACGGCACTTTTAACAGTAATCCTAGCAGCTTAGAATCAAGGCTGCCTCGGGCGAGGAAGTCCATCTCAATTTCACTCTTTGTTCCACCGTACATCTAGATTTTAGAGTTATCTTCCGCTCCGATTAGTCTCTTCACGTGGTTGTTACACAACTGCTGAGACACAATGGGCAGAGAGATGGGTGCAGCTGGGCACTTGAGCCTGAGATACTACCTTTACTGTCACTATTCCTCAGTGTCTGGTTCAGCTTTAATTGTAGTTTTATATTTGAACCATTGAAGAATGTTTTACGTTTGTTTTCATAGCTGAGGTGACACTTTATCTCTTTCATTGTATTAAATGACAAACTAAAAGGTATAGTTCGGATTTTTTGAAGTAGGGCTGTAAGAGGTGTTATCAATAATCAGTGTATTACCTACAGTAGACGGCGGTCGGCACTTCCCTGCTTTGGAGAAGCAGAGAGGAGTACCAGCACTGAAGCTAAGCAGTGTACTGCTTTGTACAGGTCAGCAGCAAAATGTATTTTAGCCACTTAAAAAAAGGCCCATCTAAAAGAAATCAATATCAGTCTAAGTGTACACTATATCTGGAACATTTTAACCACTTAACCTTGCTGTCAGACAGCCTTTTCCAAGATGTTATATAAGATAAATATTGCTTACTCCATAGCAACCAAACACCGAGTTCCTGGTTTACAGCTGCCTTGATTTGTTAGTTTGTTTGTGCTACTGTGTGACTTTGGTGAATCTGAACTAACCCCTTAAAACACCGAAAGTCAGTAACAATAACAGAAACAAATTCAGGCTCAGGCCGCACTGGCTGCGTGCACCTGTGCATGACGGCTTCCCTGCAGAACTGGTGACACACAGACAGCGTTTCTGCTGCGGTGCTGCTACTGTCAGCCCTGTCTTTCTACACTGAAGAGGAAAAGAGATGTAACCCAACAGCAATATGTTTTTTTTTCCCCTTGGTCTGAGAGACGGAGGGAGAAAGAAAGGAGAGAAAGAAAAAGAAAGCGGACCAGAAAAATATTGCCCTTTACTCAGTTTTTTCATGTCTGTTATATATTTTATAGATATAGACATTATAGTGACAGGAGTCATGTTACTGAAAAAAAATAGGCAGATCTCTAGATGAAACATGGCTGCAGATGCATGTGTGGCTGCTCTAACCTGTTAAAATAGGGGCCAAAATAAAAAACCAACAATTAAAGCTTTAATTTGGTGAATTTCAGGTATAAAGATCTGTAGATCTGTATAAAGATTGCCTAGGTTAAAAGTGGGCTAAATTTAGTTGAAATGTGCAAGATTTTTTTTAGATGTCGAGGTTAAATGTTAATTTAATTGCCATTAAAATTACATTTTCATTACAGAAAATTATGTTATATGAACATTCTGTCATTGTTTGTTTCAGCGGGCCCTGTATGATGCTCATCCTGACCAAAGAAAACGCCGTGGAGGAGTGGAGGGCCATGATGGGCCCCACAGACCCTGACCAAGCGAAGGCGACATGCCCAGACTCTCTGAGGGCCCGCTTTGCCTCCGACATCCTCCACAACTCTGTCCACGGCTCCTCCAGTGAGCAGCACGCAGAGGAGAAGATCCGTTTTATCTTCGGTGACATCTGCTCAGACGCAGAGCTCACCACTGATGGAGAGACAGACACAACCATTTTGGGTAAACATTTGATGTGTGTGACAGTCATTTCCATCTGCTTTCATATAAATAACACTTTTTTCTGGTGCTTTTAAAGTTTTTGTTGTTTCGTACACCTTGATCCTGCTGGAAATGACATTTCTTCAGCTATATTTTTTATGGTGGAAATGGCAAATACTGTCAGCTTGAGCTTGAAGTAAAAATTGATTTCTTTCAGCCAAAGAGCCAGATTCTTCTACAGATGAAAACGCAGGAATGTCTGGATCTCCAACTGAAGAAATTTCCAATAACCATCACCAACAACATGAAGGTATGCAATAAGTGAGGAGAAAAACTTTAACTGATGTTAGCTGTCCTTGTTCAGGGGCTTGAATCTTCAGAGTCTGCATTTCTAGACTGAATATGTCATAACAGGCTGACAAAAGCCTGTCACTGCCTGAAGGTTTATACAGTCATACAATCACTGTAAATAATGGACCTCAACATGAACTCCACTGCTGGACATGTCGTTAATCACAGGACACGACAGAATAATAGATGTTAAAGGTGGAGGAAGCAATTCTGCAGAAGTGGAAAGTAACTAAGTACAGATATTTAGTTACTGTACTAAAGAGAGTAGAGTTTTCAGGGGTCTGTTCTTTACTTGAGTTGCTCTCTACATTTTAACACAAATATCTGTAATTTCTGCTCCTCATGTTTTCAAAACAGGCTTGTTACTTTAATTTTAATGCATTTGAAAGGAATTATTGGCTATTTTAATTTTGCATCATTGCAAGCTGCTTCTCAACATCAAGACCGACTTCAGCCTAAATAGATGGAACAATAACACGAAGAAAAGACGATTCCTTGGTGTTTTCATCAATGCATATCACTCACAACAGACGTACACATAAAAGAGTCAACTAAATAGACATAACAAGACAACAAACAAAAACAATATAATATGTAACAAGATGAAAATAACAGGATTTAGTAACAGTCATGACAGGATATAATAAGATGAAAATGACAGGATGGAACGTGAAAGACATAAGATGAAAATGATGCAACAAGATGAAATGTAAAAGACAAAAGATTCCACAGAGACTCAACCCTGCATAAATGGTGAGGTTTAGTAAACTTTGCTTTGAAATGTCCATCAGACGGAAACTTTTTACATTTCAGAGCTTCTGTATTTTCACTTTTACTTGAGTACAGATTTTGAATCAGTGCTACACACAAGTATCTGTACTTTTACTTGAGTAAAGAATATGTGAAAGATAGTAGATTGTTAAGTCTCCTTCTCCCAGGCTGACAAATACTGACACTTTGGGTTGGTGGCATGGGAGAAACGTGTGCTGTTAATGCCGTGTTACCTGAAGGTTGTACTGTCAGTGAAAGAATAAGAAGAAAAAGAAATGGTTCAATATGAAATGGATTTAAAAAAAAAGAAAAAATCTCGCCACAGCAAAGCAATCAATGACTGCGACCAGAGGAGGGGGTCAAGGTGAAGCCTCCATTGCAGAGAAAGGGGACAGAATAAATCATAATAGGTGATGTTTCACCGTCATGTTTTATAACAGAGGATCCTGACAGTAGGTAATAGCCAACGTAAATTAATGATGATAAGCTTTATGTGTAAATGTAGAATTAAAATTTGCAGTCAAACAGGATAACGTCGACATAATTATGAAGTGTAATTTATTTTTCAAACTCAAAATGTCTTCAAACTAATGAAGTATAAAATCCATTAGTGAAAAACTTCAGATAACGGCAGACTAACTGCAAGACTCCTGCGACAGGTCTGGACCGCTCGATAACTGTGTTTGTGTTTTAGAGAAAATTCTAAATACGAGAAAATTGTTGAATGTGACAAGTTCTCCTAAATCACTCATACAAACCATTTAAGAACAAATCTGTTCGCACAGGGGGTTCTTGCACAAGGCCAATTTTCTTTTTCTGCATGTTGGCAGAAAACTGAACATTTTGTGGATGTAAATGTAAACGAGGAGATTCAACAATCCAGCCAACCCAAATCATCCGTTTGACTTCTTAGAAATGAGGCTCAACAACCTTTCTTCAGAATCATTTCCTCCACCTTAAATTATACAAATATACACCCCACTAAACCTGGTCAGCTATTTCCCATTTTTCTATTAATGTATGTAACATGATTACAACTAAAATTTATGTCAGCAGTTTGAGAGAAACCTCCCGGTGATTTTTAAACTGTTCCACGTTTAATGTGGATGGTTCTGAAAATACAACTACTTCTGGGCTGGATGCACCAACAAGGATTAATTTTTAACCCTGATTACGGTAACTCATTGTTTAACTTCAGTTTATGTTGCACCAAACTTTTAAACTTACTTAAAATTAAGGAAGATTCAATTTCAACCTCAGTTTAGTTTTTAATCTAATCCTACATTAAATTCTATTGCACCAAAACTTTAAACGTTAAAATTACACTTGAGGAGGTTTAACTTTTAAAATGGCAGCTGGGCAACTTTTTTTTAGCGAGGGAGCATAATGTTTTGTTAAATTTTTAGCTAGCTAGTAAACAGTGTTTTTTTTTTCTTGTTAACTTTTCAGCTAGCTAGCAAACAATATAACGATTTGTTCACTTTGTAGCTAATTTGCAAAATATATAATGTTTGGTGAACCTTCTAGCTCGCAAACAATGTAATTTTGGTTCTTTTATCATTATTTCTTTATTTTAATTTGTGTAAGCAAGCATCTCCACTTTGAACTATTGCCTTTCAGTTCTCATAATTAGCATTAAACTTGGATCTACTAAACAGAAATTAGTTTTTAATTGTGACAGAGCTCTGCTTAACTTTAAATATGGATGTACTCATATTAAATCTATCTGATTACAACTAATTTTAGAAATTAAATTAATCTTTGTTGGTGCAACCCAGTCTTGGTCTTTGTGAGACGAGATTTTATTTATGGAGGGACGGCCAGACTTCTCGCATCATTCAGAGGCTCCATCTTCTGAATTGGGACACAACAATCACTGCACTACTGCCGCAAGTAGATATATCTTTTAATACTGACATTCAGATAGCTTCCAGGAGCAAAAAGAGGTATCTCTTCTGAGTCAAAGAGACAAATGATGCCACTGATCTTCATAATGTCAATAACAGCAGCTGGAACGTGGATGTAAACAGTTCACAGTCTCTTTGTCTGGAGACTGAAGTAAATCTCGACCGGCTGTAATGTGGCAATTTAAATTCAAATGTACAATACCTTCTTGTGATCCTATTTTATTGAAGTATTAACAGGTTTAGGTGACAAAATGTCTGATGAATTTCAACAATGCATCATTACTATCTAATGCTCTTTCAGTGGTTGCAGGCTCTCGTATCGGGAGATCATTAATCTGTGGTTGTCAGAAGACTTGAACTAATTTTCCTCTCTTACTTCACAGGTGACCCGAATAATTCAAATCCACAGACTGAAGGAAGTGATGATCCAGAGAACCCAAACTGAACTAATTTTAGGCTTATTTTGTAACATTATGGTAAAATGAATCATGAAATAAACAAGAAGACACATCTGATGTTTGCAATTAAGTGAGCACATATTGTAACCGGGGTGTTAACAGCAGTTAACAGTTTATAGGTTCTCAACAGCAGCTGTAAGCTACACAGCTAAGACCCTGTGCCCAGTTCCATAAAACTACTTAGGCTGAGGTTTCCCTTAAATTCTCATCTAAGGATGCATTAGGGAAAAAATGGGTTGCACAAAATCACCTTCAGGATTTCCTTAGGATGTTGTAAGGAAATAACCTTTAATCTCCAAGTGTTTGCTGTTAAAAACTACTTTAACCTTGTGCGTTACTAGAAGGGCCTTAATACCCGTTTTCCTCAGAATTTTTTAAGGGACCCACACCAGTCCCTTAAAAGTGAAATATTCCTTGAAACATGAGACAATGGCTGAATTCATGGTGATTGAAGGTGAGGAGGCGACACCAAGACACGTTTCTTTGGACAGGGGGAAACTCACTGGACACTGTGAATATGTTTGAACTTTGTAGCTAGGATGCTAAATGTTAACACAACTCTCTCTCTCATATATAAATGCAGTGGTTCCCAAACTGGGGGGTGCAGAGCCACTGCAGGGGGCACACACTGTGAAAAAAGCGTAATTAATATGATCTGTTTAGGGGAAATCAACAAGTTTGTTGATGCCATCATGCTGACCTGTATTTCACTAAAATTCAACTTCTGAATTCTTTTATATTGGATGCTTCTCCAAATATTGTTATTGATTGATAAAAATGTTTAGTGTGTAGTGTAAAGTGTTTTTTTCGCTTCTGAAAGGGGGCATGTCAAAAAAAAAAAAAAAAGTTTAGGAACCATTGTATTAATGTTGTCTTTTAAATGACTCCTGTCTGTTTGTCTCCTTCTTGCTCTCACAGTAATATTTGCATATTTCTTAATGATTTCATCAACAGTTTTGTTTTCAAAGCAGTTTTCTCACATCGATTTTGTCAGTTACTTCTTGTCACATCCTCTGCTTGTGTGTATTTGTTCTGGCTGGGTTAAATTTAGTTTGGATTATGTGCTTTCGTTATACTTCAGGGGAACAACGTTCTCATCTTTTGTCCCGTTTGGCTTTTTTTTTTTTTTCTGTTTGTAGTCCTTTTTGCAGAGCATTTTTGCATTGTGTCACAGTAGTTGTGCTAGATAACGACTGACAATAAATACTGTCCACGTTAAAGAATGAGGTGAGTGAAGCGTAACCATGGTAACTGAAGCACATGTGCTGTATCATGACAATAACTGCTGTGAAAGCCTTAGTCTGAACACTGAGGCAAGGAGACAACCTCATGCAACAGTCCTGAGTGAACGTTTAGCTTAGGGTGGTTTATGGAACTGGACACAGGATCATACGGTCGCTGGGGGCCGCATTACATTAATTTCCTATCTTAAGTCTGAAGTTAAGATGAGAAGAGTGTAGGATAGGATTTTTCCCAATTTGCTTGGTTGGTTTAGAAGCAACTCCCAACTAAAGTTAGGAAATCCTAATCCAACATTGTTTATTCAGCTTTACCTTTCAACAGACACTACTTCTGTCATATCGCTAAGCCAAACAACTTTTTTAACTGTTGCTTTTTTCTCACTGAAACATACTGAAAAGTACATTGAAACGTACAAAAAAAATGGCGCAGAAACAGTAACAGGCACCAAGACAGATGAGTCAGAGGTGTCGGTAACACCTGCAGAGAAATCCAAAGTTCTTTTTGGGAAATTTACAACGCTAACTTGGGAGAAAAAAGAAAGAGAGCAGGCTAAGATAGAAGACTCTGCTGTGACTGGCATCCAGTGAAGAGCTGATGCTGTCAAAAAGAGTAAGTACAAAAAGTCAGTACAATGACAAGTGGTATGAAGAAGGAGGCGGCTTTCATGTCCAAACAGCAGAATGAAATGAGTAAAAAGAGCAATAAAACCGCAGGCATAGCCTGTGGATTAAACAAGTTAGTGAAAAACAGTTATCATCAGTGTTAGGATGCTTGGGTTAGGATAAGAACATTAACTTAGGAACTGTTAATGTCTAATAGCTTCTTTTCCCTAACCTGAATTACCATGGTTACTAAAGAGTTGAGATAAGATCTGCAAGATAGTTTATGTAATAGAACCAACCAACGTGTCACTGTCAGTTCAGTCTAGGGCTGCAGTTAACAATTACTTTGATTATCGATTGATCGACTAGTTGTTTGGTCCATAAAATGTCTGAAAATTGTGAAAAATGTTGATCAGTGTTTCAAAAAGACGTCCCCAGATGTCTTGTTTTGTCCACAACCCTGGGATGTTCAGTTTATTTTCATAAAAGAGCAAAGAAACCAGAAAATATTCAGTATTTTAGAAGCTGAAATCAGCGAATGTGGACAATTATTCATTAAAAAAACTGACTCAAAATCATTAATCGATTATCAAATTAGTTGGAGATTAAATTTAATAGTTGATTAATAATCGATTAATTGTTGCAGCTCTAGTTGAGTCTATCCTGGATTCTTCACAGTTGTCTAGGTTTTCAAATTGGGAGGCAGACCTCCCCAGGGGGCCTGCAGACTGTCAGAGGAGCCTCAGAGAGTGGAAGTAAAAAATATTACATTAGTTCTCAAAAGGACATCAGTCTGAAGTGTGTGATTTGGTTAAAGGGACGGCCTGTAACAGTTATTTTGTTTCCCACCTTCCCAGACTCAGAAATTAATTAATGCCTTTGCACAGACTGTTTACATGTATTTGGTGTAGTTTGAAGTTATGTCAAACAGCAATATTAAGCTATATACTAACATAATCATGATCCTAAAGGCATAGAGGAACAGAATTAAGCAAGTAAAACAGGGAGTGAGGCAGGTGCCTTTCCAGGCTTTGTCTCGGGCCCGCAGTCTCAGACTTTGAAACCCCTCTGGTCTAGATAAATTTTAATTGCTATCCTGCTGTGACAGTATGACTAAGAGTGATTAGGTTTGGATGTTTTTTTTTTTTTCCTTGACAGGGTAGTTTAACATTTGAGGATAACCCTCTCCAGCTAAATTAGCTGTGTGACTGTGAGAATAAAAATTAGATGCTAAACACAAATTGTTTTTTTTTTTTCCTGGTAAAAATCACAGTAGGTGTTTCAGGAAACCTGAACATTTCATCCTGTAGCCATGGTAACCAGCCAGGTTACAATTTCAGAAGGATTCTAAAACAACCTTGAGTCAGACATTTATTTTCTCTTTTAGCAAAAAAAAAAAAAATATATATATATATATATAGGTTTATTAGAGGAGAATTTTACATTTATAAAAATAACTGAGGCATTTGTTAATAAGTTCACAATCAGTCATGATAAGCTGAAAACTAGGAACTGTTTTTTTTTTTTTCCACTAAGCAAAACAAAGTGACGTTAATGTGATTTGTCAACATGGGTAGTTTCCAAGTCATCTGCTGAAATAGTCTTTGATGGTCCTTTTGCTGGGGCTCTGTACGACCACGCCGAGCTGTTGACCACAGCTGCTTTCAGGCGGCGTGTCCTCCCAGTCGTTTGCAGCCTCCAGTAGGGCGGCTTCGTCCATTTCGTCCTCCGCAGTGAACGATCTCTGGAACATCTCCATGATGCTCCTCTGGTTAGGGTCCTGAACACACAAACACAAACTTTTTAGATTAATGATAACGTAGATGTTGACTGTAGTGATGAAGGCAGACTGCTCCAAAGAGATGATACTTTATATTTCAATGTATATTGATTAAAGGAAGTCCAACAATATGGATGATTAAAGTCATGTGAAAGTGTCTTGTAAATGAGTGAATGAGGAAGACTTACCTGTAGTGATATTTTATCCATCTACTTTGTTTTTGTGCGAGTTGCAGAGTTTTGGTGTTATCAGTCGTAGAGATATCTGCCATATAGTGGAATTGGACAAAACTACTTTCTTTCTACTAGAAATACTAGAAAGAAAGTAGTTCCTACATGAAACTACTCACAACGAGGTCTGTGAATTATCTTGAGTAACCAGGTCATGATTTATGGAAAGAAGCACTACTGTTGAGTTTTTCCAAATGTATTATTATGTTATTTTGAGCACCACAAGTCGAGTGTCGTCTAGTTCCATTATATTGGAGAGAAGGCAGACATCTCTATGCCCGATACCTCCAAAACTCTGCAGCTCACACCAAGACAATCTAGATGGATAACCAGCACTACAGGTAAGAGGAAAAATATGTATTTTTGAGTTCAGGGTGAGCTGAATCTTTTACAGGGTTTGTATGGGTTCTAGAAATCCTTGAAAAATATTGGAAAATACTTGGATTTTGAAATGAAGATGTGACACATTGTGAATTGTTGTGTTTTCCTTTCATTTGTCTTCTGTAATTGAAGACAAATTAATTGATTGTTTGCTGATTTGGAGTATTATGTATATAAACATGTAATTTATTACAGGTGTTGGAAAAGCTTGAAAATGCACCATGACAACTCATGAAAAGTGCTTGAATTTGACTTTGGAAAAGGTGCAGGAACACTGCTTTTTGCAAAGCTAATCATTCTAAAAAACATATTAAGGATTAGCAGAGTCTTCTTGAGATAAGTGGAACATGTGGGGGCCCAAGCAGTATTATAGTACATTAGGATAAATTAAACTGTAACGAAAAGTTTAAATACAGGAATGATTAATCACAGACTGAACTTTAGTCAAGATAACAGTTAACTTTATAGTCCTTTTTACAGACAAATTAAATTTCTATGTTACTTTTTCCACTTACTTCGACTCCTGAAATTTAACATGAGGAACCTGATTTTTTTCAGAGTTTCTATGAATACCTTGGATTTTTCTTTTGTACTCATTTTATATTATAGAAGTGTTTATTCATTTTCAGGTGAAGCAACAAGACGTGTCATCAGCAAATCAAAGAGGCAGAACATTTTTGTAGACCCTAGGTAGATCATTCATGTCTATCAATAACAAGAATGTACAGCTATTTACAGACACGTTTGGTTTAGTGAGGCAGATTTTATGTTACCTTAGAGTGGAAGCTGGCGTTCAGTGCGTTGTCAGAGAGATTTGACTCAGACAGACCCACTTGCTCCAAGACGTTCATCTTTGCCTGGATCATTGGCCTGGGTCATTACATAGATAAATTATTATTATAATAAAGCAGATACAATTCAATTCACTGCTCGTCACGATATGCAGATGACACAACCCACATTCACTCGACCCCCTGCTGGTTTAGTCGGGGCTCGGTGGCAGACAGTAATGGAAGACTGATGAATACAGAAGGAGAAAAAAAAAACATTATCTGTGTATCTGACTGACACGTACCACAGGTGATCATCGGCAGATCCCTTTGCAACCAGGTAGTGAATGTTCACATTGCTGGTTTGTCCAATACGGTGCACCCTGTCCTCTGCCTGAATGAGAACCTGCAGGGAAAAAAAAAAGCAAAGCAAAAAAGGAACATTTGAGTTTTCTTAAAACTTGTCCTGACTGACTGTGAGCGTCAGACACATTGCTCGCTCTCTGTCCACACTGAATCCATTTGAATTTGCAGGTCTGTGACAGAAGATGATCAAATGTTTAACTGACTTTATCAATAGTTTCATCATGTTGAGAATATTATGCAGCTGTCAGACCACGAGCGCTCCCTCTGTCTGTCTCTGTCTGACTGCTGCGACTCAGACTCTGCATCACACTCATCAAAACTACTGGAAAGGACGCCTCTCTGTCTGCCTGATCAAGGCTGGAGCTTTGATCTTCAGTTGCTTAAAAAACAAAAAAAAAACAAAAACAAAAAAAACCTGATTATTATCATCGTGTGAACTGCAAATATTTTATTTGATTTTTTTTCCTCACTGGAAGAAAAAAAAGTGCGCTCCAGTGTGCTCCAGCAGCACACCTGTGTTTAATCAAACCGCACGCAGGGTGGGAAATTATGATCAGCCGCTAGCAAAAAGCTGGAAAAACATGAAAGTGGCTGGTGGATTTCAGACATGAAGTTATCATGATGATGATGATGCAGGTGAATTTGAACATTTATCTGTTAGTTTCTCATCCTGCGACGCTGATCAGCTGTTTGCTCCGAAACTGGAGATGTAACCATTCAAGTAAAAGGTGGGTGACTACTTGCTCCCACGTTTGTACTTTTTAAACAGAAAACACAGGCTTTATACTGTGATATTTTGATGTTTCCTACTGGAAATGACACACGATACAGCCGGCAGCAAGCAGCTTGGTATCAGTGAGGGGTATTTACCTTGACAAGCAGCTCCCTGGTGATCTCCCTCAGCCACCTGACACCTTATTTAGGTTTTTTCCTTGTTAAATAAGAAGGTATCGTGTAGGTAACGCCTCATCTCTACTCCATGAATCCCCTGTCTTGCAACACTTCCAACGCAAGCAACAGAAATAACTAGAAACAGGGCGTGTGATTCTGCTCAAAACATCCTGCTAAATCACTCAAAGCCAGTTAGGACAGAGTGTTTAAAAATCACTATTCAGGTAATGTCACACCCATGATGCCTGGATGAAAAAAAGCTGCCAAAAAAGTGAAATTATGTTCCGATTTATGAACAACAGCAGTGCTGTCCTCCCTTGTTCCTGCAGGGATACAAAGTTTTCCACACTTTCATCAAACACCACACAGGCCAGAGGCTAAAGAGCAGAACACACCAACAGATACAAAAATACACCATATTGTTAATAATAACGTGCATCACAGTGATGTACATAAAGTCCTCTTCACTCTATTTTATTCTTTATTCTTTTTCAGTCTCTTCCAGCTCCTGAAAAAACAAACAAACACACACCTGGGTCTTTGGCAGCTAGATATTTTTTTTACGTTCTCGCTGTGTAATCTTCCATTTGGAGCTGGCAGGTAGTTTAAAATGGGCTTATCAAAGCTATGTTGGTTTTTTTTTTGCTGTAAAGAGCTGCCTACTAGGTTTCACTAAAGAGTGTCTGAGTGTCATATCGTTAACACACGGGCATATAGCCGAGCTAAAAGAGGCTGACAGTGTGGTTGCAACTAACACAAGTCAATGACAAAGAAAAGCAGGAAACCTTTACCAGTAAGAAGCTGGAACCAGCAAATGTTTGACGTTTTTGTTTGAACAATGACTGACACGATTAATCGATTATAAAAATGGTTGGCTAATTTTTTCATTTTCTTGTGATTGATGAATCATTGGAAGCCTCACTTCCACTGGGCCTCCGCCCCACCATGATCGCTTCCATGGCGGAGCGTCTTGCATTTTGTTGACTCGCTCAGATTGGTAATTTTTCCTTTACTTTTGTGCTTCAACCATGGGCAAGTGGGCTAACTAGTTACAATATTTATTTTTTTTGTCTTGTTTTAGCAGTCTGCACGGGGTCTTTTGCTTTGAAAACTGGCCAGATTCTCTAAGCTGTTTCTTTGCCTGGCTTCCTGCCCGCTCGATCTGCTCTGTGCAAATTGAGCAGAATCCCTCAAAAACAGAATCAGCGCGTATTGTCTGTGTTGCAGTGCAGAGAGCCGCTGGGATGCACTGCAGCGCTTCTGGTGGAATCACAAGCAATGTCTAGAATGGCCACGATCAGCTCCGATGACCATGTTGCAGGCAGCACGCAACGCAGCCGTACCCAGTGGAATCAAGCAGTGATTGCTGCAGCTCTAGCTGACAGACATGGGAAGGGGCCGGAACCAAAACTGAGTCACATATACTATAAAAACACTATACATGCTAAATAAAATATGCGATAAGTGCACAGTATTTTGTATTTGATAATTTTCCATGGCTTACCCCGGGGTTCCAGAAAAGCTCAGCGAAGATCACCAGGTCAGCGGCGTGCAGGGTGAGACCCATGTTAGCGGCAGTGATAGACAGAACAGCCACACAGGTCTTGGCAGGAGAACTGGAACCTCTCACACAGCTGCTGCCGCTCTGCTGATGGAGTGGTCCCGTCAATACGGATGTAACTGACATTCTGCAGAGGAAATTCAAGAAAATCTTAATTGCTGGGCCATTTTCTACACAACTAACCAACACATATCCCTTAAAAGGACGTTTGGATTATGTGTAGCGGGACTGTATGAGCTACTAATTGATAATCAGTGTATTAATTACAGTAGATGGTGCCAACACGCCAACAGTTTGGAGAAGCAGAGAGGAGTACCAGTAAGGAAGTTAAGCAATGCACTGCAGCGGACAGGGTCAGCGCCAAAATGTATTTTAGCAACTTAATGAGAAATCTGTAGCTGGTCTACCGATGCCTCGATCTGTTAGTTTGTTCACGTGATTGTGTCACTTTGGTGAATCCGAATAAACCATTTGAAACACAGGAGGTCACACGATAACACAAACAAACTAACAGACCAAGGCGGCAGTAGATCAGCAACTTCTATGTTCTCTGAGGTAAAATTACTGACTCTGCCTCCGGGGTTTGGTTGGTTTGGAGAGAGCGATGTTTGTCTTATATAATGGTGGTCTCCCTTTGGAAAAAGGCTGTCTGATGGCAAAGTAAATTAGTGAAAATATTCTAAATATAGCGCGTGTATAGCGTACAAACTAATGTTGATTTTTTTCACAGGTAGCTAAAATACCTCGTGCTGCTGACCCTGTCCACAGCAGTGCTTAACTTCCTACACCAGTGCTGGAAGCTGGAGCTTCCCAAAACTAGGGGCGTGTTGACCACCATCTACTGTAGGTCAATGAGTACCTCATAAACCCCCACTTCAAACTATCCCTTTAGAGCAGACTTGGTTAGGTTAGTACAAATCAGCAAACTAATTCAACAACCTTTCCTTATAAAGCTTGATATAATGTAAAGTCACACAGTAGTAGTACTGAGCTCAGATGTGCTCAGCTCTGCCCACACTTGTTCCCTGCAGACACCGATGAGCGCTGACCTAAGAGTTGACTTCAACTCCCACGAAGGAGCCGGTCTGGTTGAAAAAGTCAAAATGCACTCTTTTATGTCAAAATTATATTACTTTGCATATTAAGGCTTGTGTGCAGCGTGGTATCCGTACATCTCGCTCACCTTTTTTCCCAGTTCGGAGGTGATGTGATCCAGGACCAGCTTATGATGAGCGAACACTAGAAACTTCTCCCTCCCGCCCTCCAGCATGTCAGTAATGTACTCCCTGGAAGTGACAGAGACAAAGTTATCTCAAATCCGGAGCAATCACAGCGGTCTGACAAAAGATTCTGATTCATTTTACAGTTTAATCTCAGCACTCATCAGATCTGAGCTGAATCGACTTGCTGATCCCCCCCATCATTAGAGGGTATGTACTTACATAATGGCTTGCAGCTTGGCCTCAGCTGTGTGGTTATAAAAGACGAGGAGGGCTTCCTTCTCCTCCTTTTTCTGAAAAAGAGATAAGGAACGGCGCGAGATAAGAACTGACACTAGACTCTGTTTGATGCTTCGATAAGACCGCCATTACTCTGAGGAGCCGTGTGATTATGAACGATCAAGCTCAGCCACTCACTCCCATCCGAGTGTATGAGAACTCTTAAAATAACGCTCGCTGGAGGATTCTGGGTCGGGTTTAAGAGCGCTCGTGTGTGTTTGAGGCCTGAGAGGACTCCTTCATGTGAAGAGGACAGAACCTTAACTAACCATGATGCCTTTTTAATCACACACTCCATTTTAAGTAGAACATACTGTTGTATTTTATTTTCAGGAAATAGGAGAACTTGTGTAATTTTGTGGGACCTAGAAACCCATTTAAGATACTGTATCAAATATCATATTTTATATACTTGATATGAAACATCAAGCATCAGTCTTTAAAAACATTTTTGATTTGATGGGACTGCATCTGATTTGTGTGTCCTCTCAAATCTGTCTTGTGGAAACACTTTACGAAATGTGGTATTTTCAGTCGACTTTGGCGTTTTAAGAGCAGATAATGACCAGTTAAAGCTGGGGCTGATGATAATTTGCGTCTTTGCACTGTGATTGCAAGTGAGCTGCTGCTGGGTGTTTCTTTTTACCTACAGGAGCTGCTACTTAACAGTGTTTTGTTTTATTATCTTCTGGATTGCTCCCTGTGTATACTGTTGTTTTTATTTAGGTCATGATGTTTTCCATTACTCATGTTGTTTTATTTATTCATTTTAATGGCTGCAGTATGGGTGGTTAGCCCAAGACAAATTTCCCACCTGGTGGGACAATAAAGTTTACCTTACCTAACCTAAAAATGACCTGGCTGAGAAGGATCATAAAGAGACTTTAATGGGATCTCACAGTTTAACAGCATCTGACAGTTTTCTGTGAGTGACCCATCCTAAGTCCCACCCCTTTTCACTCTATGCTCCACTAACAGTGGTTAAGCTTGGTACCCTCAGTCAACTTTCTCCTTTCCTGTTTCCTGTACTTACAACCGTCGTTCAATCTTTAGCTAGTGTTTTGCTAACATTAACTTAGGGTTATTTACTTTCTTGTTTTTTTGGTTTTTGGTTCCCTTTTCAAGACAGATGAACCTAGCATACAGCATAACTCATTTGTTTTCAAATGTGGGTCTAGAGGCATGGCACTCTGCCAGGGGGTCCAAAATAGGTTTTGAAATGCATTAATTTAAATGATCATGATATTTAAAAAATATAATTATGTATTTATTTATTTATATTTGTATTTTTAGAAAAGGCTTCATGGTTACATAAATATTTATTTCTTTTTAGGATATTTGGGGGCTTTTTGCATTTATTTGACAGGGACAGCTGAGGAGCAGACAGGAAAGTTGGTAGAGTCGGGGGATGACATGGACTGATAGCCTCACCCATGGTAGCCTCAGTACATGGCATCCACGCTCTACCAGTGAGTTACGAGGATGCCCCAGACTAACTCCATAATCTCCCGCAGGCAAGCACGCATCACCAACATATCACCAATTAATGGAAACCGCTCTTTCTACATTTCTGTGCTGTTCTTTGTCAATTATTCAAACAACGAGTGGGTCCTGAGCATTTTTCTATATGTAACGGGTCCTTTGCTGAAAAAAAAAAAAAGAGAACTTCTGATATAACTAACAGAGGATGGAAAAAGCCAAGCTCGCTCAGCTGTTATTGGAGCCCAGGGTGAAAGAGGGCGGGACTTAGGAAGGGTCAATTATTGCAACAGAATTTCATAGTGGCTTTTTTGAAAAACTGTGGTGAAATTGGCTGTATTTTTAGTTATTTTATTTCTTCGTATGTGTTCTTTATTCCAATTTGACCATGAAAAAAAAAAAGTAGACTTTTTTCTCAAAAAACTTAAATACATAAGGTAAGAACAGATTAATTAAAAGACAACAAGACTGTAAACGCCTGCACAGACTGGTTTCTTGTTGTTTGTGAATAAATTTAATAAAACTAGAATTACTGCATTGTGCTCCTGCCTCCACCAACAATCATGGTGTAGGTTATAGCCATGTCTGTCCAGACAGACATCATATATGTAGTGTAGATTTTTAAGGAATGTGATGAAAGGTATTAATGGTAAATTAAGTCTATTTTTGTCATTGTCAGAATGGAAGCTATCACTATATTGACAAGATTTCAATAAATAATTTCCAGTATGAAACAAGTTGTCACATATATATATATATATATATATATATATATATATACACACATATAGCACTTATATACTACTATACTATACCTCATCATTTTATCCTGTTGGACATGTGTGGAATTTTGTCATAATTAGCATATGAATTCATGAGTCATGGCCAAAAATGAGTTCAGTGTGGTCACAGTGACCTTAACCTTTGACGCTGAAACTCTAATCAGCTCATCCTCAAGTCCAACTCTTGAGAAAACGCATTCACAAGGATGGGACAGGCAGACAGAGCAGAGTCATAAAGAGCTCAAATTCTGTGACTTTTCCTGTTTTTCTGGGACTATGGAAAATGTTTCTAACTTACATTGTAGGTCACTTTGGTCAACTGCTTGGCAGCAGCTGACAGAGCAGCTTTAATGCGGGTGTTGATCCCATCGATGGTCACCGTGACAACCTTGCGCTGTTTAGAAGGAAGCTGAGAGAGGACATCGGACTTGAGGCGGCGCAACATCAGACACTCCTCCAGCAAAAGCTTCAATTCCCCGAGGTTAGATGAGCCTGAGTAGTCCCACCCCCAAGTCATCTAGAGAGGAGGGGGACAGAGACAGATCGAGAGCAGAGGAAATTAAGAAAAGAATAGGAGGATGATGGGAAGGAGGAAAGGAGAGACAAAAGACATGAATTTGACAGTAGCCAGACCCCTGGAGTGCCATGGTTCTTTTTAATTATACACCGGGATTAATTTTAATGTAAGTCAAGCCAGAGACTAACTAGAAGACTGAAACGCTCACTTTCAGTTATAGGAATAAAACATCTGTCACAACTGTGACTGCTCCAGCTGGGCTGAGTCTCTATCAGGATGCAAAAGCCACGTTATGCAAATTCCATGGTGATAAAGCCAAATTTTACAGAGCAGTGCAAAATCTCCACAATCTTTTAAAATGAGTCATCATGACCAAATTAAAGATGTAATTGGCCTTTGAATCATGTGGCGTGTTCCCTACTTGAACCCAATAAAATTAATCAAAGAGATTAAATGGAAACGGCAGAGAAACAAAAGGAGATTAAATAAATCACAGTAGAGCAACATACACTGGATTTAAAGGGAAATTTCGGATTATTTGAAGTGGGGTTGTATGAGGTTCTTATCAATAGTCAGTGTACTATTAAAAACACAGTAGATTACGGCAGAGAGGGGCACAAGCATGGAAGCTAAGCGATGAACTGCTGTATTTTATTTTAGGTATTTTAACCGCTTAAAGAAAAAGGTCCACCTAAAAAATAACATCAACATCAGTCTAGTGTACAGTATATTTAGAATATTTTCACAGCTTTACTTTGTCTCCAGACAGCCTTTTCCGATGAGAAACTGTCGTTACATAAGCAAAATACTGCCCTCTCCAAATCAACCAAACTCCATAAGCAAAATCAGTCTTTTTCCCTCGCAGAACACGGGAGTTGCTGGTCTACCACTGCCTCAATCTGTTTCTTTGATTGTGTTATTGTGTGACTTCCATATTTTACAAGTATAGTCCAGATTCAACAAAATCACACAATAACACAAAGAAGCTAACGGACCAAGGCAGTGGTAGACCAACAACTCACGTGATCTGCAAGGTAAAATTGTTGATTTTGCCTGTGGAGTTTGGTTGGTTTGGAGAGAGTGATATTTGACCAGCGAAGACGTGTGCGCACTGTGAACTGACAGGAACAGGGTGGGACAGGAGTGAAAATCCACTCCCGTGTCACCCTCTAGTCCACAAGAGTTCCTCGCTAAGCTTCAGTGCTGGTGCTCCTCTCTGCTTTTCCAAACTGGGGGCGTGCTGACTGCTAACTAGTGTAGCTGATACACGTCTATCCATAAGTACCTCATACAACCCCACTTCAAATAATCCGAACTATCCCTTTAAAGTGCACTTCACCTTTATGATCATGTAGTTGAGAGCAGAGATTTTCCCACCCTCGTGCACACACTGGACATCCCCTTCAAAGCACACAGACTGTACAACGCAACTGAGGTAGAAAAATAACTATTTGCTAATCTGACACCTGAAGTCCTCTGTGTTCTCTGATGTGTCCTGGAATTACAGCCAATTTCAGCTCAACGGTATTAAGCATCACACTTGGCCAGACAAGGCCTCTTAAGACTTAAGCTACCTGTTTGGCATCGCAGTAGCGCATCCCAAACTCATGGAAGCGAGGGAAGAGTGTGGGTCTGACAGCCAGGATCTGGGTGTAGAGCTCTGAGGGTCTGGACATGGCAGGGGTCCCAGACAGAAGGATCACTCTCTTCGCTGCCTGAGGATGGAAAAACATCTCTGATCAGAGTCCTGCTGTGGGAGTCTCGGTGACAGAGCGAGAAATAAAAAGCCAAACCATGTGCCAAAAGCTGTAATGTCTCAGCTTCGGCTGGTTCGTGAATCTGTTTCGGCCAATATTCACATACTACACATCTCCTAGAAATATCAGTTATGACAGGGTTCTTTAAGGGCTGAAGTTCTACCCAATTTGCTTCTGAAGAACAGGGTTCATTCAAGGGTTCTTCATAACACTAAGGCTTCCTCTAAGAATCCCTTTTTTATCCAAAGATTGTAAAGGATTGTTGAATGTGTGGGTGTAAAAAGATCCTTAAACTGAAATAATCAAATATTCACCGATGATTCAAATTATACTTTCAAATGTAAATGTCTGATGTTCCTCCAAGATCAAGTAATTCTACTTGTGTTCTTGTGCTTTTGCCTCATCTGTAGAATACAATATGGTTCTTCACAGAACCCTCAGACAAAAAGAGGATTCTAGGTGAAACCTTTAGAAAATTTGTTTAGATTTTTAAAAGGGTATGGAATACAAAAAGGGTTCTCAGTAGAGCCCACTTGATGGGTTCTAAATGGAACCCTTAGAATGTAGGCGTTCTAGATAGTGTGTTCTTTTTATTCACCCTTAAAAAGTAGAAAGGTTCCACATAGAACTTCTCAATTAAACCCTTGGAATGTGAAAGAGTTTTTGAAAGAACCCGTTAGTTTATCAAGGGTTCTTTGTAACTGGGTGGGTTTTTTGCTACACTCAAAAAGGTGGGAAAGTTCCACACAGAACTTCTAGATGAAACCCTTGGAATATGAAAATCTTCAGGGTAGAATTCCTTGGGTGGGTTCTATATTAAATCCTTAGAATATAAATGGATTCTCAGTAGAACCACCAGAGTGGGTTCTTTTTGCCACCCTTAAAATGTAGAAAGGTTCCACATAGAACTTCTAGATGAAACCCTTGAACTGTTAAAGAGTTATTGGCAGGACCTCCTGGGAGGGTTCTTGTTGGCACCCTTAAAAGGTGGAAAGGTTCCAGGTATAACCCTTTATGTTGGGTTCTATGTAGAACCCCCCAACAGGGCTCCAGGTGAAACAGGGTTCTCTTATGGGGACAAGTCAAGAGCCCAGTAGGTTCTAATTAGCACCTTTAGTGTACTTCTATAAAAAACAAAGATCAATAATCTCTCAGTAGCTGCGACAGGAGCACAAACTTTAAAATGAGATCTGCTACTGCAGGTATAAAATGGTGCCATAAAAAGGACTGAAATATTCATCTGAGGGGGAACCTCTCGACTCATACTGTTCTCCAACTTGCTGTTCCACCGCAGTCCTGGAGTTGCTCACTGGCTCTTTGGAATAATTAATGGAACCAGATGCTCTTGTTAATGAAATTTGTCTCACCTGTGCCTTTTCTGTTATAACAAGTCAAAATGTCAAGGCTGAAAAAAATAATGGAAGAAATCCCAGATCTGGTTTGCTGTTAAAATCTAATCAACTGCTTAGCTGGGCCAAGGTCTTTCTGAAAGCCAATTTTGTGTAAATCTTGGTCTTGTTCCAAAGGTTTTAATGAATTATCTGGATAATTTTTTTCTTGCCAAACCTGGAACACCCTCAGATCTGATTTGCGACCTAAAGGACTGTAAAGGAACCCTCTGCATGTTTTCTTTGATCTGCTTCTTTTGGATATTTTTGAAATTCCCCGCTGAGAGCCAGGTGACGCCACTAACAAGTGAAAAAATAACTTCTTTGATGTATGTTGCAAAAATTATTCGTCCAAATAAAACATTTAACGAACGAGAAGAAGAGGAAGCACCTTCAGCAGAGGCAGGGCTGCTTTACAGCGAGCCGTCTTCATGTTCTTCAGAAAGTGAGACTCATCCTGCACAGAATGACAGAATCATTATTTTTCACACACAGTAATTACTTTTAAGAGCAAAATAATACACATGTAAACACAATTAATGACTCAACTGACTGCCATGAGCATACACACTGGAAACTTCTTCTAGTCTTCTAGTTTCCCCCGACTACCCTACTGGGCCAAAGAATTGGGAGATTTTCTTTTCAGGGGATGTATTTTTAATGATCTACAAAACAATGTTCACAGTGGGATGGCTGGGTTGGAAACACAGATATACAGTAAGGGTTGAAAAGCTCACCAGACATCTCTTGATTAAAATGTGAACTCGCTCCCCCACAGGACTTAATTGTGGAAAAAAAGCTGTATGGTCGTCACAGCAAGAACATTTTTTCTTTTCATCCAATTTGAACTGTGGCATCAATTGCACACATGACATTTGTCAATTTAAAAGATAATTAACAAGTCAAGAAAGTAAGCCTGGAGGGGATCATGCGATCACTTGTGTGCATGATCAAAGGACATGGAGCTTGTCCAAAGGTAATCTCATACACTATCGGAACTGCATGTCCCATAGTCCCATAGGGACGAACTGCTCAGAATTTGGTAGTTACAAGTCACTGTGACCTCACAAAACATGTTTTAAATCAATAAATTACATGATAATTAACAAATGTTTGATGGAATCCTCGCAGTAACAAAAAGGGCTGGAGCACAATTGATCAATTTACAGCGTTTATCGATTACAGCTTTAATAGTTTTCACTATTAGTTGCGCTCCAGCCCTTTTTGTTCCTTTCAGTTTGATGTCCTCAAGCAGAGAAGCACCTGATGTCAGCAACATTTTTGCTGAAAGATGCACGGAGACCCCTTATTCTGCTGGAATACTAGCAGTTCTGAAGAGTACCTACTTAGATGTAACTAGTTTCATGTAATTATATTACTAAAGAAGTGTAATTGTAATCACTTACAGTTACTGAGAAAAAATGTGCAATTACATTACAATTACTGATCAAAATGTTGGTGACTGCAATGGAGTTGCATTCAAATACTCTTTTTGGGTTGACTGGCAGAGATCTGATGTAGACTACTGTACATTGTCAGATTCTTTGTAAAAAATCTACTAGAGTTGTTTTTTTAAATTATGTGTTGATTAAAATACTTGATTATAACAACATTACAACCTCCAGTTATTTTTTTCCTCCTGACTTAATGTATGAAATCTGTTACGTCTTGTTTAAATTCTCAGTTCTAGCCATGATGATGTTATCACGCAGCCCCACTTTAATGCTGCCATCAGTCTGACGCTGCCCCACACTGAGCCCCCGTCAAAAAGACACTTTTCTACTGCAGATTACCATCTAACTGACATTCATATATTTACATAAATATAAAATGACGACGGTAAACAGACAGCTTTGCTATTTACTGAACTTTACTGACTGCTTCAAAATAGAGTTGTTTCAAACACTGTGTCAGCCTCAGCAGCCTCGTCGTGCAGCTCCTTAAACACAATGTTCTCTTTCTTTTTTAAATTGCTTAAACCAGCCTATGGAAACTTTGAAATTGACTTTCTCCCAGGCTCTCTGCCAATTCTCCTGCCTTCTCCCTCACCAAAGGTCTGCTCAAGGAGGCGTTACGTGACCGGTCAGTCCGCTTGACGCGGGCGGCTTCAACAGGTGCCGTCCCATGTGCATTTGTTTTCTGTCTCCATCACTAGCAGCAGACTGCTTCTGCCTGTTTGGTAGCCTGAGGAACATCAAGTTTCGTTGCTGAGTCTCGTTGGCTCGTTTTTGGCAGTTCGTCACAATCTTTGTTTTTCATCAGGATATCAGTGTGCATGTAGCAAACTGAGGCAACAGCAGCAGACGGGTTACCATGAGACATGGGTGAATGAAGCAAAGATCAGCTGTTATTTCTCATCGTTTTCTTATACTATTCAAAGCAGAGTACATCGAGTTATAACTTTGATTGTTAGAATAGTAACAGTAAAATAATCTAAAAGGACAAGTATGTTTTTAAGTAAGTTCAATATGTTTTGTCTAGAATAGACTTTCCTCATTTTTATAGCAACTCTGAGGAACCAGTGGAGGCCAGACGAGCTGTGGAGTCACAGTTTTCATACAGTGTCCAGTCATGTTTAGTAATAGATTATACATCAAAGAAAATTCTGTGGATTTTACCTGTGCGTTACACCGTGGAATAAAAGTTTTTGTGTTTTTCCAACTGAACAACAGAGTGGATTATTATAAAAATACATCAGCTGGACATGCGAATGCCATGACTACAGCTAGGTCGCAATTTTTGCAGTAACAATGTTTAAAAGATAGAATTCGGCAACATTTGTTTTTTCATAACCCGCCATGTGATAAAAGACCCAAAATGAACACTGTAAGAGGACTAATTGAGTGTTACAGTAGAGGAGGATTTGTATATGAATTATTCTGTTCCAAGCTTTTTGTTATGAAATAAAAGCAGTTGATAACTGTAACTTTGATCACTATCAGCCGTTTCCACAGTTCAACCACACAAACAAACCATGATGAGAACACTTGAAGGGGTTTCCTGGCTGCTGCTTGTCTATCCTGCTCAGCAGGTCGTAGCTGATGATGTTGACCAAACCAGAGCGCAGGTTGTCTTTGGCCTTCACCACCACATTGATGCTGTCAGGACTCAGGGAGGGGAGCCAGCGTCTGAAGGCCTGCAGGCACAGAGACTTCCTCAGGTCAGAGATGCAGAGTGAAACTGAACTCCTCAGAATAACAGTGTTGTTTTCAGGCTGTATTCTTCCACTGCCACTGGGAACAAATCAAGGCTCTGAAACTTGTAATGAACATCACAGAAACATTCAATGATAATTTTGTGACTGTTTAATGTTGCTAATTAGAGATGGGACAGATCTGATCTACTATAGGCATCAGGGCCCCGATACTGTCGCAAGACATTCATCAGGTATTGTATTCATGTCATCGATACGCTGTCTGAGTCGATTCTACAACGCCATGTGTCTGCCATGTTGTAAACACAAGGCTAAGTAATTCAGACTGAAAGGTGAGAAGCGCTTTTCACTTCTACTCTGCAATTACATGTAGTATAAGGGAATGATGTTCCAAATTTCTGAGTTAAGATACAGTTGGAGTAAAGAAATCTACTAGCCACCTTGCTTATGGTGTAACAAAAAATAAATAAATAAATAAACAGCATAAAAATTACAATTACCACCATAAACCACCATGTTCTGGACCAACACATTACCAACGCGTAACAAGTTACAAACACTAACAAACAGTAATATTTGCATTTTGAAACAAAATAGCAAACTCTCAGCAATGCATCATGGGAGATGCAAATGCAAATGAGGGTCATATCTGAGCTTATCAACCGCACATGTGAATGTCACAAACCAGAATCCTGCAGCGCCCCACGATGGTTGAAGGATGCCATTATACAAGTTACATTACACATAACTACACAAGCTTTCCAGACCAAAGTTCTGTTTCAGCCTCATGTAATCTTATTAGTAGTACTACTACTACTACTACTACTACTATACTACACTACACTAAACAACACACACATTAATAACCATCAAGAAAAAAGATTGCTGGTACTGTATTGAATCATATCAACAGATATTTATATTCAGATAGCAGACTCGGATCAGAACTGAAAAATCAGTATATCTCTATTACTAATCATTCTAACGACTATTCAGTGTTTCTAATTAGAAACAGCCAATAATGTGGTTTAGAAAACTGTCCACTGTGGCCCAAATGTTTCTGACAATTCACTTACTTGCTCTCTATTCGCCTGTCAACCTGGCTTAAACTCACTGAGTTATGGCTTCCATGTTTTGAAGAAGATCTGGCCAAACACACGAGGCTAACAGTGCAGATAAGAGCCGAGCCAGACAGAGTAAGTGTCCTTTAATGGGGACGACATCCTGTGACTAAACTCTCCTCTGCGATTCCAACTCCTGATTTGGGTGGGGGGGTGGGGGGGGGGGGGGGGGGCTGCGTTTGATCCAAGATATCTATTTAGAGAACAGACTGTCTTGTCTTGTCAATAGACAGAAGGCAGAGTAAAGCTCTTCTGAAAATGTGCTGTTAGTGCAGCCTGGTAATGCTGCTGCTGCTGCTGCTGCGAGTTAAGCAGAGAATAGATCCTACAGAACATGAGACACACAATCAGAGAGAAGGGACAGTCGCGCTGAACCCTGAAATTGGAAGGTATTGAAATTGAAAGGGAGACAGGGACAAAGAGGCACTAACATTTTAATGCGTGCCAAGTGTCCCATAGCAGCCTAGTTGTCTCAGATGTGTGTGTGATAGTAACAACCTATTGCAGAGGCTGTTACAAGCAAACCATGCAGGATTTTCCCCAAAAACAGCCCAGATACTCATAAAACTAATCACTCTCAATCATCACCTTGGACCCACCAGAAGTGTGTGGCGGGCAGCACCTGCATTTGCAGAAACCCCGCCCTTTTCTGACTATTTCGCTGCGCTCGGGACGCTTTACCAACTCAAAATATCTTTGTATTTGACATCTTGAGAATGAGAGTCAACAATCAACTATCTTTCTCGCGCATTTACAAACAACAAAGCAACTGCAAATCCTATGTATTCTGAAGTTGTTTATTTGCTTTTGCTGACTTTTTTTTTTCCTTTTTCATAGACCTGTACCATTTTGCTTTTTTATCCCAAACTCTGCCAGTTTTCGCTATATATTTCATCACATCCTTCTTTTGGAAAATGCCCTCAATTTGTCATTGGACATGATCCTCTGCCCAGATAGCGATAAAACCAGGTGGGCGAGAAATGAGCTGCACTGACATCTCTTCTTAAATTCCGTGCACCCATCTGCCTGCCAAAAGCCAGGTACGCCCCACCTATGACCCCTGACTCCACCTCAGGCCTCCGCCACAGTTAGCCCTGGTTAGTCCCTGCTTTGCCCGCGGTTAACTGTGGGCCATCTGCACCTAGAAACCGGCTCCTACATACCCCCTTGAGGCTAGATCTAACACCAGAGGTGACAATGGAATTAAAGCTGGCACACACAAGCTCGCCCACATTTGGCACAATAGTAGAAAAGCAGCTAATGCCTCAGGTTCAAAACTGGGACTTTTGCTGTGTTTCACAGTCGCCTTTCTACTGCAGCGTAGTGTACCACACACACACACACACACAGTGTTGCTGCATTATCTTTCTATGTTGAGTTAACAGAAGACTTGTGAAGAGAAGAAAACAGTTGGAAAGCCTGTGTAGTTTATGTTGAGTATTTGCATAATTCCACCATGATGCAATGCTGAGAGTTTAAGGTTGCTATTTTATGTTCCAAAATGCAAATGTTACTGTTTGTCATGCATTTGTTCAGAACATGGTGTCTTATGGTGGTGGTTTATGTTGGTAATTGTCATTTTTGTACTGGTTTAGTGTTACACCATGAGTGAGGTGGCTCACTCAAATTACCAGCTGATAATCTGAAACACAGTCCTTTTTCTACATACAAATGCAGAGCATAAGTGAGCAGCGTTGTTCAGCTCTGATTTGTGCTGCTATAGCATAGTGTTTACAAGTAGAAAACACATGGCAACATTTGGGGTTCTACACGTCAGTATCAGGCCCCAAGACCGACACTGGATCGGATCGGTCCCGTCTCCATAAAAATGTCGCCCTTCATCCAGTTTTTTTTTTCCCATGTCTGTGACATTTATGGACATTTATATGCATATTTAAATTTAGACACAGACATTGAAGCTCTGGTGAAAGGTGTCATGTTGTTGGAATGATGTTGCTATGACTATCAAGAGAGTCTATTTTTGATGTAGTGTCGCAGCCAAGTGTGACACAGACAACCATGCCCCCACACCCAGTCAGCCCGAGTGAAACACTGTATTGCATTAATCAAACAAAAGGCAAAGACCCAACAGATCATCTAAAATAATATGCAAAGTGCAAAAAATATATAGATCAAGTTCAGGCGAAGCTGACCTTTATGAACAACAGAACTGGACAAAGTGGCCAAACAAATAAATTGTATTAACATCTCCATCATAAATCAATGCTGCACAATTCAAATTATCATCTGGACCCATGAGACAAAGAAGTGGAAGCATGACATTTAATACTGCCAACTCCCCTAGTGAAGATAAAGTACCTAACAGAGTGCAAGCAGTCCTTGGGGAACGGTATTAACTTTCCTCAAATACAGAGAGCTTTAAGCAGAAACCAGCGTTGTAGAGTGTAGGACAGAACTTCTGTCAAAGGAGACTAGAAGGATATTCTTAAGAGGGGGGCTGCTGACTTAATGCAGACTGATAATGACACCATTAAATGGAAACAAAGTGATAAACTCGTAACACCTACAAAGTAATGAGACACCTTTTCTTCTAGGGCGCAAAATTTTAATGAACAAAAGGGGGCTGCTAGGTGTTTTTACCTCGGCCCAGGTGAATCGCACAGAGGAGGGAGCCACCACCAGCAAAGGCCACTCATTCCTGTAGTAGGCTGCTATACAGATGGCCTGCACAGTCTTCCCCAGGCCCATATCATCAGCCAGAAGGAGGCGGCCTTGTTTGGACACTGCAAAACTACAGGGAAACGAAGAAATATTAAAATGAAAATCTGCAGCATGACGGTGACTGGAAGTCACACTGATCCAACCCTTTAAATCTACAACCCCAGTGCCAAAAAAGTTGGGATGCTGTGTGAAACCTAAATAAAAACACACTGCAATGATGTGCAAATTCTTTTCGAGCTCTATTCAGTTGGAAACAGTACAAAGACAACATATCTAATGTTCAAACTGATAAACTTAGTTATTTTTCTATAAATATACACTTATTTTGAACTTGGTGCCTGCAACTTGTTCGAAAAAAGTTGGGACAGGGGCAACAAAAGACTGGAAAATTTGTGGAATGCTCAAAAAAACTTCAGTTTGTGAAAAACTGTGTAGCCAAATAGTCCAGCAGTTTCAGAACAAAGTTTCACAACACAAAAT
This sequence comes from Lutjanus argentimaculatus, assembly GCA_034769285.1. NCBI lineage: Eukaryota > Metazoa > Chordata > Actinopteri > Lutjaniformes > Lutjanidae > Lutjanus > Lutjanus argentimaculatus. The sequence goes on along the minus strand of JAWZSL010000019.1, from coordinate 472,047 downwards.
TGCAATTAATTTAGGGACTGCACCATCTACAATCTATAATATCATTAAAAGAGAAATCTCTGCATGTAAGGACTACAGCCAAAAACCACCACTGAATGCTGGTGACCTTTGACCCCTAAGGCAGCACTGCATTAAAAAACAACATGAGTTTGTGAGGGACATTACTAAATGTCCTCAGGAACACTTCGGAAAACCACGCAAAAAGAAAACCATATAACAACAAGATCCAGAAACGATGCTGACTTCTCTGAGTTCGGAGCTCATCTGACATGGACTGCACTGTGGCCTGACGAGTCAACATTTCAGATTGTTTTCGGAAATCATGGACATCGTGTCCTCCAAGCTAAAGAAGAAAAGGACCATCCAGATTGTTACCAGCAACTTAAAAAGCCTGTGATAGTATGGAGGTGTGTTATGGCCCATGGCATCAAGGTAACTGTCACATCTGTGAAGGCTCCTATAATGCTGAAAAGCATATACAGGTTTTGGAGCAATATATGCTGCCATCCAGACAATGTCCTGTTCAACGTCCCTGCTTATTTCAGCAAGACAATGCTAAGAAACATTCTTCATGTGTCACATGACTGCATGCAGTCCAGACCAGTCTCCCGTTGAAAATGCTTGGTGCATGATGAAGTGCAACATACAACAACAGAGACCCCAGGCTGTTATCAAAAAAGAATGAGAAAGAATTTCACTTTCAAACTTCAACAATTAGTGTCCTCAGTTCCCAAACACTTAGTGAGTGTTGTTAAAAGAAGTTGATTTATCACAGCAGTAAACATGACCCTGACCAAAGTTTTTTTTGAACATATTGCAGGTATAAAATTCAGAATGAGTGTATTTATACAAAAAAAGTTATCAGTTTGAACATTATATATCTTGCCTTTGAACTGCACTTAGGTTGAAAAGGTTTTGCAAATCATTGCATTCTGTTTTACGTAACGTCCCAACTTGTTTGGAATTGCGGTTGTCAAATGAAAAGCTGCAGAATGACAGTGAGTGGAAGTCACACTGATCCAACCCTTTAAATCTATAAGAAGTTGAAATTACAGAGGAAATGGCACAGACATATTGGCTTATTATGATAAGTATCTCTTCATTTGCACAAGACTGAGCAAATTGTAGGTGAATAGCTGTCTCCTGGTATTGAGTTATTGGCTACACCATGCAGAGAGAGCACTAATGGTTTTTCAAAGGCACCTACTTGACTCCCTCCCTCTGGAAGGGCATGAGGCTGCAGGTGAGCGAGGAGTCGATGCTGGAGAGGTCTGCCTCAGGGACGTCTAAAGACCTGGCCTCGGTCCCGTCAAACCTGGCAGAGAAAGCCTGGACTATTGCCCTGGGCAGAGGCTCCACCTCCACTGCTGCTATCCCACTGAGGAGATCCACTGGGTATGGAACACAGCACGGTCAGACAAGATGGCAAATGTAACAGAGACAAACAGGAGCACAGAGATAACACGGCTAAATAAAGCAAATACTGTTACTCACTGAGTCTCTTGTAATCCTCGAGTGAAAAGCTCCACTTTCTGGTTTTCATGTCTGACACACACACAAAAAAAAATCCTTATCAGAGGCCATAAATGCAACATGATAAAAGACTGTTAAAAAGACAGAAATAAAGATATTAACTGCATAATTTGACTGTACTACCATAGTTCTTTGTTGGCATCTGCTTGAACGCTGCAATGACATCAACATGGTAACCGATGTCAACCTCAAACTTTGTCCGAGACACCAAGATGCACTGGCCATGCAGGACGGCTCCAGGTTTCTGCCAGCCATTACACAGCTTCAGCAGCGCCCCCAGTGCGGCGCCGTCACGAGCTCGGCTGGTGGCCGCCGCGACATCCACGGCGTCCATTCCCTCCAGAGGCCTCAAAGACACGGAGGCGATGCCAGCAGCTTCCTCCACTACAACACAGAGAGAAGAAGAGGAGATGTAGCAGCCCAAAGAAGTCACGCCTTTAATTTAGGTTCCTTCTAAGAACAGTGAGAACTTGTTACTGTCAAGAATATTTCCATAATGTCCATACTTAGCTGTTGATAATCCTCCAGGCTGAAGTTCCACATCTTTGTGGCAGGATCTAAGGCAGAACAGAATACTTTAGCATTTATTCCAAAAGAGAGAGAGAAATAACTACAGTTACATGGACTTCAACCTAACTGAAATCACTCAGAGAGATTCCAACTTAACCGTTTACATGGACGCTAAATAAAGTCATCCTATAAACTGTGCATTTACATGCCCCAAAGCATTTAATCAGAATATAACTTTCTGACACAAAGTGCTTCTGCCCGCTGTGAAGCGTTTAATCTGTATGACAGAAGAAGAAGAGGTTCTTCCTGTTAATACAATTTTCAAGATGGACTGTCTCAATATCAAAAATTAATACAAAATAGAACTTAATATTGAGAGCAAGTGAGCGGATGAAAAACAATCTCTTCTCTGCGTCCTCTTGTCACACATCTGTGTCTATTAGTGATGATGGATGCGTGGCGACTGTGTGATTTAAAAAGAAACTGTGATTCCTGGTAATTCTTCAGAAAAACACAGAACACAAAACAGTAAGTAAGCGCACAAAAGCTATTGAGGTTTGCTACATGTCAGACCTATCTGACAAATGATGGTGCAGATCAGACTTCACCTATTAAGGATTTTGTTTATTTTGGTATGAGATGTATACATGGAATAATTCCATCAGCTTGAGAAACTGAATGCTGACAGAATTGCTGCGTGTAATGATTATTTTCATTATTGATTAATCAGGCAATTATTTTCACAATTAATCGATTAGTTTATAAATTGTCAAAAAAAAAGTGAAAAATGCTCATCATAATATCCAAGAGTCCCAACTAATGTCTTCAAATTGCTTCTTTTGTCCAACCAACAGACCAAAACTATCATAAATGACAAAGAAAAGCAGCAAATCCTTACATTTAAGAAGCTGGAACTAGCAAAGGTTTGACAATTTTGCTCAAAAAATACTGAAACAAAACAACTAATCGATTAATTGACGCATCTCTAGTGGACAGTTTTTGTTACTACTTACGAGAGCAGAGCTTGTGTAATTAATCTTTACATTTGTGTTCACATATGCTCACAGTGTGTCCCACAGGTTAAAAATGTGTTGGTGGTGGTCCTCCCCAAGAGAAGGCCACGGGGCTGCAAAAAGCACTGAGCATCAAGACTTGGCTGCAAAACAGCATAGTAGCACTGGCAGACACTTACCATAGTTCTTTGAGGGGATGGACTTGAAAACTGCAATAAGCTCTGCATGGTAGCCAACTTCTACTCTGAAGCGGTCCTCTGTGTGAGGTACACATCTTCCTCTCACAGAGATGGCAGGCTTTTTTGCAGGTACAGCATTCAAACTTGATGAGTTTGAGGGAAGCTGTGCCACAGGATTTTGGGCAGGTTTATTAGTTTGCTTGTAGAATGAGCCAACAACTGCCCCACCAGAGCTGGAGGAGGTGAGGTTAGGTTTGGGATGAGCGGGATTCACACCAACGCCTCCTCCAGCAGAGAACACAGGGCTGCTCACATGTTGACTTTTTGTCTGAGGAAGTGGGTCGATGACTTGTATCTACAAGGAAAGACAGGACAAGAAATGAGAAAAACACTATAATACCATGATAAAAAAAAAACAGTCTACAATGCTATATTGTAAAAAATACATATATATGACAACTTGAAAAAAATCCTTTATTGAGTAAGAAATCTGATGTGTGCAGGAATTTTTAGTTAAGTGCTTCTGCTTTCATTCTTTAATAAAATAAATTAAAAGTAGCCTGCCATGACCTAAGCGTGCTCAAAAAAATGACATGCTGGCTTTGTCAACAGATGCTTGAATTATGTATGTACAAATGCAATAACAATGCAGTAGCAGTCCTTTTTTTTTCCTTAAAAACATACTCGAACAGATTAATCAATTAGGTGGGGATTAATTTAATAAGCAACAATTAATCATTGCAGCTCCAACCCACATATTGTTAACACCCCTTTGTTAAGTTATTATTTTCCTCCAAACAATAAATGACTAACAGCACAAATCTCACCTGTCTTTTAGACGCAGAGATGCACAGTGAACTCTGATTGATTTGGCTGCCAGGGCCAGATAGCTGTTGTTGCTTTGGGCCTTGATTTTGGTTAAAAAGGCTCTGTGGGTCTTTTTTGAAGGGGGGAACAAACACTTTTGGTGCAGGCGCTGAGCCGGGCGTCTCTCTGTGATGAGTGAGGGCAGCAGGATCTGTGTTAAAGCTGTGTTTAGGGGGCTGGACCCGCACTGAGGTACTGTTGAAGCCTGCTGAGCTGCTGCTGCTGACAGCCTGTCCAAGTCTTTGGGCTCTTCTCTCCAAAGCCTTCCGTCTGTTTTCCTCAATCTTTCGCTTTTGCTCCGCAGTCAGCTGATCAGACATGACGGTGAAACTTTGCAGTAACTTCACAAAGTCAGATGATTATCAGTTACACTCTGAACCAGCCAAAACATCTGTTTACCCACGAACGAGTGATCCACGCAGAAGCCATCTGGGTCTAAATTTAAAGTTTGTAAACTTCCGCTGCAGCCGAGCCTGCTAACGTTAGCGGCTAACGTTGCTAACACGAGTTAAACTTAAATACACCGACAGCGTCACAGCGGCGGCGCACATCTGTGAGGATTCATTGGCGGAAGAGCAGAAGATTAATAATGTGATCTAAAGGTGATCGTAAGGTTTTATACGAACAAAGCAGGGGAAAAAACACACACGGTAACGCTGGTTGAGAACTTGTCGCAGGTCCGGAATCTGCCGCGCAGGAAGTGACGTAGACAAACAAGCTGGCACGTGGAGGTGGTGGTTGCTTGGTGATGAAGAGGTGTGGTAATGTACTCCACTGGCAGGCTGCTTTTCTACTTGGTTGTACTGAATAAATGTAACCTCGGCAAATATCTTTGATATGTTAAGCGTGAAAAAAAAAAAAACTGTGAATATTTTCACGAAAAAAGAAGGCAGGCTAACTGTTGAGCTAACCTCGTGCTTAGTTAACTGTTACTGTAAAGCACTTTATTCAACAAGACAGACCACACTGTTGTCTATGGAAGCCCATTTCCACCATTGTGATGATAAAAAAAGAGCCTAATGATCAGCTCTCTCTAGATGATGCATTGTTATCTCAAATTATTACATGGCTTTGCTGGATACTCGATTCTAGGGTCTGTTATTTCTGTATATCAGACCGTTGTTATGAAGAACAGACTGTTGCTATGGACACAATTCTGATTATTACGGTGGCCCTGAAGTGCAAAACACAACCGCAAAAGAGAAAACACAACCGCAAAAGAGAAAAACACAACAACAAAAGAGAAAACACAACCGCAAAAGAGAAAACACAACGGCAAAAGAGAAAACACAACCGCAAAAGAGAAAACACAACGGGAAATCAGAAAACACAACGGCAAAAGAGAAAACACAACAACAAAAGAGAAACACAACGACAAATCAGAAAACACAACGGCAAAAGAGAAAACACAACCGCAAATAGGAAAACACAACCGAAAATCAGAAAACACAACAACAAAAGAGAAAACACAACGGCAAAAGAGAAAACACAACCGCAAAAGAGAAAACACAACGGCAAATCAGAAAACACAACCACAAAAGAGAAAACACAACGGCAAATAGGAAAACACAACGGCAAATAGGAAAACACAACCGAAAATTGGAAAACACAACCGAAAATTGGAAAACACAACGGCAAATAGGTTGTGTTTTCTCTTTTGCGGTTGTGTTTTCTGATTTGCGGTTGTGTTTTCCTATTTGCCATTGTGTTTTCTCTTTTGCCGTTGTGTTTTCTGATTTGCGGTTGTGTTTTCCGATTTGTCGTTGTGTTTTCCGATTTGCCGTTGTGTTTTCTCTTTTGCCGTTGTGTTTTCTCTTTTGCCATTGTGTTTTCCGATTTGCCGTTGTGTTTTCTCTTTTGCCGTTGTGTTTTCTCTTTTGCCGTTGTGTTTTCCGATTTGCCGTTGTGTTTTCTCTTTTGCGGTTGTGTTTTGCACTTCAGGGCCACCGTAGATTATGGACTCTGGAAGGAACAATGCAACCATTGTTAAATCATTAAAATCATTTTAAAATAATATTTTCTGTCAAATTATTGACACAGTATTGTTCCAACAAAGATGTTTTTTTTTTTTTTGGTACAAGCTGGATAATGTACAGTGAGCTGGTCATTATTGTTAAATAAACCCTTTCGGGATGATTCAAGACCCATGTGCAGTCTTGCATCATTCTATTGGGATTTATCTAAGGGATAATGTACAGTAAGCAGGTCGTTAGGATGATGCAGGACCCCGACACAAAGGGGAGGGGTCCTGTGTCATCCTGATACATGTCTTTGTTTGATAACCACATTTGAGGCATCATTGCAAAAAAAGCATGTCTGTATAAACATATCAATACTGGAATTTTTTACCCCATTAATATCAGAATTGCCCTCAGAATCCAGTATTGGTTGGGCTCTACTTAGTATCTCAAAATAATGCGAAAACTTTCTCAAAATGACTTACTAATGGCTTACTTATCTCAAAATAATGACTTAATCTCAAAATAATTATTATTTTGAGAAAGTTTCTCATTACAATGACTTGCAGGATCTTTTTGTTTGATCACACTGACAGAAATGGGCTTCCATAGTTAGCAGTGGTGGCAGTGACACAAATAGATAATCTACTCAGATAGCTACTGTACCAATCAAATTTAGAGGTAACCTAATTGTACTACTTTCCTTTTACTTTATACTTTTATCCCATTCTGCCACTAGATGCATGTCATATGGAGAATATTGTATATTTTGTATATTTGTAAGTTTGTTACCTAGCTATGTTTATCTGACAGCTACAGTTACCTGTTACTTTGCAGATAACATTTTTACATACTAGTTAACTAGTGAAACATAATGATCGACAAAACATCGACACATTGTCATTAATTGAATTAGCTATCTACCACTTAATACTAACAGTAAATAAAGTGAGTCAAAGTTAACTTTGTATCAATCGGCTACAACAGTAAAATAATACTTAGAAATTGATTTGTCAGTATTATCAGTCTAATAATATATTTACATTAGTGCTGCACAAATATTTGAAATATTCTTACAATATGGCCAGGTGCAATATCCAGATACTTTTTAAAAAAAGAAAAAAAAAAAAGAAAAATGTGTTACTCAGATCCTGCCTCCCTCACTCATCACAGAGAGACATCCAGCTCAGCTTCTGCACCAAAACAGTTTGTTCCGCCCTTCAAAAAAGACTCACAGAGCTCCAATAACCAAACTCAAGGCCCAAAGTGTCAGAAGATGTCTGGCACTGGCAACCAAATCAACCAGAGTTCTCTCTTTGAAACAGGTGAGATTTGCTCTGTTATATTCATTCATTTATGGCTTGTGGGTAGAGCTGCACAACCAGTTTAACTATTACCAAAACCACAAGTGCAATATCCAAATTGCAGAAGCCACATTTTTTATGAGGGTAAAATGTGTGACAAAATAGCATTGTTATGAAGTACTGCAGTGTTGTAGAGAAGCCCTGGAATACAAATCTTGATGTCCACATGTAAGAAAACATGTTTGTTTGGTGGTAACGCATTAGTATCATTGGTAACACCTGTTTTTACTCTAGTATTTCAGATTAATATGGCTGCCGTACAAAAAGTCTACACTTCTTCCATCACTGTCTGTGATTCTAGTTTGTGTGTAATGTTTCTCTGTACGCTACAGTAATAGCTATTGACTAATAGCTATTTAATCATGCACTGCTTTATACCTGAGATGCATTGTAAGAGCAATCATTGGCAATTACCTGCCAGAATAGAAAACCAAGGGAAGTCAGAGCTGTAAGTTTAATGTGTCAGTTCACTGTTGGAAGCCCATTAAATGTTAACCCCATTACCGCTCGCCTGACCGTAGTCTTACAGAAATTCTGACAAAAAAACCCCAAAAAGTATCATGTTTCTGTTGGCTGTGTCAGTCCAGCTACAAGTGTGTTCAATTGTTCCATGAAGACATACAGCTGCTCTGACTAGACAGAACATTTTCCTTGTGTCTGTCGTTATGTCCAGCTTCTTGGCACAGATGTTTTTCACAGCAGCCTTGTTGACCTGAAACAGTAGGGTAGATACAGGTGTTACCAATTATACTTATTAAGACTCAGTTCCATTCAGGTGAAACAGAGTCGAGGTGCTGCTGCTGTGCATGCTGGCTCACTGGGAAGGCTCTGTTACACTAAAAGGAACAGGACCTTGATTAGTATCATGAGGCCTCGTTCACCAATATCTTGATAGGTTTTTTTTCTTAAATTTGTTCTGGAGAAAGGTACTAATGATGCATCTCGTTGTCCTCATAAGTGACAGTTGTTCTCATCTCTGCCTCATGGACATTCATTAATTTCAATAACATTTTTTATTAATTGTGCAACCCTAGTTCTTAATTAGCATAGGTAAATGCCCCACCAATGCCCATAAGGGCATGGGACTGCTGGGCTGTGTGTGCACACACAGGAATCACACGCAGAGACGTCAAGAAGTCTCAAACACAAATCTAATGTTGGTGCAGTGTCAGTAGTTTCATCTCTGAGGCGGTTTCCTGTCAGAATCAGGAGGCACATTTTATTGGAGGCCGAAAAAAAATGAAAACGCTGACACATTTGAAAACCTAAAGGTGGTAAACCTAAAAGCAGGTGATTTTAAGTGTTCCTTCTTAACATGTCCATTGTTTAAAGAGTGTTATATAAGGCTTAGTTTATATTCAGTATGTAAACTTGATTTTTCAATAGACCAAACATCGTATAATTTAAAACCCCAAAAAGATCACTGCAAGTTTTCTATTTTTATCATTTATTTACAGATTAACTCCCACTGAGGCAACCAACCTCTGAGGTGTGTACGTTTGATCTTACATGTTGTCTTGGACAACAGCAGAAAGAAATGCAGAATAAAAAAATAATGATATGCACTGAAACCTGTTTGATTTTTTTAAGTGATATTGAGATTAACTGTAAGCTATAAATAATCAAGCTATAAAGTAAAAGTGTTCATTTAAAAAAGACCACAATGCTTTGTAAAACATTTAAAATAATTGTTAAAAATATTATATATAATTTTTTGTAGTTTAAATCCTGTGATAATTAAACAACTGTGGACAAACAGGCCAGCACTCACAGTGTTTTGAATATGCTTGTGAGTGTTGGTATGTTCTGTTCTTATCTAAGAACAAATCCCACAAGAGGAAACTTTGATGAATCCCAGAATCTCTGTGAAAACTGCACGCATGGGTTTTAAGAGGGAATTTCTTCTTAAGAACGGTTGGTGAATGAGGCCCAGTAGTAACGGCTGTGTTTACCGAACTGTTTCAGGAAATTGATCAGATTAAGAAAATAACTGTTCCTTGCTGCTTATTTTTAAGTTGAGAGTTTCAGTAGTTCTTCCACCAAGTGTTTTAATATCATTTTCTCTTTTTTCATATTCATAAAATTAGAGTGAGTGAAGTGCTTTTGGTGGCTGCCTAATTTGAGTCTAGCCTGCAATTTTTCCTGTCACTCTTTTGGACATGAACATTTTTTAAGGTTTAAACCACTTTCAACCTAATTGATATTTGTGTCGGGGAAAATGACACTATTTAGGTGAGCTGTTATGAATAGAGCCTTGTGTAGCTGATAATTGACTTTTTAATTGTTGATAATTAACAGGTACAACTTAATTTTCTCCTCTCTGTTTGCATGATTAAAAGACAGTAAACATCTCCTGGGGCTCAGCATTTCTTAGATACAAGCTTTGATTCCAGAAATTAGTTCTGAGGCTGAAACTCTGTTAATCTATGGTTGAAGTGAGTCGTTTCCCCTTGTCCCCACACTCAAGGTGCAGGCAGGTTGCAGGAACACTGCAGGAGCACAAGACGAGCATCAATATCTTACATTGATAATAACAAGCAAACAATGAGCCCTACATTGTTGGTGTTTGTAACTGTCAGTTGTCTGTCAATGTAAAGCTAAGCCCGTTACCCTGAAAACCAAACCTGACTGTCTGTCTCATTGCCTGCCAGAGTCCACTGACATGTTGCTCAATTTAACGGTTATAAACATCCGCTCCTTCTTGAAGATTATTAATGATTTCTTACAACTCAGAAACAGACACCTCCTCATTCGGTGAACATTTGGCATTAATTTAAACTTTGATTAGCATGAAACGGGCGAACAAAAACAGTTATCCCGACCCAGAATAGAAATTTCAAAGGAGCACACTGCATCTGTAGATACATCTGATGGCACATCATGGCCATTTAATGATTTAAAACCTTAAATATATTTAACAGCAGAAGTTTTACTTCTAATTGATGATTATTTTATTTTAACAGTACTTGAGGACAGATTTTACCACTGGTAGATGTTTTCACTGTACTTTTGTCTCATTTTTCCTTGGCTGGAGGACAACATGAGTAAAAACTGGCTCACCTTACTCTTCTCTCCCCTAATGGCGCCTTTAACTTAAGTCTCTTTATATCATTGACGGATGCCTCGCCTGAAACAAGTAATTAACCATGTTCCTGTGTGTTTGTCTCGGTCCACAGTTGTAGTAATGAGTTGGCTGCTTGCATCACCGTGCGCTGGTGACGTGCGGCGTCTGGGAGCTGTCCCAGGAATCATGGTGCTGAAGCTGCAGCACCGATTCAGCAGCCAATGATCACAGGAGAATCCGGGGCTACGGATGCTTTCACCCAGAGCAGGACAGTCCGACAATCGCGTTGGATTTTAACGGAGGGGGATTTAACACCCGTCGGCTTGTTCCTCGGACGTGGAAATTCGGTAATTGGGGGATGTAAGCTTCGCGCAGACTTGTCAAGCGACCTGCAGTCTGGCTGGAGAGAGATGTGTGAGAGAAAAATCCTGAAACTGTGAGTCGTATAGAAATCGGGGTAGCTCGCCAGGTAAGACAGATTTCGCTTCACCCCCCCTTCCTCCTCCTCCTCCTCCTCCTCCTACTAACATGGCACGCCATCGATTGACTTGATTTGCTTTGAGAGCCTGCACAAGACGTCGACAGTAATGTGAGCTCTGCTGGTTTAAAACGTGTCTTTTGTGGTGTTGTTGGAATATCTGAATGTTAAGATTGAGCGCTGACATTTTGTTTTGTAGTCGGTCCATTGTAGCGAGGGCAGATCTGATTTTTGGTTTGTGCACTCGTCGTGAATCTGGAGGGAGAAGCCTGTCGAGATAGTTTATGTTGTACAGAGCAGGCTGACTATTAAGGCCATGAAATGACAGTGGACACTGAGTGAACGGGCCATAGCCTTATTACTTGAATGCATATTCCCATCAATCTAACATTTGACTTTCCTCTTTTAGCTGTTCCATTTATTGAACTTAATGGCTTCAGACACTTGTTTGCATCGATGGGATTTATTTGCCTTTTGGATTTACATTCTCGTGGGAAGACAATAAAAGACTTTCAATTAGAAAATACGGATATAGAAAACTAAAAGGCTGCTTTAAAGCCCAACAAACGCCCCCCCTTCTATCCCATCTCACGACATATGAAGAAGTGTTTGCTCATGACGGGGACACATACAGTACATGCTGTCTTCTTCCAGCACCTTTGCACGGTGCTGCTGTGAGTTCCTGGCCGGAGACAGTGTTGATGCTGCGCAGCCAGGGCATGCTGAAGAGCCGCTGTTGCGTCCTGCTCGGTGACCTGAGGGTGCTCCTGCTCGGGCCACCGGCACCGCCGACACCGCTGCCTCCGCTGACCCCCATGAGCGGCCAAACTACGGAAAGCCATGAGACAGGCGTCACCGTCCCCGACAACAACAACACGTTAACGCGGGGCCACCAGCACGCAGGGGACCGGGTGGCCCCGTCTGCAGCAGGAGCCACCGGGCCACCGGGCGGAGAGCGGCCGGGCTGGGTTGATGCTGCAGAGCTGTCGGCGGCCCTGCGCGGCTGCAGCAGCTCCTCTGATGACTGCTCAAAGGGCAAACTGGAGGAGAGGTTCTCCCTCACCAGCTACACGGAGAGTGGCTTCAGGACGCCTGTGTGCAGGATCTGCTTCCAGGGACCAGAACACGTAAGTCAAGAAAAAAAATTGTTCTCATGAATGTTAAAAATAAGACGAGCGAAGTTTCCATCTAATGAATTAATTAATTACTCTCACACACCTTCTCTCTGAGGGCTCAAAAACGTGTGAAATCTGTTGGTGTTATACAGGGCTGCAACTAGCGATTATTTTCCTCATCTCGTTATTAATCTGTTGATTATTTTCTCAATTAATCGATTATAAATGTCAGAAGATGTTGATCACTGTTTTGTCCACAAGCCAAAGATGATCAGTTTGCTGTCATAGAGGAAGAAAGAAACCAGAAAACATTCACATTTGAGAAGACAGATTTAGAGTATTTGGACATTGTTTTTACTGATTTATTTGTTTTCAAATAGTTGCTGATTAATTTGATAGTTGATTAGTAATCGATTAATCGCTACAGCCCTAGTGTTATATTTTGTTGGAATGAAAAACTCCCAAGTATCTGCTCTCCAGGAGGTTAACTCTAGACCAGAGAAGGTGTCAAATCTGTTGGTGTTATATAGAGCTCCAACTTATGATTACTGTCCTTATTTCATTATTATTCTGTTGATTATTTTCTCAATTAATCAAACAGTTGTTTAGGCCATAAAATGTCCGAAAATGTTGGTCACTGTTTTCCAAAGCCGAAGGTGACGTCCTCAAATGTCTTGTTTGGTCCAGAAGCCAAAGATATTCTGTTTACTGTCATAGATCAATAAAGAAACAAGAAAATATTCTCATTTGAGAAGATGAAACCAGAGAATTTTGACATTTAAATTTTTTTTGATGACTTAAAATGATTAATTGATCATCAAAATAGTTGAAATATCCCAACTATCTGCTCTCCAAGGAGCATTGATTAGCTTTAGACCAGACTAAGTGATGGGATTGTTGCACAAAAATGACTGAAAATGATTAATTGATTGTCAGATTAGTTGCAAATTAATTTAATAGTCGATTAGTAATCGATTAATCATTGCAGCTTCACTGTACTAGCTGCTACTAGTTCTCGTCTCCAAGGACCACAGGTTAACTCCAGACCACACTCGGTGATGGGGATGTTGCACACTTAGTTATTTGGTCCATAAATGTCAGGAAATGTTGATAACTGTTTTCCAAAGCTGAAGGTGACATCTTCAAATGTCTTGTTTTGTCCAAAACCCAAAGATATTCACTTTACTGTCACACAGGAGTAAAGAAACCAGAAAATATTCACATTTTATTCTAAAACCAGATAATTTATACAGATTTTTATTATAAAATGACTCAAAATGAGTTCTAATTTTTATTCATGATAAAAAAAAAAATCATATTTTGACAGTGACAGTATTACAGTGGAGGACTTAGTTCCAAAAAGGGAAGCGACTTCAGTATTGTGGAGGTGCTTACAAACAGAAGCACCCAGTTGAATACGAGGAGAGCCAATAATCCAGTTAGGAGAACTCAACAGCTATTGTGAGTTCTAAACCAAAAATATTTTTCAGTATTTTGTCATATGGTAAAGAATATTGTTCTGTCAGAACACCCTAAAATATTGTGATATTATTTTAGGGCCTTATTGCCCACCCCTAGCCGCAGCTGTAGTGTTATATTTAGTTATAATGAAAACTCCCAACTATCTGTTCTCCAAGGAGCATGGGTTAACTCTAGACCAAACTAGGGAATGGGGATGTTGCATGTTTAGATCCAGAAATCATCTCTTCCTAGCAGGGCCTGTGTTACATACAGGCCTTCTGTTACATGAGGAATTCTGTGGTCAGAACCCAATCCCGGTTGCTTATTAGGGCATCCATGCAGCTGGAGAGCCCTCTGAGCAGGGATCCCACTGCATCCTGCACTCATCCTTTTGTGTGGCTTGAAAAGACAGCCATAGCTTGCAGTGGGAGGATAATGAAAGACCTTGTCCCTATGGTTGACAAGTGTGGAGGATACACAGAGATGCAGTAACAACTCATTATAGCCAAACACTGCGAATTCATATCGAAGCATTACATGCATGAAAAAAATCAAATAATACCTCTCACTCTGCTGCTCACAAGCACCACCTGGTAACAGCAAAAAAATAATAATAACAGAACAGACGGGAAGAGCCTTCAAGTTAATCACACTGCGTGCCTCCGTCTTTGGGGCCATATTGATGATAATGTCACACTACATCAATCAGGAGAGGAAAAATCTGAAAGAAGATGGCTAAGGTGTACTGCAATAAATAATTTTAAATTATAACACAGAAGCTGGCACTTGGCAATTTGCGGACACATTAGTTACACTGTTTGACAGAGCCTTTGAGACCACGTTGACGAATATGTCACACCTCGGCAATTAGTAATGGAGGTAGGGAGGCTATAAAAAAATCTGAAGCGAGATAACTGAGGTGTAGAACATACCTTTTTTATCTGGCAGTCTGTACTCATGGTTGCTTTTTCTAGTACCCAAGCAGCAGATTTACTGTATCATTTCATGGTCATTGCACTGTGTATGGCCTATAATCTCTCTATGTTTCATCAACTAATTACTCCAACAGCAATTCTGTGCATCATTCCACCTCTGAGCAGAGACTTTGTAATTATTACTGACATGGGGTCTAGTTATGAGATTGGCAGACAAGGCCTCATCCTTGTTTTTTTTTTCACAAACTCCACAGATAGTCAGCACACTTTGCAGTGCATACAAAATACCGCCTTCAAAGTTTGCAGTATTTCCCAGGGCCTGCTCCAACTCATCTCATCGACGCTTCCTTGAGACACTGCAGCTAGTCAATAGCGCTTGATTTCATGCCGTCTTATCATTATGCAAGTTCTTATCTATCACCGGCCTTCCTCTCCCTGTCATCTCCGCTGTTGGTTTGGGTGAAGTCCAGATATGGATCTGTTGAGGTGTAAATGGGAACAAGGAGAATGAGGCTCCATTTGAAAGGAGAGAGATGAGTGGACTGTCTGTGTGTCACTGTGTGATACAGGCAGTGGGGACATTAGTTATCCTCTATTCTCCCTTTGCCTCCAGGATGTCACATAGACCAAGGCAGCCAGTATCTGATCTGACAATCCACCTCCAAAACACTTCCATCCCCAAGGCTGAGATACTCAAGACAGAGTAAAGAGAGGAGCAAGAGACATTGCTTTCCTCAAGCATCCCACTAGAAAAGGGGCCTTGAGTGTCTGGCAGAGGCAACCATTGAACAATGATTGTAGTCTGATTTAATATGACACCAAACGATATAATAAGTCTGTGTAATTCTATGTCGGTGTTTTTGGTGCCACTCTCTTTGAGGTGCCCTTAGTGATTCGCAACCAAAGTCCTGTTGTTTTTTTGGAATATGGGTGCGTCTTTCTTTCCTAATCTGTTTTAATACAACATCTAATATAATACTCACATGTCCATTTAAAGTTATTGGTCACTGTAATCATTCCTCTTCTCCATACTGGCCATTAAGTTATCCTTTAAGAAGTCTGCATGCCAAATTAAGTGGATATTTTCCAAAGTCTTCTCAGTGCAATCCCCCTTCTTTGTGCTATTAACCCTACAGCTCAGCAAGGAAACACTTACGGTACAAGGAAACACAGATACAGAACTGACCCTTCCTAAGTCCGGCCCCTTTTTGCTCTATGTTCCAATAACAGCTGAGCAAGCTTAGTACCCGGCGTAAACTCGGTCAAGTTTCTCCTTTCCTGTTTCATGTCCTTAGATATGCTATGAGCTAGGCTCGTCTATGTTAAAAAGAAAACCAGATTTTGAAGAGGGTTAATAAATGTTGCTGGGCGACCTGTAAAATGGACATATAAGTTACATAGCCACATCTTATGTTAGCTAATATTAGCAAAACAGCAGCTAAGTAACTTGCTAATGATTGATGTAGATTAGCTACTATTCTTTTGGTAAGATTAGCCATCGGATTTAACTAACTAGCTAACAACTGATGTAGATTAGCTACCAAGTTAGGTAGAGTTTTGCTACAGAGCAAAACAGATCAAGTGGATGAAGCGAACAGATCAAGCTAACGATTGATCATACATCATTGATCAAAATATAACCTAGATGGGGTATTGCTGCTCAGCCTTGCGTCCGATTTTCCCAGTGGCCACTTGCGGTATTGCTGCGAAAAATTCCACTACAGCCCTAAAAGCATTTCCCCCGTAAGCCATCATAATAACAGAGACACCTCGAACTGCAAACAACATCATTTATGACTGTTTCTACTATGAATTTTTGATTCCTGGAGGTTTTATATTGTTAAAACTTTCCTAGACCTGAGAAAAGAGATTTTAAATCTGTGACATCATCATAATGTAAAGCCTATGGGCTTAGCAGGAACTCAACACCAAGGGGCAAGGGGGTAAACACGACTGTGCAGATTCAGGGGCAGCATATCTAGGAAGTAAACCTGGAAGCTAGAAGACTTTATAGGTTTATGCTCTAGGTGAGCAATTCTTATTGGACTGAGTGGGCACCATCCTTGCAGGCTGTATCCAGTTCATATTATGCATCTATGTGTAGGTTAGATTAGCCAAGTTAGCTAGGTTTTTTTTAAACATTAGCTCACTTAGTATGTGACAATATGTCACTTTCACAAGTCCCCCAGCAACATCTTTGAGCCATCTTTGAAATGTATTTTTCTTTTCAACATATACAAAGCACATAGCAGAGGCTATACAAGTACAAGAGACCGAGGTTCCACAGGGTGCCAAAATTGCTCAACAGTTATTGGAGCGCAGAGCAAAAAGCAGCAAGCCAAGGGTCTATTTCATATGAAAAGTCTGTAACTTTGGATAATATCCACTTAATAGCACAGAGCAAATACTGTGAATTTTGTCCACGGCCACATTTGATTCAGACAACAAAGGGATCTCCTCAGAGCCAGTATGGACAGGAGGAGTTATTACAGCAACCTATAACTCTTTCTTTTTATATATGGATGTGAGAGTTTTGCATTGAGATAGACTGCTTCTGTCGGAGTCAAAATACATTCCCAGACACATACACATTGTACAGTATAATGAACAGCTGAGCCAATGCCAGATGAAATGACAAATTCAAGAGTCTTTTACCTCTCTAACTCCGGTTATTCATGTATTTTTTTTATTATCTGGATAACTTCAGACATATCCTTTATTGGTTCTATTTAGCTAAAGGTCAGGCAGAAGCTTTACAGGGGGTTCTGGTGTGCTTGCATGGAGCGTTTGCTTTATTCAAACTTGGACTTTCACACTTGATCTTGACCCAGTCCCAGATTTTCTCTGCAAAAATCATCCCCTCAGAACATAAAGAGATTTTCAGGAAGTAGTCATGTACTGTACAAACTTATAAAAAAAAAAAGGTTATTTAAAAAGTAATGCAAAAAAAGTCATGGAAAAATGTCCATGTGTGTTGGATCCTCTTCTGACATGTCATGCACTATTACATTGAAGTGCCCTCTGGGGCTGATGCTTCTACTGTCCTGTCCTCACTTCAGCTGCATGTTGAGAATATGTGAGTCCCTGCTGCTTAGAAAAAATGTCGGCTTTCCCTCCTAAATCATAACACAGATAATGCACTCGCACAGTGTGTTTGTCTGAGGCACAATGAGAAGCCTGGAGGGGTCAAGTTAGCATCATTTTTTCTATATGGCCCCACAGTGCAAAGGCACTATGCTCTCCGTATTCCATCATAGCACGGCTCCTCTGCCATTTGGTGGAAATGGGATATAAACAAGTTACATAAGCACATGAAATTTTTTTGGCCCAGCTGAAGACTATAGACAGCAGCTGTTAATTCATAAACTTAAATGATAAACTCTGGTTGTTCTTTTACTCAATTACTTTTAAAGGGCCATTAACTGTCACTGTGGGCCTAATGGTTCCCGTAAAATAAGCAATGACTGGAACGTCCCCCAGCAAATGTTTTACTAGCAGTCATAGCAGATAAATAAATTTGAAATTATATGACCTTCAATTTAATTTTCTCAGTGATTGTACAGTCCATCTAACATGTTGGATATGGTTAAAATGCGTGCACGAAGCTGTTTTTCAGATGACTGCAGCATTGCAGGTTCTTATTAAAGAAAAGCTTGTGGCTTGAATGTCATTGCCTATTGTAAAAATCGCTTCTATTAAGTTTCTGCGGGAGCTAGTTTATTATACAACAATTTCCCTGCGCCTGAAGTTAATGGAGTTCACTTGCATTGATTTCAGACCCTTAAAAAATGTGAATGGCCATCTCTAATTTAGTTTCATGTCTTTGTATATGTTGGGAGTTTATCCATTTCTGAAAGGAGGAAATTAGGTGCACTGAGGTGATTTTAGGAAAATGCAGTACAGAGAAATGGAATAACAGCCAAGGCTTTCAGACTCATCATCTTTTTAATACATTGTTCTCTTGTGTGTTTTTTTTTCAATGATCATTGCTGTTTGATCAACAAAAGGACATTTAGTTATCACGTTCTGTATGCGTGGGCTGTAATGCCACATTTGTTATCAGTCTCTCTTGCTCTCTCTCCAGCCTCAGTTGTACTGGAGTGATCTAGGTTTCAGCTCTTGGCTGCAATCAGGCCAGTCACAGTGAGCGGTCTGAGTCCCACTGGACACGGCAGAAGTGTTCTGGTGCTCCTGCCAATACACTCCCACCCTGGCCATCTGTGGATGGGCCTTTTCTCCTCTAACTCCCTGCGCTTCTCTCCCTTCTCCTCGAACCAGGGTGCTGCTCCGTCTGTCAGAGATGTCAGCACAATGATGGCGCGGAGAAATGATTTAGAGACTCGCTGCATTTTGCATCTCTTCCTGCGATCTCTGTGCCATGCTATGGTAGACAGGGACAGGGAGTATTTAACATTGAATTAAAAATGCCTTGGCTTAGAAAATGAATGCCTCAGCTTAGAGAGGTGGAGAGCTTTCTTGCAGCAGAAGGGGTTGGCTAATTTATTTTTTCATTCACCTACAGGCTTTTTGTTCAGTCCCATTAGGATTAAAACACATCTATACAAGAAGGTCTTGCTTTGAATTTTATAGATCCAAGTTTCTTTAACTGCAGGTCAGGAACTAAAAAGGGTAGCAGGCTTACATCTTTTGGGTCATTTTCTATATCCAATATGACAAGACTAGTAATATATTTTAATGAGCTTGGGGCCCAGGGCAAGAGATTATAAATCTCTCATTTGTTCTTCGGGCTGAATACAGCTTAAGAATAACGGCTGGTTAAGAATATGGCTGAGCACATATTGCTGTTAAGTGAAAAGCTTTTGATGCCAAATTGGGTGAGTATCATATTTTCACTTTGGTTGTTGGGTTTCAGAGTCTTCTGTAGGCTTTGGTTTTTACTAAAATCTGTCAACCCCCACCAGATAAGCTCTAAAAAAAAACACATGTTGGTGAAGTTAAAATAAAGCTGCTCTTTCACCTGACAGCAGCTCCTTTTCAGTAATGCTGTGCTAAATATTAACGTGGTTCAAGAGTTCACAAGTCTACTGTTGCTGACCACGGAGCACCTCTTCACTGTTAATTGACATAATTGTTTTCCTCAAGTGCCTTTCAAAAGCAAACCTTTTACTCCAACAACCTTGAGGTTAAACGCACAATGCAAGCTGCTTTTCAGTGATAATCAATCAAACGTAGTGGTCACCAGGCCAATGTAGAGGACTTGTAATGGCCTCAATTATACTGGCATCCTGACTGACTGACAGGCATATCAGAAATGTAATTTCAGAATGACCAGTATGACCACTAACATCCACAGTAACTATACCAAATATGGATCTTAATTTTGACCATCAATACTAGATAAATACAAGACAGCCAGATACAAAGTTTTAGGTTTTACATTTTCCTTTATCTCACATCATATGCCAAAAACAATAATAATATTTGTATCTTAATAGCTGATGTTGACAGGTTGACAAACCCTCCTGTGTCAGTTGCCCCTGAACTTCTATCCACTAAGTCATGAAATGAATTTCCCTCCTTGTTCACTGGCAAAATTCAATAAAATTAGACAAAGCTGTCAGTACCTCCAGATCAAGCATGAGTTCTGTATTGCGTCTGCTTCAAATTATTCAATTAGCATGACAAGATTTGATTTGTGCAACATCTACAATCCCCCTCCTTCTGTCTCGACTTTCTCTCTACAGGGCTTTTCAAAGGTGTTTTTAACTGCACGGCATCAGATCTTCTGCAAATCGTCAACACTTCTCTACTCTCAAACCATTTCCCACAGGCCCTGAAAACGGCAGTAATAAAGCCACTCGTAAAAAAGAGCAATCTAGACATCTCACTAATGAACAGCTATAGGCTCATATCAAACCTCACATTTTTAAGTAAAATCCTTGAAAAGGCTGTCTTTTTTTTTTTTTTTTTTTCAACGACTGAACACCTTCCTGGCCCTCAACAATTATTTTGATGTTTTCCAGTCAGGATTTTGACTGCGCCACAGCACCAGAGGGTTCTTCTCTTGTTAAGTGGAAAAGTTTCACTCTTGTTGTTATTGCTGTGTATCTCAATGCTGCATTCAATACGGTCAGCTTTCTGATACCATCCTAAACTGGTTGAAATCCTGTTCGAAGGATGGGGACTTCTTTATGTTGATTGCTGATTACACAAAAACTGACTGTGGACTTCCCCAAGGCTCCATTCTTGTGACTTTTCAGTTCAACATCTGGATGCCCTCACTACCACAGATTATTACAAACAACATAATACTGTATTATAGTTGACCCTCTCCAAATCCTGTAAACTTTCTCATTTCCTGCTTGATGTGCTTAGCTATGCTATGTGCTAAGCTTGTTTATATCGGAAGGAAACCAAATGTTGAAGATGATGAAAAGTTGTTACTGAGGGACGTGTAAAGTAACATGTATAGCCTATAGTAATATCTTAGGTCAGCTAATGTTGGTGAGGCTAGCTAACTAGTTAGATATCTACATCCATCGTTAGCTAGCTAGTTTTGATAGCTAATGTTAGCAAAACGCTCAGTGTTTTTCAAAGTGGGGTTTGTGGACCAGCAGGTGTTCTTGAGTGGGCTGTAGTGGGTCGCCAGCGGAAGGAGGAATTGAATATTTGTTATGTTTTTTTGAAAGTCGGAACAGAAACAGGTTGGTTTTGATTGATTGTAATTTGATTCTAGTTTAAACACTGATTGACTAGGAGGACGTTATGACCTTCAAACCTAAAAATTAAAGATACACTAATGTGCATCTATTGGGGAGGTCCCTGACATGAAAAAGTTAGCTAGCTCGCTAATTTACATCAACTGTGAGCTAGTTTGTTAGCCTAGCATTTTGCTAACATTGGCTAACTGAAGATGTGACTATATATAAAGTTGCTTTTACGATTCCCCAATGAACATCTTTTCAGCATCTTCAACATGTGGTTTTCCTTTCAACATAGACAGCTTACTGTAGAACTTATCATAGCTAAGTACAGGAAACGGGAAAGGAGAAAGTTGACCCACCAAGTACCAAGTTTGCTCAACTGTCATTGGAGCAAAGAGCAAAAAGAACACAAACCAAGCCATGAATCTTAGTGTAATCATGGACTCAGACCTAAATTTCAATAGCTACATTAAAACAATGAGCCTACTACTCACCAAAAGAAAAGACGTAGAGGACTTTCAGCGGGTTTATAAGAATTCTGTCCATGTGTTTGTCTTCAGTAGGCTCAACTACTGTCTTTGCAGGTCTCTCCAAAAGGTCAATCAGACAGCTGCAGCTGATTCAGAACAACGCTGCTAGAGTCCTCACTAAGAGCAAGAGAATTAATAATATCAGTCCAGTCTCCACATCTTTACACTGGCTTCCTGTTTGTCAAATAACTGATTTTAAATTACTCCTGTTGATTTATAAATCACTGGATGTTATGGGCTGTCCAGACCTCTCAGATGGTCCGGGACAGGTCTGCTTACTGTCCCCAGAGTCAAAATTAAACACTGTGGAGCAGCTTTAAGTCTTCATGCTCCATATATCTGGAACAAACTCCCAGAAAAACTGAGATAAGCTCCAACCATCGGTTCTTTAAAATCAGGGCTTAAGAATTTACTGCCACTCCATTTTATTAAGTTAAACTTGGGACGACTTATTCATGTCTTACCCTGCACTGTCATTTTTATTCTCCTGTTTTTTATCTGTTTTAGCTTATTTTTATCTGCCATTTTACTTTACCTCTTTTAAATCCTATATAAATGTGTCTTCTTATATTACCTTGTGTTTCTTCTGCTTTCTACTTTGTTAATGCCTTCTATGTCTTATGTAGCACTTTGGATTGCCTTGTTGTTGAAAGGTGCTACAATAAATAATACAGGTAAACCTGACTTGCCTTTAATAAAGATCAGGTGAAGCAGCGAAGTAAGGCAGGGGGAGCAGACAGTGGAGGAAGGAAGAGTAAAGGAAAAAATTAAGCATTTCTGCTGTGCATTTATTTGGTCTGAAGTAACCATATTTGCATCTATAAAAGAATATTTATGTATGTATGACAGCTGCAGCAGCAGTGTATCCTCAGCACCGTATTTTGCAGCTTTGTTGGGGTTTGCTCTTTGACAGAAGCTTCATTGACTAATCCTCCACTTTTCAGCGGTGCTAGTAATCAAGCATTTTGCCTGTCAACTAGGTGTGAGGCAAAGCTTTCATTTCACACCTGAACTGGTGTTCTGCTGAAATATGACTGTGAAGAGTACACAGCACCGTGTGTGCTTGTGTTCATGCTTGCCTGACCGTGGATGCAAAGCATTTAGGAAATCAATAAGCCAGCAAAAAGAACTACAAACAAATAGAAATGTATGTATAGTCTAACCTGCAGGATATAGGATGCAAAAAGGTTATATGCAGGGGGTAAATAGGATGAGAAAGCAAAGGATTGTCAGCCGGTCAGTGATTGCTATAAGGAGATTTTTCCTCTGAATCACAAACTGTTCCTGAGGCGGCTCTTAAGCTTGAGTCCAGTATTATGACGCAGAACATTCCAGCAATTGTCTTGTTGTTGTAGTCTGCTGTTTTTCAGTCTGGTTCTACTGAAAAATACATCCACTCAGTATGCATCATCACAGGACTTTATTTTTCTTTATTTGCACAGGTATGCTGCAGGTAGCAAGGTTCATGTTTCTCCAGCAGCAGCAGCAGCAACAGCACAGATTGCTGGAACAAGATGTCCACTGAAATTAAAAATCTGGAGAAAAACAACAACATACATTTATGCATTTAAATTAACTCTTCTCCTGAGTTGCTGGTATTGACTGACTCTGCCTCTTTCCCGCAGGGGGAGCTCCTGAGCCCGTGTCGGTGCAGTGGGTCAGTACGCTGCACCCACCAGCCCTGCCTCATCAAATGGATCAGTGAGAGAGGCTCCTGGGCCTGTGAGCTCTGCTACTACAAATATCAGGTCATTGCCATCAGCACCAAGAACCCGCTACAGGTGAGCCGTGGGTGTAAAGGAAGGCGCTGAAAATATTATTAAAAAATATTAGGTTTGAGAAGGTATTGTAGCAGTTCTTTGAGTAAAGAGTGTGAACTAACAGTCTGATAAAAATCTTAAAACGCTGAGTGCTAAAATGTCTGTTTTGCCACGTCATTCAGAGAATTGCTTGGTTTTGTGGGGATAGGGGTAGATAGCCCCAGGCCCTTTTCCTCAGGGACTAATTTGGATGCATTTTGGATAAAGACAGCATTTTCAGGAATCACACTGTCTTTACTGCAGCTCTAGTTATGCTCTGATCATAAACCAAGGAATTCAACCAAAAATGAAAGTTTCTGAATTAAACAAGGCTTATTTCCCTCTGATCTCCAGAACAGAAAGATTGCAGAAGCAACTTTTTGCTCAGTTTTAGGGTTGTTTGGGAGGACAGATTCTTTGAAGTCTTCACTTGTGGCTTCTTCTTTTGGGATGAACAAAAATTATGTTTCCCCTGCCTGTGTCCTCCCTGCCCGTGTCCTCCCAACATTCCCTGAAGTTTGATGCTTTTGTTTTAGTGGAATAGTTTAGGATTCTGATTATCAGCCCTATTAACTTATAATACGAATGTTTTAATTCATGCTTTTTAATCAACGATTGTACTGATGAATGTTTTAATTCATGCTCTTTAATCAGCAGTTGTACCCGTTGATTGCATCTTTCCCTTCTTGGTACATCTCTTTATTATTTATTTGTTTTCAATCTTGTTCCACAAAGTGTGATCTGAGTATTCAGTGAAGTTGAAAGAGAAATGAGAATGAAATACAAAGAGCTAAGCTGCACTGTGGTCTGTGTCTTCCTGCAGTGGCAGGCCATCTCCCTGACAGTGATAGAGAAAGTGCAGATAGCAGCAGCCATCCTGGGCTCCCTGTTCTTGATGGCCAGTATCTCCTGGCTGGTGTGGTCGTCCTTCAGCCCATCAGCCCGCTGGCAGCGACAAGATCTGCTTTTCCAGATCTGCTACGGCATGTACGGCTTCATGGATGTCGTCTGCATCGGTGAGGGGCTAGATTTCACATTAGTTTGAAACGTTGTGTATTTTATTTGATTCTCATTATTCCTCTTGGAATGAGTGTGTGCATTTTAAGACTGAGAATGATATTGAGTGTGTCCAGTTTGGAAAAAAGGGGAAAAAAAGAGTCTGCAGACTAGCTAACGCTCCCATGAACATTTCTTTATATCCCACCATATGACATTTTGGGTGCAAACCCTTCTTCAGACAATCCAGACACACCTTTCAAATACCTATCCAAGAGGTCTCCTGACAGGTCAGGTTATTACAAAATGGTAAACCATAAAAGGATGGAAAAAATGTATACATAAAAATGGTGAACACAGTAAATAGTTAAATAAATATAATAGATCCTGTTAGTATAAATCATATTAGGGCTGCTTATTGGCAAGAATCTGAAGATACAATTAAACCACTGTTTAGAATATTTTTACTTTTTTTCTGGTGGCACACTTTTTAAAAAATTACAAACCATCGTAACCCAATTCACAATAATCAATAAATCTTGGGAAGAGTTAATTTGTGCATAAAGGAATGTTCTTGACCATTTTCACTGCCATTTGTGCATCACCTTTTAACATCTTGACATGTGTTATTGAAAACATACACATGTTAAATACTTTATAGATGAGCAATAAATGCATTTAGGCCGAGTTAACAGGTCATCTCATTGTTTTTGTTTCCTCACATCAGGTAAACAGTATAAGACATTTTAATCTACTTCATAAATTAGACAAAATAAGTGCATTTAGGTGGAATTATCACGTTCTTGTCTGTTCCTCTCATCAGTACGACAATATACACGTTTTTCTCAATCTCAGTCCCAGTGGGGCAGCTGGTTGTGCAGCAGTGGGATGCATACATTTAACATGCATAAAACACAAGTCACACAAAAACATGAAAACATAGATTCACAGTAAAATTGCTCAGTCAGTTAAAAGGATTAAAAAACAGTAAGTTACTGTAACCTTACATTTTCTTCCTGGAGTTAAGGAGGGAGATTGCAGAGGGTGAGAGGGAGTGTTTGTATCAATTGTTTTTAGCTAGTGGAAGTCTAAAAACGCTTTATATAAGGTGTTCTGCAGACATAAATCGTACGTTTGCAGAATGTCTTCCATGTCGTTTATTTATTTGGCAAAAAAAATCTCCTATGACTCACCTGTTGGTCACGACCCAGTCTCTGGGAATGACTGTTCTGAACCACCTAAATGTACCATAATGAAGTCATCAGAGGAAAAATCGTCATGCTATTATGGTAAATTGATTGGAAAAGAAAACTCACAGATTCAGCACATTAATAACAGAAGAAAAAACAGATCATTCTTAGTGAAAATACACATGACGTGTGGTGATGTGCACAATGTGTCGCATTATTCCACATACATTAGGCGATAGATAAATATAATGTTGAAGATCTTCAGCAGAGTCAATAATTACACTGTCTGGTTGTGCACAAATGACTGTGAATGCCGTGAACAGTTTAATCTATTAACAATACAAATACAAATCTATACCAGATAGCCACTTCTTCCTATCAGTATTAATGTTAGAGTCTTGTTAATTTATCACTTTTATTAATATTTTTGTTATATTCACTATGTTACTATGTTAAAATGATGAAACACTCAAAGCTTACTCTATTAATAAAACACAGAACATCACATTTTTGCAGCAGCTGAAGTGGTTTTCACAGCATATATTAAAATGCCTTCCTCTCTGTAATAAAAGCTGCAGCACCCAAGTCAGGCAAACTTTGAAGACCTTGCGTGCGCTGATATAACACAAGAGGAACTGAAGCATTTTTAACCATCTTCTGGATTTGTGTGGGTGTTCAAATTTAAAACTTGTAGCATCCACTTTAAGCCTGCTGTCCTCTCTGCGGAGCCTGGGGGCCCGCCTATTTTGGATGAGTGTGTGATGGCATCTCACATTAAGAAAACTCTAACTGCCACTGCAGCAGACGGCGGGATGAGTGGAAGAGGAGATTGATTGTCTCCGGTTTGGTGGCGAGGATTGAGTGTGGAGTCATTAACTCTGCACTTTACAGAGATTAACTTGTCACCTGGCAGACATTAAAGAGCAAAGACCTGACTTTCACTTATCCACAAAGTTAGAGAGGGAACGAAACAGTCATGATGTAGAGGAGAGACAGGGTTTCATGAATAAACTCTAAATATAGAAGAGGTTGGGAATTATTAAATGTCGATATTTGGCAGACTGCTATCACTGTAGTTGTTTCAATATTTGAGCTGTAACTTCTTATATCAGAGAACAATACAGTACTAAACTAGCTGTAAGATGAGTACAGCTTCTATATACAGCTCTGTATACTGGCTTTAGTGATGAAGAAAGTACAGACAGTATTTTCGATCTTTCCTAAGTTCTGCACCTTTTCACTTTGTGCTCTAAGTTGGTACCTCAATCAACTTTCTCCTCTCCTGTTTCTTGTAATTAGATAAAAAGAAATTTTGAAGATGGTTTAAAAAATGTTGCTAGGGAACAATGTAAAAGCGTCACATCTTAAAGCGACAGTTCACCCAAAAATGAAAATTCACTCACTACGTACTCACCCCTGTGCTGATGTGAGGGTGGGTGAAGATCTTCAGTTCACAAAACAATCCCAGAGTCTCAGAAAACAGCGTTGCAGCCAAATCCAGTACAATTGAAGTGAATAATGACCAGTTTTAAAATGTAAAAAAAGAACACAAAAAAACCCACAAAATGTCTCCATCCTGCTCGTGTGGTGTAATCCAAGTGTCCATAAGATGCAACATTAAAATTTAACCCCAAAAGACGTCATTTACACCATGTTTTTAGCCTAGATGTGAACTGTAGCCTCTCAGACCGGAGCCGCGTGCACACGCCTGAAGCAGGTACACAAGCTCTTCCCCAAGCGGTGCGACAAGAGGTATACGAGATCTTGCAATACCTTCACATCTGCATGCGAAAGAGATATACGAGATCTTGCGATACCTTCACACCCGTGTTTACATGCTACCTGGACAGGCGTGTGCACGCGGCTCCGGTCTGAGAGGCTACAGTTGACATTTAGTCTTAAAACACGGTGTAAATGGCGTCTTTTGTGGTTAAATGTTAATGTTGCGGCTTACGGACACTTGGATTACACCACACGAGCAGGATGGAGACATTTTGTGTTCTTTTTTTTACATTTTAAAATTGGTCACCATTCACTTCAATTGTACTGGATTCGGCTGCAACGCTGTTTTCTGCTGAGACTCTAGGAGTGTTTTGTGAACTGGAGATCTTCACCCATCCTCTCATCAGCACAGGGGTGAGTACATAGTGATTGAAGTGAACTATCACTTTAAATTGCCAATGTTAGCAAAATGCAATCTAACAAGCTATCTCATCTACATCAATCATCAGCTTGCTAGTTTGCGAGTGGTTTGCTAACGTAGGATGTGACTCTGTGTCACTTTTACAGTAAAAGAAGAAAGCTGAAGGAGGGAACAAGTTTGCTCAACTGTTATTGGAGCATAGAACAAAAAGAGGCGGGACTTAGGAAGGTTCAATTTTAACAATAAGCTTTAATTTAGTTTAAGTCTTACAGGTTGGTCACTGAAAATTTTAATTTGTTAAGGGCAATTTTAGTCAATTTTGTTTTGTTTAGTCAGTGGAACTCAGTTTAGGTGTAATTTTAGTCAATGTTTTAGTCTTATTTTAGTCAATGTTTTAGTCTTATTTAGTCAGTGTTTTAGTCTCTATTTTAGTCAATGTTTTAGTCTTATTTTAGTCAATGTTTTAGTCTTATTTTAGTCATGTTTTAGTCTTATTTTAGTCATGTTTTAGTTTAATTTTAGTCAATGTTTTAGTCTTATTTTAGTCAATGTTTTAGTCTTATTTTAGTCAATGTTTTAGTCTTACTTTAGTCATGTTTTAGTCTTATTTTAGTCAATGTTTTAGTCTTATTTAGTCAGATGTTTTAGTCTTACTTTAGTCATGTTTTAGTCTAATTTTAGTCAATGTTTTAGTCTTATTTTAGTCAAATGTTTTAGTCTTATTTTAGTCAATGTTTTAGTCTTATTTTAGTCAATGTTTTAGTCTTATTTTAGTCAAGTGTTTTAGTCTTACTTTAGTCAGTGTTTTAGTTCTAATTTTAGTGAATGTTTTAGTCTTATTTTAGTCAATGTTTTAGTTATAATTTTAGTTAGTGTTTTAGTCATAATTTTCCCAGGCAGTGTCATAATGCTGTAATGTGTTTTACTGAAGGATATTTCTCCTGGCTGTAAAAATTCCAAAGAGAAATGAGCATACCTTGAACTGATGTGTTTAGTCATCTTGGCTGTGAACGTGTTACTGACACATTCTGTCATATCATATAGGTTCAAAATGAATATATTAGTCATTACTGGTGCGTCATTATTGGCTGTCAGACACCGATAATCTTTATTACTTGGTAAAACAGACACTTTATATATGACTGAGGTCTTCTGCTAAATTCACCATCATGTTTTACTCAGTTGATCTCTTGGACTGTTTAAGTAGATCAGCAGTAAAAATGTGTAAACTGCATTGTGGCAGTCTTAACAGATAAGCATTGTCTGGAAACATCACGTTTGTTCACTCCACATGGAGTTAAAATTAAACTGAATTATGTTAAATGTTCACCAAATTAGTTGGTTTGAGTCGTAATAAATCTTAAATGATCTTTCAGAAGGAGTAGATGTTCACTGTGAGCTCAGCTGTTAAATTTAACAATATGTTAACGGAGCACGGCAACACGCCCTGAATCCACATAGTACGTTGAGTCACACTAACATAAAATTTAGTCCTAAAAGGGAATTAACAATGGGCCTCATGCAAGAACCAGTCACATGAACAGATTTGTTCTTAAGTGGGTTGTACAAGTGATGTTGGAGAACTTGGTGCATTCAACAGTTTTCTCGTATTTTGAATTTTCTTTCAGATACAAACACAGGGTCATGTGCAGTTCGTCTGCTGTTATCCAAACTGAAATTTTTCACTAATAACTGCAAATCATAATTGCCTCAACATTATCCTGTTTGACTGCATATGAAATTATAATGTAATTCTGAATTTACACATAAAGCCCATTATCATTAATTTAATTATGTACGTATTATTACCTCCTGTCAGGTGTATTGGCCATATTATCTTCACATGCAGGTTTATGATGTCTCCGTCCAGTGGAACATCTTTTCTCATTCTGTCCTCTGTCTCCCTGATGGAAACTTCCTCTTGATCCCCTTGTCATTGATCACCCCTCGCTGTGGCGAGGCTTTTTTTTCTTTTCTTTGAAGTCATTTTCATATCGAGACATTGCTTCTTTATTTCAGTGACAGTCCTACCCTCAGGTAACACTGCATTAACAGCACTCGTTTTTCCCATTTCTTTGTTTTAGCAGGTCCTTTAATTCCACTGCTGGCGCAGTTAAAATTATAGACTTTCCTTCATGGATCTCTGAAAGCAGGACTTAAATCTCCAAACTCATAACAGTTCTTCTTTTTAGTCTTTGATGTCGTTTTCATGAATGAACACTTGCTGACATATGGGGCAGGAAGCGTAGCTTTATATGGTATAATTTACAAGTCTCATGCACGCTCACTCAAATATTGCGTGTTCGTATGAGCCCTTCGTACAAACATGCAAGCAAAGCAAAGTTGCAGTGAGTCGTACACCAGTTGAAATAAAGCAGGAGGAAAATTTTTATTTCGATAATTTTATTTTTGACAGTATATTTTGTGGTTATAACAGTCTCCACAGGGGCCTCCAAAATCAACAAACTATGGAAGTGACTGCCTGCCTTCTGCCTGCCAAACTCAATTAACATATTGCTCCATTTAACCGTTGTAAACATCTACTCCCTCTAAAAGATTAATAATGATTTCTTACGACTTACAAACAGACACTTAGTCATTCAGCAAACATTCAGCATTAATTTGAACTCTAATTAACGTGTAAGTTACGGACCAGAATATAAATTTCAAAGGAAGACTTGCTGCTGTAGCATCATTGTCAGAGGAGCTAGTATTTCAAATTAGCACGTTTCCTTAATCTCTGATTACATATCGTGGTCATGTTACAATTTATTACATTGAATATATCACAGATTTCTCCTTTAAGCTCACTGGAAAACATCCCATTCATACAGTCTCCCTCCCTGCATGACTTTAATATGGAAGAAAATGCAGCAAAATCTTGGGGTCCGAGCGATCTCCTGTTGCAGATTGATTTCAATTTTCCAGATACTGAGTTCAATGAGCACGAATCAATAAGCAATTTTAAACCGTGATAAGATGTTATCGAACAACCCCAGAGAACAGATGCATCACTTTTGCTAACCTAAATCCTAAAGTGGTGAGTATTGCTGTGTCGTAAGTTGTGCCATGTCTACAATTTTTCTAAGAAATGAAGATCTTATCTCGGGGTTATGGTGCGATACTGTAAAGATGAGTTGTTTTGTTCTGCTGCTCCCTCAGCTAATACTTTCTGCAGGCTTGAGCACAGTGAATCCACCACTGCAGAGTTATATATCACTTTGTGGTGTCATTAAGACTGCCGCCAGACAGTGACATTGTCTAATTGATGCTCTGATCTCCACAGCGTTAATTGTCCACGAGGGACCTTCTGTGTTTCGGATCTTCCACCGCTGGCAGGCCGTGAACCAGCAGTGGAAGGTCCTGAACTATGACAAGTCTATGGACAGCGACGACCTGAAGAACGCCGCTGTGGACAGGACTCTGTCTCAGCCCAGCCCGGGCTATCAGACTGGGGTAGGAGTGTCCACCTCCACCTCCTCGCTGATGGTGGTCGCCTCCACAGCCGCCGGCTCCACTTCTACGACCGTGGTGACCGCCGCGGGAGGACTGGGAACACACGTAGACCCCAACAGCGGCAGCGCAGTGCCAGACCAACACTGTCCCTACAACATCCTCCACCTCCTCAGCCACCTGAGGCAGCCGGAGGCCCGCAGCCAACCCAGCAATAGCACACGAGAGCTGGTCATGAGAGTCACTACAGTCTGAGGAGTCAGTTGAGGCCTTATCTCACACGGAGGTGAAAGATTTATGAACCAGCTGACAGTTGAAAAAAAAAGTCTTATCTTAACTGCACTGGATTAATACCATGTTGTTGTTTGTTTCAAAATGCATCTCTGATGTCCTTACATGGATTGAATAAAAGTCAAAGTTGTTTGATTTGCAGAATTGGTTGGAAAATAGTTATTTTGGATACTTGGGGTAGGGCTGCACGATATTTACCTTGCGAGGCAGCTGGATTCGCAAGATCACAAGAGAATCCATCTTGCCAAGCTTCAAGTTATCCCTTTATGTACTTAAGTGCAGCAGCCAATCAGCATCCTAGGAGGGACTACTGGCAGCAACGGGTGTGGTTTTATTTGTGACAACAGCGAGAAGTGTCCATGGAGTTGACTCATCTCAAACAATCGTGGCTTCTGAGGTTAGCGTAGATTCTGTTAAACCATCAGTTATAACAGAACTGGGGAGCATTTGTTCATTGAAAAAAGAGCAAAGAACGGACTGAAGGCTTTTCCCGATGGAAAAGATGTTTTCGCGCTTCTCCGGACTTCGGCAGAAGTTTGATTTACCAACTGGTTCTGCTGGTGGTAACCTGACATGCAAGAACTGTAGGATACTCACGTGATCTTGCAAATCCAGCTGCCTCCCAAGGTAACTCTCCTACTACGTCATATAAGGTTTGTTGATCTGATTTATTGATGTTATCACACATTAGATGTGATAGACAGATGGTTCATCCAATCACCTGCCAAGTGTTTTTTGAAAGTGCCTGCCCTTTTCCAAACAGTTGCTAAGGACAACTTCCCAGATGGTTCTGTGTAACAAACCGTCTTGCGTGTCAAAGTTAGCACAATATGGGACAAAAAAATCATATGAAGTCTCATCTATTTGGAAATCGGCCATGTTGGCAGTACTGACCGTAGCTAACGTATCTTAACTCCCAGCTGACCCCTTCACATGGGGTCACATTTATCGTGTTCATGAGAAGATCTCATATGAATCCTCCTCTTGTGGTATTCACAACCTCATAGGTGGAAATTGTCTGCAAGCTCAGCATTCACAAGACGTGCAAGACTTCCCACAAGTTCAAGAGTAACGTTTATCGGCAGCGTTGTTGCACAAAATGATCAATTTTGGTCAACCAAATATGATCTTATAAGACTAACAAACTATTTTTTAATCAGTTTATTCCTTTATTAAATTGGATTAAAGGGATAGTTCACCCCAAAATGAAAATTCAGTCATTATCTACTCACCCTCATGCCGATTGAAGGACAGGTTTAGTTTTTTAGTCCACAAAACACTGCTGGAGTTTCACTGGAAAACAGTGTTGCAGAATCTCCGAAACAATGGAAGTGAATGGTGACCAGTTTTCAGACGTAAAATAACAACAGAATAAAAACATAAAATGTCTCCATACTGCTCGTCTGGTGTAATCCAAGTCTCCAAAAGCCCCAACGTTATTTACGGCATGTTTTTACCCTGAATCTTCATTGTAGATCCTTAGCTTGGAGCCACAGTCATGTGCACATGCATGCTGTCTGGACTGGGTGTGTGTGGTGTGACAGTGTGCAAACTCCAGCAGTGTTTTGTGAACTAAAAAAAGACTTTCAATCGGCATGAGGGTGAGTAGATAATGACTCAATCTTCATTCTGGGATGAACTACCCCTTTAAGAGGAATGATTTAAATGTTGATGTTTATGACAGATAAGCTGCAAAGTTGTTCTAGCAGACTAGTAGACTCTAAATCTTAGAGTCTATTTAGATATTTAGTGAAATGTCCAAAATGCAGATCCGTTGATCACGTACCTTTGCTTTCACAGTACATGTCATTAATAATGAGCTGATACTGAGCCTCTGTCACCATCTACAAGCTGTGAAACCTTTTTACAACATTGAAGGTCTTCAGCTGTGTTTGGGCTCAGGGTAGCAAACGGAAGACAAAACTGTCAGGTTGTCATTCCAAGACGAAGGAGCCAGCCTGTACAGATCTTCACCACCTATTCATCCTAGTTTCTTAAAATATTGTGCCCTTTCCTGCTGACACAGGTCTTCTCTGTGAGTTTTAGCAGCTTCCATACGTTTTCCTGAACTTTTTCGTGGTTTAGACATCCTGAAGTCTGCTTAAATTGAACATTCAACCTGTAATCCAGTCTGTTGTTTACATCCCCGCTATCCTTGAGATGGCCGTGCATCCAGGTTGATGACCAAACCGTGACAAAGGTGCAAACGCTCTGTTTCAATTATTTGGACAGATATTGTGATTGCAGCATGATTCATAGTTAGTGGGAACGATCAATTTTGCTTCACAATTTTCATTTTGACTGAAAGAAAACTATGATGATGTGACATTTGTACCAAAAAAAACAAGTTTTCTTACATCTG
The DNA here is from genome assembly GCA_034769285.1 of Lutjanus argentimaculatus. Lineage (NCBI taxonomy): Eukaryota > Metazoa > Chordata > Actinopteri > Lutjaniformes > Lutjanidae > Lutjanus > Lutjanus argentimaculatus. Next base: position 438,141 of record JAWZSL010000019.1, on the reverse strand, counting down.
GAGAACAAGATTTGTAGACCAGGACATCATATATACATATACATTAATTCCTGATCTTCTGTTCAACCACATCTCAGGTGCTCTGTTCGATGAATGAAAACTGAGATGCTGAGAGCTCAGCAGTCATAGGAGGATTTCTGAGCTTAGATTCTCTTCACCATTTTACCTGGACATCAGCCTGTGTTACATAACAGTGATCCAAAAATAACAGTTGAAAGAACTTTGACAATCCTCTAAATTTATTTTTACAACTAGAAAACCTTCAGATTTTGAAATCGGCATCTGGATCTGCATCAAAGCCGTGATAATTATTGACAATTATGGGATACATTAGCATTTTCTTCGTTTAAACCTGCTACAAAAAGCTTTTAACTGGTTATGAAACAGTCTCAATTTAATACTGAGGCCTCTGTATGACCTACATAAGCAAATAACAATTATTGGCTATTTCTATATAGTTATTCTTAATGTCTGCGGGTTTGATTCTCCTGGAAACCAGCCTGTGTTTACATTTCACAGGCCAAGTTACAGTGAGTAGTTTATTAGTCAGTTAAAAAGAAACAGGAGGGTATTTTTGTTCTGATAATTTTATTTTTGGCGTTATGTTTTGTGGTTATTTTGTCCACAGAGGCCTCCAAAATCAACAAAATATGAAAGTTCCTTGTTTCTGCAACTTTTCTCAACTGTCCAGATGCGTTGCCCACACTGTGGTCTGAAACTGCAAATGCGATGATCAAAAAAATTTCAAGGGAGGCTCGGTGAATGGAAAAAATATTACATTAATTTTTACATTAATTATCAAAAGAAGATCACATAGAATAGTTTAAATCTGTGTGAAGATAGTTCAGAGATAAGAGTTTAGTGGGAATTTTACTGTTCTTCCCGATTTCCAAGAATCAGAAGCTAATAAACCCCTTTGAACAGACCTTTTATATGTATTTGATTCAGTCTGAAGTTTTGTAAAACAGCAATACTACGCTGTCTTGGCTCAGTTGTTGAGTATCTGTGGGATCAAATTTAATCATGATCTCATGAAATATCCAGGAATTGAGCAGAACTAACCAAGAAAACTTTAAAGAGGGTGTTGTTTTCTTTTCATGTCTGTTGGGAGGCCTGCAGTTTCAGACTTTGAAAATAATATCTGGCTCTTTTCACTCAGTTTCCTACTCTTCCCCAAAATATCACGCTGAAATCACAGTTTGAATAAAAATTATTCATGTGTGAAAATACGCAAAGGGACATAATCATTTTGAAGTCAAGTAAAGTCATGCGCAGGGACACACCAGGTTGGACATCTGCTGTGTTAAGTTATTAGAGCAGAAATAGCAGGAATAGACCTTTTTCACGGCAGCCACATTAATATTAAATAGTAGGGTAAGCACAGGTGTTACCAATGATATAAATTAAGGTCCAGTTATAGTTAGTACAGCGGAGCCTTTCCAGCGAGCCGACGTGCACAATAGCACAATAGCAATTGACCTGAATGTAACAAACCTAAATTATTACTATTTCATGTCAAAATGGCTGCTGTGAAAAAGGTCTATTGCAGGTGTGAGGTGGTGGGAAAATGTTTGAAGGTCAGAGACTTTATGATTTCAGAGAGGTGCTGGTGTATTTGTCATGCAAAGATTTCCTTTTAATGGAGCTTATCACAGAGAACATCACAGTAAGTAAGATGTGGATTAAATCTAAATGACAGGTGAGATATGGAGAAGTAAACAGGCAGACAAAAATAATTTGTAAACTTTTATTTTCAGCGTCTTAACCACCACTAAATTAATGCAGGTTTGATGCTCTTTTTTGAAAGAGAGGGTTTTTTTTTCTTCTCGTTCTCTGAGCATTTTTTGGTTTCTTTTCAGACAAACATCATTATGTGATTTTGTTGATTGTGAGAAGAGATTTTGAGAATGCATTTGCTCTTTTCCCTATTGCAATGAGTGTTTAATTGGTTATGAAACAGTCTCAATTTAATACAGACGCTTCTATATGACCTACATAAGCAAACAAGACCATCAGCGAGAAGATTGGCTGTTTCTAAATAGTTATTCTTAATGCCTGCTACTGTAGTCTAAATTTGCCAGCAAATTGGGCCAGAAAATGTTGAGTATCCCACAGTTTTATGTTAGAAATGTACAGTATTGGCCCCCAGCAGGGTGACACCCTGGGTGGGAAGCTCAAATGTCATACTAGTGTATTTTAGAGCGAGATGGAACCACTGTTACACAACAGCTAGCATTACTGCTACACAATACAATAGAAAAAGCATAAACTAACTCTGAAATATCACTGGACTGACTTTCCTACTGTACCGTATAACAGTATCAAACTGTAACGTTAGCTAGGAAGTGGTTGAATGCTAATGTTAGCTGTTATCTCACATTAGCTAATGGGTTTTATCAAATATGTTTGTTTTTTTTAGCATGAAATGTAGCCCTCCAGACTTTCACTATCCATTGTCTTTTCAGTTGCTGGTTGGCCAATTTTAATACATTTTCAGTCAATTTAGAGGTTTTAGAGGATGCTGAATCAGCTGGATTGGACAAACATATCTGAAAGAACTGAAAACCGTTAGCTACTATGAGACAACAGCTAACGTTACTGCCACTCATATTGTATTGTGTAACACTATCAAACATTAGCACTAGCGGGTGGACGTTTAGCTCAGTGGGTAGAGCGTCCGACCCATGTATGGAGGCTGTTGGTCCTCTGCAGCGGCCGCTGGTTCGACTCCCGCCTGCGGCCCTTTGCTGCGTGTCATCCCCTCTCTCTCTGTCCCGTTTCCTGTCAACTCTCTGGCTGTCCTTTCAATAAAAAGGCAAAAACATTAGCACTAGCTAGGGAGTGGATTAATGCTAATGTTAGCTGTTGTCTCACTAGCAAATTGATTATGAAGTATGTTGCTCCAGATTTTCACCGTCCTTTGTCTTATCAGCTGCTGATCAATCAGGAAGTGGTGAAATGACATTTGTCAGGTTCTAAAAATGCCTATATTTGAACTCTCGGTGGGCAAATTTTTGAAGTTTTAGTGGATGCTAACTCAATTAGATAGACCAGACAGCTGATGTATTTGAAATTGCAGTAACTTCAACTTGGTTATAAATTGTAGGATATTTATATATAAATATATTTATGATTTATGATATTTACTGGGTCATATTCATGTTTAAATCAGATTAAATAATTTATGGCATGCAGCCCAGAAGGAGCTTATGTTTACATTTTCCCATGCAAAGTTACGTTAGCTGGTTAAAAAGGAGCAGGAGGTTTTTCTTTAGATAATTAAATGTTTGCCATTATATTTTGTGGTTACGGCCGGGGAAACACTGCAGCTTTTGTCCTCCAAAGTCAACACAATATGAAAGTTCCTTGTAGTCACTTTAATTGCTCTCCACATGTGAAAACACGTTTCTGCTCCAGAGCAGCGGTGTCACTTGCAGTCCATTAGGCACATATTCATGCTCACATTTGACTCACAAAGCCAGTAATCCCCACGTCTCTCGACTCTCAGATTCAGATATGCTCTTTGATAGTTCCTCACTGCTCTTGTTTCATGTCCACGAAAGATCAATTTGATCCCGGGGGGACATCAGATCTCTAAAGCATGTTGTGGGAAGGAAGAAACACTGTTAAAAACATGCTCGTAGCTGTGGCAGAAACAACGTTACCCAGACTGACACTGTGATGCCGTGCAGGGAAGGCACTCTGCATTATTCTACAGTTTCTCATTTGGATGCAGCCTCCTAAAAAATCATTTTGATGCTAATATTATCCATTACAAGCAAAAAGCCAAAGCTGATCATAGTGTGAAACATTTTTCAGGAGCTGTGCCTCAGATGCCTTTGAGCCTTTTCCAACACGCATTACATTAAAACACATCATTAGCTTAAAAATACATCTGATATGAATGATCTGCATTAATTCAAGTGATGTTGGAGCTTAATGTCATGCAATTTATTTTTATTCCTGTAGGTTTCTGGCAATGGAGCAGATCACTGCAGCCTTGTCTTGTCAACATCATACTGTTTTGACTTACAACTTGAACCACAGTGTCAAGAATTTCACTGCTGTCTTAGGGGATAACAAAGTAATCAATATGTAGTAAATTCGGTTGTCAAAAAGCATAATAATGACGTGCTTTCCCTGCTCCAGCCTTTAGTATTCTGTCTAATTAATCCTCACGTTACCAGATGGATGAGCTATTTTGCAACTCTGCTATTTCTCATCATAATCAAATGCCAGGAGTACAGTATCTGCAGAGAATCAGGTAGCGCTGTGATTTTCTGCTGAATTATTTAAGCCATGAAGTGCTGATATCAATGGGTGGGAGCTGCTGTATAGAAACCAACTTGCAAGGAGCTGGGAGGTTGCCAGGAGTTCATGAATCTGCTTGCCTCAGTTCCCTTCACACCTTGTCTCTTTGAATTCACGGGCGCACGTACACACCTAAATGTGATGGAAACTCAACTGACAAAACAACCCAACGCACAGGAATTTATTACCCGAATGTCATTTTTCATGAGCAGATTAAATATTTACCTGTACTCTAGTGCACATGTTGAGATTATATCTATTTCATGCCAAGGAAATAACACTGAAACACATTGAAAGATGGGTGAGGGTAGATCTTTTTGGTCATTTTTAATTCCCCATATTCACACGGTGGCCATTTTTCTCTAATGTCACGCTGTGTTCCAGGTTGCAAGTCGTGACAAATTGTTATCGTTTCACTGCTTCCTGATTGATAAGCAAATGTGGAGTGGATAGTGAAAATCTGGAGGAATATCAGACCATATTTCAAGCTAAAACAACATATTTGATAACCCATTAGCTACTGTAGCTAATGTTAGTATTCAGCCACTTCCTAGCTAATGTTATCATTTGATAGTGTTACATGATTCGATAGGAGAGACGTAGTTTCTGTAAATGTTGTTGGTGCAGGGAGGATGACATCGCACTCACTTTTAATTCGCCATATTCACATGGTGGCCATTTTTCTCTGATGTCAGGTTGCAAATCATATAAACGCAGAGAATCTGACAAATCGTTATCATTTCAAGACAATGGATAGTGAAAATCTGGAGGAATGTCGGGCCATATTTCAAGCTAAAACAACATATTTGGTAACCCATCAGCTACCGTAGCTAACACTTGGCATTCAGGACACTTCCTACGCTAACCTTACCATTTGATAGTGTTGCAGAATATGATAGGAGAGATGTAAATTAATTCTGAAATATCAGTGGATGTCTTGGACACACTTATTCAGTGCTTAACCTTGAAGTAAAACACATTGGATGTAATCAAGCAGGCAATGTAGGCTAACATTAGCGTTATGTTTAACCAAACATTTGCACTCGCATAGCCTTCATTTCTGAGGACACACACAACCATCGCTCTAAATGGATACGCGAGGCAGCCATGATGCTTAGGGATGCGTAGGTGCTATCGTACGCGTATTAAAGCAAGTATATCTCGGCAATCCATACCATATGTACATATCTGATTACATTGGACATCCAAGCAAATCGAGCATGTGAGCAGTGTGTGTTATGTGTGGCGGTAATGATGTTCGTAACGTTAACTAGGAAGTTTGAATCGTAAGGCTAGCTGTTGTCTCACAGTAGCTAATATTATTTTAGCTTGAAATATGGCCCGATGTCTCTTCTGATTTTTACTATCCATTGTCTTTCTAGTTGCTGGTCAATCACGAAGAAGTGAAACCTAACAATTTTTCAGATTTTCTGCGTTTTAAACGATCACAACTTGGTACAGTACAACATTTGAGCTTCCCAGCCTGAGTGTGACGTCAGTATGAATACAGATCCATCTTGCTCATACATCTGCCATAGAGGATTGTGGCCCAGAAAAGCATGCTGGTTTGTTTACTGAAAAATGCGACTGGATGCAGTAGGACATCCTGGCATTCTTGGCATGCTACATTTGACACACTAGGCTCGTTTGAGATGAACCGTGCCTCACCTGGAGAGTAGAGTCAGTCGTCTGCAGCAGGAGGCGGTGACAAAAAGCTGCAGTCAAGTCGGACAGTTTCCAGCGGCCTTCACAGAATATACAGGAGGTGACAGAAATATTCACATCCTGTTAGATCATCTGTAGGCTACCTGAAGTCTGCAGAACACATTCATAGCTGAAGGAATAAAGTGCGTCGTTGATCGCTGAAGAAGTTGAAGAGATCCTACTGCCCTTTTGTCTGCCTTGTAAAGCACTTTGGAACAGCTCGTTTTAATAAGTCGTATATAACCTTTATTGTTATTATTATTATTATCATCATCATTATTAACTGCCACAAAATATATGTTTGGTAACAGATTGCACAGCATTAGAATAATATATCCAGCATTAAATATTACAATTGCAAACCATCTGTGTGGCAATCGCCCGTGGTCATCTCAAATAAGTCCACTGTGTATTGGGACATACTAAATATTATGGTAGCATGGGTACACAGCGACATGGGTGGTACCTGTGGGCACTGCCAGCATGGCTCCCCAAGCAGAAGAACTCTTTCTTGGTCAATACCACCCACACTGAGGAATTTATTGCTTCAATTGACTACATTTACCATCAACATTAATTTTTTCCCTTTAATAGTTGTCAGGTTTTGTGTGATAACCTCAATGCTTTTCTCCAAAAAGAAATAATTATTATTTTTTAGCATAAAATGAGTCAGAAGTTGAAACCAAGGCAGAACTGCTGTGGCGGTTTTTTACATTTTAGGTTGAAGGAATCATGACAAAAAATGAAATCTTTCATGAAACTCATCACTCACATTTTCTATCAAATTTTAAAGCTTTTCATATTTCAGCTAAAGCAAATAATGGAGGCACTTTGCAAAAGCCTGAATGTGTGAAATTCATACAAACCAGTGATTTCAGGGGGGTTATCTTTCTCCTGGTTGTGCACGACATATTAAAACCACCGTACGCATTGCTTTCATCTGCAGAAAATTGACCCAAAAAGGATTTTTGCAGCCTATATAGAACAATGAACCTTTGAAACGGAGTAACTTGCATACAGCTAATGTGTTATTCAAGCAGGTCGTCTGAGGCCTGAAAGCACCGCATTCATTTCCTGCATCTTCTCCTACCTTTGAGAATGAAAAGGAGCATTTTGAAGAGCCGCAATGAAATGACAGGTATTATAGGGAGGCTAAAAGCATCAACGGTCAGCGACAATGCTGGGAGAAATTGCAGGAGAGGCAGCCTCGGTCAGCTTCGTCCTGTTTTTGAATGCACAGACATATATCTGTCCTTTTCTACTCCCACTTATAGCTCTTCAGGGTCAGAGGCAGAATTCTTTGGGTGAATCATCACAGAAAAACAAACTTAGAAAATTTAGATGTTCCAGTTCAACTGGTCGCATGTTTTTGGGATGTGGGAGGAAAACCTACACACACACAACACACAGAGGAAGAATCTCTAGAGTCTAGAGCAGAGACTCACACCCAGGACCTTCTTTCTGTGAGATGACAAAATTCAACACTGAGTCACCACCACATCACACTTAAAATCTGAAACCACACATTACTTCTAATGATTACTTTATCTTGGCTCTGCCATCATGTGGAAATAGACTTTTTACAAGTGCAACTGAAAAGATAAAAGGCATTCTGTGCTTCACTTGTCAAAAATGATCATCAGTGGCAGAAATGGTTCCCAGTAACATGTTTTTGTGGCTTGTGTTCTCCTCCTGGTGGCTCACTGATGTACTGCTATTGAGGATTTGGAAAAAGTCTGAGTACAACCAGCTTGATTTTCAGAAATAATGAGATGTGAGCAGAGATTTTGGAGGTTAACTCTCAGTATGCACGTTCAGCATTGCTCGCCTCTGATGTATATCTGTTGCAGAGATGAAACCTGTCACCTGTTGGCTGGAGGATCAGAGTCTCTGGAGACAGTGGAGCGTAGTGGCCGCTCTGCAGACGGTAGATTTTGCTTTGAAACCATCAGTGGAGGATGAAGTATTTTGATCCTTTACTGAGTAAAAGTACCAATACAGTATGAACTGGGATGCAGGCAAATCTGAATATGTTAAAAGAATACAAATGAACATGGAAAAGCAGAAATAATGCATAATTATTAGCTTCAACTGAAGGATATTTTTACATAATTGAATATCTTTACTACTACTACTTTAAAAAAAACATTTCTTTCTGTCTCTGATTTTTCAAAATCCCCTGTTAAAGGGGAGGGGGTGGCAGGCTTCAAACGTTTATGAAACTTAGTTTAGCTACAAATAAAAACAGAGAGATAGATAAATGAAAAGTATAGTGAGAGGATGTGGTAATATATATTTCATAATCATCCCTACCAGGCGTAAGCTGGACCTACAACTTGTCTGAAGTTAATCTTGAATACTACTGGAACAAACAGCCTACTTTTTTGTGCACATTCATTGTTGTATACTGAGGGAAGTCTGATTCAGAATTTTTGAAAAACCTTGAAAACCTTTTTTATGACTTATAGACCTTATGTTTTTATGGCTGGAGGACTTATGTTTTCAAGTCATCCCATTCTTGCGACAGAGGTGTCACGCCTTCAGACTCTGCTCAAATGGTCAGTTGGACTCAAGGATGAACTGATTAGATTTTGGTGGTCAAAGGTCAAAGGTCACTGCACCTTATGTCTGTCCCGTTCTCGTGAAGATGATATCTCAGGAATGCTTGGAGGGAATTTCTTCAAACTAGGTACAAACGTCCACTTGGGCTCAAGGATGAAGTGACAGCGACCTCCATAAACACATTTTTGGCCATAAGTCAACAATTTATATGTTAATTATGATATTATTAATCAATTATGATAATTATAAAATTACAAACAAATATCTAACAGGATAAAATGATGAGGTGATGAGATTTTATATCCAAAAGGTCAAAGGTCAACTTCCCTGTGATGTCATAATGTTCAGCTCTTAGTCCTCTGTCCACCTCTGTAAAAACAGTCTCTAATTGAAGATAGCATGGTTCTCACTGAAAGTTATTCAGTGGAATCACACATGTATAGTTACTGCTTAAATTTTCTCAAAAAAACAATCAATTCTTTTTATTAATTCCTTCAAAGTTACAGATCAATATAGAGGTAAGTCCCATATTAAATTCCTTTAGAGTCTTCACTACATACATTACATGAGTCAGACATGGATGTAAACTGTAATTTGACTGGTTGGTGGAGACAAACAACTGTGAGGCGGTAATTCTATTTTTTGACTGCTCTGTTTTATACGACCAGTGACAGCTGATTTCCACAAGGGATCAGCATCTGCTTCAGTTTGAAATCTTGTTTCAGCTCGGGACAACTTATCTGGAGGTCATGTTGATGTCGGCAGAAATCTCCGCTGGATGACTTTGCAGTAAGTGCTTCACCAACTGTTGCCTGGCAGGGATCTGCACACTAGTTTTGTCTTGGACCTATAATATTCTCTGAAGCAGTTATTTCCAAAGTGTGGGCTGCGGCCCACTGGTGGGACGAGAAGGTCCTGCAGGTGGGCCTTGAGTGGCCATGAAAAATAAATAAATAAATAATTTTTTTGGTTTAAATTTTATACATTTGAAGTTTAACCTGGTGTTACACTGTGGTGATCTGTCACATTAACACTGAAATGCATCTGTGATGAAAGGTTTGGGTGACCCACAGAAGATTTCTAGATGTCTAATTGGACCGTGGCTTTCTTAAGTTTAGGAATGGCAGCTCTACATCTCTGGTTCCCAACTTGGGGTCCCGACCCCCACTAGGAGTCACCAAAGCTTCATAGGGGGTTGCAATGCCTTTATGATTAAAAAAAAAGTTTAAATTATTCTTTAAGATATCAGATGGCAAGACCTGAACAGAAGCTATATTCACTGAGCTTTCACTCTCTAAAGGTTTTTTGACTGAATTTATTTAAAAAAAAAAAAAGAGAAGCCTATTAAGTTTGCATGGTTGATAAAAATTAAAATACATAATACACACAGAGACTTGTGTTAAAAAGGTCCTAAAAATATCAGGAAAACTCTTCTTCAATGCAACATTCACAGGAAATAATCTGCAAATGCATCTTCCTGCGGTCATTGCATTCAGTATAGTTGATTGTACATTATTGCACATAATTTGCTGTGTAAAGTTATTGTTAAGCATTGAATATAATATGAAATATCCATAAAATATGTCAGGGATCATCAGTTTACTCAATGGATGAAAAGGGTTAAGGAAACGGGTTGGGAACCACTGCTCTAAACTATATATCTTATATAGCAGATTACATAAAAGAACGAGTCTTCCTATCACCAGGTGTTCCCTTTGGGCCAGTTCCCCCTTGTTAAAAGTTTACAAATCACTAACTGAGTGTATACACATAAACAGTTAACAGTGTCATCACCGTGCTAATGTGTGAAATACTTGTGTGCCCTAGTCTGTGGAGGTCACTATAATCGTTTTTTCCTCTCCTGTTGGTGCACCAGCTGCTCCACCAGCAAATGTTCATCTGGATGCTGCAGGCATTTAAAAAGTGTGCTGCCCAGGAGAAACCATCTTGGATTGCCTGCCTCTCTCTTTATCACACACTTGCTCACTCAGCATCTCCTCTGAAACACACCCCCCACCCTACACACACACACACACACACACTTTGGTGCTCTAAAAACAGCAGCAGCTCTCTGTGAGCAGGTCAATAGCAGTATCGCTGCATTTCTCTAATTGAGCCCCTGATGGGGGACTTCCTGAGCTCGCCGCCTTTGAACGTCGATAAACAGACAGCCTTGTACACACTAATGCATTCCTGCTGCTTGTCACACAGTGTCAGAGTACAGTGTGTGACCTGATTAAAATACACCTCTCAAACTAGGGCACATGCCTCCAAATGTCCAATCCCAAAAGCGCAGCATTCCCAAATTCCCTCCCTGCTGAACATGGGTGCCATGTTTTGTTTGCACTGGCTGGGACTTATTCTAAACACCACAGGTTTACAGTATCTGGTCAATTTTAGTAAAATCTACATCAGTTATACTGTCCTACAAGCTAAAACACAGCAACTACATGGGCTTCTTTAGTAAAAATTTGATCAAGATAAAAATCTGACTTCTTGACATTTATTTATTTATTTATTTATTTGAACTGTTAAATAAATTGATAAATAGATACATTTTGGTGAACTAACATCTAGATAAATTAGTTTGTTATTCCTCATAAATAAGGCTGAAGTTAAATCCAGTCATGGAGGAATAAAAAACTTCTACACCAGTCTTGCTAAAAAAGCCAACTAGCCGAACATTAGCTTAGCCAAGTAGCAGTAACTGCCAGATCAGTTTTCTGACTCTTGTGGAATTTGCAATTTTGTGTGGCCAAGTTACTTTTAAATCACGGGTAAATTCATTATATTAATTCTAATGATTTTTAAAATGAAAGAACAAGTTTTGTTTGTTGATACTTGCAAAGTACATTTCCTCAAGTTTTTCAAAAGATTTACATCACTAAACCTTTAGTGAACTATTCGTTTGTTATCCCACATAAATAAGGAAGGACTAGAAACTACTAAACTAGTCTTGCTAAAAAAAAAAAGCTAACTAGCCTATTGTTAGCCTAGCTGAGTAGCAGTAACAGTCAGATCAGCTTCTGACTCTTGTGAAATTCCCAATTTGGTGTGGTCAAATCGCTTATTTAAAAGTACTGAGGTTTAAACTTATTTATTTATTAAAAATAGAGCAGAAAACTGTAAGAACAGGTTTTGTTTGTTGATACTTTAAATTGATATTTCAGTCATTTCCTTAAGTTTTTTAGAAAGGTTTTAACATCAGTTTTGTTTCTGCGGTAAAATAAGTACATAAATACATAAAGGGAAGGAATTACATCCTCTCCATCTGTTAAAGTTTACCCAGTCAGCTTGAAAAAAAAGTCAGTAATCCTGTCTGCTGAAAAAGGCCTGCGTTTCACACCTTGATGTTTTTCCTGTGTTTGTTTAGTTTTTGACTGTGAAGCTTTCACCATTTACTTGAGGATCAAAGGATTATAGTTTAGTGGCGATGGAGATCTGGTATTTCCTAATAGCTGCATCCCCAAAGAAAAGTGCATGAATAAAGAACTAGATAAACATCAAATGGTTTATGCAGGGGTCAGGCTTCTCATCTATTCTCTATATCCTCATATGCCCTTATCTCTGAGCGTGCAGCTACCTCGCTCCCGATATCTTACTGTATAAGAGGATTTAATTTTTTTTTTTTTTTTTTTTTTTGCCTCATTTCTTGTGCTGGTGAAAAAGTGCAACATCATGCACTTACAATTCAGCTGCAAAACAGAATTACCTTTAAATATCCAATCCCCAAAGTCAAACATAATGTGAAAATAAACGATTTACATGTAATACAAAACTTTAACTGTTTATTGTTCTATACATTAAAGGGATAGTTAATTTTTTTTTTTTTTTTTTTGGGTCAGTGTATTACTTACAATAGATGGTGGTCAGCATGCTCCCAGTTTGGAGAAGCAACAGGAGTGGGACACTATAGACAATGTTGTGGACAGGGTCAGCAACAAAACATATTTTATCCACCTAAAAAAGGCTCACATGAAAAATCAATATCACTTCAAGTGTACACTATATTTATAATATTTTCACTGCTTTAGCTTGCTATCAGACAGTCTTTTCTGAGGGCAACCACTGTTATAGAAGCGAAATATTACGCTCTCCAAATCTGCCAAACTCCATAGGCGAAATCATTAATTTTAACTCGCAGAACATGGGAGTTGCTGGTCCACTGCTGCCTCAGTTGATTAGTTTGTACATGTTATTGTTTGATTTTGGGTTAGTTCTGATTCACCGCAGTCACACAATAACACAAACAAACTAACAGATCGAGGCAGCGGTAGTTCAGCAACTCCTTTATTCTGTGAGGTAAAATTGTTGATTTTTGCCTATGGAGTTTGGTTGGTTTGGAGAGAGGAGAGTGAGATTTGCTTATACAGCTGCAGTTTCTTGTCGGAAGAGGTGGTCTGACAGCAAGGTAAAGCAGTCAAAATACTCTAAATACAGCATACACATAAGCTGATATAGATTTTTTTAGATGGACCTTTTTCTTGTGGCTCAAATACATTTTGTTTCTGAGCAGTTTATTGGTCAGCTTCTGTGCTGGTACTCTTTCCGCATCTCCAAACCAGGGGCATGTCGACAAGCCATCCACTGTATTTAATACACTGACAAGTTCTTCATACAATCCTACTCCAAATACTCCTGAACTATCCCTTTAACAGACCTTAACTGAGTGCTAGAACTTGCTGAGAATAAATTCAACAGCTGTATTTTCTTTACTTAATTCCCCTAAAACATTAACAGTAGGTGGTGGTCACACAAATTATGATTGTAAGAAATTTATTGTCTAACTAAAAAGAGTGGATAATTACAGCAACACGCTCTGTCTCTTTAGAACAACCCCAGCACTTAATGCATCCCAATATGAGACCATAATTGATCCATTTTGATGGTGGGAGTCCTTGACCATCTATGAGAAAACTTACAGTGAAGTCAAACACTTCAGAGTCTGTTAAGTGCCTCACATAACATTTTCACCATAGCATATCTGTTCCTGCTTTTAAATGCTAAAGTTAAATGATGCATTAAGTTTCAATCATCAGGACCACTGAGTGACCTCGCCACTGTTGCCGCAGAGAGGACACGTCTCTGCCCTTGATTTATTTAAAAAATGAATAAAATCATGGAGGCATGAAAAGACAGGCAAGTGATCTGTAATAATTTATCTAAAGAGTCTGAGAGGAAAGACGTCCTTCAAGAGACAATGAAATATTGATTTTATGTCTCACGACAGCGAGAACTATAAGCTATAGTGCCATCACATTCAGTGTGTTTTTCTACAGAAAATTCATATCTGGTAAGAGGGAAGCACAATTACGTTTAAAACATGAATTTGGGTTGGTATATAGACACTTAATAATACAAATTAAAGTGGTATAAGTGATCAAAGGATATTGAGTGTAAATGACCCCTGTGCACTGTGTTTTGAGCTTAAAATGTATTTGTTTTCAAATTGTTGATTTCCTGTGGAAACGGAAGTTTTATTTTGAAAGGACACGTAATGGACGTAAACTAGACGTGAACGTAAAGGTGGTAAACAGCGTGACGGGTAACAGAGAGCAACAGGTGATAAAAAATGAACGAGTTTTCCAGTCGCCAGTGATAACAAGGTGTGTTAATGTCATTTATTCGTGACTCATAATTTTGAATTAATTTTAAGTTTGCTATCTGTGGTCGATGGTGCCAGCAGTAAAGAGTTCTGTTCGTTTTAATTTCTGTTTAACGTTTAACGTTGGTCAACGAACTGCAAGAAAACAATTAACGGCTTTAAGTGAACCTCTTAAGATAACAGTTGAAAAAAGCTGATTCTTCACTGAAAGACATCTTTTGGAGTTTTTGACATTATTCCACAGGTGGAAGTAACTAATTACTAATTAAGTTTTTTGTTTTTTTTTTGGAATTTTTTTGAGTATTTACAAATATGTAGCCTACTTTTACTCAGACTTAAGTACGCATTTCATTATGCAATCTACTTAGTTATTTATAAATCATAATTGAGTACTGTGTATAATTTGAATTACTATGCACAGATTTTTGGGGGAGAATTGTTTTGGTCTGAAATGCCCATTTTCACATCAACTTTTCTAAAAAAAAAAAAAAAAAAAGTGATCCAGGTTGCAATGTTTTGGTATTTTTTATTTATTTTTATTTTTTTTTGCAATGAAATTGCCAGAGAAAGTGAAAACTGCAACAAAAAGGGTTCCTTTTTTTGTATAATTAAAAAAAAATCAACTTGTTTCAGGGAGAATAAAACCACATTCTGTTCTGAGTGTTATAAGTAACCAAAGAGGTTCAGGATTAGAAAAAAATTAACAAAATGTGCTTAATTTGTGCACTTGGGGGGTATTCTTCAAAGAAGTAGGGTTAAAGCGATATTCCACTCTTAGATAATTATCCACTCAGTATGTACTCACCCCTATGCTGATGTGATGATGGATGAGGATCTTCAGTTTACTAAACAATCCTGGAGTTTCAGCAGAAAACAGGGTTGCAGCCAAATCCAGTACAATTGCAGTGAATGGTGACCCAGTTTAAAACGTTAAAAAAAGAACACAAAACAAACACAAAATGTCTCCATCCTGCTCATGTTTTTAGCCGAAATGTCAGCCTTTATTTTTTATTTACACTGAACCAAACAACACCACTATAAAACCACCCTAGTGTGTGATTTCAGATAGCGTGCAAGCGTGACATAACACAAGTGTGTCGGCATCTAACATGATAACTACGCTGGTCAACAAGTGTTTCAGCTTCTCACTGTTTTTCTAATCACATGTAGAGCTGACGACTTCATGAATTTATAACATAAAGCTGTTTGTGTTCCTGGATAAACAGGGCGTCACTTCTTCTGCAACAACTAAGTATCCACTTGTGTGATTATTGGTAGGGTGGGATTTCTGTCCTGTGTGTTTGCTTAGTGCATGTAGAGCTGTGTCAGCGCTGCAAAAAGTGTCTGCTCATCTCTCTGCTTAACTTAAGAATATGTGAAAAAAGTTTGTAGTTTAAAAGCCACAATCACAAACAGCAGCGAACGTGTAACTCAACAACGTTGTATCCTGCCCTGCAGGCTAACCGTTTTACAGAGACATCGATTCGGCTCTGTCTCTGTAACTTTTCCACTGACAGCGAGGTGGAATAACGGTGCAACACTCCTGCCTTGAGCAGAGTCTTCAAAAGGGGTTATAGAGAGCAGATTAAGAGAGCAAGCGCCGTTAGCGAGAGCAAAGCAGTGAATCACAGAAATAAATTGTTATTTTCTGATTGTTTTACAGTGGTTATGTTCTCTAAAGCACAAATAACACCTCTGCACAACACCGGATTTTTGCTGAATACAGTCTCAGTCTGCTCTGCCAGTGTGGTTGTATGTGAGTAAAACTCTTTCTGCAGCTCTCACAGACAGAGCAGAGGAAAGATATGTTTTGCTATAATGTATATGATAATATTGTATATAATATATATGTTTGATATTATAGTATTAACAGTCACTAGGGACATTTTACTGCTTCGAGTGTTTTAACTTTTAATACTGTCAGTACATTTTCCTGATTATACTTGGATTCTTTTACCTTACATTTTCTTTCATTTTATAGAGCATTTTTTACAGTGTGGTACTAGCACTTGTGCTTCAGTAAACAATCCTGAACACTTTCTCCACCACTAGTAGTAAATGTACTTGTATTTTACAAATACAACTCAAGGAGATGTGTTCACATAGCTTGTTTTATTTCAGCAAGCAGTACAAACATCAAGCACACTCCATTTACAATGACATGAACCAGAGAAAAGCAGTAAATCCTCACATTTGAGAAGCTGAAACCAGCAAATATTTGGCATTTTTGCTTGAAAAAGAAGTAAATTGATATATATGTTCAAAATAAGAGCAGACAAATTTCCTGTTGTTAAACTAATCAATTAGCCCAGTTATTGTTGTGTAAACTGTATTTTTTGGAGGGTTGTAGGCAGCAGTCACATTCCAACATGACATCTCTCATGTTGTATAGTCCTGAAACATAAACAGACCGTGAGGGTGTGCAGCTCTCTCCATGTAAGGATGTGGAGCAGCAGGGCTGAAGTGTTTGTAAAGCTGCTCTATGGAGAGAATCAGTCTGTGACTCTCAACATTTCTTCTGTCAAATCACAGAGATAAATAGATTATTGCAGCCTTTTTTATTTATTTAAGGACACTTTATTTTACAGGATTACATCTTCGTTTTGGAGACCGTCTCTCTTGACTCCAGCTGCTCTGGCTAACTGCAGCCAATGATCTAAGCCCTGGATCTGTCAAGACCGCAGCCTGAGGCTGATATGGACCTCTGCCTGACAACCTCCCTCCGCCCTAGAACAGACAAGCTGTGTGCCACTCAGCGGGGTCAGACTGAGGTAGGAGTGTGTGTGCCATCCACAGACAGCAGTTGAAGACGTGTTCAGATCCTTTACCTCAACTTAAGCACTAATACCAGTCTTGCTTTCAAATACTTACTTTAGTAAAAGTATTAGAGCCTGAACTAATATGTCGGTTTGCCAGTATTATTGGCCTGATATTGGCCTATCACAGCTATGTCAGTCTATATCAATAATGGTTTATATGTTGTCCAAGATGCTTGATATGAAAGATGTTTTTTTTTTTTGTTAAACAGAATGGCAGATTGGTTTTATGTATTAGTTTTATAGACAACATTTTAGGTGTATTTGACCCTTTCTCTTAACTATTAAGTTTAATGCACTGTTTGGCCAAAAAAAGAGTCACACGCTCTAATATTTCGTTGGACCACTTTAGCTTTGATTACGGCACACATTCACCATGGCATCGTTTCGATAAGCTTATGCAGTGTCACAAAAATTTATTTCTGTCCAGAGTTGCCTTAATTTTTCACCACGATCTTATATTGATGATGGGAGAGTCGGACCGCTGCATAAAGTCTTCTCAGCACATTTCCAATGGTTCTCAATGGAGTTAAAGGTCTGGACCTGTGGAGGCTATCCATTGTGAAATGATATCTCATGCTCCCTGAACCAGTCGTTCACTATTGAGCCCGATGAATCCTGACATTGTCATCTTGGATATGCCCATGTCATCAGGGAAGAAAAAAATCCATTGATGTAAAAACCTGCTCATCCAGTTCATTTTTGGGGCACATAACGTTTCTGAAACTCGACCTGAGCAACTGAAGCAACCCCAGATCATAACATTGCCCCCATAGGCTTGTACAGTAGGCACTAGGCATGATGGGTGCATCACTTCATCCACCTCTCTTCTTACCCCAATGCCCCCATCACTCTGGAACAGGGTAAATCTGGTCTCATCTGACCACATAACCTTTCTCCATTGCTCCAGGGTTCAGTCTTTATGCTCCCGAGCAAACTGAAACCTTTTATTCTGATTACCCTCACTGATAAGTGGTTTTCATGAGGCTACACAGCTGTTTAGTCCCAATCCCTTGAGTCTCTCTTCACATTGTGTGTGGAAATGCTCTTACTTTCATCATTAAACACAGCCGTGACTTCTACTGTTGATTTTTTTCTATTTGATTTCACCAAACGTTAAAGTGATCTCTGATCACGATCATTCAAAATTCTTTTCTGTACTCAATTGTACTCAGTTACATTGAAAAATTGTCACTTGAAGCAGTAAATTCCTCAGTGCTACAATAATAACCAAAAAGCTGAGTTCTGTTCATGGACCCGTGCCAGCAGTGCCTACATGTACCAGGATGCATTGCATGCGAGCTTCTGACTCCCACAGCCATGTTGCTGTGTATCACCACCCTAACCCATTGCATTAGGTGACAGTAATGTTCATTTTAGCATGACCCCTGGCTACCCGACAGAGACCAGAAGTCCAGACTGAAACAGCCTGCAGTTCTTCCTCAATAACAGCACAATCACAGTGACATCACTGGGTGCAGGAAAAACTACAAATTTTGCAGCAGAAGAACTCTGCTTTCTCTGTCAATGTAGCACACACTGAGGAATTTATTGCTTCAGTTGACTACATCTACCATCGACACTGACTGGACATCCACGTGAAGTGTTGAAGTTTCCCTTTAAGCTTGAAGATTCACAGCCCGTTTCACATAAACATATGAATCTGTCAGTAATTGTTGCTTTGATAGAGATAAAAAGTATTTGAATTAAACATATTTAAAATAGATACTTAATTACTTTTGAGTATTTTGTAATTTGTATTTTGTCTGGGTAGAAAAAAAAATTTAATTGTAACAAAACACTTTAATTTGTATATGTGTATTTGAAATACTTAAAATATGTTATTTAATATGTAGTTTTAATCTCGAATAAGACAGTTTTATTTCTCAAGTGAAGTGGGTCTGTGAGACTGCAGCTGGACTCTTCTTGGTAATTTCTTTACAATGATAAGTGGCTTTTTTTTGGCTTTACTGAGCAAGTTCCTAGGAATTAGGGGAGCCCCACATCTGATTGTATCCAGCTCTCTTTACACATGCATGATGTTCTCTCCAATACAACGGGACTTGATGGAACTCGGCTTGTGGTGCTTAAAGCGCCAAAAAATACATGAAAATGTCAACACTAATGTCTCTTTTCAGAAATAATGACCCGGTTACTCAAGATTATTCGCTGACCTTGTTGGGAGCCGTTTCATGTAGATTTATTTGTTTTCTAGTAGAAAAAAAGTCGTTTCATCAGATTCTAAAGTACTACACAAAGAAAATAGTTCCTACATGAAACTGGAACAGTACTTTTCATGTGACTGTCTAATGAGTGTTGATCATAATTGTAGTCGATTGAAGCAATAAATTCCTCAGGCCGTGCTATATTGACAAAAAAAAATGCTACTTAAAGAGCTGTGCCAGTAGTGCCTACATGTACCAGGATGCATTGCACATGAGCTTCTAATGCCCACAGCCATGTTGCTGTGTATTACCACCCTAGCCTATTACTTTATAACCGCTCTAATTTGACTGGTGGTGCATACAAATTCCAAGGTGTTTGCCAGATTAAACACTCAAAATAAGAAAACTGTATCGCTGTTCAGTTTTTAGGAGACCAGATCCTCAGGCTTGTCAGGTGAGCACTTGTGTTGTCTCTTTGCAGATCAACGATCAGTGTTGTTACAGAGAAAAAATGAAAGAAATAGGGGTCCTTTCGGTCCAAGTGGACAAACCTAACATAGACCCACCTTAATGAATCTTCAGGTCATGTATTTCATGTCTATCTGACACTTTTTTATAATGTTTGGAAATGTAAATTCCATTCTAAAAGTGTTTTTTTTTTATGGTGGGGCCTTATTTTTTTACAGTAAGAACATTAGTTCCACTGTCACTAAGACTATTTTCTGATTCACTTGGATTTATAGACACAAATGACACATTTACTCAGTAACATCATTAACTAACCTGTGATGAAGTGGTTGCTACGTTTCCTGCATCCGTTGACGTCTCTGGATGCAGGATGAACTACAGATTTTGCAGCGGAAGAACAGTTTCTCTGTCAGTATAGCACACGCTGAGAAATTCAGTGCTTCTTTTACCATCAACACTGACTGGACACCCACATGAAAAGTTTCCCTTTAAGGATTCACTGTCCCTTCCACATGCATATTTAAAATTAAAACATGTGAAACCATATGAATCTGCTGATAATTATTACTTTAATAGCTTGTTTGCACCCAGTGATGGGAAGTATTTGAATTAAATGTATTTAAAATAATAATATTAATTACTTTTGAGTATTTTGTCATTTGCATTTTGCCGGGCAGAAGAAATAAACCGCAGCTGAACTCTTCTTGGTAATTTCTTTAGAGTGGGAAGTTGCTTTTCTGGCTTCATGGAGCAAGTTCCGAGGAAAGAAAAGACACCTGCATCCAACACTGTATCCAGCTCTCTTTACACTTCCATGATGTAGGGGGGTTAAAAGGACCGTTCACCCCAAAATTAAGACCTTATATTTTTCTTCTTACCTGTGAAGCTTTTTAACCATTGAGATAGTTTTGGTTTGAGTTGCCCAGTTTTGGAGATATCGGCCACAGAGATGTCTGGCTTCTCTCCAACACGTACTTAACCAACCCTCCCGTTTTTCAATGATCTCTCCCTATCTCCCCGCGGGATCACAATTCTCCTGTATTTCTCCCGATGTTTTACAAGTTTTCAAGTTTGTTTTCCTCCCTTTTTTACCTGATTCTGGCACTGTAAAATGTGTATGACCCCTACAACTCTAAAAATCTACTGTTTCCACTCAGCACAACAACACAACTACACCAAACCAAACTTCCTGAGAAGAATTCCTGTTTCTGAAGGAAAATTTCAAAGGATAGAGGTGTGCATTTTGTAAAACCTGATGCATCAATTTTCTTTTATGGGCAGGGAAAAAAAATTAACGAATGACAGAAAACTGATGAATGTTAGTTCATGCCAAAGATTTTCGTTAGGTCTCGCTAGAGGGCTGAATTATTCTCTATTCTTTCATGAGAATAACAAGTAAATCAAAATCTCAAGGCTGGCGAGTATGCTCAAATATAATATAATAAATCAAATTTCTGCTGTAAAATCAACTGGAACTACTTTGTTTCTGGAGTAAAATCTACCAGGCCTACTTCCTCTCTGCAGTCAAATCTACTGAAACTTTTTTTATTTTGGCAGTAAAAATCTACCAGAACTGCTTTTTTTCTGCACTAAAATCCACTGGAACTGCTTTCTTTCAGCAGTAAAATCTACCAGAACACTTTCTTTTTGCAGTAACATTGACCAGGACTACTTCCTTTCTGCCGTCAAATCTACTGGAACTACTTAATTTCTGCAGTAGAATCTACCAGAACGATTTTATTTTCTATAAGAAAGAAAGTAGTTCCTGCACAAGTGTGCTCACAACAAAGTTTGTGAATTATCTTGAGTAACCAGGACATGATTTCTGGCATTGCCGTTAAGGTCTTTTTTTTTTTTTTTTTGGCACTAGTGCTATCTAGTTCCATTATCTTGGAGAAAAGGCAGACGTCTCCAAAACTCCCACAAATCACACAAACTATCTAGATGATTAAAGACCTTGCAAGGGTAAAGGAAGTTTTTCCTTCAAATTTCTAAATCTAATCTAAACAAACTACTTCGCTTTGTTTAAGTCATTTTTTATGTAAAAACATTTCATGGTTCCACTTTCACGAATGTGAAGATTTGCTGCTTGGTTGAACAAAAAATAATCTATGGTTTAATGGAGAAAATAATCCCATGTAACCCCCAAAAACAACCAGGTCTGTGGACTATTTTGGGGTGAACTGTCCCTTTAAGGTCAGACCCATATTGAGACTAATAAATGCCAAAAATGTGATACTGTCAGTTTGTATAGAATATATTTTTGTATTTTCAAATTACAAATTACTTGTAATTTAATTAAATACATTTCGTATACAAGTATTTTGTATTTTATTTTAATGCATTTGATGAGCAAGAATTTTGATTTGATGTGTGCGTCCATGGCTTTATGAAGCTTAATAAAGTATTTATATACACTCACTGGCCACTTTATTGTTGGAGCCCTTTTTTGCCTTCATGACTGTCTTAATTCTTCGTGGCATAGATTCAACAAGGTGCTGGAAACATTCCTCAGAGATTTTGGTCCATATTGACATGAAATCATCACGCAGTTGCTGCAGATTTGTCGGCTGCACATCCATGATGCAGATCTCCCGTTCCACCACACCCCAAAGGTGCTCTATTGGATTGAGACCTGGTGACTGTGGAGGCCACTGGAGTACAGTGAACTCATTGGACATGTTAAAGAAACCAGTTTGAGATGATGTGAGCTTTGTGACATGGTGCGTTATCCTGCTGGAAGTAGCCATCAGAACATGGGTACACTGTGGTTATAAAGGGATGGACATGGTCAGCAACCATACTCAGGTAGGCTGTGGCATTAGACGATGCTCAGTCGGTACTGAGGGGCCCAAAGTGTGCCAAGAAAATATCCCCCACACCATTACACCACCAGCGGCAGCCTGAACCGTTGATACAAGGCAGGATGGATCCATGCTTTCATGTTGTTTATGCCAAATTCTGACCGTACCATCTGAATGTTGCAGCAGAAATCTCATCAGATCAGTTTTTCCAATCTTCTATTGTCCAATGTTGGTGAGCCTGTTGAATTGTGGCCTCAGTTTCCTGTTCTTAGCTTACAAGAGTGGCACCTGGTGTGGTCCTCTGCTGCTGTAGTCCATCTGCTTCAAGGTTCAACATGTTGTTGTTCAGAGATGGTCCTCTGCATACTTTGGTTGTAACCAGTGATTATTTGAGTTACTGTTGTCTTTCTATCATCTCAAACCACTCTGGCCTTTCTCCTCTGACCTCTGGCATCAACGAGGCATTTTCCCCCAGAGAACTGCTGCTCACTGGATATTTTCTCTTTTTGTGGATCATTCTCTGTAAACCCCAGAGTTGGTTGTGCATGAAAATCCCAGCAGATCAGCAGTTTCTGAAATACTCAGACCAGCCTGTCGGGCACCAACAACAATGCCACGTTCAAAGTCACTTAAATCACCTTTCTTCTCCACTCTGATGCTCGGTTTGAACTTCAGCAGGTTGTCTTGATCATGTCTACATGTTTAAATACATTGATTTGCTGCCATGTGATTGGCTGATGAGATATTTGCGTTAATGATCGTTGGAGAGGTGTACCTAATGAAATGTATATTATATACCGCCCCACACAACACTGACGGTTTCAGTTTAATCTGCAACACAGTTTTCTACAGTCTACAGGGGATCCCCGCTGCCTGAAGACCCCTCCCTCCTCATCCGAAGCATCTCACATGAAATCCCCCCTGCGCGTGCATGCGTGCGTGGGTGCGCGCGCGCCCGTGCGTCTGTTGAAATAAAGCGGGCGGCTCCTCGCACTGAGCTGACCCTGCCGGAGTTCACTGATGTGGGAACTTTCCGCCTGAGATGAGGATCTGCAGCTCGCAGGCTCCGGAGATTTGTTGAATTTCCTGACTGTCCTAGTTTGGATTTTTATTTTCCGCGTCCTGCCGCCGCGGTGAGTCCACTTTTATTTTTAACTTTTCATTAAGGTTTAGTGCAGAGTGGTGGTGCGTAAAGTGCCGTCAGATAAACAGACCAAATAAGGAGCAATCAGTCCGGGCTGGTCTTGTTTATCTGCACTTAAAGTGACACAAGGCAGATAGTCCTACTGTGAAAGTTCTGCATTCAAAACACAAGTACAAAACACAAGTATTAGCAGCAAAATCTACTTAAAGTATCAAAAGTAAAAGTACTCATCATCCAGAGTGACTGTGGTCAACGTTTTATGTTATTAGCCTGTAAATTATTATTGCATTTGAGCAAGCCTAATGCACCCAAAAAGCATTTTATTGTTGCAGCTGCTTTAGTGCAGAAAATCATTTTATGCTTCAACTGTAGCCATGCTTTTTTTTTTTTTTAATCAGGGGTGGAATGTAACTAAGTACATTTACTCACTCAAGTACTGTATGATGCAAGGAGAATATGACTCAAAAGACAGATGTTGCAGTTCAAGTGAAATGTTTGTGTCTGCAGGAATAAATACTTTTACTTTCCAAACCAATCGCTGAAAGGAACACTGAGAAAATAAATAAAAAGCTAAATAAAGTTCAGTGCTGTTCAATATCTGTCGATTCCTGAATATTTCAATGCTGTCAGTCAATCAGAGGCGGGTTGTAAAACAAGAAGCAGCTTCTCAGCGTTCACACCTGCCAGGGAGCTCCTCTTGTTTTCATACATGTTCCCCATGGTGCTAAAATTAAATCACAGGAAGCATCATTTTCTGCATCATATGTTCTGTAATATCGGTGTATGTTGGTAAACATATATGCTGATATCAGCATATTTGTAACAGGCCAACACATCGACTGACCGATATATCATCTGGGCTGTACTTCTGCTCCACTACATCTTAAAGGGAAATATTGTACCTTTTACTTCACTACATTTACCTGACAGCTTTAGTTACTGGTTACTTTACAAATTAAGATTTTTACATGCAAAACACACAGTGTGAAGAGTTTATAAAACATAATGTTATGTTGTAAGTACAGCTGAAACAATCAGTCGATTGACAGAAAATTAATTGGCAACATAATGTAAGAGTCCTGTTTTATACTGTGGTGTTCATTTTAAAGTCCACCTCCATTCATGTTTTAAATAATATAAAATGATCTACAAGGAGTAATAAATTGTCTGAAACGTTCTTTTTTGCAAAATAAGTTCAAATACTGGTTCCATGGTCATATAATTGGTCAATAATTTTCTCAATTAATAGGTTAATAGCTGCTTGTTTTAAAATGTCAGAAAATTGTGAAAAATGTCAATCAGTGTTTCCCAAAGCCTAAGGTGACTTCCTCCAATGTCTTGTTTTACTCACAACCCAAAGATATTCAGTTTATCGTCAGAGACGAGAACAGAAACCAAAAATTATTCACATTTAAGAAGCTGAAAGAAGCTGAAATAAAAAAATTATTCAAACCAATTAATCAATTAGCAAAATAGTTGGAGATTTTTTTGATAATTGATTAATAATCGATTAATCGCTGCAGCTCTACTCTAGCATAAAAATGAAATACTCAAGTAAAGTACAAGTACTTCAAAATAGTATTTAATTACAATTCTTAAATAAATGTAGTTATATTCCACCACTGTACAGCAGTGCCGCTGTCTTGTATTTAGTCTCTGCTGTGGATTGAATCTGTGTTTTCTTCATTTGTTGTTTGCTGATGTTGGGTTGTAGAGATTTTCTGTTTTTAGTAAAAGTAATCCTGACCTACAGAACGTTGTTGTCCTAACAACAGGCTACAGCTCCTCTTTGGATGTGATTTCCTTCCACAGAAACTTATCTTGCTTCGTCTGTTGTCTTTTTTTTTTTTATGTTTTACCTTTCTCCACATGAAATAGTTTGTGAACCCCCGTTGTGGATTTCACCAAACAGGTGGAATGCAACAATGAAAAATTTCCATTTCAGCTATGATTTAAATAGAGTCCTCTTGTCTCCACACAGTGTGGTTATTTACTGACATTGTTTAAAACAACGATAAACATTCTTAAGCTCTGAGGAGACGCCTTCTGTGAAGACTCACTTGTCTGACAGCTATTTCCTGCATTCTGGGAGCGGTGGAGTTAAAAGTACACCCCAACAACTGTCCTGTTCACTCTCTCTGTATTGTCTTGTTTTTGTTTTTTTCTAGGAATAATGGCAGTGATTTTAGGGTTCATCTTACTGTGCGTGCTCCACGCTGCAGTCCCCCAAGGTCTGATCCCCCGTGGGCCCAGGCCCATATCTCCGCTAGGTGACAGTCCTCCATTCGAACCTGTGGTCCAACCTTCTTCAGGCTGTGAGAGTGAGTCACATTTATTTATAGATTTGTCACTTTTTTTTATTTTCTTTCTATTCAGTGGTGGAAGAAGTATTCAGATACTTAAGCTCTTCCTTTAAGTAAAAGAAGAAATACCAGTTTAAGTGTCGCTATATTTATATATTATTGTAATTTCGGTCTAATGAAGCTCTTAAAGTAAAGTACACTTCTGTTGACATTCTCTCTTCCAGCCAAGATAATCGACTGCCCTATCAACCTGTTTTTCACCATCGACACCTCAGAGACCATCGCTTTACAGGTGTCCCCGATTCCCGTCCTGTTGACGGAGGTGAAAAAGTTCACCACGAAGTTTGTCAAGCGGCTGCCTGATGAGGTATACCAGAACCAGGTCCGGATCACCTGGTCCATTGGTGGCCTGAACTTCTCCCAGAACGCGGATGTGTTCAGCCCGTTCACGACCAAGAAGGACTTCATCGACAAACTCGACGGGATCGTCTACGAAGGCAAAGGCACCTTCACCGACTGCGCCCTCAAAAAGATGACCTCCGTGACCAGCCACTTCTCAGGGCCAAGCGCCGTCAACTACTCTGTGGTCATCACGGACGGGCATGTAACAGGGAGTCCGTGTGGAGGGATAAAATTGATGGCGGAGAGGGCCCGGGAGCATGGGATCCAGATCTTCTCAGTGGCGGCGTCCAGGATCATTGATGAAATAGGGATGAAGGAAATTGCCAGCAGTCCCACTGAAGTGTTCCGTGATGACTTCATCGCTGTGGACATCAGAAAACCAGAAAACGTGGAATATACCATCAATAAAATCATAGAAACCATGGTGATCTGAAATACTTGACCTTTTTTTTTTACTTTGAATGCTTATATTTGAATTTAGTTTTTGATTGCAGTAACACTTAGGGTGGGGTAATATATCAATATTATATCAATATCCTTATTCTAAATCTAACAGAGTTTCAAAAAAATTTAAACATTACTGTTTAATCTGCTTAACAGTAATTCTGTTAATTTGTGGAGATGATTGTCAGAAAAACATCCATATGCTCTTTTTTTTTGGGAGCATCAATTTAAAAGGAAATACACCTTTCTGAAAGAAAGTTCATGCAGCTCACGGTGCTTTAAATTAAGTTGAACAACTGTATAGGCTGTATGTGGGTGGGTAAGAAGCTGCAATCGGAGAAATGTGGGTTTATGATTCTGGATGAACTGTCCCTTTAAAAAGCATCTAATTGTGTTAATATTTTGTGATCCCCACAATATTGTTGCAATATTGAGGAATTTTATAACAAATATTACGATATTTGAATTTCTCCAGCATTACTATCACTGCCAGACACTTTTCACTTATTGTTTTTTCTTTGCAGAAATATCAAGCCTATTTAAAGGTAAGAAAAGTCCAAATCAAACTCTCAAGATTTGAAGAAGTTTTACTAACTGATCATGTTTGGTTGAGATCAATTACTTTTGTTCTTTAGATAAATTAGAACTATCGAGTTTTGGAAACAAAAAAAAAAAAAAAGTATTTCAAAAATTGTTGAATAATTGTTGAAGTAAAAGTGAATGATGGTTAATAATTTGATATTTTTGATCGCAGCCATTTTATTTTCAAACACCTAAATGATGACAAATCAGGTTCACAGCTCACTGTGAACAATTTATCAAATACAGTTTTAGGGGAGTTTTAACTTAAAACTTTCAAGTTTATCTAAAGAAAAAAGTAAAATAGTTTATTTCAAAACTTATTTGTGTTTTCATTCAAAATTCAAAAATCTAGTGAAGGCAGTTGCCTGTTTTTAACTTTTACTTTACAGTGATACTTAAAAAATGATGTAATTATGGATTTTTATATTTATATATATATATATATATATATATATATATATATATATAAAAAAATAATATTTGCTGATATATCAATATCAAAAATCTTTTACTCCCTAATGTTATTGGAATCTGCCCCACAAATCCTGCATTGGATTTTTAATATTGTTTTATTTTCCTTTTTGATCTTGTAGTGTTATGTACAAAAATGCCCTGGGGTTCCTGGTCCGGATGGTCCAAAAGGGAATCCAGGTCTAAAAGTGAGTATTTGCAAACAAAATCAGAACAGAAATATAAATGATATAAATGTTTCTGCTTATATTAAAGATTACTTTGTTAAAATGTCAATATGTGGGCTTATTTCTAGGGTATGAAAGGAGACAGAGGTGAAGTTGGGCCAAAAGGTGTGCCCGGCAGACCGGTAGGTAGAAAATAAACAACATCATTATCACACTTGAAACTCTGTAAGAACAATATTGTATCATTTTAATGATGAACATTATCTGTTATATTACAGGGTGATCCTGGAATCGAAGGTCCAATCGGACCACCTGGTCCAAAGGTTTGCTGAGACCCACTGATCAATGATTTTGAGCTCTGAGATGTAATTTGATTGATCTCAGTAACGTTTCCTTCTGTGCTCTCTTGACGTAGGGAGAAGTCGGTATGAAAGGTGACAAGGTGAGAGATGAATCTTTATATTCCTGCTTTTCTGTTCATCTGTCAAATGAAATGCTGTTGGTGTTAATGTTTCTGTTTTACCTCAACAGGGTGAAATGGGAGCGATCGGAGCAAAGGTAAGTAACAGTTGAATACGTGTTTTCTTTCTATATTCAACTAAGGATCATAGTTAATTGTACTGCAGTGAGTATTCAACAGGTTATGAAACAGTCTCATTTTATTGCTGATGCCTCTTTATGACCTACATAAGCAAACGAGATCATCAGTGAGAAGATCAGCTATTTTATGTAGTTATTCTCTGTATTCAGTGGGTCGCATTCTCCATGAAATCAGATGAAACAAGCCTGTGTTTACATTTTGCCAGATAAAGTTACACTTACCAGGATATTAGACAGTTAAAAGGAGGCAGGAGGGGATTTGTAAATGGTAAATGGACTGTATTTATATAGCGCTTTTCTAGTCATAGACTACTCAAAGCGCTTTCACAACTACAAGTCACATTCACCCCATTCACACACTTTCACACACTAATGACACAGGTGGCTTCTTCTACAAAGACCCAACCTGTGCATCAGAAGTCATTCACACACAGTCACACACCGCTGGCGCAGCCATCGGGAGCAGTGTGGGGTTCAGTGTCTTGCCCAAGGACACTTCGACATGTAGACCAGACGAGCCGGGAATCGAACCACCAACCTTCCGATTGGGAGACGACCCGCTCTACCACTGAGTTTAGACAATTTTATTTCTGACGTTATATTTTGTGGTGGAAACGCTACTGCTTTTGTCCACAGGGGGGCTCCAAAATCAACACAACATGAAGGCAGCAGCTGTAACTAAAACTAAACTAAAAACTACAGTTTGGTGTGAAAAAACTTTTAGTTAGCCAAAATAAAAATTAAAACTAAACTTAGGAAAAAAACCTAAACTAACTGAAACAATATTATGTATCAGGCCTGTGAAGATATTAGGTTTTTACTACACGATTCTTGTGACCAAAAGACTTCACAATAACGATATTAAAATGATATCTATAGAAAATTTAAAATAATAATAATCATAATAATACAGTTAGTTGGGATGAGAGTCTATAACCATAACTGTAACTGGTTCAAAGGCATAAAGTATGTGGATTATTTACACGGTCTTATCAAATATGTATTATTATCTGAAAGTCTTGTCCCTGAGAAATACTCACCCCCACATCATAATGAAAAAAAAATCTAAAAAGAATACTCAAACTAATAAAAACTAAACTAAAACTAAACATTTTTAACAATAAAACCTAAACAAAAAACAAAAAGTAACTTTGTTCAAAAGCTTTGACTATAACATAGCACACTGTTGTACTTATTTGGGGTTCTCCTGAGTATACTTTTTTTTTTTTCTTCTCATACTTTGTTTATTTTTATTTCACTTTATTCCATGTCAGTATGTGAATGGAAATGTTTGTACATTCATAATGTAATTGCAGTGAAGGCCCTGTAGGTGAGCCTTGACAGGTCGTGACAATTTAATAAGTAAAATGTTTGATGTTTAAATTCTAATTTTAAAAAAGGCAATCAAAAATTATAAAACAAAGCCATTTGATTTGAATTACATGTTATTCTTGAGTTATCTGACCTACTTTAAGAGATGTTACACCATATTTTGTGGCCTGTCACATTTACACTCAAATGTATCTTATATCTCATTGCAGTGAGTAAGACATTAACCAGTTAAAAGAAGCAGGAGGAGATTTTTATTTAGGTAATTTTATTTTTTTATGTGGTTATGGTGGTGAAAAACACCAGGGGGCTCCAAAATCAACACAATACAAAAGTTTCTTGTCGTAATTTTAAATAAAATAAACTGAAAACTAAAACTAGGTGTAAAAAAAAATGTTAACTAAAATAAGAATAAAAACTAGACTAGATATTTTGTGTCCTGTCACATCGACACTCAGATGTATCTTATATCTCGTCATTGCTGCCGTTAGTCTCGCATGTTGATTAAGGTTTGGGTGGGGCGGAGAAGATTTTCAGACTTCAAACTGGGCTGCAGGACTTCCTCCATAATGAATAAAAAAAGAAAAAACAATAAAAACTTAATTAAAGCTAGTACGAAACACAAAACTATAATAACTCTGCATGCAGCTGTCAGTGTTTACATACTGCAGTTAATGTTCTGTCTTCGCTGATACTCAGGGTGTGGCGGGAGAATCTGGCAGGAACGGAACTGACGGTCAAAAGGTGAGTCTCATACGACAAAGTAAAATCTACAGTATATGTCACATGACTCTAATATGTTCAATACACCAATTCGACGTGTCTCTGGGCATCTTCAGGGTAAAATAGGACGAATTGGAGCTCCTGGTTGCAAAGGTGATCCAGGTGACAAGGTAAGTCTTGTAGTTATACAACTTTTTTTTTTTTTTTTCACATGTAGCTCTGAAGGTCAGCGTCATACAGAATAACTGTGTCTTCCAAATGTTACTTAGATAGTTAGTAATTCTATTCTAACCACTTTATTTAAATATCTATAAAGACTGGTTTACTGAACAGTCGTTTTGTTTTTGTCTCTAAAAGGGACCAGATGGATACTCTGGAGTTTTTGGTGAGCCTGGGCCAGCTGGAGACAAAGGAGTAAAGGTCTGTATTAAATCAAATCAAATCGAGGATATTTCTCTTCCCTTTTAACTTATTAGCAGATAAGCACATAACTAAGAGTCTGCAGCCATGCTAGCAAAGACTGTATAATAAACGGTGGACAGAGCCTTCGTGGCGTCACCTGTTAGTTTCTGGACTACCGTTTTGAAGCCTCGGGTTTGACGTTATGGCCGTCACATTCACATCCATAAACCCAATCAGATGGGTGCTGGATCATAAAAATGCCTGAGCAGAGAAGGAAAGATCCACACACCAAAAAAAGCTCCCGTTTAAGGTATTTATTTGCGTCGTTTTCGTGTCGTATCGGGCTGCGTGCTCTTCCTCAGACTGCCTCTCATATGTACAGAGTCACCATCTTAACTACCCATAATTCATCACACTTCCACCAAGTGATACACGTCACGTAGGTAAAACAAAACAACACCATTATCCATGTCTGTGTTCACTGTAGATCTGTATTTTTTTGAAGGCTGATGGATATGCACCATGAATTCTGTATGAGATCACATTCATTGTAGAGCTATAATCTTTTGAGAAAATATTGTCTGAGGGGAAAAATCCTCACCTTTTTTCAGCTCAGTCTATATAATGACTTAACGGTGTGCGATATTTTTTTGTTTTAAGGCAGCAGGATAATTAATATCAGTTCCACTCAGTTTACATCAGTGAGGACGTTTTAGACCACAGCAGACAGCAAACTGAAGCCGACACACACCGAGTAGATGACGAGGGAGAGCCAGCGTCTGGACAGTTCATCACAGGACAAAATAGTTGTGGGTGTCTGTGCAGTGGGCGCTTGGGCATATGTCAGGCTCGTGGTGTTAGTGGTACCTGAGCGAAATTGGAGCGGGACGGAGTGGGAGAAAAGGCAACGCTTGATCATTTTAAAAAAGCCGTACTCCATCCAACCCTCTCCCACTCGCTCCCACTCCGCTCACATGCTCTGAACATATGAGAATCAGTCAGCAAATAATGCGAAGAAATATCTTAAACAGAAGCTTTTTGGTGTGAATCTTTCCTTCTCTGTTCTTACTCAAAATGGGACCATGACTTACAGAATGAGCATCATGCTGTGATGAAGAAGACTTGAAACTAGTGATTGAGACCATAAACTCATTAGGAAACTGTTCACTGTCAGTAATGCCAATACTTAATGTGAGAAGTATGGTCTTTTTCTCATAAGGTTAGATACAATCTGACTTCTTTTTGCAACCAGAGGAGTCACACCCTGGTGGCCATTAGAAAGGATGCACGTCATTCTGCCTGAGTTGACAAGGCCTCGGCCCCTTCTGGGGGAAAACTCATAGTTTCATATAAAGAGAGATAGGAAAATGCCAAAAATGTAATTCAGTATTAGCAGTGTGGAGCATGGCGGCTGACTGAATAACCTTAATTTATTAAGACATCAGGAACGCCCCGTTTAAAGTAAGGTCACAGAATAATTATTAGACGTGCATTATTGTGTATGGGGTTTCCGGTTTTCTGTCCCCCAAAAGGGGGCACAGCGTGACATTTTGGCGAAGCACCTGTATGTACCAGTCTGATGTATGCATGCTAGCAGCTTTGTGAGGCTATATTTAGCGCAGCAGTGCTTTGAGCATCAGCATGCTAACCAGGGTGACTCGGTGTCCCACTTTATTTGGGGCTGCACAACTTGTCTAAAATCTGGCTTTTATTCATTGGCTGTGAAGAAAGCAGGGAAGGCTGTCATGACAGTCCTGTGTTGATTGTCAATCAAACTGAACATGCTTGGGTCATTTGCAGGTTAACCTGTCACTGTATTTCTATCCTACACCCAACAGGGACCAACACGAGTCACCACAAAATCACAAGTTACGCAGATTTAGGCTGAATATGGTGGAAACTACCACAAAGAAAAGGGAAAACAGCTGCAGCAAAGACTGGGGAACCACTAGTCTTGTCTGTTGTGTGCTACTAAATCAACCAGAGGGCAAAGCACAAAGATGTTACAAGCTAAGGGGCAGAATAGAAATAGAAATGATTTAATATAAAAATTTTAGACCACCTCTCAGCACTGGTAACATGTCCATGGGCGCCAGCTTGGGTTAAACATTGAGGTGGGGGCAAAAATGCCAGCCTCTGTAATGTTAGATGGTGAGATGTGGTGAGGTGTGATGGATGAATATTTTTCCATTTTTATCCTGGGAACAGAAGCTCACTATCCCAAGAAGTTCACTTGTTATTTACTCACTTGGTATAATTTTAGCTACACCGTCAAAACACACTGGCCGTAGCCTATTTCAGGCAAATATTTAAGGAGAATTGTGGGTGCAAAACATGACCATTTTAGTCTTTATCTGGTGGTATTAATAATTATTGTAACAGAAGAACTCAAATTCAACGTTAATGGACATTATAATGAACATAAGGATGCAAGGAGGTGCAAGGATGAAATGTCAAGTTTACTGGCTGTGATCTGTCGCTGTCTGACCAAACAGCCTCAGGGAAGCGATATTTTACAATTCTTCATATTATAAACAAACAAAATTGTTAAAACACATTATTAGGCGTTTTCAAAGTCATTCTATTGAGCTGAGACAGATCCCATATTCTTCTCACATTCAGAAGTTCCAGCACTGCACGGCACCGTGCACACTACATGTACAACAGTTGGCTGAATAAATTTAATGATCACTCGAAATTAAAAAGCAAAACTTCTCAAAAAGCTCTCACTTGGTGAGAGATTTTGGACCTATTGTTCAGGAACTTTTGGCCGTCTTTCTGCAGTGAAGGGGCGCGTTTTACTGCAGTCAACTGTTGGAGGTAAAGTCGTCTTTTGCTGCCATCTCTGCCAGTATTTCATCCAGATGTGTTTTGGATGAAGTTTGAATCCAGTGTTCTTGAAGCTTTGGGCTTTCACTTGGAATTTTGTCTGAGGTTCCAAATGTGGCAGCAAACCTCAGACCAGCACGTTTTATCTCTTGTTAGAGCGCGCCGCACAATTTGCATCCCGATTGTTTCATCTTTTGAAGTATTTCCACGCAGAGCTGGTGACAGACAGTGAATTGTGTTAGTCTAATTTAGATGGTAGAGCCACAAGTTACCGTACTAACTGCATTAACAGCCAGAAGTTGAATTCATGGTGCTCTTGGGCTAATTAATTAAAGATGCACTTTACGCCTCATCATGTAAATTAAATCCTTTCAAACGCCCTTTGAATACAACCATTTTGAAGAATGGGACACAGCAGAGGAGAGAGTAGTCTCACATAGCCAGACCTCTCTCGACAGCGCCCAGTGTTAGAGAAAGGTCTGGCTCCACACATGCACATTCTGCTATAGGAGGAACAAAATGCCCTGCCTTGTTTGCATTTCTTCAAACCAATCACATTTGTCTTGGGCGGCGCTAAGCCCAAGATGCAGCGATGGTGCTGCTGCAAAATAGTGTTGAGGAGGAACTTGTTTTGGTTGAACATTCACATGTCAGGAGGTGAGCTCTGGCAAAAGAAAAGGTAACAGCTGTTTGCTTGTTTATGTTTGTACTGTTAGTGGCCCAGGCACTAATTTGCCGTTTTCAGCATGTAGATTGCAACTAGGAGGTTGTTCATGTTTTTCGGGACTAAGGAGAAAGAAATAAGGAAGAAAAAAACCCTGAAAAATGGCACAAGGAACCTGAAGAGCTTAAAATGATAAAGGAAGAGGAGGATAAAATAAATGTGAAAAAGGCAATAAAACTGGTATTTAATATACTGAAAGACTTTTTAAACCAAAAACAAAAGAGCACGGATTTGGGATCTGACTCTTTGCTCATGCTTAACGATACCTTACATGAAGTTTAGTCCTCGGTTCAGTCCGCTAAGGCTGTCTGTGAGTACAGTGTGGCAAGTTTAATGAGCATTACGTGTCGTGTTTGTTTGTTTGTTTGTTTGTTTGTTTGTTTGTTTGTTTAGGGTCCCCCAGGCCTCTCTGGAAAGCCAGGACCCGTTGGCCCTGCAGGAGGTCCAGGACCAAAGGTAAACTTTAGATTAAAACATGACAGATAACACTGTCAGAAAATGAAAATGTTTACTGAAAAACAAAATCATGAAACTGAATCTCTATTCCTCAGGGTGAAATCGGATATCCTGGAAATCCCGGGCCACCAGGAACAAAAGGATCTCCTGTACGCAACATTTTTTGGTTTATTATAATTACTTCTGTTATATACTATCGTAAGTCGCTGAAATAAAACCATTAACTCTTGCAGGGGGTTCCTGGCTCACCTGGACCAAAAGGCGAAAGGGTATTTCAAACACTTTTATAAAAAAAAAAAAAAAATCATCATTTTGCAAATTTGCTAGTTTGTTATAAATTATCATCATTTAAATATTAACAGGGACGGAGAGGAGACACTGGAAAAAAGGGAGCACAGGTCCTGATGGGCAGAAAGGAGAGAAGGTAAGTTCAGCGCTTAGAGAAGGTCACATCGTCTACTTTAATCGCTTTCTCATTCATTTCCAGCTTTGCTTGTAGAGCAGGTTTGTTGCATTGGGAATTCTACAGAATTTCTTCTCAACTCTGAGGCAACTCAGTTTATTATTTTTTAAGCAAACAGAGGAACCTGAGGGAAACAGCTGTGGTCTGAAAGCCAGGCAACAAGTTCTTTTGAAACCCTGTCAAATTAGAGTGAAATAGACTGACCTTAAACAAGATTTCAACTGTCAGACAGACCCATGGGGTTTTTACTTTCCCAATAAAGCAGCATAAACGCTTCCATGCCCAGAAAACTTTGGCCATGTTGCTGTAGGGGCCTTTCCTAACCAACTTCTCAGGAAAATTCTTCACATATTTCACTTAAATTGAATTGTTGCTTCTGAGTTACTGTTGTGTTTTGTGTACATTTGTTTATGATTAATGGTGTGGTGCAAATCCTGACACATTCATTTATTTTTCGAGGGTGAACGAGGGATGCTGGGAGGCAGAGGTCGGCCCGGGGAAGACGGACTCAAGGGCTCAAAGGTGAGGGGATCGTACTGCGGGTAGATTCTGGCAGAGTGATGACTCAGCAGCTTCCTAAGAACTCAGCAAATTTTCCTTAAGACCTCCAATACTGGGGTTTTGGCCTAATGTACCTGATGCCCTGCCAAAACAACCTTAGCTGAGCCTGTTATCATGAAAAACACATTTTCCAGGGAAATTGTTGTTGCTTTTTAAAAATTTGTTCAGTAATATGTAACGCCAAATGCACATCAGCATGACTGGTGTGTGTGTGTGGTGTGTGTGGGGGGGGGGCCCAGAGTGGAGGTGACGTCCAGTAATGATGTTTTGTCTGTTACTGTCTCTGTCCTCCAGGGAGACCAAGGACTACCGGGGCAGAGGGGACCGTCAGGAGAGACAGGGGAACCCGGACGAAATGTGTGTCATTTATAACATCACAATCATCTACAGTAACTGCTCCTCGACAGACCGTGTGTTAGGAATTACGTGCGTGAAATACACGAATGATCAAACAACTGTCAGTGAAGGTTTCTGCTGTGGTTGCAGGGCACCGTTGGAAATCCTGGAGATCCTGGACCAAGAGGAGACTCTGGGAGCCCTGGACCAAAGGTGGGTGAAACTTCTCAGTTCATCACTTTCATCCTGTGAAACACTTTGGGCCCGATCTTCTGCCTGATGCAAAGCAGCGCACAGCAGGGCTGAATGATCCTGGAAAAAAATCTAAATATTAATCGCCTCGAGTCATTTCTTTAAGACAAAAAGTCCAGATTCTCAGATTTCAGTTTCTTAAATGTAAATATTTTCTCGTTTCTTTACTCCTCTGTGACAGTAAACTGAATATCTTTGGGTTGTGAGTAAAACAAGACATTTAAGGACGTGATCTCAGGTTTTGGGAAACACTGATCAACACTTTTCACCATTTCCTGGTATTGTAAAAAAAAACGGCTATAAATAGATAAAATAATCAACTGATTAATCAACTATGAAAATAATCATTAGTTGCAGCCCTAATAAATATCTAGTTGGGATTATTTTGACTGATAATTCAATTGCAATATGCATAGTTTATCATGCAAAAAAAAAAAAAAAAAAAATTAAAACTGCCATATTTGCAAAGCATACAAAAAAAAAATTCAGTAATCTTTGACAATGTAACTGTAATCTAGTTACACATTTTTCAAATGTAATCCGGGCTGTTTATAGTCTATAGTATAATTTTTTGTAATCCCGATTACACGTAACATTTTACTACCCAACCCTGTTAATAGCGGATGGATTGCAGGTGGATTAAGACTGAAGAGATAAAAAAATAATTAACTGATGTTAATTAATATTCTGTCTTCCTCTGCACATCCAACAGGTCTTATACTCAGTCCCAGTTCACTAAGTGAAACCGTGTGGAATAAATTCTGGAGCATTTCTTGTGTCCTGTGAAGGTTATAACTACAGTTTTTAGTTTTGCTGCAGAAATATTCAGGATATTTGCTGCAGTGACATTAACGCACACATGGAAACACTTAACATGACTGAAAGCAGCCTCTCTAATCATGAAATCATCTTTTAAATTATGTCGAGCAGTGCAAGATTTTCAGGTGATTTCTTTAATGTGTGTTGTACTGATATGATATATATGTTTTCTTTAACGACTTAGTTTAATGATTAGAGAGGCTGCTTACAGTCATATTAAACATTTCCACGTGCACAGTAACAAGTTGTGCTGCTGTGCCTTGTGTGTAAATGTGCACATGGTCTCTCTTAATGGGGAGGCACTTCACTCTGTTTCACCCACATGGAAACTTATTAATCGTAATGATGATCTTTATTACCCGGCTCACATCAGCCGCTGGTTAACCGCAGCGCCTGCATCACTACAAGTGGGTCATTTCAGCATCATCAGAGGCACCTGGCTCTTAACAGGAATGGGATTCTCTTGGTTTAATCCAAAAACTCACCTACGATTGATTAAGACTAAATACAAGCCCTTTTGCGCCCACAGTGTGCGCTGTTTAAAGAGCAAAATGGAGTTGGACATGCCCTAAATGCACTTGCACCATGCACTTTAGATCATGTGCTACAGATAATTTAGAGCCTTAAAACATTTTTTGATTGATTTTTTTTTGTTTTTTTTCTTTTAAAGGGTGACAAAGGAAGACCTGGATTCAGCTATCCTGGACCAAGAGGACCCAGTGTACGTGTTTTTTTTTTTTTTGTTTGTTTCTTTACCTCACAAAAATCTTGCATACGTTTCAAACTTTAGTCTAAAGTGACTCTGATCTTTCCAGGGAGATGGAGGTGCTCCAGGTAGATCAGGAACGAAGGGGAGCAGAGGTGAATGTGGCGCTAGAGGAGAACCTGGAGATAAAGGATCCAAAGGAGGGACTGTAAGATCAATAACAAATGTTTTACATGGATTTGATTTGATTTTTATTGTTGTGTTGTGCACAGTTAATATGCCTGGCTTAAACAGGCTTGCAAGACACAATTATTTAGAAAAACAGACCGGAAACAAGAGTAGCAACATAAATTAAAAATAATACTGAACAAATAAACCATCCTGATGTTTTTTTTCCTAAGCTTTAGAAACAAATGTTGCCAGTTTACAAGCATTAAAATTTAACAGCCATTCCTTTATCAGTGAACCAGAACATTATTGGATTTTTAATGTGCATTTCATTTAATATAAGTGTTCTTTACTCATCTTAACAAGGACAACACAGAAGCAAACATGATTCATTTTCAACTTCTCATAATTCACACAACCTTTTGTCCTCCTGGATGTTGTTTAAATCTGCCAACTTTAAGGGCCAGAGGAAGGATTCCTGTTCACAGCGAAGCTTTTGACTCCTAGTTTTCTATAACATAAGATTCAGTGCCATAATTATGCTTGATTTGAATATATGTTGGTAATTTGGGTTTTAACGAAATATCTTTTAATTTTTTTTTTAATTTTCTGCAAATCTAGCAAGTGACTACTTAGCTTTATTATTACTATGCATATACTGTAAATCTGCTTTGTTTAAAAACTGCATGAAGCTCTTTATCCCATGGAGAACTGTGTGATTTACTCCAAAGAAAAAAACATCTTATTGATCCAATTTTTGACATATTAAGCAAACGATTCAACAGCCTTATCATTTCACATTTTTGCCTAATTGATCTGAGAATCCAAATCACCCTGAATGTCTCCTGAAAGTAAGAGCAAACTTAAATAGTGTACAACTTTCCTTGCATATTACTTATGTTTTAAGTGGAAGTGGAATGGCCGCCCATCATTAAAAAAGAGGCTGGATCGCTTGAAGTTTTCCTTTTTTTTCCTTGCCACAGTGCTTGCTCTTGGTGGGAACAGTTAGGTTTTTAAAGAATATGGTCTAGACTTGCTCTTTATGAAAAGTGCCCTGGTATATCTCTGGTATGATTTTTCCACTGAACAAATAAATTGAATTGGAATTTCTGTTTCAATCAGAGCAAACCCTGTTGTGACTAGTAACATGTAGATCAACAAAACAACAACTGATGTTCTTGTAGTTTTGGTGCAGAGAGTGCATCCGGACATGCGACCCCTAAAATCTATGCCACGCAGGCTGCTCAGGTTCGCACAAATTGTGAAAAACACTGATGTTATTTGCCCATGTTTTTAGATATATGAGATTTCTGCTTTTAGTGGCGGCTGTGTGCTGCAAATTCAATTAAATTTAGCTACAGCTGATGTGAAAAATGTGGCTTTTTAACGCTTGTTTGTTGTGTTTGGTATCAGTTTTGTGTTTCTGCCTGTAACTTTGTGTTGTGCCGCTGACTGCTGTGCCAGATCTCCCTTGAAAAAAAGAGATTCTTAATCTCAGTGGGACTCTCCTGATTAAATAAAGGTTAAATTAAAAAAAAAACAGCTAAATTGAGTGGAACTTGGTGCTCACAGCATTTCAATAATTACTTTTGAAAGCTCAGCAGCAGCAGTGCGTCTTTCCAAAAACAATGTCCCGGCTACTCAGAACAATGCACAGATGTCACTGTGACCACTTTTCATTGAGACTGTTCCTTCAGTAGAAAACGGTTCCAAAGAAAACTCCTCACAAGCAGTCTGGGGATTGTCCTGAGTGGTTGGTGATGTCATTTTCAAGTGCTTTGTCCACCACAAATTAAGTTTCATTCACCTCTGTTGAACTGGGATGGAAATAGAAATCTTAGGGCTGTGATGTTTTTTGAAGTCGGATATGTAAACCATCATTAACACTTAAAAACATTATAACTGCACAGTTTTGTTGAGTTAATCATCGCACCTACGTGTAATTAGTTCTTAAATGGACAAAATCAAAAACACGTATTTTTCCCTCTGGCCTGAGGTGCTGTTAATCCATGGACAAAAAATAGATTTGAAAAACTCAACAGTGTCTCTTTCCAGAAGTCATGACCGGATTGCAAAAGCTAAAACAGACCTTGTTGTGAGCAGTTTAATGAGGGACCACAAGATGATTTTTGCAAAGAGACATTGCTTTTGGGTGTTTCAAATGTATTTTCCAGGCATTTTGAGCACTGCAACTGTCATCTAGTTCCATTAAGTTGGAGAGAAACCAAACATCTCTACAGCTGATATCTCCAAAACTCTGAAACTCACACCAAGGCAGTGAAGACGGATAAATAGCACAATAGGCCAGAGGAAAAAATATGTATCTTTGTATCTATCTATGTATGTCTAATTTTGGGGTGAACTCTTCCTTTAAGAAACACACACACAAAAAAAAAAGATTAAAGAAAAAAAAACATATTTTGGAAGGGTCTGCAGTCTTCTGCAGAAGAACCAACAGTCAATAACTCATGGGGGTTTGTGGGAGGTAAAAAGAAACATGTTACTTCCAAAAATCAAATTCTGCAGAAAATGAGTCACTTCCCTTGAAAAATGTTTTCTGTGCAGGGAGACCCAGGTCAGCCGGGGAGCCAGGACTGAGAGGATCCCCAGGGGTTCCAGGACCTAATGTAAGCAACAGCACACCTGCTCAAATAATGATTTGACCATGCATGCAAATTTGAGATCCAATGACACTGATGTCTCTGTGTGTGTGTGCAGGGGGACCCAGGACCAGAGGGCGACCCCGGGCTCAGTGTGAGTCGACTTTAAAAAAAAAGCTTTGTTTTAATACTATATTATTTACACATTCTTGAGAATTGGGAGAAATCGTGCAATCAAAAAAAAAAAAAAGGTATTACTTTTACTTATTATTGTTAAAACTTATTGAAATTATTACTACCACTCTAATTTCAATTTCATTTTTAGTGAAAATATATTCTTTAAGGATTTATATGCATGAAATGTATGTAATTTTATAAAATATTTTAGCTTGCTTTAATTTTTTAACGTCTGTACTTGATCTGTGCCAGAAAACACCCTTAGTCCCAGACAGGAATTCACAAATTTAAGCAATTATAAAATGTGTTAAAAGCCTTCAGAATCTAAAAATAACAATACCTAATAATGATTCCGGCATAAACATGTTTAGTTATATCTTATGGACCACTTCCTGGTTTAAAAGAAAAAAGGTGGGAATACTGCTGAAGCACTGGTAGGGTTTCTATTCTTCAACATTTGTTTTTGTCTATCAGACCTGTATAGAGCTGAGTATTATGTGTATAAAAACTGAAAAATGTCAATAAACTTTAAGTCTAAAAAAGAAAGAAATAACCAGGAGGTTTAACAGTCAAGAGTTTGATCTTTTAAAATATATTTTCCAGCATGATCGAAGAGTAAGAATCAAAACCCCCTCAAAATACAGTTTAGTCCCACTTCTCAAGAAGGAGTTAATTATATTCGTTTGGTTGTATTATTTCTAACCTGAATACCTGCTGTCACTGCAGGCCTGTGATGTCATGACCTACACGAGGGAGACGTGTGGTTGTTGTGGTGAGCAAACATGATCACCGATCAAACGCAGCTTCGTCCTTCAGTGTCTTTAAACACACTGATCCTGTGCTTGTCTTTTGTCTCAGACTGCCAGAGGTACTGTGGAGCTCTGGACATCGTATTTATAATCGATAGCTCAGAGAGCGTCGGGATGACTAACTTTACCCTGGAGAAGAACTTCGTTATCAACACCATCAACAGAATGGGATCCATGGCCAGCGACCCTGCGTCACCAAGGGGTACGCTCGAGCAGAAACACAGCACAGGCGTCCCCACAATCCTTCTGCAGACACAGTTTCAAGTGACGAAAAGTAAAGGTCGCCACAAAAGATTAAACATTTCCAAGGAGTGAATCACTTAATCCGCTGTTGGATATAAAGTTACAGCCAAAAATATTTGGACGGGACCCCATTTACTCTGTACAGTCACAGTGTTAATGAAGACTGCACTGTTACCACAAAGTACAGATTGTCAGTGTTGCATATTTTTAGCCATCAAGTGTTACCAGCTAAAGCTTTAGTTTGGATTATTTGAAGTGGGGCTGTATGAGATACTTCTCCAGAGTCAGTGTATCTACAATAGATGGCGGGCGGCACGCTCTCAGTTTGGGGGAACAGGAAGTAGTGCCAGTATGGAAGCTAAGCATGAACTGCTGTGGACAGGATCACAACAAAAAGTTTTTTTAGCCACTTAAAGAAGGGCCACCTAAAAAAAATCAAAATCAGTTTAAATGTACACTATATTTAGAATATTTTTCATGGCTTTACGTTGCCATTAGAGAGCCTTCTCTGACAGGAAACAGCTGTTATATAAACCAAATGTCGCTCTGTCTGCAACCTGCAGCTCTTTTGCCCCACTCCAGTGGCTCCCTGCTGCTTTGACAAAAAAAACTAAATGGAAATGAATAGTTCTTATTTTAGCATTTTAATTTTGTTTTCACTTATTGTTGTAGGCCTAAGTTATTCTGATTAAAAACGTTTTAATATTTCTTCAACTGAAATCTGTGTCTGTAGCCTACGTCTATGTTTCAGCTTCTTTTCCTCTAAATTTTTAAAAGAGCAGTGTCAGTTCAGACAGACTCCAGAGACGAAATCAGTAATTTTACCTCTCAGAACACAGCAGTTTGTGATCTTCAGCGCCTCAATCGGTTAGTTTGTTTGTTATTTAGGATATTTTCATCAATTTACCTTGCCATCAGCCAGCCTTTTCTGATGGGAAACCACTATTTTACAAGTCAAATATCGCTCGTATCGCTCTGTCCAAAGCCACCACTCCTTTGGCAAAAACAGTAAGTTTACTTGGCAGAACGTAGGAGCTGCTGATTCACTGCCGCCTGGATCTGTTGGTTTGTTTGTGTTATCGTGTGAATTCATTAACCTTTTAACTTGCATAAGTCACACAATACACACTGACTAACTAGACCAGCAACTCCCGTGTTCAGCGAGGTAAAACGTTTTTGCCAAAGGCATCTGGTGGATTGGGAGAATATTTGGCTTAAATAACAGCAGTTCCCGACAGAAAAGGCTGTCTAATGGCAAGGTAAAGCAGTGAAAATACTCTAAATATAGGGTGCAGTTAAAATGACGTTGATCTTTTGTAGGTGGCTTAAATATGTTTTGCTGCTGACCCTATATTGATTAGCTTCATAACCTTATTTAATAATCAATTAATCATTGCAGCTCTAATAGTGGCACCCCCTTAATGAACAGGATTGGTTCCTTAGACGTCACACACCCAGCCTTTGGTTTTCTGCGAGACTGTCCTTGCTCACTGCAGTTTTAAAGTGAGAAACGCTCAGACATGCTGTTTATCGCTTATTTCACTCCTGATAGTCTTGTAACATTAAAAACACCACATGAACTTTAAAGCTGAGGTCACAACACCCTGACATGTCTGTCTCTTCCAGGAACAAGAGTCGGAGTCGTACAGTACAGTCACAACGGGACCTTTGAGGCCATTCATCTCGACGACCCCAACATTAACTCCATGTCTGACTTCAAAGCGGCAGTGAAGAGGCTGCAGTGGATCGCCGGGGGCACTTTCACACCCTCAGCCCTCAAGTTCGCCTACGATACGGTCGTCAGTGCCAGCAAGAGACCCCAAGCCAAAGTACCTGTCGTAGTAATCACGGATGGCCGCTACGACAAACGTGACAGTAACGTTCCGCTTAAGTACCTTTGTGAAAAACCCAATGTGGAGGTGTACGCTATCGGGGTCGGTGATATGTTTCACGAGGATGCGGATAAACGCATGCTGAACTCGACAGTATGCGGGAAGCGGTCTCATATCTTTTCGATGAAATATTACGTGGAGTTGTTGGCAGAGACCTTCATACAAGAGATTGAGAATCGCTCTGTCCCAGTAAGCCTGTACCAGCACACACAGCAGAATGACAGTGCCAATCCTTGAGACTGTTTGTCTAACTTCTGTCAATTTGATTTCC
The DNA here is from genome assembly GCA_034769285.1 of Lutjanus argentimaculatus. Classification (NCBI taxonomy): domain Eukaryota; kingdom Metazoa; phylum Chordata; class Actinopteri; order Lutjaniformes; family Lutjanidae; genus Lutjanus; species Lutjanus argentimaculatus. The sequence continues at coordinate 393,833 of JAWZSL010000019.1, read as the reverse complement.
CCTCCAGACCCGGTGACCGTGTGCCCTGAGCTCCCCTGTAAGACCGGTAAGTGTTATTCATGGCTGGTATTTGTAAAAATTATTCCATGCACATTACAATCTAATATGCACAGTTATCTTAGCCAGTAATATATTCTTTGGAATTTAGATGGAATTTTTATTAATTAAGATTTCCGAACATGACTGTCATTTAAGGGAGAGTTGGGTACAGTATAACCGTATTATTCTATGTTCTAACAGGGTTCACAGACCCACAATAGATGTACATTAGACCACAGACCCCCAATTTGAGAGGATTTTGTCTCCTGTTGAGTATTTTTTTTTATTTTTAGGTTTGAAGATAGAGGTTTTAGTCTAGTATTAATGATCAAACTAGAATCTCTATTAATAGTAATCTATCACAACGGCCATACCTTGTAGTTCCGACTTCCAAAAAAACGTGAAAAGTTAAAATATTCTATTACTGCTTTTGTGCTGTGGACCCCCTACAACCCACTCAAGGACCCCTTGTAGGTCCCTGAACCCCAGTTTGAAAACCACTGTATTATAACATCATATGAATTTAATGGTAGTCAGTAAGAGTTTTAGATTAGATTTGCTCGTTAAGGATGACAGCAACTATACTGGTCTTGACTTAAAAACATACTATATACTTCTTAAATCTTTTGTTTCTTTCTGTTATCACTTTTCAACATCCTTTAAGTGTAATTGAACTTTTTGTACACTTTTGTATGTGATGGTTACAGACTCTCCACCTCCCTATGCTTATAATATATTTACTGTAATAAATACTAAAATGACCATGATATGTCATCAGAGATTAATGAAACATGCTGAGTTGAAATACTCACTTCTCTAACAACGCTACAGCTACAGTGTCGATCTTTGACTTTCCTTTCCTGTTCCTGACCATAACTTATGTTTTTGTTTGCCCGTCTTATGTTAATTAGAGTTCAAATTAATGCAGAATGTTTGCCAAACAAGTAAGTGTGTGTTTATAGGTTTTAAGAAATCATGAATAATCTTTTATAAGGAATAGATGTTTATAATGGTTAAACTGAGCAGTATGTTAATAGGGTTTGGCTGGCAGGGAGACAGGCAGCCACTGAAATCGAACTCCAGAGTGTGTATTTTCAGGGCAGTGGGCTTTTGTTTTTAGGTTTTTGAATAATGTTGCACTTGTCCTGCGCTCCTGCAGCCTGTCTGAGTTCCCTCAGGTTAGAGGAGAAAGGGGGCAGGGGGAAACAATTCACTTGAACCATGGACTGCGTATGAATTTATAGGATTTCAGCCTATTTAATACAGTCTGTTTGGACTGCTGTGCTCTTTTTTGGGATGCACAATATATATTATATATTGCTCCTTTAAAAAATTAAATATTTATGTCCTGTTAATAATGCACATATGATAATATCCTGCTTAAAAATCCAGTGCCTCTTAAACAAACTGTATACTCGTAAGTAATTTCTTTCTCTTTCCGTTCTGGCCTCGTCCCCAACCCCAAACAGCCACACACCTTTTCACCCCACTCCACTGAGTGTAGTTGCACTTTTGGTACAGCTATAGTTAGACACTCTTCACCTCCCTACGTTCTTTTTTTCATAGTAATTCATTTGCCAAAAAAGACAATAAAACAATAAAAGTTAAATAAATTTGACTCATAGCAGTTTTTTTTGTTTTTCAAATTTTCTACAGATATCACAATATCATTATCACGAATTCAAGTTGTGAAAATCTGATATTGTGACCGCCCTACTCTCAAAATGCCACCTATATTGGTGTACCAGAGAACAGTTCAGTGAGGTTTTTTTTTTTTTTCTTTCATTACAGAACCTGATGTGGCTCCGTGTGTCCAGCGGCCGGTGGATTTGGTATTTCTACTAGATGGCTCAGAGCGCCTCGGGCCGATCAACTTCCGGCGCGTCCGTGAGTTTGTACAGAGGGTGGCAGACCGTCTGACACTGGCCCAGACCGAGAATGATACCATGCGAGCCCGCCTGGCGCTGATAGAGTTCGGCAAGACCGAGCACACCGTGGCCTTTCCCCTCACACATGACCCCGCTGTCATCGCCAACGGCATGTCTACCTTGTCTTATCTGGATTCTTCCTCGAGTCTGGGGTCCGCCATCTTCTACACCATCAACCACGTCTTAGGGGGAGAAGACGCTCACCTGACGAGACGCAACGCAGAGATTATGTTTGTTTTCATCACAGACGGCGTCGCTGACACCAACAACCTGGAGGAGGCGGTGAGTGCCATGCGTAGGGCAAAGGCCGTCTCCACGGTGGTAACTACAGGAAGTGACGTTAACCAAGAAGTCCTGATGAAGGTGGCCTTGGATGACCAAGACGCCATCTTTAAAACAAAAGACCTCTCTGATCTGTCCAAGTCCAGTTTTTTTGACCGTTTCATCCTGTGGGTGTGTTGAAGAGACACCACACGGACGTGAACATCATACTGGTGCTACTGCGGTTAATCGAGCATTTTAAACATGAGATACTGGTGATGATTCTAATATGTACTGTGCAATTTGCAAACGACATCGCCGCATTGTGCTTTGTGATATTTGTCAGGAAAACTGTTTGTATTCATCTTCCATCTTTTATTATACAGAAACATAGTACAAGTCTCTCATTCTTCATCCACCACTGAGTTTTAACGATTTTAGATAATAAACCTGCAGTTTGTTGGACGCTGCAGTGCTGTCGTCTGTGAAGTCACAACGAGTTTCTAGTGCACATGAATCGTTAGCATTCACTGATTCTAACATTTCTGAAGATTAACATGGAATTAAAACAAGGTTTATAAAAATACAGTAAAGGGATAGTTCCAAAGGAATAGTTCAAATTATTTAATGTAGGGTTGTATTGATGATCAGTGTATTATTTACAGTAGATGCTGATTGGTGCGCCCCCAGTTTGGAGAAGCAGAGAGGGGCACCAGCATGGAAGCTACGCAATGAACTGCTGTGGACAGGGTCGGCAACAAAATGTATATTTGCCTCTTAAAATGGTCCACCTAAAAAAAATAAGTCAATATCAGTTTAAGTTTAAGGTATATTTAGAATATTTTCACCGCTTTAGTTTGCTGCCAGACATCCTCTAACGAGAAACCTTTGTCATATAAGCAAATATCTCTTTCTCCAAACCCACCAAACTCTATAGACAAAATCAGTAATTTTACCTCTGACTGTCTACCTTCAGCCTCCACCTGTTAGTTTGACTGTATTATTGTGTGACTTTGGTGTTTTAAAAGGTAAATATTCAAATTTACCAAAGTCACGCAATAACACAAACAAACTAACTGCTTGGTGCAGCTGTAGTCCAGCAACTGCCATGTTCTGCAAGGTAAAATTACTAATTATGGCCATGGATTTTGGTTGGTTTGGAGAGAGCAACATCTGGTCATGTTAACAGCTGTTTCCCACAGGAGAGGAGTGCAATCCAACTAGGGGGAAGGGCTTTCCTCTCTCTCTGACAGCAACGGTAAAGTGGTGAAAATATAAATACATGGCCTGTTCACAGCAGTACATTGCTTAGCTTCCATGCTGGTGCTCCTCTCTGCTCCTCCAAACTGGGGGCCTGTCAACCAGCATCTACTGTAGCTAATACGCTGACTATCAATAAATACCTTGTACAACCCCACATTAAATAATCTGGACTATCCCTTTAAGAAATTTCAGACAAAACACATGTAAAGCCCTCGACATACAGTCCCTGCAATTGTGAATTCTGCAGAAAAGGAAAGTATTTATACAGTACTGGTGTAAACATCACTTAAATCAAACATCGCTCTGTGCAGTATGCCTGTAATTACTCAGTATCAGGAGTCTCAAAGTAGGAGGCAGAACAATGGACGGCTGATTTTGGTTTGGTCTGGCTGGGATGAGGGATTGCATTCTGCTCATTTCTCTCCATGTCCACTGCAAACGGTCCCATTGCCTCCCTTCTTACATCATGTCCAGCTGCACAGGAAGAGAATAAAACAGAAAGATCCAGTACTGGAGAGTTTACATGAAAGGTCTCAACAGGCCAAGCAAGCACAACATTAGACACACACAGAGGGACATCCTGTAAATACACAGGAAATGGCTTTAACATGAGATTGGGGCACATCATTAAACATTTAAAACCTGAGAAGGGCAGTCTGAGAAAAAAAAAAGACAAAAACCAAAGAACACGAACCAAGTCATCAACATCTCCAGTATCTTCAGCTGGTGGTGCAGCCGCCTCCTCTTTCTTCTCCTCAGCAACCAGAAACTGAGGACAAAACAGGCGTCTGTCAGTATGAGGACAGTCTCCACAACACAGTCACTCTTTCTGCAGCAGCTCCACAAGGGGTGGGCGGACAAATACCAAATTATCAATACTACGTCTAGGTTTAGTTGTGGTTGTTTTGCCCATGTTGAGCTGGACATGGTGGACAGCCAGTCAGAAATCAGTTTCGGGAGAGAGTCCTCAGAGATTCAGGCAGGTAAATAACACAGCAAATGTCAAAAATGTGCTGAATGACGAAAGAGCTCCTCTGACTCACAACCTAGTCTGCCTTTCACCGAGCTGGAAGTCATGTGTCTCGTTTTTGAAGAGAGTTTCTGGCATCAATACAATCGACATCAAAAAGGGATCAGTTTCTCTCTCTGTGCATTGTACCGTTTGTATTTCATCAAAGAGCAGAGCTGTCTGTGCAAACCAAACAACTTTCAGTGTAGCGAACAGATCTGAGTGCCTGTAACTTGCTCTTGTCAAAGGAAAAACCTGGAAAATCCAAAACTACTGGATCACACAGACCGAGGTGACAAAGTTTTACTGAGTGACTAACATATTGATAGTCCGTGTGCTCCAGTATTTTTGGACATATTTTCCCAAGTCTTTCCAGTGACAAAAATATCCTTCCCTTGAGAGCATCACACAGGGTTGCAGTTCCTTGTGAGTCCGTTTAACCTCTTCCTTCATCTGCGTGTAACTTGTGTGCATTCAAACAACAAACATGTTGTGGCGCCTGGTTAGCTCAGTCGGTAGAAACGTGAGCCCCGTATTAAGGCTGCAACTAACGATTATTTTCGTAGTTGATTAATCACTAATAGTTGTTAGTTTTAAAATGTCAGAAAATGGTGAAAAATGTCAATCAGTGTTCCTCAAAAATAATAAAAACCCAAAAATAATAAGTTTACTTTCATAAAGGAGTAAAGAAACCCCAAATTTTCACATTTAAGAAGCTGGAATCAAAGAATTTTGACTTTTTTTCTCCTTAAAAAAAAAATTACTCAAACCGACTAATCGACTATCAAAATAATTGGCAATTAATAATAATTGATTATTCAATTAATCATTGCAGCTCTACCCCATATACTGAGGCTGGGAGTCCTCTGCAGCAGCCATTGGTTCAGCTCATACATGTGGCCCTTTGCTGCATATCATCCCTCCACCCTCTCTCCCCCTTTCATGTCCTATCAATTAAAACGCATAAAGCCCCGAAAAATGGACAAAAATGTTTGCACGTGCAGCCTGACTAGTGTAGTAAGACACATAATTGCAGTGACGACTGAACAAAAGAGGAGCATCATTTGAAGCTTTTCCACAGCTGTGAATGATGATGTGTGGTCGCTACTGTGGCAAAACCACAAATTAGTTTAAACACACACACACACACACACAAAGCACAAGAAAAACAACTTGGAGCTGCAACGGAAAAGAAGAGAGACATTAAATGCCTCAGCATCCACACCCCCGACACAGAGTCTCTTCAGACAGACTTGGGCAAAGAATATCAAGGTATATAGTAGTGAAATTAATATTTTAGTCAAATCAGATCTTCAGCATTGGTAATGTTACGTTTTCAAACTGTAATTGGTCGTCATTACCTTTAAATTATCAGACTGATTAAGAATAGCAAACTATATTAAGCCAACTTAGATGTATTATTTAAATTAGTTATTTTAATGCAGCTGGGGAAAAAAGCCTCAAACCTGAAATATAAAAATAAAATATAAAAAAATTTCATGAGCTCCGTGTCTGTTTACTTCCTGACAGCGTTAAAGTAACATTACCTTCACCTACAAACAGTTATTTTTTCTATGTAGAATTTTTATAATCGCCTCAGTGTTTTTCTTAGACAATATTAGCAACATTAGCTAGCTCACATCGTCATTCTTTATTCGAACACCAAAATACCACCACCAAAAAAAATAAACCCCTAATTCACAGATTTAGAAGTGAAAATATTCCGGCTGCTTGTCTGAAGTCCGACCTCCCCGTCGTTCCTCCCCCAGTGATATTTTCACATGTAATGAGGTAAATTAAGCGTCTATTTTGACCAGACCAGAGTTGGTGATTGCTGGAGCAGTGGAAACATGATCCAAGACAGTTTTTGGCGAGTTTTGTTTCTGTCGTGTTTGAAGGAAGATGACAAAGGTTATCAGCTAGCTAATTTTGCTAACGATTTGTTTGTTTGTTATTTACACATATAGGATATTTAAAAGGCGACAGTATATAATAATAACAATGAATGTGAAAAAGAATTGCCTAAAAACCCTCCAGGGGCTTGCTAAGTGGCACTCTGCTGATAGAACATTACAGATAATAATTAGAGTGATGAACTACATAATTTATACATTTATCAATAAAATGAAACAGTAAAAACTAAGACATAGTTTAGCATCGTGCTAAACAACACGGGTCCCATAAAAACCAATCTTTTGCACAAATATTGTGATTCAGTCTTACTTAGTCATTAACAGACTAAGTACATACACTCCTGTGATATGACTTTTTCATAAGACAAGTAAGATAAATGAGAGAATAAACACAAGCACTGATGAAAGACGAAAAAACAAATATTCATAATAGGCCTTTAGACTTGTATGGATAAGTAACATATTGTTTGTACCCAGCTTATACAGGCGATCCTTGTGAAAATACTGGTTTGTTAGAAGGAGTGATTTCATGGCTCAGATCCACAAAAAGGCAAAAAAACTATTAAATATTTTTGACCCCTCTGTACAACAAACTAAACTGAGATTGTGAAGTATGTTAATGAGGGGGTCTAAGAAGACAAAAACTACATGTGGAATAAATATGAAATTGATTATTATATGTAAATATGTCATGAGAAGAGGGGGAAAGATTCTTTTTATGGAGCTATGAACAAATAAACCAATTTGAAAATAGTTCAGATGAGGAGAATTAGAAAAAAATAAGAGGCTTAGAGACGCTTCTTCAGTGTAAACAACTAGTTATTCTTAGTGCTCGTTTCTGAAGACGATGAATGGCCTCGAGTTTAGTCTAAATATGAGCTGGTTATCAAAATATACAAAACAAACGGCACACGATTACCAATAGCTGCATGTGAAAAGTGAAGTAACTGACTTAAGGATGAAAAATCACTCAGTAAGCGAAGTGTGATTTTACTTTATCGCTGAGAGGAGGAGAACAGATGTGCAGCTCATAAAACAGACATACGTCCCACTTTATTGTACAAATGGTAGACTAGGATTCCTGTATTTAGGCCGACGATTAGCCTCATAACTCATGACCCACTGCTACCCTTTGACATAAAGGCACATAAGCTACTTTTAGTAATAAAAACTACTGATTCTAGGGATTCTGGCCCTGTATTATTTGGCATTAGATTGAAATTCTGCTGTTTTGTCCACCCAGAGATCACACTGGTTTAAAAAGGGGAGTGTTCATTGAGTCACCTGATTAGCTTCGGCTCTGGACACGGTGCTTCCTTCAACCTCGTCCTTGCTGATCAGAGTCACGGCATCTGTCGATCAAACGGCAAGAATTAAGTCCACAAACACTCGAGGCAGACTTGTGATTCAGGCGGCATCAATCAGCTCCTATTTGTGTTGTGTTATTTACATATTTTGAGCTCAGTTATGTGGAAATGTAATCTCATCTCAAGGGAGGAGTGATTTGAGAGAAATCCTGCAGCCCTGAGTAAAGACGGCTTAACAAACCTTGAACAAGCAGGTCCCAGAAAACCTCCAGCCGTCTGTTTGGGATGCTTCTTTTCAGGGACTGGAGGTAGCTATTGTACAGATCGGCATTCCCCAGCTGAAAAACGAAAGATAAGACACATTTATGAGTCCCGTAAGAGCTCACATACACATACAGACACTGGTGCGCACACTCACACAAGAACTGGCCTCGGTTCAAGTCTCAAGACATGAAACAGACTCATTGTAATCTCACGTTGACTCATAATCTCCACGGTGAAGTCAAAACTATGATATATGAAGATTATTTCATGCAAACTCTCATGACAGAAACTCCCACATCATCATGCAACTCCCAAAAGGAAGATAGTGAATGTTTATTTACCTTTACAGACTGCTCTCTAAAAGCTTGGATACAGGTGATGCTTTTCATGTAGTAGTGTGTGTTCTTGTTGCTAAGCAACTGCTCTATCCTGTGAGTCAGCTGCTGACAGACTGGGAAGGACACGGGGGTCATCGCAGCCAAACAAAGAGATAAACACAATTACCAGGGCAGAACATGAGTCAGGATGGTTCATAATACGACCAGTTTATCAGGCCGGCTCGCCAACAAAATAACCGGACCTCACCTTCTCCGAACGGGAGAGTCTTCAGCCTGATCAGAGTGCGGAAATCTCGTGCTGGATCCACGCTTCCCACCTGGTGTTGGAAGTGTTAAAACAAAATGTGAAATGTAAGTGGTGAAGAACTTCATTGGGAGTAGCTGATTTTTTTTTTTTTTTTTATAGAAAGTGGTTTTCTCTCTAGGATTACTGTGCCATCCAGCTCCCCTGATTCTCACCGAAGTAACAGAGCCTTCGGCAATGTCAGCCAGGTTGTAATCCTCCTCCTCTTCGTCTCCCTTTGCCTTCTTGGCATCTGGCTCCTCAGCGCTGTAAATGACAAATGGGACTGTTAGAACAGTGGTTCACAACTCTTCTTCCTTAAGGGACCCCTTCTCTTTCACCGAGTAAACTGACAACCCCTGACTACGTGACATTTTTATGAATATTTCATGTAATATCTTTTTATTACGATGCTTTGTTAAATACCAAGCTCTGATTGGTCAATTACAGCGTTCTTAAGGTCTGTTATTTCTTTACAGCAGACTGTTGCTATGAAGAATAGACGGTTGCTATAGATGCAGCTCTGATCATAGACTCTGGAAGAGCAATAAAATAATTTCTAAATTAAGAAAATCACTACTTTAATACAAATTATTGATTTATTTTGTTAACTGTGTAATAAGTGGCATAATGTGCATTGAGCAGGTCATTACTGTGAAATAAACCCTGCTCACCTGTACATTATCCCTTACATAAAACATATCAAAAGAGACAAAAGTTTTCTTTCAACCCGTAAAATCAAGAAGGCCTCGCGACCCCCTGTGAAGCTTTGGCGATCCCTAGTGGGGGCCGGGACCCCCAGGTTGGGAACCACTGAGCTAGAACACAGAAAATAGTTCATTCTTATCATCAGTGAATCCTGTGTGTGCACACCAGAGATGCTCACAAGTCATTTTTTGCAAGTCCTAGTCAAGATAAGTCTCATATGGTTGTAATGAGCGTTCTATCATCTGATCTTCTCCGAACGCTGCACAGCTTTATCTAAGTAATCCAAAGCATGTACTGTATTATCACTAAAGCTGCAACAATTAATCAATTATAAATTAATCACAGACTATTTTGATAAGTGATTAATTGGTTTGAGTAATTTTTTAAGAAAAAAAAAGGCCAGATTCTCGAATTCCAGCTTCTTAAATGTGAATATTTTCAGGTTTCTTTACTCCTCTCTGACATTTAACTGAATATTTTTGGACTGTGGGCAAAACGAGACATTTGAGGACGTCATCTTAGGCTTTGGGAGATACTTATCAACAGTTCCCACCATTTTCTGACATTTTATAGACCAAACAACAAAATGATTAATCGAGAAACTAATCAACAGATGAATTGATCATGAAAATAATTGTTAATTGCAGCACTAATCATCATGCCTTTATCCATTACCACACACTAGCCTGTCAGCACTGATTCGCTGTTTGGTATGTGATCACTTTAAACAAGCTAATGCAGTTCAGGATAAAATTATGCCCAGCCACTGCGTCATGCGTAATGACGCATCACAGAACCACCTGTCCATCAAAGTAGAATATCTAACATTTTCCATGAGGGGATGACGGCTGGGAACAAATTAAGCTGCTGCTGTGAGAAAGAGGAGACGAAGGTTACACACTGCAACAGGCCAGCGAAGGGCAGAGTGGAGGAAAAACGCAGTTCTCCATGCGCCGCCAGGCAGGAGGGAGAGCGCACAACCACCTGATATCAATCACAAAACACTGTGCGGAGTGAGTCACAGAGACACAGAGACATCCCACAGATGAAAACTAATGAGGGAGCAGAGAGAAGACCAAGAAGGCGCCGCCATTCCCCGTCCAAAACCGGGGAAATGAAATCATTTTACAGTCTCAACAAAGCAGCACTCTGCGCACAAACGCTAACTCCTCTGTTCAAAATATTAATCAAACTCTAATCTAATCAAGCAATCAAACTAATGTTAGATATCCGATGCTGAGCTAAGCATGGGCCTTTTACATTAACTTACAAAGTGACTCGCCAATTAAGTTTATCCCAGCAGACGCTGCATTTAGAGAGTCTTTTGTTTTGGCCTTGCATGAAGTTGTTAAGTTTATGACTGATGACTCAGCAGCTACAGGTTTGCTCGTCATGTGTCGTTGCTGCAGCTTACAGTCATCTGAGTCCACGTGCACCAGATCAGTGAGGTCACACATGATGATAGAGGAGGAAAAGACATTCACCTAATGATTTCCTTAACGTCAGTGCGCCAAAATAAAATGAAGATTGTTCACGAGTCCCAGATCTCAAGCTCAAGTCGTGTCTGAAGTCTTTTGAGTACAAGCTCAAGTCTCTGTGTGCGGCAACTTGATTGTTACCTGAGTCCCCGTCTCTGGTGCGCACAGACACTTATAAAACACTACTGCTTTTATACAATCTTCTGCATGAATATTTTGGACAACAACAAAAAAAAAATACTTCTCACTACATGACTAACAGGCCTTCCTGTAACATTGAAAGAGCTCCCAGCAGCGTACTGAGTCAAACTTACTCTTTGCCAAAAATCTGAGCGCTCGTCTTTGGCTTCTTTTTCTTCTCCACTTCTGTGAGGGGAAACTTCCTCTTCATCTCCTCCAGTGGAGCCTGGCAGTGTTCAGTAATGACCTCAGGGCGCTCGAGAGCGGCCTTCAGCCACGGCTCCATGGGAGGAAGAGGAGTGCCGGGGTTCACCGCCCGGTGATGCAGACACTGAAAGACAGGTTGGGTTGAGAAAGCAAACCTGCAGGGTGGCTACTGATCCTTGAATTCACATTTACTAATAAAAGACCTTAAAAAGAGTTAAATTGTCAAAATATCTTTGGAAAGGTCTTAATTAAATACTCATTTATTGAATGCTCTAAGCATGGTCTAAAATTCAGTCTAAGTGCAAAATGCCTGCACATTTAATCTTTAGTAAAAATCAACAAGAGTTGAATTTGATGCTTCTGTTATCCTGTTCCTGTCTGTTAGGTTTTTGTTATTCATGTTTGCAAACTTTGCCCCCCTGGTGACCACCGTAAGCTCATTAGCCAACCTGCAAACCCTCCAGTTTCTGTGGGTTTTTACCTAATTTTAACCTTTTTCTCCAGTGCTTCTGTTTAGCCGTTAATCTCCAGTATTTCAGAGCAGGTCTCATTCATGTTGTTGTGCTGGTGATTGAACTTTGATTGTGCGGTGCCTCTCAGATTCCACATTCAGAATATAAATGAGATATTAAGTGTTGTTTTTGTCCAACTCCACCGATGTTTGGGCAAAAGACGAGATGTAAAAAGTGAGGAAATCATCAGTCCGATCTACGCAAGGAAGCTGATGAGATTCACTGTGACAACAGAGTGTTTTAAATATGTAAATGCAATCATCATCATTTAGCCTACAGACAGAGAATCACAGCAATAATACAGGGTCTAAATGACTTTCAACATAGAAAAAGTAGGATTCTACCTTGATATAGCATCATTTCAGATTTGTAGTGATTATTATCAATAAGGACATTTTTTTTCACACTAATAAACATATTTGGACCAGTGTTCTTTAACTCATCCAGTTATACCCCTGTTCTATACACAGGTGGTGGCCTGGTTTGACTCGGTTTGACTTGGCACATCTTTTGTAGGCGAGTACATCACCGCAGCCCGCCTCAGGGTAGGTCTGGTGCACATTGGTCCATCGTGGGTGTGACGGCACAGCTCAGTACTTTTTAAGTGGTAATGGAAATCCAAATCAGTGCAACACAATTTGACTCAATGCAGCCAAAAGGGACAAAAGAAAAGGCCCATTACTGTCATTTTGTTTTACTTAGAATTTTAAACTGACAATTTATGTATTTACTCACAAGAGTACACCTATATTTTCACACTTGGTGATGCTTATTGTAAAACTGGCCTTAAATTTAATTAAACCATGGCACTGAAAAGTCTTACATGTAACATGCTGATAGACTAGAGCTGAAACGATTAATCACTGAATCGATTATTAATTGACTATTAAATTAATCCCAACTATTTTGATGATCGATTTATCAGTTCGAATAATTTTTTATTGAGAAAAAAGGTCAAAATTCTCTGATTTCAACTTGTTAAATGTAAATATTTTGGCGTCTTTACTCCTCTATGACAGTAAAATGAATGTCTTTGGGTCGTGGACAGATTTTGGGAAAAACTGATTGACATTTTTCACCATTTTCTGACATTTTAAAACAAAAACTAATAATCAATTAATCAAGAAAATAACTGACAGATTAAATGACTCTGAAAGTAACAGTTAGTTGCAGCCCTAATGAGACCTGGTTGAACATTATTAGCCTCTAGCTGGTGAAGCTCTTGTCAGACAAATGAAAGCTTTTATTTTCTTAAGCTGCTGAGCTGAAAATTAGTCTTGTCTTCCTGTTTCCATTTGCCTCAGATCAGAATCACTAAACAACCGGAGTTCTGCACCTCATAAATACAAACTGGACTGCAGTACCTGGAAGTGCCTCTGGAAGGCAGGGTTGGGAATCTGGTGGACCTTGAACATGTCCTTGCAGTTGTCCATCATCATCCTCCTCTACCAACATCATGGAGTCAATGAGAGAGTCCACAGCCGACAGCTGGGTGTCTACAGAGGAAACAAATGACACACAAAATTTTTCAATACTCAACAGGATCAAAGTCATTTAAAGGTTGATGCCATAAAAGTATCAAAGTTTGGTTTGCAGCCCTAAAAAGCCAGCCAGTATCACAATTATCACAACTGAGTCGCATGTAAAACACTTAAATAAGAGCAGTGGCAGTTAAGAAGAGCTAATGTAGATGTATCTGTGTGCTAACTCTGAGAATGGAACCTGGTGAAGCAGTGTTAAAAGCTGCTGCAGTTTTTACTTTCTGTATCACTGTCATGTTTACACCTGCAGGTCTGAATATTGCAGCTGCTGCTGTGATATCGATCAGACCTCTTGTGGAGAATCTGCAGTCAGTTACACATGAATGTGTGAGCCCGTGAGTTTCTTACAACTCAGCTCCTTCAGGTGTTATGTATCTAGAAATAATCAAAACGTAGAATAGGTTTGAAATGCAGAGGCCGTACCTGACGGGTTGAATTTTTTGTTGTTTTCAAGAGAGGGAAACGTAAACTGTCTGAGGTCTTCCATGAAGGGCAGCTGGATGTATATCAGACACTTGAGGGTGAGAGAAAGACCGTTAATCCTCTGTGGTCTCACACACATTCAGTAAATACAATTAAAAACTGTGTCTGTGACTGCACCTCATAGTCCTGTTTGATGCACGGGAAGGCTGCTCCTACTTGAGGGTTGCTGCGGCGATCGTAGGCGTAACGAACGATGGCCACCATCTGGAGTTCATCCAGCGCTCGGATGAGGCGGACAAAGCAACGGCCGCATGCTGCTCAGACAGAAAAACAGAAGCAAGAACAGTTCAGTATCAACTGTTGACAATAAAAGATGGACGCTGCTGCTCTGGTTCCAAAATAACCCAGATACGAGCGCTGCCATCTTGTGCTGGTGACGTCATTTGTAGGCAGAGTCTGCGCAGTAGTGACCAGCATTGGAGCCGCACTTTTGGGGTGCCGCCCACGCTGACTGAATCGCAAGAGGGGCTCAGTTGTCAACCAAACTTCAGGGTGATAAGAACTATCTAAACATGTAGACAGAAATCATCTTTGGGAAAAATGTATTTGATGTGTACCCAGATGTCCTAGTTTGGCCCACGATCCATATGCTAACATGGAGGGGCAGGATGACGACGTATACTGCAGCCAGCCACCAGGGGGTGATCGAGATCTTCTGGCTTCACTTTTGTGGAGCTCTTGTATCGGCTGTTTCTACATACTGTATGTCAGTGGTGTCGAGATGTAGTCACCAGCATTCTCACCTCATCATCCTTTGCAGAAAACATCTTGATGGCTTGATTCCCCATGAACTGATGGCGTTTTATCTGTAGACAGACAGTAAAAACAATCAGTGGGTGAACTAAGTCTCAGGTTTACATGATCTAGGGCTTTTTTTTTTTAATTGAATGTGTGGCAATGTGCTATTTGTGACCCCTCATCACAGATTATGGCTTGTGGATATGAGTTGTAAGCAGTTAAACCAGGGGTCAGCAACCTTTTAAAGAGCCATTTTTGGCCAAACTAGAAAAGGAAATCTGTCTGGAGCATGTCCATTTCTCATGACTTTTTTTGGATTTAGCGTCTGTAGTTAGCCTACGTACACAGACGCCGAAGACATACTTACGTACGTATGACGCACATTTTAGTTGACGAAATATAAAAACCAATGTCTCCTCCAGACAAAACAATGTCAAATGACTATTGATTAATTATCGATTAATTCATTTTTAATCACGGCAATGAATTGATTAATGATTAATGATTAATGACTGACATTCCTATTGGGAACCACTAAATTATGGACATTTTTCGGTGGTGGATCAGTGAGTTTGTTGCACTGCAGACAAATCGTTTTTGCAAAGTGAGTACATTTCAAACTTTCAACAAGTCATCAAAGTAAGACAGAACTTGTATAAAGAGTTCAGTACATTGCTCTGTTTGGTGAAGCCGAGGACAGCAAAGCACTTCCCGTCATGCTTGTATTTCATCTGTTCTTGATCTACTTTGGAGAAGGGAACGATATCACTTCCATAACGAAAACCTGTGAGCAAAAAAAAAGAAGAGATTTAAATTAATAATTCAAAATTCCAACAACATTATGCAATCTGACTTAAAATGACTCTCTCACCTTGGATGGTGTCGTCCCTCTGCACCTCTGTCTCATTGTCATCATCCAGACAGTAGACGGTCTCTCGCTTCACGTCGTCTTTCTGGTTAGTTTGAGCGTCAACTGTGATCCACATTTTCTTCAGTTTCTCTTCCGTCACCTGGAACACATGAGGTGTTTGTTTGTGGGTGAGAAAATGTCCACTGGTAAGAGTTAATGTGATTGTTATTGATGAGCTGTCACATGTGCATTTAAATGACACAAAAGTTAAGTGAAACCAGTTTAAAGGATATGAAGGATTCCCTTCATGTACAGTAGGTGACTGAGCAAAACATATAGAACTTCTGCAAACTGACACTTCTGCAACAAGTATACAACTAGATACATCACTTTAAAGTGATAGTTCAGATTATTTAATGTGGGGTTTAATGAGATAATTATCTATAATCAGTGTATTACCTACAGCAGATGCCAGTTGACACCACCCAGTTGTAGTGTGTAGTGTATTTTAGCCACACACAAAAACAAATTAAGACAAACAAATTGAGGGAACAGTAGGCCATCAGCTCCTGTGTTCTGCAAGCTAAATGACTAATTTTGGAAATGGAGTCTGGTTGAGAGAGAAAGAGCAATATTTGGCTTACATAAGGGCAGTTTTCCATCAGAAAAGGTTGTCTGGGAGTAAGGTAAAGCTGTAAGAATATTCTTAAAATAGCGTACACTTAACCTGATATTGATTTATTTTAGGTAGACCTTTTTTTTAAGTGGCTCCCAAGCTGGTCCTCCTCTCTGCTTCTCCAAACTGGGGACATGCCAACTGCCATCTACTGTAGGTAATATACTGACTATCAATAAGTACTTCATAGGACCCCACATCAAATAATCTGAACTATCCCTTTAAATTGAAAAGATATATAGTGGAATGTAGGCTTTATTAATCAAAAACGTTTTTAGTTCCTTTATTCTAAGTAAACATGACAAACATCTGACTAAAATTCTCACTATGTGCAGTAACCACATGTGGACATATTTTTTGCCACAAGGTGTCACTAAGTGATCAGATTAAAGAACAAGAACCAGCAGCCAGACTTTACAGGACTTGACAGGACAGAACTCACAGAAGCATTTTGTTATTCACTAAAGCTGTGTAATAATCATGTGGCGTACATTTACCCAGTGCACTTACTGCTTTGTATCCAACAATACGGATGGTCAGACAGCTGCCGATTGTCAGCTGACAGGGCCAGGGCATGGGTCTCCTCTCGATGCGCTTGAACATACACAGCTGCTCAATAGCATTCCTACAGCATGAGTGAAGCACACGGTGAGCCAAGTCATATGACAGCAGTTCTTCTGCTGGTAATATTTTGCCGTGGCAGGCAGCTATGGAAAAATCTTTGCCTCGACAGCATAAAAAAAAAACATCACAAACTAAACATTCTGCCATCGATCATCTGATCCACCTCCTCAATACAGACGTAAACAAGAGATGTGACAAATGACCAGATTATCATAGTTTTTCATAACCATTCCATCTCACCACCTCTCCTCTCTGGGGGAGTACGGTACATTTAATAAACACCAGTAAATTAATACTCTGACAAACCTCCAGATTTATAGCAAACTCTACTTGCCGGATCTACTTTATAATCAAGAGCTAAAACAAAATAACACACCATATTGTGCAAATAACTCACAAGTGTCATACCAGCAGTAATGGTTGTTGCATTATGATGGGGCTGCACAATACGGTAAATCATATTGCAGTTTGACAGATATTGCAATTGTGATATGATTCACAATTAGTGGGAATGATCATTTTTAATTAATTGTGCAGCACTACCTCATGCAATCTGCAGCTGACTGGACTGAACTCTTTCCAGGGGTCTGTCTGACAGGACGATCGGGCCCCTGTTTTGTGTGCGACTGAGTCTGCATCACAAGGACTCTAATAACGGACTAATACATATGATAAGAAACTAAATCCTCTTGTCCACCACAAACGCATGTGTACTATGCATATAGCCTGTGTCACAGCGAGAAAGGAGCCACAAAAGTTTTAACTCCAGGTTTAAATTTTGATTGATGATTTTATAATAAAGAACCCTGTGAGTCAGAGAGAGAAGAGACATGTAAAGAAGAAAGACATGATAATATCTGGTGTCTGAGATTTCTCCAACCTGAAGGAGTAAATTTCATCCAGGCCGTCCTCCTCATCCAGGCTCACAGGACATGTTTCACCATGTCCAGGCCTTCTCTCTGTTCCCTGGACAGACCTTTGCCCGCGCCCGGGCGACCAGGGCCTCTTCCGTCTGCATCTCCCCCACCCTCCTCTTCATTTTCCTCCGCAGTGAAAGGCAAACTGAACATGCATGAAGACGGAAGAATACGTAGGTATGAGTTAATGCCATGAAACTACACACAGTGAACTTCACAAGAGACACATTTAACCTTGAATGCTCTTTAATCTTTTGTTTTATGTTACATTTATTTAACCAGACCGCCTCAAAAATAGATTTGGGATGTTTCTGGGAAGCACCACAGCACTAATAATCGATTAATCATTAATAATTAATAATTAATAGGGTACAAAATGCATTTTTAAGGCAAATTCTTAAATTATTTTTTCATTCAATTAATACATTTTGATTGTTTAAATTCTGAGTGGTGATTAATCATTAACATCCCTAGTATATATGGAATCAATTTTCAGCAAAATATGAATTATTAGAAAAATAAATATCTCCCACAGTTAGCCTGAGTTCGATGCTGCACAGTGGTGGTCCAGTATGATTTAAGGCTCGAGGTGAGCTCTCATTTACAGCTCTACTTTAATAAGAATTAAACAGCTGCCATTTCTTACAATAACAACTGACGCACACAACTGTATTACTATTATCATCCTCTGGCTTCTGAGGGGCTTCTCTATTTGCAGGCATAATCTGTTTGCCTTGAGTGTGTATGAAAACAGCTCTGGTTTTGCATGGCAGAATAAAATATCATTTTTATTGTATGGAGAGTACAGCAGCCTCAAAGCAGCCGTGACAGCAGCAGAGAGAACAGGCAGTGCAGCTCGAGGGGCTGTTATCAGCGCTGATTCACACAGTGTTAATATGATAACCATCGATGGGTGACAGATACAAAAAATCTTTTTGCACTTGTGACCTGCCTTTGTGCAGCCAGACATTTTTATTGATTATATTTGCTTTAAAATTATATTCAGCGAATGTGTGTGAACCTTACAAGAACTGCAGGGTGATGCCAGCTTGTTTCAGGTTCTCAATAATAACGTCCAGGTGGTCCGAGCTGACCTGAGTGTTGAGATCAGTCAGGACGGCGATGATGAGACGGTCGCACTTCTTCCCCCTGAAAAGAAACCACAAAACACAGCGTCACATCACAGAAGAGCCAATAATCTCACCAGTATAAATGGATGGGAGACAGTTTTTTTTATGCTGTGAATTGTTTGAATTCTACACGAGATACAAGCAGCTTCTTACTTTTTTACCGCTTCTGTCTGAAGGAGATCCATGCAGACAACGAGAGCATCCATCCCTGTTGAGCAGAAGTTAAGGAGCTAAAAACTTTAGCTTGAGGTACTCGATTACTGAAAACCACTGAGGTAAATTCTCTGCATCAAGGCTTCAATTAATCCGTGTTACTATATCCAGCACAGATGTGGTGTAGCAGAAAGGAGTTCCAGCACCAAGTCCAGCACCACAGACCTTAGGTGACCATCATAGTGTGAAATACAGTTTTACTGCTGCTTTTACTTTTAAAATAATAATTCTCTAAATCTCAATGTAGAACTGCAGTGAAAAGACTAGACAGATGTGTGCTGTGTTGTACTTTGAAGCAATCTGTGTGACACCAGAGTCTTAAAAAAAAGGAGGGGTGACATATTTAAAAGATTTAAAAGTTGTCGCTTTTGTCTCCATTTAATAAAATCTCAAAAGCTGTGACTTCAGGCTTTTTCAGCGGTGTAACTGAGAAACTGGGCATGATCGTCGTCATAGAAACAGATATTAAAACTGTGATATTTATTGTAACTTCTGATGTGTTTGTGGGTCTTTCCTGCTGCAGCTCTCTCATCGGAACAGCCTGCAATGTCTGTCTGTGAAACAGCCTTCAGTGCTGACTGGCTGTTACTCATGACACGCAACCAATAAGAGAGTGGGTGGGTTGGACACTGAGCAAGACTACAGAGTGTAGCGTTATTTTTATACTATATACTTTACAATTATCTAGTATATGTATTAGTATATTGTAATACAGCAGAGTATAGTATTAGTAGTACACTGTATAGTATTATTAGGCTATGTAGTTTATTATTATCATTATTATTATTATTGTCATAAGAGCAGTGACTACAGACAGACAGAAGCTGCTGCATCAGACCCAAGTGCATTTTTAACTTAAGAATATTGTATGCAATTTAAGAAATAAAAAAGTTAGTTTTTCCAAAAAAGGAAACAAATGAGTTGTTCATTTTGAGAGACTTTAAAAGACTTTTCTCATCACTAGTCAGTGTTATGTGAGAATGAAAATTGTTTTGTATTTCTTTTGAAAAAATTATATATCTGCAAAACCAACAATTATTTCACTGTAAAACAGTGTGATCAGATGTGGCCTTAATACCCATACACCTGCAATGTTACCAGATAAACTGATTTAAAAAAGTATCAAGCAAAAGGATACAATCAGCCTGCTGACTCTCTGGATGGATCTGATTCTCGATTTCCTCCAGAAGCTCAAAATCAGGTATCGTGAGGTTACGGTGCACGGTGATGTTCTGGTACTGCCCATCCTGGGCCAGCTGGTTCTTAGTGGAGTCAGTGCCAAACAGAACTAAGGCCAATTCATCCTTCGTCTCTGCAAAAACCTGTCAAAAGACAAAAGGCATTTTCAGTGCTGGTCCTTCTCCTCCTTCAGGAGGACAGTTTTTCTTTCTTTTTACACATGTAGAACAAGTTTACCTGGCGCTGAACAAACTTCTGGATGACTTTCTTGGCAAGTTCAAAGGGAGGCTCTTCACCCGGGGCGGAGTTGGACATGGAGAATCCAACATCCATGCATAATACCAAGGCTGACTGCAGAGAACAATCAATACATTTCAGCTTTTAAGTCTTTGAATCAAGGCAACTTGTTTTGATTGATATGGAAGCCCATTTCCACCAGAGTGATGAAAAAAATATCCTGTAAGTAGGGATAGAAACTGATCAGATTTTATTGATACCAATGCCATTATCGGATTCTTTATTGATTCTTAAGCTGGCTGTAACCTGAGACATAGCTGTAGCAACAGTCAGCCTTTTATGATAAGATAGCATATTTACCCCCAGTAACACTGCTCAGTTGGGCAGAAGTGGCACTCGTGCACAAAGCGTCAAATACCTGGTATTCCTGGAATTTAAGCCCATGTTACGCATAAAGAATTTTCAGCATATTGCTGGTGTTTCCACCCTTGCCTGAACTTAACATTTTACAGACCACTGTTATCTTTCTTACTGAGATGATGCCACGCTTTGGACTGTTTCTCCCCCTCTGCCATCACTCTTCCTTGTTGCAAGTTTCCAGCAGCTTAAACACATGATATTGATGCCATTGTTGTGCAACTGAAAAACAAGTTGGCATCAGTAAAAGGAATCGATAAGCTTTTTAAGTTTTTAACTTTAAACTTACCGTTTAAACCTCATTGTCCCTACCTCCATAAAACTTGTAAATAATACTGTTTGAGGCTGCAGGGATTATGCAATAGTTTCATGGTGTGTGTTTTTTTTTTACCACGGGGTATGTGTAATATGTGTTATGTAGTATGCATGTGCAATATCTGTAATGAGTAATGTGGATTAAGTGCAATTTATTATGTAGTTTGTTGTACCGCAACTGCAGATGCATTTTTGTGTGCAGCATTTGAGTCCAAGACAAATTTCCCTACGGAGACAATAAAGTGTATCGTATTGTAACTTGGAACCGGTTCTCAACTGCAACTGGTTCTCGATTCTCATCCCCATGTGTAAGTCATTATAATGAGAAGATTTCTCGATATAATGAGTTAGTATCTCAAAATAATGAGATAGTATTAGTGGAGGGACAAATCCCCACACAGGCTTTAGTTTGTGAGATACCCCTACCTGAGGTAGAACAGAGCATGATCATTTTTAAATACCTTAAATCCCGCCTTGAAATAGATGGTTGCATATATTTTTATACTGTAAAATTCATTATTTGTTGATGTTTGCATTGTTCCAAATCTGATTATCTTTGGAAATAATTATCAAAATGTCACCAAATTAAGACTGGAACTGGGACTGTGAACACACAGACAGTTTTTTGCATTAAAAATAAAGTCAAGATCTAATCACTACTATTTGTCTACTAAACACAGACGCTTAAACAGCAATGAATTACAGATGGAAATTGAACAGGCAATTTAAAATTCAAAAAGTAGGTATAGGTATGACACCAGTCACCAGAAACTGCCATTAATATGCAACACTGACTGGCATCTTGTCATAAAGGCAGTTTTATTGACTATTCAATTTACCTGATGTCAGCAGCCCCTAACAGGCAAATATAAAAGGGTATGATAAATATAAAGGGTTACACAAACGTGTGAGCTGGTATATCAAAATCATGAGAAACTTTATAAAAAATGTTAGTGTCTCAATATGAGTTAAGCTAAGTCTTTATTTTGAGAAAGTTTCCCATTATTCTGAGATGTTAACTCATTATTTAGTTGTTCTCGTGCACGCTGTTAAACCAGTGCAGAGTGAGTTTTGTGTGCACTGAACAGGGGGCGTGACAGCGTTTTAAACGTCTCAAACTCAGTGAAAGAGAACAATTTGTTTTGAAAACCGCTCGTTTTTTAAAACAACGAACGTTATCCAACAACACTCGGGTAATTCATTTTATTTAAGTAATGTAAAAAAGAAGGTAACTTACTTTAGATCCTGCCATCTTCTCTTTTTTTTTTCCCTCTTCCAGTGGCTGAGTGTCACACTGTTATGCTTCCGGAAGGAAACCGTGACCAGCAGGAGATGATTATAGTTCCGCCGTTTGAGCCAGCGTCACACGTTTATCACCGTTGGTTTGTCCCACTCAGTCGCGACATTAACAAAACATAAACCACTGGACCTGCATCAGTTGCTGTGATAACGCCATTCGTGGTGTTTTTGAGCTCGACACTAGTCAGTGCGGTGACATGTAATAATCACATGTAGGTCACACGCCCTCTAGCGTTTCATATGGTCCCATGCACTGTGAGAGAAAATAAGGGCTGCTGGACTGTGTTGTGGTGTATTGAGGTAAAATAAATAATTAAATAGATGCACAATGAACAAAAAGAACAAATTAAAATATAGCAGTTAAAACAACGTAATAAATAAACAAGCAATACACATAAGTATATAAATAAACAGATTAATAAAAATACAAATGCTAATAAAGACACCCCATAGCACTCCCACTACCCCAAAATGTCAAATATTTCAAAGGACTTTTCACAGGGATACACAATAGATAATTTAAATCATCGGCAGAGAATGGGAAATTTAGATGATTGTTTTGTTTGTTAAATTAATAATATCTGATTTGACACATGTTGGAACATTTTAGTTCAATTCTTCGGCAAAATGCTCTGTAAAACCCTAAGTATATTTGTGATTTTTTTATTATTATTATTTTTTTAATGTAGGCCTACTTCACTAGAAATAACATTGGACAAATTATAACGTTTTTTTTTGTTCTTGTTTTAAAGATTAGGATCTGATTTAGGAAAAAAAAAGACAAAGATGATCATTTCCTAAGTCAATGTTCCTATCCTAACTGAAGATAGATAAAATGTATTACACAAGCATCTTAACTTCCCAAAATATTAAATAAAAACTCCTAACTTTAGGTTAACCCTTAAGCTGTCCTAATGATTTTCATTTTTCCATCTGCAGTAGTAGCTAACTTACTAACTAGTTAAACAATGGTAGATAACAGCAGTGTTAACTAACAGTAGCTAATGGTAGAGTTGGCTAACAGAATATCCCAAAACACATTATTTTCCTCCATTATTTGTATATCTATGTTTTAAAAAAAGGTTACAAAATTGTTTAGCTCTGTGAAAAGTAAGATGAGAAAAGTAATGTGGGTTGCTAGGTAACAGGCATAATAGATAAGCGATGCTGGATTACATATAGGATTTCCCAACCTGAGAGAAAAAGGATAAAGATAAAACAGGATTCCTAAAGTTAGTAATGATCTTTGTTCACTAAATAATTAGCTTTTCTTGCCCTCAGTTGTGCTGGCTGAAAAATATCCATGTTCCATGTTCTGTTTATTCATTCTAATTGTAAGTTTTATTTCCCTACATAACTGTGCTTATAGATGCTCTACACACTACTAGGAATAAAATTATTCAGAGAAAATACAAAACCCCCCACATTTCCTGAATAATTACTGAGGCGTGACCTTACTGTCATAACATTGCCCCGACTCATTTGTGTGGTTTTGACCCAGACTGCATTCTGTGTTTTAACATAAAATTGTTTTAACATTAGTTTAACTAAATCTGACAGTAAAAAAAAAGCCAGTGCAAGCTGGTAAATGTGTGTTGTGTTCCCCTGACAGTGTTTTTCTTGATTGTACTGTATTTGACATTGCAGCATATGGATTCTCTTCAGTGATCACTCCAATGTAACACCAGGGTGCCAGTAATAAGATCTCAAAGCTCCCGAACCCCAGAGAGCCATCTGCATCTGTGTGCACCACGCGGGGATATATGCTGACTTGTTTTTCTGAGACATGAACCATGCACAAAACGGTGACCTGCTGTGCATTGAAACAAGACGAACAAGATGTTGCTTAGTCTTCCAAAAGTTAGCACATAGCTGTGATGTAACGACATAACACTTTATTTAATTTGTGTAATTTTTTACTTTGCATTCTGTATTTTCACAACTTGTAATGTGGCATACAGAGCCAGTCCACAGACACTTATCTTTACCAGTAAGAAATTAAAATTTATGAACTCAGCCAGTTCTGATCATAAACATTTCAATCACCACATATTTAAACCATCTTGTCTCCTTAAACCACATGCATCCACTATGTATTTCAATCAGCTACTGAAGACTGTTTGCAATACATTTACTTCAAAGTGCCAGAGGATAAAACACCAAGGTACAACACTTTCAAGAAGTGTATTAGATTTAAATATTTAAAATAAATTAAATCAACAATAAAAATATGGAACAGGAATTCTTAGATGGAAAATTACAGAGAACTTCATTTTACTGTTGTATGGACCACAATTGTGAAGACAACACAAGTGGTTTAAGATCACAAACATCTGTGCTGATGGTGCCTTGAACATATAAAAAAAAAACATTCACACCCATTGCAAAAATATAAATTCACCAAAGAAATGACTATGGCTTCAAATCATGGCTGGATTAACCTGTTATGGGGCGCTGGGACAAAAATGAGTAAAAACTATTAACACATCAATAACCACAGCGCTGCACTGGGTGACATGTTCCTTCATTACCACGAACACCTACACTGTAATTTATTTTGAGAAAAACCCACATGCAGCTTCGTTCCGCTGAAAACACTCACAAGAGCATCAAAAGTGGATTAATACAGAAGTGAAAATAGTCCACACAAATGTATTGTGTACTCCTGTTTGAGAGACATTTGATTCAAACTACAGTGTCCAGCTGTTTTAGGATAGTAATTCACCTCTTTTAAAAATTAAACTATATATCTGTGGCCTTTTATTAAAGATTTATGTCTTCAGTAGGAACCAATGCTTGGTGTTGATAAGGATAGGGAAGTCACATTTTTTTTAGATGGATAAATGCCGGTATGATAGTTTCCACATCCATAATTGTTTGAGAGCCTGCTACTGTGGTGTCCTTGAACATGTCCATTTGGAAGTATAATTCAGACATAAAACATTGCTGGTTTTAGTATTTTCATGGGATTAGTTGACAACAGGAAAAACAGCATTATTTTTCACAAGACTTTCCCCATGTTAAGGTACTTTTTTGTCAGAATTGTGCTCAATGGTGCAAATAACCAATCAATACCCACTTTTTTCCAGTTGGTAATCCAGCCTTACTTCAAATACAACTTCACTGAGTGATTATAATGACGTCACATACAAGACAGCATCGCCTTTGAAACGAACGCTGTTGTCAATGTCAGTGCTCAGCACAGTGATCACATACATTTTAATTACAGATATTTACAGATGAAGTGAAACTCGGTTTAACTTTCAGGCCTCATCCAGTTTTTCTAAGCTTTACTACTCGAGGCACCGAGGCCGACGTGTATCAAAAGGACTTTGAGTAGGATTCAGTGATTCGAGAATAACTCTTACAACATAAACGTAAAAAAATGACCCAACATGCTCAACGGAATCATTTATAGAGATGGGGCCTTATTACAGAAACTTCCTAACATCTTAACTGTTTGGTAACCATGGTAATTATGGTTAGGACCTGATTTAGAAAAAAAATATAGAGGAACAGTTCCGTAAGTCGATGTTCTCATCCTAACTTAAGATAGGAGTTTATTACACAAGCATCCTAACTTCCCAAAATAACTACTGTCCTAACTTTCACTTTTCCAGCTCATGTAAGAGCTAACTTACTACTAACTAACTAACAATGGTAGCTAATGCTAGAGTTGGCTAACAGTAGTGTTTACTAACTGTAGCTAACGGTAGTGCCAGCTAACTTGTTCAATCTGTATGCCTGTCCTTTTATTGCTTTTGCACAACGAATGCTGGACACAGTGGAGACTGTGTCTGCTATCTTCACCCACTTTTTTTTTTATTTATCAGACGAGTTAGCATTGTTGTAAATTTCCCGAATAGAACATTGCACAACAGATTGCTTTCTCTCCATTTTTTATACATTTCATTCAGGGTTGCCAGGTCTGTGTGACAAAACCAGATAAATGTGAGGTCAAAAGCAGCCCAACGTCCAATAAAACTGCCACAGAGGAGCGAAGATCATTAAGCATGACCTGTCTGTGCGTATGGATGTGGGCATGTGTTATGGCATGTCCCATGTCTGTGTGTGTGTGTACACACTGATCTGGAGCCAGTTTGATAGGATTTGGGTATAAATAAGTAATTTCACTGAAAATATGGATGTTTATTAAAAGACATTATTATATTATAAAGTGATTTGCATACAAGGATAGGTCAAACCGACCAGCAGACAAAAAATTGAACCCATGGCAACACGGCAAAAGTAGCCTAATTCCACAGAAAACCACAGACCTGGCAACCCTGATTTTAATGATAGTAATGTTTGTTTAACTCTGCGAGATGAGAAAAATAATGTTGGTTGCTAGGTAACAGACATAAAACTTGATAAGAGATGTTGTATTGAGTATAGGATTTTCTGATGCAAGATAAAATAGGATGAAATAAAATAAGCTAGGGTTATTAATGTTAGTCAGGATTTGCTTCTGTGATACCAAATTGAGAAAAATCCTATCTTAGACTCTTCCTATCTTAACTTATGACTTAAAAGTTTCTGTAATGCAGCCCCAATAATGCTTTACAAAATTTAAAGTAGTAGTGCATTTCAGCACAATTCAGGCAGTGTTTGATATAGTGATGTCATTTACAGAAAAGTATAGTGAAATATATTTATACTGTATACTTTCCTGTGACTGACTTTGAACTTTCTGGCGCGATCGCTTTGACCACACCCACATCAACATGTGCCTCAGTTGGACGTCAGCGTCTCCCCTCTTCACACTGATGATGTCTGGGCGAGTTCACTTGGGGCCTTGCTCTGCAGAGTGCCAGAAACAGTATCAGAGTCAAGCAGCTCTACTATGCTATAGGGGGAACAGTCCTCCAGTCCCAGCTTCCCACAGGCCCAGCCGCAGAAGCCTTTCTCCAGGTCTCTCACAGCCTGCCACCACTCGCTGAAGGCCCAGGACACCTGCACCACAGCGGAGTAGAGAGCCAGAGACAGCGCCATGGGCATGATGAGCATGGGGTAGAAGATGATGAGGAAGGGGCATATTGTAATCTTGTGCCAGAACGTCCGCTCCTCATTGTACACCAGGAAGACGTTGTACCACGTGAGCGTGCCGTAGTAGAAGGAGGTGATGAAGGAGAGGAGGAAAACCACAGGGGCACAGGAGACGCTCCACAGGACAACGTGGGGGCCCTGGCACACGCCCAAGCTGCAGTTGCGTTTAGCGCCTTCCCCCGCCTCACACTCAGCATCAAGACGTTCCCTTGACTTCGCCAGATCCCTGATTTCCTTCTCTGTCAAAGTGAGGTGAATGTCCACCACCTGACCCTTCTTCTTTCCTCGGGTGATGGTGCCCGTCAGGGTCACGTAGCGGCTGTCTGGAGGAAGGCTCCACCCTCCTCCTGTAACAAGATAACACAACATAAGGCAGTTACCTACAACATATATCAGGGGTAAGGATGTTAATGATTAATCGATGTTAAGACTTTAATTGATTAAAAATGTCTTAAAGGGATAGTTCACCCAAAAATGAAAATTCTGTCATTATCTATTCACCCACATGGTGACTGAGAAGGTTGGGTTTAGTTTTTTCAGTCCACAAAACACTGCAGGAGTTTCACAGGAAAACAATGGAAGTGAATGGTGACCAGGTTTCAATCGTAAAAAAACAACAGAAGAAGAACTGACCACTACATTTACATGTGCATGAGTAGCCTGGTTATGATCAGGTTTTTGGAATGTTTTCGTTATGTTTTGCGAATGTAAACATCATATCCTGGTTTCAGAAACCTGGATGAGGCCTTATCAAAGTTTTGAGAAACCTGTTACCTGGAGTTCTTAGATAGAAACCAGGACACTGTGTCATGGAAACACCTTACCCAGGTTTCTGAACATTGTTTGATGGTACGAAACAGACAGGCTGAGATGGTGATATGAATAAGCAGGTTTTTCATGTTTGATGCATGCGAATCAATGCCATATCCCAAATGTGGTCAAAACCGGATAATCAGGACAATCACGTGCATATAAATGCAGTCAGTGACTCTGGAAACCTGTAAGAAAACAACAGCTGCAGCTCAAATATAAAAAAAGCACAGCGTGACTTGACATTCTTTCCTTTAGTAATAATAATAAATCTAACAAACATCTCACCTTCGCCTGTAGGTGTGCAGAGGAACTTGGCTCCCTCCTCTCCGCTCCTCTCTGCTCCCTCTTCTCCACCTTGGTCCTCTCCAGGCGCCCTCTCCATCTCAGAGCGGTACACAATAATGGACTCTGGACGCGGGTCTTTCTTCTTCCTCCTCTTCCTCCTGATGGACGGCCCCACTTCTCCGTCGTCCACATGGTTCCCCGATATGTCTGACCTCAGGGAGATCATCTGGGGGCTGCCCTCTCCTTCAGTCTGAGGCTCCTCTACCTGTGCCATCCCCTCACCTGGTCCAGGAAACTCTTTGACTCTGAGGATACTTTTTGATGGATGGAGACTAATAATAGTGAAGTCCTGGGCAACACAGGCCACCCATAATGTTCAGGTTTTCAATCTGAGGAAGATTAAGTGACACATCAACACAAGAACAGAGAGGGGGGGAGTCATTAAACAGCAGGTTTGCTTGTGTACAGTCATTATAATGTAATCCTCTGTGGCCTACATTCTGCAAAGTCGCCTTTTCTATGATGATGACTAATAAAAATCCACTAAATGTCATATTTTTATTGATCTAATGGCATTAGGCATCAGAGCAGGCAGCGACCAAATCGTTCTAGATAGATGACAAACAAAGCGTGACAGATTTGATCAGAAAAGGGGGGCTTGTCTCTATTTTGCATGACAGCGAAACGGTGCTCTCAGTGGAAATACGCTGCGAGCTCAGTCTATTTACATCCTCCTCCTACATTTTACAGACACAACGACAGAAAAACTGCACTGTTCTTTGACAAATTGTGATGATTTTCCAAAGGAATGCATAATTTGACAAGAGGGGCTGAAATCAACAATGCAACCCATTCTTTACACAGCTGATCCCCTCCCATTTAAATCCCACCCATGTCCGCTCTTTTGTCTGCAGAAACCAGCCGGTGAGCGGAATTTACTGCAAACAGAATTTGCACCTGGAAGTCAAATCTTACCTTTAAATGGGCTGGACGAGCGCCGGGTAAATAAACAATATCGTTTGAGGATAAATCACTGTGAATTTGGTTGGGCCCACACATCACACGGCACTGTGTTTGTGCCGATACAGATGCGCTACGCAAGATGATTTCCAGAATAGCACTAAACCCGCCCCTCTAACCGCTGTCACACCAATCCTGAGCCATCCACGAGCCTCTCTGCAGTCATGTGAACATGAAAAAATGATGGAGAAAAAAAATAAATAAATAAATAAAAAAATCCACCAGTGTCTATTAAAAGCACATCTGTCCCAGAGAGAATGAGACATAGGAATGAGTAACTGATATGTCAAAAACAAATAAAAAAAATATCCATCAAAATAAACTATAAAAATCAGATCATGTGGTGTATAGCCATTTTTAGTTGTTTTTTTTTTTTTTTTAGGGATATAGCCTAATTTTCAGTTTAATTAATTAATTAATTAGGGTATGATTATTTTATAGCCACTATTCACTATTTATTCAGTTCAATACAATACAACTTTATTAATCCCACTATGGGCAATTTGTTAGAGCAGCTTGTTATACATAAAAAAACAAAAACAAAAACATTAGTCACACACAGGAAAAAACAAACAAATCATGCAGGCTGGCAATTTCTATAAATAATGTTCATAAACAGTCTTCCTAAAGTACAGTAATGCAATAATAATTTATATGGGCCATATGTTTTGTATGCAGTTACATTAATTAATTAACAAATATATAAATAAAGTATTGGATACAAAAAAATATTCTAGGCTGATTACATATACAATTTAATCATATCAATCATTTACATCCGCGAGTTTATAAAATTAATACCGCGCTTTTATATTGAAAGGGTGTGTCCTCTAACATCTGAACCGTTGACAGGGGTCGTGTCTAGAAGGGAAACCTTTATTTGCGGAACTCTCGCGAGATTTGAAGGCGTTACTTCTTCATTGCGCACAATGTACAAACAATGATGCTTTACAATATAATTACTTTCTGGATAAAAAAAAATTGGATAGGTTTAACGACAAAATATAATTGTCTAACTTAGAAAAATAACATGAATATTGCCACTCTCGCGAGATATTTAACGGGTCTGGGGTTCCTATCGAGACACGACCGCAGCTGTCCGCGTACGCTCGTAGTTGATGTCTACTCAGCTAATGTGGCTAACATAATGACAGACCAGTTTTCATTTAATAATATTGACAGCCTCCTCTTGCAGTTTGGTTAGTTCGGTTATTGAGTTAATTAATTTTTTTTTTTAATTGTAGTTTTGCTGTCATTCGATGTTTGCTTGGCTTACAATCTAAAGATTTAGCTAATGTTAGCTAGTTAACACGAGCCAGTATGTTAGCTAACTAAGCTAAGCTAATCAAGGTGAAGCGATAATAACAATTACTAACAGATAGCAACATTACTTCTTTTGTATTTTGTAGCTCTTCAAACACGGGAGCTCAGCCCAAAACAAGAATGAAATCAACGAACAGATTAAAGGTAAAGTTATGTCTAATTTAAGGTTTATTCTTCTTAATATAGTAGCTAGCTGTTTAATAAAAATACACAGACAGACAGGGTCCAACATTACATTTTTGTCCACTGGTCAAATGACTAGTGAATATTTGTTTATTTTTTGTTGTTGCTGATGACTGTTGTTAATTTTGTCAAGAGTACCTCCTGCAGTCAAGATGGCGGACATATATCCAATCCATGCCGGAAGTCACAACCGGAAGTTGGTCTTCCTTCGTGTATTTTTTAAAAAAACTTTAAACTTTTTAAACTTTATTTAACATGTAACATTACAAGAACAATGACATACATTAGTAGATCGGGTTATAGGGTTAGGGTAAGACCAACTTCCGGTTGTGACTTCCGGCATTGATTTGATATATGTCCACCATCTTGACTGCAGATGGGTCCCTCTCAATTTTGTGCCCTCCAGGTGAGTTTGATAGACAGGGTAACAAACTAATAGTTTCACCATAGATTTTATGTGGTGATATGGTTTTCATCAAGTGAGTGTTTGTCAACAGTTTGCCGAGCTGACATCGCTGAGAGGAGGTCTTCATTGAAACAATCCGCAGAAATGCCAAGAAACTTGAGGAGGAAATCAGGGTGAAGCAGAGCACCGTGATACATAATAAAGCAAATGCTAAAAGGTAATGATGACTAGGTGAAAATGGGCCAAACCCTGATGAGTCAAGGTGATACATCATCAGATTTTACTTATAAGTTAACATAAGCAGTGCAGTGTAGCATGGGTGTTCATGTATTGCTGCTTGTCATCCTTGTAACTTTAGCATGAAGGCGACTAACGCCTGCTTCTTCAGTATGAGCAGACACTGAAAGAAGAACTAGAGAGCAGAAAAGCCAGCTACAACCATGACAAGTGGGTTGAGTTAACTGTGATCAAATGTATTTAATACATTTTCATGGGCAATAATAAAAAAACTGAATTATTCCTCATTTGTAACCCGACAAGGGAAGTCTACGAGGAGAGGATTGCGAGCTATAAGAAGATATTCCAGTCGCATAAAGAATATTATTACCAAAACCCTCTTGCTCAAAAGCTCCTGACGCTACAGGCAGAAAAAGAGGAGATTGAGTCCAGGATCAAGGCTTGTGATGATCAAATAACGATGAAACAAAAGGAGCTGGACAGTCTCACTGGTAATAAAACTTTTATATCATCACAACCTGCTCTGGTAAAGCTGTTGTGTTTACAGCTTTTTATACCACTAATTTAATTTCTGTCTGACCAGGTCCAGCAGCCAATCCTTCTTCCACTGAGAAACTACCAGACAGGTATCCTTAAGTGAATTTAAAAGATAGCAAATAATAATGACACACAGCCTCCAGCAAAGCTCAGTTTTCCACTTTTTTCCCTAGTGTTTGTGGCCAGCAGCCCTCAGCAGAACCACAGAAACACTTGGATCCTCACACAGTGGAGGGCAGTGATTCCTCCATTGACATCTCATCTCTTCATCTCAACCAGACAGAGGTGCTCTCGTACATTGATCAGTGCTAACTGCACTGTCAACCTGATGAAATCCTAGTAATCATGAAAAGAGAACCTGGTCCTGTTAACCGCTAACCATTTTGATAAACCTGAACAGATGTTGCAGAATGGTCAGAATACCTCCGTAGATGCAAATGCTGAAGAAATTCATGAGGAAAACAAGGATCAGGATACCAAAATAACTAGCAGCCCTGTCCCAGAAGAAGCAAGTACTGGGCTGTGGTCAAGTCAGCAGCTGAATGGTAAGAACAGGAATGTCCGATAAGTATTTCATTTAATGACACCATTTTACATACCAGAGGAGATGTGTTTTTTGTTTTTTTCCTTCAGAGCAAAGTTGCCAAGATGCCACTGAGGAGCAGGACCAGGAAACTGGACCAGAGGACCAGGTCTTAGTAATGTTTGCCTCTTATACCTAGACAGACCTTAAATTCCCCAATTTACAAAAACCCTTTCCCTCTTAGCCCTGCTGGTGTGTTGTGTAGTTTACTGTATGTTTCAGGTACTGGTGAAAAGCCTACTGATAATGGGAGACTCCACTGATTTTACACATTAACATCAGTTAGCGTTCCGAAGAGTACAAGCCAGCTTTTTGTTAAGCTGAGAGGAGCTTTCAACGGATCAGAGTAGAATTTATTGGTTGGTGAATATGCCTTTTTTAATTGCCGATGCTGATATTTAGTGAGCATTGTGGCTCATGGCTGATATATAATGTCATTATCAAACCAAAGAAGTCATGCATAATTCCATTATTCCATGCATATTACAATCTAATATACATGGATATCTTAGCCAGTAACATTCTGTTTTTTATGGATTTTTTTTTAAATTAATGAATAAAAAAGAAAAATGGTTTGGGTTATCCTGTAGATTTCAGAAAGTGACTGGTGTTTAAGGGAGAGTGGGATGCCATATGTCAGAAGCAACGTCATTCAACTACATTATTCTTTACATTATAACACATATTTTAACACTAGCCAGTAATGATTTTAGATTATATTTGCTGTCATTTTGGATGGAAGATTTGTGTTAACATTTAGAAAGACAATGGTGACTGAGGAAATTTAGGCCAGCATTTACAGCAGGATACACGAGTTATAGTCTAGAGCTCAAAAATGTTTCACCACCTTCCCACAACTCAGAAGTCAGAATATTAACACTGTTCTACAGCAGCCACACTGACAAGGCTGCCTGCAGATTTGGATGTAGACATATTTGTTTATTGGCCTCTTGAGTGCAGGCTGATGCAATTACCTCAAAATGCTAGCTTATCGGCCCAATTCATTGGCCCGCTGATCAATCGGCCTATCACCAGTAGATTTATTCACAAAGTGAGAGTTTAGGTTTAAAGGGCTGTATCTGGGTTTCACAGGGGAGCAGGGCAGGCAGGTTGAGCTGGGCTGATGGCTGGGAAACAGACTGGAGTGGCACAGGTAAACAGGATTAGACAGGTCTCAGGAGAACACAAGAAAAAACTAAACAGAGTCATAAAACTTGGCCGTAGCATTAATGCCACATTGATCAACTGAATGATCTGGTGAAGACTGGAGTGAAGAGCCGGGGCATTTATACTGCAGGAGCTTGAGGAGTCGATGAGTCCCTGTGCAGGTTAATTGGCAGCACGAGTGAGATGAAGCACCACACTCAGACAAACACACAGACAGACGCAGAGAGAAGACAAACAGGGGACCAACAAGAGACACAGGGGAGGGGTAAACAACAGAAAACGCTGGGAATGAGAGAGAGGCCCAGCTGGACCATAATATTTTAAGTCTGAAAATGCAACCCTGGGGTTTGATAGACATTTACCAGCCACGGAGGGCTGAATGAAACCTACTGTTGAATTGCATTATGGGAAATCTAGGACAGTGATTATGGAGGTCAACCCATACTAAGAACTAAAAGTTGGGATGGTTCAGCCTCTGCTGAATTGGTTTAGATTTCTATAAATTTTGTCTCTTGCAAGTCCCTAAATTTTATGTAACTTAAATCCTGATCACAGGAATACTCTTTTATGGCTCCAGCAGTATCAGAGTATTACATCTGAAAAACTCAGAAGCAGCAATTCTTTCCAGAAATAATCTCAAGTTACTGAGAGGTTTTCACTGGTAACCTTTTTCTACCAAAGTAAGATGGCCAATGAAAATGCTCCACAGCAAGGTCCCTGAAGTTTTTTTTTTTTTTTTTTTGTGAGTGATTGGGGTGGGGATAAAAATGGATTCTTAAATGCAACGTGAGTCTCTCTTTGAAGATTATGAATCAATACAGAAAAGTCAATAATAGAGATAGAATTTCAATAGAAATTTAATTCTCGACATTATGTTATATTGGGACATTAATGAGCAGCACAGGGGCTCCACAAGGGACTGTCCTGGCTCCATTCCTGTTCACATTGTATACAGCAGACTTTAAATATAACTCTGAGTCCTGCCACATCCAGAAATACTCAGATGACACTGCTATTGTAGCTTGTATAAGGAATGGACAGGAATCTGAATATAGGGATTTGATAAAATCCTTCAGTGACTGGAGTCATAAAAACTGCCTCATACTAAACACATCAAAGACAAAGGAAATGGTCATTGATTTCCGTAGATCCAAGCCCCCTCTTCAGCCTGTGAACACTTGTGGAGTGGACATCGAGGTGGTAACAAACTATAAATATCTTGGTGTACACCTGGATAACAAGCTGGACTGGTCCCTTAACACAGATGCACTCTACAAAAAGGGGCAGAGCCGCCTCTTTTTCCTAAGGAAGCTCAGATCTCTAAACATCTGCAGTAAGATGCTGCAGATGTTTTATCAGTCTATTGTGGCAAGTGTTTTATTTTATGCTGCAGTCTGCTGGGGAGGAAGTTTGGGAAAAAAGCAAGCAAGGAGGCTGGATAAGCTTGTGAAAAAGGCTGGCTCTGTGATCGGAGTAAGGATGGACTCTCTGGAGGAAGTTGTGGAGAGAGACACAATGAGGACGGTGGAGGCCATCCTAAACAACATGGATCATCCACTGCATAACACCTTGATGGACCAAAGAAATAATGGTGGTGGAAGGCTTCTCTCTCTACGTTGTAGGACAGAAAGATACAGAAGATCTTTCATACCAACTGCCATCAGACTCTATAATTCTTATACAAATAGATGAGACTACAGACAAATGAATTTCCCCTTGGGGATCAATAAAGTATTTCGTATTTGTATTCGTATTCGTTATGATCACTTGTAGCAATTCTGTAAGACCAGGCTGTATGTTTCTTATGACTGAACAAACTGGATGGTGAAAAGTGATGCAAACGTGCATCACATTTACATTCTTAACTAGTCTACTTCTTCACTTTGATGAGGGTGTCTGAGCGTGAGCAACTGTAGATGGATACAATCCAACTTGCCCCCCTGGTTTAAAAGCTAATGTATGGAAGCATATTGGGTTGTTTGAAGTCTAAGTAAAAAGAGACCTGGACAAGAGCCACACTGCATGCAAATTGTGTCTAAATAAATTAATTATGGATCATTAAAAATTTGCTGGGTTTTAAAAAGAAGCAGTTGCACAAGGAGAAAAAACAATCACGTATAAAATTTTGATGCATCAGGATGCGTAAACAGTGGTTTTATAATGGTTTTGTTGCACTCTGAATCGGACTCAGATTGAATCGTGCTGAGTTTGTCAAATGTTATATTTTATGTTAATTTAGACTGTATCAGTCTCATTAAGGTCTACACGGTAAATGCAATTTCAGCAGCTTCCACTCTGACACTGAAGCTGTTTTCTGTATAGGAACAGCAGCAGTCCTCTGTATCAGACATGGAGGAGACAGTGGAGCAGGAGGAGATGGAAGAAAGAGTGGCTGGAGAGGAAGAGCAGGCACCAAGCAAAGAGGACAACGAAGGACCTGCTGCTTTTCCTCAACCATCATCTCAGGACACTAATCCTGAGTCGTCCCCAGCAACAGTGGAAGCTGTGCCTTCAACCCCAACGTTCCCTTTTAAGTAAGGGCGAGTGTCCGAGTTGTCCAATGCTTTGAATCACTGATAAGACAGCTTCTGAGTATTTCCTGTTGCTGTTTCAGCTTCAGCCCTGGAAGCTCCCCACAACAAGGGACCTCTGATACCAAATCTCCAGCTTTCCTGTTCTGTCTGAACTCTGATCCTAACACACCAGGCTTCTCTGGATTTGGATTTGACGTGGGCTCGTCACAGGACGAGGTGAGGAATGAGGGAAAGGAGTAAGTGATGTAACAGAAATAACAGTTCCTTAGTTTTGGAGTTACTTACATGTTTCTTTGCAGGACTCGTCTTTCGCTTTCACCGGCTCTTTTTTCAACGAGAAGGTACTGCATTTTTTTCTGTAACACTTCCACACCTATGATAGGTGTATAACTAAAATATAAATACCAAACTCTGTTCATCTCTTCTCAGAAAACCACAGAATCAAAGTCTTCGAGCTCTGAGTTCCTGTTTGGCCAACCAGAGCAAAGTGAAGACTTCCAGTTTGCCTTCAACTCCAAGAGCCCTCAGGCAACTAACAAAGACAACACCAGGGATGACTTTCCTTTCTCATTCAACTTTTGGAGTTTTGAGATTGAGAAAAAAAATTTCAGTTCATTCACACCAGTTGGTTAATAATTTTCTTCTGTGACAAATAGGTTTGGTAAAAGTTCATAATTTAACATCATTATAAAAGTTCTAAAACTTAAGCAGTTCAGGTAAAATTTGTCAGTTTTTGTTCCATTAAATTGTTGGTATTTATTTATGTTCAACTTAATATCTTATTTCAATAGCTACTCAATAGTTCAATGAAAATTTTGTTAACATTCTTGCTGTTGAATAACATTTTATTGAGGATGTAGTATTACTATCAAAATAATACACAAGATATGTTCATACCTTTATACAGATTTTTCTATTGTAATTGCAATGGTTGTGATACACCATAATAATACTTGTGATTTGTTACTCTGTTTGCATTAATTAACGGCAGAAGGATTGTTTCAGTTTTACGTAGTGTATTAATAAACTGAAATTAACAAGGTCCCTTAACATGTCTGTTGAATCACAGTCACATAAACATATATCAGAAGAGTATCTCAAATCAACTACTGGAGCACTCTAAATTTTCTTTTTTGTACATATTATACAGTACAATTATAAAAAAAATGAGTAGCTCTTATTTTTAGTTAATTAAGGATCTTACAACAGGGACATACACACTTCCTTTTACTTAAGGGACCTGATCAGATCATTTCTGGCTCAGCTTTCATCTTTAAGAGTCAATATTTCACTTTTATGTGATTTTGATCTCAATTCATTCATATCACATGACATGATCAGTTTTCTATATTTTTCAGTAGCAAATTAACAAAGTTTGAGCTTCATGACACAGCTGGCTTTTGTTCTGTCAGTGATTTGACTTTACAAAGGCTCACTTAGCACAAGGAATATCTAATTCTGACCTGTACTGAATGCCTCATTCAATAAATGAATACTTGACGTACATATTTACATTCTTTAATAATGCTGGAGTTACTATGAGTCTTGACTACAGACTGAGATCAGTCCTGTAAACACATAACAGTAGATTGAAAATCATTCTTAAGATTATGTAATCTGTGTAGAAACAAAGGATGGATAGATAAGGGTTAAAAAAAGTGCAGAGGGTATAGTGTTGATTTAGAGAACCTAGAACCCGGAGTCGATGCTGATGGAGCGTCGAGTCACGTGTTCAATCTCTCCTGGGACGTATTCACAGAAGCTGGTTTGATACTTGGCCAACATTTTTAGCAGTGGTCGAAGTGTTAACCACCACTGGACTTTGGGCATCCGGTGCCTGAAAAACAAATTCACATATTATTCAGACTGATTAATAATGAACACTTGTTAGTTGACAAAAACAGTGAATTTACTTACTCAAAATCAGTCATAGCCTTCACTCAGTGACGGGGATGAATGAGATGACCTTCCTGTTGAGGCCGAGCACACAGGCCGTGTCTGGTGAGTTGGCGAACACGCGGTCTGGTGGGAAAAAGACGGTGTACTAATTGCATTGCTGTGGTTGACTTTGAGTTTCTGAGGTATTTATGTCAAATAAGGCTTTATACCTTGTCTGAAGTTTTCAGTCAGTCTCTCTGAAATCCACTGGATAGCCCTCACACCCAACTTCGTGCCAAAATTTCTATCGAAGGGAGAAGGTGCTCCTCCCTAGAGCACATAAACACATAACACATAAGCTGAGTACAAATATGTTGCAAGACTTATGTAGTCACTGTCATTTCTTAGTTGTTAAGATGTGTTTTATTGTCAGAGTCGATGGATCTTGTGTGGTGGCTCCATACCTGCTGAAGATGCCCCAAGATATTGACCCTGCAGTCAAAGATGCCCTTCCCCTCTGATGAATACAGCTTATGGATGAAATCTGTCGTGTAGTTTTCATGGCATTTTTCATTCCTGTTATGACAGAGAAAAATATCGACAAGGGAAAATGTAAATCTGACAGTGTTTCATATGTACACAGTTTGATGTGTTCCAACTATGCTGTACATTGTTCTTCTGATATACATATATATATTTTAGTTTACATTTCCTTTGGTCCACCACTTTTGGTTCAGACCAAAATATCTCAAGAACTTTTAGACTGAGTTTCCATGAAATTTTGTACAAACAAAAATGTTTCAAAGATGATAAATCCAACTGACTTTGGTGAAAAACAAAACAAAAATGGAACAGATGGAAAGTCTTAGCATGGATGAATGCATGGAGCTGAGTGTTATGTACCTCAGTACAAGACCCCGCTGGATGTCCTTCTTCATCTTTTCAGTTAAGTGCTCCACATTGGTCTGTCGAAAGGCAAGATAATTTAAGAGACAGCTTATAGACAAAATAAAGAAACCGTTTTTTTTTAAATCTTACCTTCAGGTCGTGGATGTTGAAGGGGTCTTCAAAGATGTAGGCTGCGTCAGCACCCACAGCTATACCAGTGGAAGTTGCCAGATATCCACAGTATCCACCCATAGTCTCCACCACAAACACTCGTCTCTTGGTCCCTGTGGCCGACTGCTTGATCTTGTCGCAACCCTGAAGAAAGAGGAAAAAATCGAAATGGCAATGTCAATGTGAAAGGAGACAAACGGGGAGCAATTGAAGACAGGGTTGAAGGTGTGGAGAGTCAACTTTAACTTACACTTAATTAACCCTCACCTGTGCTGTGGTGTATAGAGAGAGAGCACTGCTGGTGTGTTGTGTGCTTTTTACAGGTGTGGTGTTTAATATACAAGTAGAGGGGGAAACTACAACGCTGCCTCCTCTCCTCCTTCCTCTCAATGTTTAAAGGACCAGTGTGTAGGATTTGGTTGCATCTAGTGGTGAGCTTGGAGATTGCAAATATCTCTACTCCCTCTCATTCCAACCATCTAGGAGCCAGTGTTTGGTTTGTCTGTCCTGTACTACATGGTGGACTCCATGGAAGAGGACAAAACACCCTCTGTAGATATAAACAGCTCATTCTAAGGTAACAAAAATAGATAATTTATTATTTTCAGGATTATACACTAATAAACATATACTTATGAATATTATATTCATTTTCTGTTATATTCTGCCAATAGATCACTGTAAATCTGATGTAAACGAACAAAATACTAACATACTAACATTTAAAAGATAATATTTATCAAGTCTTAGTTTATCATGTCAACATTTGCTAAAGGTGCACTCAGGCTAATCGGAATATTTATAGTTGTTGAGCATTTAGTCATAAAACCAAAGAATCGGATCATTTAGGCATTTTGATTAGATTATCCCCACTAACAGTGTTGTCAACAGCACGATATTTTAAATGTCAACACGTTTCAATGTGTCCACCACTTTTTGGAGATGTGGCATTTTAGCAGCATCGCAGCAACATTATTATATAAATTATACATCAAAGGACCTTGAACATAAGTTGCAAAAATACCATAGAATACCTGTTACGGTGTAATGTTTTAGTAACGTAGAAGCAATGTAACTAACAGTAATGTAACTGTAACGTTGCAGTAACGTTACAGCATCACAAATGATAGGCCACAGTCTTAATGTTGCAGGAACATTCTGCATTTGTAGGGATGGAGCTATATGTTAAATCTGAGGATCACTTCAGCCGGAGGGATTCATCATCTGGGGAACATTATTGTTTGTTAAAAAAAAAAAAGAAGAAGAGTAATTGATCTAAAAATTGTTGAGATATTTCAGTCTGGACCAAAAGGATGGACCGACAGACCAGCGTGTTTGGTTTGTCTCTTCTGGACTACTGTAGAAATATGGCGATGCTACAGTGGAAGTGAGAGCGAACCAATGTCCTCTGTAGATATAAACAGCTCACAAGTTAAACGCCATCTAAAGCACAACGATTCTTAATTTCAGGTGATTATACACTAATGAAAACATGCCTATGGATATTATATTCCATTTATGCCATATTCTGCCAATAAATCTCCATAAATCCTACACACTGACCTTTAAAGATAAAAACTAAAGCTATAAATACTCACTGTCACCCCTGTTTTGGCTAAGTACGCAGAGTTCAAAGTGTAT
This sequence comes from Lutjanus argentimaculatus, assembly GCA_034769285.1. Lineage (NCBI taxonomy): Eukaryota > Metazoa > Chordata > Actinopteri > Lutjaniformes > Lutjanidae > Lutjanus > Lutjanus argentimaculatus. Next base: position 352,812 of record JAWZSL010000019.1, on the reverse strand, counting down.
CTTCGTCATATGGCAGCTCATGTTAGATGTGATGTTTCCTGGCTTGGTTCAGTCTCTATTCACGTTAATCCTGAAACATCAAAGTCACGCTCTTAATTTGCCATCTGCTCAGCATTACCTCCATGGCAGCATTGACAGCCGTGTCTGCTCCCAGGCTGAAGTCAGTTCCAGGGACGTTGTTGCTGATGGTAGCAGGGATTACACACATGGGGATGCAGAGCTCATCATAGCGACTCCGGGCTTCAAACAGCTGCAGCACACCTTCGTAGCCCTTTGAAAGTAACCAAGAGGGGTAGACTTGAAACCTCTTTGATGTAACACTGACACTATAAATTAATATACAACTAATACAACTCTGGGCCTTTGAAGGGTTGTGTTTTAATCTCTACCTCAAACCCTCCAATCACAAGCAGAGCTGAGATGTTGAACTTAGTGATGGTTTCCACAATCTTTGCCATGTGTTTGTCTGGAAGGGTTCTGAAATAGGACATGAAACAAAAAATAAAAATCACTTTAAGAGGTCCTACGATAATTTTACACATCAAAGACAATTTTGTAGACATGGGGAGTATTACACATCCTGAGACAGCAGTTGTATAATTTCTCCTGTGGCTGTAGGGGAAGTTTTGTCAAGTCTGAGACATTAATAGATATTTATCAAGTGACATCAGCCTGGTTTCTCAGCTTTGACTTGGACACCACATATTTTTAACCAGAAAATCTGCATTACAAACTGAAACCCTTGAATTTGAAAGATTAGGATGGGAAAGTCTAACAAAAGACAATATTGAGTTGCATTATGTATTTTATGGGAACTGTAAGATCATATAGGTTAAGTGACTAGAGTTCAGTATGATTACATGTCCCCGACAACCTCTGAATTTTTATTCAGACGCTTGTTAGCCACCACTATTTTTAAGACACATACAATCTAATATTAGCTAATATGCTAACTATTTTCTGGGTTTGAGGACTCATTCCTGCTGCAAAGTAGGAATATTAAAATTCAACGAAGTCAATTTTATGGAAAATCAATTGAGAAAATATTCATAGATATTATAATTAAACAGAATATCTGTTTTGGCAAATATAGCAAATGAAATCCCTGACAAATCAAATCAAGTTATACCATCACGTTTATTTTAAAAAATTCTAAAAATCCAATTTTGCTGTAATGCAAGACTGCTGATTGATCTTCTACTTTGCACTCGATGGCCAGTACACCCTGAGATATGGCAGGGATCCTTAATACATTAAAAATAGTTCAAAATTATCAAAAATTATATTGTGTCATGGTATATGTTGTCATACTGCCTTATTGTGGCCTCTTCTGCATCAATATTTGGCTCTCTTTAGACTTGGGCTAGATTTTCTACAGCCTGAAAACAGAGCCAAGACAAGGAGCAGAAGTCTAGTTTTTTTTTTCCTCAGACCACTTGTATTACGTTTTGCTTTAAGTTTATTATTATTTGTCCGATGGCACCAAAAATCAACTGCCTACCCCAGCTTTTAGCCCCCAAACTTTGGAAGTACAATACTAAACTATATATATGTTCATATTATGGAAATCAAAGTCTCCTGTTGCTCACCGTTTTGTCCCCAGCAGTGAGCCCCCTTGGCCGGTCCATCCCGCCACATTGTGCCATTCCATCTCAAAAACCTGCAAAACAAAACAAAAACACGTGTCAGGGTCTCCTCTCATTCTCATACGGATTACTTGTTGCTAAAATCTACTACAGTGCGGTAAAGATGCAGAAGTAGAAACCCTCACCTCTCCACTGGCAAGTCCCTGAAAGCCATCATTGACAGCGTAGACCTTGTGTCCGTGAGCGAGCGCCAACCTCACAGCAGACCTCACTGCTGCGTTCATCCCTGCAGCTGGAGCTCCCACGTTCAGAACAGCCAAAGAGAAATTGCTCTGAGGAAGAACATGAGTCAGATAATGAGCACATTTTGAGTTTAATTTTTGTTATTCTCATATATGTGTTAAAGGGATAGCTCAGATTATTTAAAGTGAGGTTTTATGAGGTAATCAATGAACTGCGATGGACAGGGTCAGCAATTAAATGTATTTTAACCACCTGAAAAAAGACCCACTTAAAACAATCAATCAGTTTGAGTGTACGCTATATTTAGAATATTTTTATTGTTTTACTTTACCGTCTGAGGGGGAAACATCGTTATGTAAACCAATTGCTTTGTCTCACTCAACCAACCTCCACTGGTGAAACCAGTCAGTTTACCTCACAGAACACAGGAGTTGCAGGTCTACCACTTCCTCGATCTGTTTGTCTGTGTTATTGTATAACTGTATTAAAAGATTAGTTTGGTGTGTTCTGTAAGATAAAATTACTGATTTTGCCAGTGGAGTTTGCTTGGTTTGGAAAAAGCAACGTTTTGCTTATATAGCAGCAGTTTCTGTCAGAAAAAGCTATCTGACAGCAAGTAAAGCTGTGAATATTCTAAATATAGCTTACAAATAAACTGATAATGATTTTTTTTTAGATGGGTCTATTTTAAGTGGCTAAAATAAATTTTGCTGGTGACCTTGTCCCCAATAGTTCATTGCTTAGCTTCCACACTGGTACTTCCACTTCAAATATGCCTTTAAGGTTGATAGTGTTTGTATGTGTGTGCATGTGTGTGTTCACCTTAGTCTGTGCCGGTTTCTGGAAGGCAAGAAGCTTGTAGATGTTCCAGTTGTTCTCAAAACTCCTGCAAGAAAATCCTCACTTTTAGCTGGGCCTTGTTTATTATTTGCAGAGAAAAGACAAAATTAAATCACGTGTATGATCAAATTAATATGAATAAAAGATACATTTAGAAAAAAATGTTGACATAAATCAAACAATTCTGCATTATAATATAATGATATATTCTAATAACTATTTAATAGGCATGAAAAAACTTTCTCACCCTCCACGTAGTTTGACAGCCTCATCAAACCTCTTCTCATTCATGGCCTTCTGCACCAACTTAGTCTGCAAATTATGGTAGAGCTGTGAGATGCAGTAACCTCCCACTGGTCACACAGCGTGTCCATTAAAATCAATTGTAGAAGAGAGGAGAGCCACTCACCATCTCCACACACTCCATTAGAGGCAGACGAACAGCATGGTTACCTGACAGGCCAATGGCACAGGCTGGGGTGTCGGGAGAGGCCTCCATCAGGGCAACCACCGCCTCCACAGCCAACTTAGAGCTCTGAAAACACAAATGAGGCCATGCATGAGAATTTAAATGCATAGGTAATGAATGTTGAAGTGTATCACCTCCTACTCATTAGTAATGTCTTGTATTTGTTATATGGATGATATGACTGTGTTTAAGTTTAGAAAGTATTAGCATTGTCAAAACTATTGAAAATATAATAATCGATAAATATTGATACTGAATATTTGTAATGCTTTCAGTACTTATTTTTTGTAGTATTGATACTCCAGAACCAGCTGCACTGTCTCACTGTCTCTTCTCACTAACAGCGAGTTGACACATACACCGCTGCAGTGCCACATAGTCCCGTCTCCTCTCACATTGCTCTTTTCTTCTTGTCACTTGTCTCATTTGTTCCTGGTGAATGTCCGTTGTCATGTTATAGCCTTGTTATGTTCATCTTGTGATAAAAATCTAAAATTATATGGCCTTACTGGACACCTGTCAGCCAGTCAGAAACAAGTATTTTGGCTGGCCATGGTAACATTATTGTATAAAGGCTATGAGAGACGTTCTACATTTCTGCAGTTTAGATCTCCAATTAAATGTTCAAACTATTGCTGAAATAGACAAGACCCATAGCTCAATTTTGCAATATTAAATAAAGCACTCAGTAAGTTGATCAACTCACCAGTATTCTGTCAAACGCTGAGGGAGTTCCTCCTCGCTGAACATGGCCGAGTACTGTCACTCTGGTATCGTAACCCAGCCTCTTTACCACCAGCTTCAAACATACAGGATAACTATTCAGTGTATTATGGGGTTTGACATTTAGCAGGCAAACATAGCAGAGAAAAAAGTCATTTACAAACATTTGAGAGGAGAACTCCTCTGGAACAAAAATCACAATACATTTTCTGTTTTTACAGAAGTCTAGCCTTCATTTACTACAGACATTTTAACTCTGACCTGAAATGCTTTCTGCTAGTTCAACCTTTGCCTGTTAAACATTTCATCAGCACTGACTGCCTCTTGGTTGTTGTGCAGCTGTTACATATGCTCTCCATCATCATAATCTTAAAACTTACATCTTTTACATAAGTGGAGGAGATAGGCTCGCCATTTCTGTCGATGGCTCCTTCTGCAATAATTATAATGTTGAGTCTTGACCCCTTTAAGCGGCTCTGGAGGTAAACAGACACAAACATATTAGCCAGCAAATCAGTAAGCACAATCCTGCTTCTAAATGCTGTATTTTAGAGAGGCAAATTAGCCTCCTCTATTCTTGAAATGCTTGTAGACTAATGCTGAGTATCAGTGCTCGTTATCTTAAAGGTATCCTAAAAAGCCCAGTATGAAGTAGTACCAAACCTTCTCCAGTCAAACAATAGCTGCATTTGATCCTTTTTGTATCCAGATTAGACTAAAGAGCATGTCTAAATGTCTCCAACTTCAAAACAGATTGAGCTCTCCAGTGAAGAAATATATATGTATGTGCCTGTGGCTAATATATCTGTAGTCTTGACTAGTTTTCATGTCTTACCGCCTCTAGACGGGCACACATACGGTCCTCCCAGCCCTCCAGAGGAGGAGCTTCTGGAATGAAGAGCCAGTCTGCCCCAGAGGCCAGAGCTGACACCAAGGCCAGATATCTAGAGAAACAGCACATTGTCATAGGACAATAATTCGTCTTATTCAGTGGCATTGCATGAAGAATAACATACTGGGTCAGAGTGCTACTCACCCACAGTGTCGCCCCATGACTTCCAGAACAAAAGTGCGCTGGTGGCTGTAAGAGATACACAACATTTATATTTAAATAAATAAGCTAAAAAACATTTGCAGAAACTATGTGAGCATTCAAACAAGGAATTTTTAGATTGTTGCAACACGCAAAGATCCCAGAGAGCAAGTCTGGGCAAGATCATGGAAGTCATGGAAAACTACCTTGAATGAGGGAGCTGCATTATAAGAAAACTTGGCTTAGATGATTACATTCCATTATATACTGCAGTAATAAAGCATCACACTATGCTTGCAGGTATAAATACACATTAAGATATGTCTGACTGGCTGCAACTAATGATTCCAATCCATTGATCAATGATCATTTTTGTGGAATATGACTATGATTGTGTCTCAGAGGCAAAGGTGATGTCAAACAGTCTAAACCCCAGAGGCAGGCAAAGAAAAGCACAAAATCCTCACATTTAAGTAGCTGGAAACAGAGCATGTTTTGCACTTTTTTCATTGCCAAAACAGTTGCCAATTAATCTTCCTGATCGACCAATCAATTTATCTACTAATCATTTCAGCTGTAGTCTCATTCCAGTATGTCTATTACTGCTAAAAAAATTCAATTAAGTAAACATTGGAGGGCCTTAAAAATTGTCTTCTGTGATTGTGATGTTAAACGTAAACATTAAATGTATATACTGTTGTGTTTTTGTCTTAATTTTTGTTATTATGTTATGTTAAATTTATGTTTTTTTAATTTTTCTTAATTGTTGTCATTGTAATGTTATGTAAAATGTATGTTTTTTGTTTTTCTTGTCTTAATTTTGTGATTATAATGTTATGTTAAATACATGTATTTTTGTGCTTTTTGTCTTAATTTTTGTTATTATGTTATGTTAAATTTATGTTTTTTTATTTTTCTTAATTGTTGTCATTGTAATGTTATGTAAAATGAACTGCTTTTTTGTCTTAATTTTTGTCTTTTCTATGATGCTGCAAATGGAGCTGATGTGATGCAAGACAACTTTCAGACTCATTCTGCCATTAAAGTATCATCATCATCAAGTAAAGCACCGCTGTTCATATTCAGAAAAATACTGAACAAACTAATGTTATTGTGACCTCTTAATAACTGCTTTGATGAAACACCAGCTGCTTCCCTGCTGCCACTGTTCCGTCTCACACAGTGTCTGACCTTTGTGCGGTGGTCATGATGGCATCAATTATCTCCATGATGCGATGCAGTGCAGAGTCAGCTCCGATGGTCATGTCAGTGCCGCAGAAGTCGTTGTCGATGGAGCCCACGAGCCCCACGATGTTTAGGTGGTCGTGCTGCTTGGCCAGAGTGTCTGTGATCCTTCCTGAAGTAACACACATGCACACACATTATATACACCAAAGCAATAAATTAATCATCGTATTACTACAGAACAAGCCAGAGAATGAGTCTTAAATTCAAGAGGATTAATATGAAATTATACCAAGTTGGTCCCTGGACAATGACATGATACCTCACATGGATAGTTTAGTCATATGGGATGATTTGAGATACTAATTGACAGTGACTGATGCCAAAGAACAGCAATATACTGATTATCGATAAGTACCTCATACAACTCCACTTCAAATAATCCAAACTATTCCTTTAAAAGAAGTATTTCACCATAAGATGAAATTTTATTCACACTGTTGTTTCCAAAAAGCAGTACCTAATGAGGGTTTAAGTCTCAGTAGCAAATTGACTGCAGTTTTTTGAGAGTATTTTACCTTTCTGTACGAGCTCATCCAGCAGACTGCTCCACTCAGTGCGGAAAATGTTGGCTCCAGTGAGGCTGCCGTCTCCACCGCACACACACAAGTTGGTGATGCCTTTCTTCACCAGGTTGAAAGCGGCGGCGAGCCTGCCCTCACGAGTTGTGAAGGCCTTACATCGGGCGCTACCAATCGCAGTCCCACCCTGAGGTCATATAACAAGCCAAAAACCACATCAGGACAAACAGAAACATTTTGTTTTTGCTCTGGCACCTGGTGGTATTGTTACACACAATCAAATATCTGAGATGGACGTTTCAAACTAGATGAAGTGTGAGCTAAGATTGGAAAATCCCCATAATCAAAAGGGTTGTGATAAAGAAAACAACAATATTCTGCTACATAAGGTTTATTTCTGAGACTTTTCTCTCAAAATTATTTAAATGAAACAGCCTGAAACGGAAAGAATGCTCTTTGTTTCAGCAGCTCAAAATTCATGAACCCTGAAACAAGGGCTGGCGAGTGCACATTGCTTTACATTAGGGGATCATATGCAAGACAGGTAAAGAACCAGCAGTTAGAAAAAGTGGCACATGCCCCTCAAGACAGTTGCTGCATAAATTCAAGACAACTACTGCAAAAAGAACAGTGGTACTGCTTATACTTTTCTTTTGAGTAGTGCAGCTTGCTGCTTCTTTAACTGATATGGTTTCACAAACATGCAGCAAGGCCCCTTACCAGGTTATAACCAGTATTAGACAGGCAGGGAGAGAAGAGATGAGAGGAGGCTGAAATAATAAAATTCCTATTAAAACCGTAAAAAAAGAAAGAGAAGAAAGAGAGAGGTTTGAGATGAGAAAGAAGCAACAAAAATCCTAAATCATAATACAATTCTGTAATGATACGATTAAGGCACAACAGGTCTTTTCTGACATAATCAATCATTCAATCAAACTTTATTTGTGTAGCACCTTTCATACGAGTTAAGTCAAATTAAAACTATAAATTAGAGACTAAAGACAAGGAATAAGTGATACCAGGTAAAATAGATTTTAAAGCAATATTCATAACATAAAGTTCTATAAAACCTGAGCTTATAACTAGATAAAATAGATCAGAAATGAACAAAACAAACCAGCTAAAAAGGATAAAAACAAAACTATACTGAGAATAATAAAATAACAGATAATATTGAATAAAGTAAAAGCAAATATTATTAATAAAATAAAATAAAGCACGTGTAAATGATAAAATGATGATGGTTCTGATCTTGTGCTTATTGCACAGCTTGTTAGTGGGACACCTGAATAGAATGAGCCACTGTTAATGTTAATGCTTTGCCTTGTATGACAAGTCACAATGAATGCTGTGAAAGAGGCTCATGAAATCTGCCTTTTCCACAGTTGGCGATAATATTTTAACCCACCTGTTGGATGATGTTGGTGACACTGTGCCAGTGTGCCAGTTTGATGTTGTCTCCCCCATCCACCAGGCCCTGGTATCCCTGAAAAGCCACAGTCACTTCCAAATTATATGTTAATTATAAGAACAGTGTGGGCTACTCAAGGGAGAATAAAGACCTAACTTAATGTGTATATTTAATAGGGTTTTATTCATACAAACGGGAATGAAACAGCTTGTTTACCTCATAAATAAGATAGACCTTGGCCCCCACATAGATGCCCATTCTGGTCACAGCTCGGACAGCAGCATTCATCCCTGGGTCGGGGACAGTTGCAGAAAAATATTAGATTCACCTCCGCTCCTCAATTCATTACACACAAGCTGTTACACCATAACCCAGCATGAGGAAATCAAACCCTGTGGTGATATGACTTCATTATCTTTTATTGGGCAAAGGTGCCACCCGCTCTGTGGACACAAAGTAATCAGTCCTTGACAAGCAATTACATGAACAGACCCTGACACAGTATGAGTTAACAGTGGTGGAGGAAGTAATCAGATCTTATAGTTACATAAGTAAAAGAACTAATACCACAGTCAGAAATACTCTGTTGCAAGTAATGTGTTCCAAATTTTACTTAAGTAAAGGTACAAAAGGAACCTACTTATAATACCAAAAGTAAAAGAACTCATTATGCAAAATGACCTATTTCAGAATAATGCACAATGAAGCATCAATATGCACGTCACCTTGCTTCAACTGGTAAAGGTAAATTTTAATTTTAGACAGATTTTAATGGCAAACTTTAATTAATACAACATTATAATTAAGAACTGCAATGCTGCAGAGATTCCCTGGGCCACAAATCTTGCTCTCCAGATGGTACATATCCCATCAAATGTCACATCATCAAGTCATGTCAAATTTTATTTATATAACCCAATATCCTGAATTATAATTTGCCTCAGCCAGCTCCACAATCTGTACAGTGATTTAATTTTTTTTTTTTTTTTTTGATGAAAATCTAAATTGTGTTGCAAAAATGATCATTTCCACTAATTATGAATGACATATCCCATTTCTGCCTTATTCTGCCAATAAAGCTCTGTAAATCTTGCACACTGGTCCTTTAACAGTGGTGGAAGAAACACCACACCTTGTACTTAAGTAAAACCAAGAATACCACCATCTAGAAAGAATGCACTCTGTGGTGAGCAGTCCTGCATTCAAAAACTTACTTAAGTAAAAGTGCAAACGTATAAAGGTTTTACAATATGGTAAAAAAAAAAAAAAAAAAAAAAAAAGAAGAAAAAGAAAAGAACAGCGGGAATGATCATTTTTGCATCACAATTTACATTTTCACTGGAAAAAATAAAAAATAAAATCATGATAATATGACATTTGTCAGGGCCTGAACCAAACAGGCATGTTTTCTTTCATCTCTGCAGCACATCAGTACTTAACACTGTTTTGCTACACATTTTTCCTTTGTCATAAAATTGCAGCTTCTGCAAACTGGTCATTGCACTTGGCCATGTAGCGATTTCAACCATATTTTGAATAACTGTGCATCCATTATTTGCATTAAAAAGTACTTATTATGCAGAATGGCCCATTGCAGAATACCACATTGTAGTATATTATTGGATTATCATTATTGATGATTAATATGCATATCACTTAGATGTAGAGATGTTAATTTTAATGTTATTTAATTAATCACCATCTATTTTGATAATCAATTAATTTGTTTCAGAATTTTTTTTCAACTTTGCGAAGTAAACTCAATATCTTTTTGTGTGTAGATGTCTCCTTAGGCTTTGAGAAACAACGATTGACATTTTTCACCATTTTCTCACATTTTAATACAATCAGCTTCTAATAGAATAACTGAGAAAACAATCCACTGATTAATCGACTATCAAAATAACCCTCAGTTATGCTTACATGTTGCAGGTAGAACTAATTTTAACTGCTTCTATCTTACTTACAATCTACTGTATTTCCACCTGTGCTGTTCTATCAGCTGTTTTTAACTGTGTTGGCAGTTTTTTCTGTGAAGCACTTTTTTAACCTTTATTATTTAAGACCTATATTAATAAAGTTAGTTACTATTATTACTACTTTATTACTGCTGCACTGCCTGTATATTTCCCCCTGGGTAACAGTTAAGTCTGTTTGTTAGTTATATTTTCCTATTTCTTAATTTTCACATAAATGCAACGTGTTTCTGAAAAAAAAAACATATTTAGCAGCAGACAATTTTAATATTCAGGTGAAGTACAGGTGCACCAAATGATACTAAATACCTGAATGAGTGTACATGTTTACTTTGCACCTACATACAGTATAGGTACTGTAAATGCATACAGTACATGCAGCCCCATATACGATGACCTTTGACCCCTGCTGACACTACCCGACTGTCATTTTCAGTTTTCTGACCGTCAGTGTTCACTCAACTCTCCATAAACAAACTGCTCCTATCTACTGACTATGTTGAACATGTGTTGCAGAATCCCAGCTTAACATCTACATGTGTTTAGAAGCTCTTACTGCGGATTAATGACAGTGTGGCTGACTTTGACTGAAGTCACCTTGTGCATCTCCACCGCTGGTTAACACCGCCATCGCTCGACCCGCTCCCGTCATCTTCAGCTTCTCCAAGTCCATCGAAGACATTTTGACAGCAACACACCTGGGCGAAAATGGAGGGAAACGTCCGTTAAAGTGACCCGTTGAGTAAATCCGTGTTACTCCAGATGTCGCTTCCTCGTTTTAAGCAGCTAAAAAAAAAAAAACCTTGAATACGAGTCCAGGAGTGACGCTTCTTCATTTGACTCCGCCTCGTAGACGTTCAGTCTGTGCGCCGCCCCTGTCCGAAGGAGAGGGGAGCCCCCGTGGAAGCGCACAGTGAGCGTTTGGTTTATAATCCAGCGCGCTCCGGCAGAACTCCAGCCGCAGCACGTCACGAACAGCGTCAACCCCGCCTGCTCGCCGTGCCCTGAGATGTAGAAATCTCAGTATCAGCTAATTTCAACAGGTTTTATTGCGCTAATGATGTTACTCAGAACAACTGAACTTTTAACTTTTAAAGTTTATCTTTACAGCTATTTGGAACTGTAGAAGTAGAGCAAATGATGTGGATATAAACCGATGAACACGATTTTAAAAAGTTATTTGTTAATTTTACTAAATCCTGCATTTATTTTATGATTAGACTTTTAGCAATCATTTTTATTTACACAAACTATTTCCATTCCAGAAGTAATATTATTAGCCCAATATTTTAAGGTCTATTTTATATTTCTATCACTTATATTATATATGTAATTATTTTTTTGTATTGCATATTATTTTAAATAAGAATCTGCATTTTATTTTGCAATGAAAGAAACATGCTCTTTTGATGTGTGTGCATGTTATGGGTATTCTGTATTGATATGGTGCAAATATTTTTAATACATGCCTTAATATCTTTCTAATAAATTTCTTGTGTTGTTCTTATACACAACTAAGTACAGGTATTAAAAAAAAAATAGGCCATGTCAAATTTTTCCAAGGGACTTTTACAAGGGATGTTGCAAGGGGTCCTTGGTTGAGAAGAAAAAATGAGAAACTCTTAAGTATACTACATATACTGTCAACAGAAAAGTATTGTATTTTACCATCATTTTCACTATGGTAGCTGCTTTGAGGGGGGAAATAATCTAAGGGACCTTATTTAAGGCTTTAATTTTTAGGGTTTTATTGTCTAAAGGGACTTTTCATACATGAGCCTTTTCCATCAACATGGAACTGGCCCAGTTCCACTTCAAGCACCTCATTTTGAACTGTTCTGAGCATTTTCACCAAATATGGACTGGTTCAGAACCTGAAAATTAGTTTTTCCCCAGGAATTAAAGTGGGCGTGTCATATTCTACAGGTTATTGTGCAACGCCCTGTGTTGATGAAATCCTTGATTACAATCGTTCCGCTTAAAACTGGTGGAAATGCCGGCTGGTTTACTACTTCACTAATTTTTTGGTAGAAAAGGGCCCATAGAGCAGGTCTAGACCCCAAACTCTTTATAATAGTATTTACCAAGACCCAACACCACGAGCAAGCACTAGTGTGACAGCAGTGCTATTCTGTGCCAGTTTGGACACCATTAAACTGGCAAGAAATTATACAAAATCGATAGCCCTGAACCCAAGATTTACTTTTAAAACTTGCATCTTATAGTGAAAGTTTATACTTTTAATTTCATATCAGGGTTGTGAAAATTAATATCTAAAACATTCCATTTAATATGAACAAATATAAATTTCAGCCATAGTTAATAAGATGAAAATCAACAATCTACTGAGTCACAGAAGAGTCAGACGATGGTGTGTTGGGTACAGTACATCAGCATTTATTCCATGCAGTTGTTTGCTCTGATTTTATTCTCCCAGATACCCGTTGCACTGTACACTGGATAATACAGGAAACTGACAGGATTGGTTGATCGTAATGCCATTCAACAGGAAAGAGAGTCGGAGATGAGAGTAACAAAGAAACAGAGTTTGATACATGGACAGAGTGCAAAATGATAGTCCACAGTTAAAGACAATTATCACAGAAATTCAAATGTTAAATAAACTGGAATTCGATTAAAAATTAGAGGAGGGGATCTCTGCAGAGGTACAGAAATCGCATCACAAAAGTGTACTATCAGGCTTATATACGTCTCATTATTTCCCTGCTGTACAGTTCCTCTGACTGGCTTTTGGTTGTACTAGAAGGGATTCCTTGTGATCCTGTGTCAAAATTAAAATTTAAAAAAAAAGCTTTAGGAACACTTGATGTTGCTAATTACTGATGTAAATCAATACTTCATGATGATCTAAATGATGAATGATCCCCTGCAGGGTCACAAAGATAAATATGACATCAGATCGCCGTGATATGACAACGCCTTTGTTCTACCACACAAATACTGTCCTCTTCCCATACCAATTCATTGTGCTTCCTTTAAATAATACTTTTCAGGAGAAATCATAGGTCATGACATTTCTAAAGCTGCCTGAAATTAAAAAGAACACCTTACCACTCATTCATAATAAATTAATTCAATAATCATGTAGGCCAGCTACAAAGAAAAAAATCAAAATTAAATTAAAACTTTACAACAATCATACTTCACAGGATAATATGCCAGAAAGACAATGTTATTAACAGCTTGATCGGATCACCCAGTCATTACGATACACTAGGTTATTTTCACACACATACGTAAACAGAGTGAACAAGGTTTGAAGGAGGCTCGAGGAAAGGCAGCAGCTGCTCTCACTACCAGGTGTAAGCCTTTCGAGCAAAAGGTAATTTATCCATCAGAAGGGTTTTAGATTCACCTTGTGCTACTTGGTTCTATGACTCACATCCTCCTGCAGCGTTCAATACTGATGTAATACAGATTTTCTGCTCGTTTTCAACCAGTGACAGCAGCTCGACGCTCTGTCAGAGCTGTGCGAAACGTTAAAGAGAGGGGACAAAAAGGGGTTACATTACATTTACAGATGTTTATATATATACACAGGAGTAACTAACACTGACATGAGGTTCTTGAAAACCAAGAGCGGCTTAAATTGCTCTGTGGCCTTTGTCTCTGGCTTATATTCCTAACTTAGAAACTCAGCCGTCTGCATACACTTGAGCTGACATCTTGACATCATTATCGTTAAATTCAACCCTGGCTGGCTAAAGTCATTTAAGTTGGGATAAAACAGGGATAAAAATAAAGCTCTAACAGGTGCAGTATCCCCTTTCAAAGACAACAAGACCAAAAAAAAACCGTAATATTGCTGGGATTCTTGGATTATTATATTTTTTTTTACGCTCATGGGAAATGTCAGATAAAATACCTAAAGGAATCAAACCAGGACGTTTACATAACACAAGAAAAATAAGTCATTGTAACTGTCGCCATCTAGTGGCTGTTCATATATTGCTCCTGCTGTCAATCGGCAACATAAAACCTGAGCATCAATATCTGGAAAGGCAAGTTCACAAAAAAAAAAAAAGAAAAAAGAATGGGACAATTTAAAAATATAGCCTCTATAATAAGCTGTTTGACACTTGCTGCTCTCCTCTAGCCACCATTCACTGTGTTGTGTCTAGCCAGCTAGACGCCCCGGATCCTGAGCAGGCAACTTCATTCTCACCTGAGCGCTGACCTACATTATTGCTGTTTTATTCACTACAGCACAGTAAAACATTGAGCTTTTTTTTTCTTTTTTTTTTGGACATTGCTTTTGAGACAGTATAAATTATCCTGCTAGAAAATGGTACATGGGAGATGCTGCACCGTGTGATTTTCAAGAAATGGGATACTGCACCTGGATCGCAACTAAAACGCTCTACATCTCTACATAACATTAATGTCCATTACAGCAATAATGGGTTGAACATCAAGGCTATCTGCAAGACCTTTTGTTTAAAAAATACTCCTGCATGGTCCATAATGTACTCAACAAAAACATAAACACAACACTTTTATTTTTGCTCTGATTTTTCATGAGTTGAGGTGAAAATCTAAGACTTCTTCTCTGCGCATAATAGGTTTATTTCTCTCATATTTTGTTCACAAGTTTGTCAAAAATCTGTTAGTGCTGTGCCTTGACTGGGCACAATAGAAGGCTCTAAAATGTGCAATTTTATCTTAAGAAAATAATTTTATTAGGCACTGAACTACAGCTACAGGAGGGCAAAGTCATGACCCGCCCTACTCTGCTTCTGATTGGCCAGTTCTCATTGCCTTCATTGTTTGGGTTGGTTAGGTTAAGGCATGACGAGTGATTGGCTAGGGTTAGGTTAAGAATATCAGGCTAAGCCAAATTTGTTTTATGTGAAAATCATCCCTTTAAAATCAGAAAAACAGATTATTGTTTTTTTCTCAAGTGAATGCAATAAGCTTCTCTAGCTACAGTATGTGATACAGGCAGAACACAGTGCCAAATAAATGTCTTTTTTAAGATAAAACTGACTAAATTTTGTGGCCTTTTATTGTGACCAGTTCATCACACGCCTGTGCAATAATCATGCTGTTTAATCAGCATCTCTTTATGTCACGTCTGTCAGATAAATGGATTATCTTGGAAAAGGAGAAGTGCTCACGAACACTGATTTAAACACATTTCAGACAACTTTTGGGAGAAATAAACCTTTTGTGTACACAGAAAAAAGTTTTAGATCTTTTACTTCAACATGCAAAACGGGAACAAAAACAAACTGTTACGTTGATATTTTTGTTGAGTGGTATGTGCCACTCAAAGACGACTCCTGCGTACAATTGTATTGGTCCAGTCCAGTTTCTCGCAGTCGTCGAACAATCCTGAGATGAGACTTGAAACTGTAATGTCTAATGGAGAGGGAAGGGCTTCGTGTTCACACATGTTCACACACACACACTGATAACTCCCTCAGCAACTCTGGTCATGACATCTGATTGATGATGACAATGATGTTGGCGTGTCTTGGAGAAGGACGAGCTGGGTCACAGAGGAGGAAGTTTCTTTTTTTTTTTTGTGTTGTTTGATCTTTTCCTTTGCTGTCAGCCGAGTCTTCGTCTCTGTTGCTCTGCTAGCTTGTCCACTTCATGCAGTCTACTGGCAGCTTTTTGCATTTTTGCGAGCTGCACAGGCATGCTAGGACAGTTCAGTGAGGATCCTGATGACTAGACACGTGGTGGTTTTCTAAGGGAGGTGGAGGGGAGAGAAGTCCGATTTGCGAGGCAGGTTGTTCATGCTGGTGTTCACACGGTTTTCATGAGCTCCCTGTTCCCCACATGCCATGTGGGGACGGGATGGAAGTAGGGGGAGGCAGGGTAACTGGGGCTCTGCACTGTAAACTCATGATAAAGCAGTCCTTCTTGTTGTTCGGGGTCTAAAAACAGTAAGATGCTGAGAGCGACTGAAGCCAGATCAAATCCTAGTTTGTGTCAGTCATAACAGCAGTGATGTAACTCCACACTGCTAGCTGTCAGCCTCTGATACAGCCCAACACATCCTCCGTCTCATCATCATCATTTGAATCTTCATCCAAACTCTCCCCAACACACAGTTAGCCCAAGCTCAGTTTCAAAATGTCAGTTTTTTTTTTCAGAGGTCCTGAATTGTCCTTCAAAACTCAGACAAAAATAAATTATGAATGTTACACTATCTACTGTACATTATCATTCAAAAGGGAATCCCTGCCATGGGTTGCCTGGATGCTGTGCTAGAGATGAGGGAGACAGGTTTTTATGAAGGGAAGGGTAGGGGGCTGGAGGGGGTTCTGGGAGAGATTGCATGGGGCTTTGCTATAGGGAGCTTTGTTTACAATGTCGTCCTCTTATTGCTGTATTTTCTGCAGGGCAGAGTGGGACACAATGGCCTCCAGGCAAAAACAGAACCAAACCCCGGGGTCGGCTTTCACCACGAAGAAGGAGCCCCGACTTTGTTGTTTCTGATGGTGGCATCGGAGCACTCCGCTTCTGATGAATCACAGTCCGAGTCCCCGAACTGGAGCGGATTCTGAGAGAGAAATAAGAAAAACATCAGCACAGATCCAGTATGAGGGCAATTACTTTACAGTATCTGTTTTATAATTTGATCAGGGGCTTCTGCAATGGAAGATAAAGCTATACATGTTGAGCATATTTGATATGTGCATGGTTTGTTTGTTAATTGGATTTTAAAAAACACATCTATGACAACGTGTATATTAGGACATAATAGGCCATCTATCTTCCTATTTTAATGAATATCTTTCTTTTTCTTGTGATAGAGCATTTCTTTTCTCTATGATGTGTATATTGACATATTATTTGTGTATATCTGTATCAAATATAAGTCCTGGGAGCAGCTCTGTGAAGCACATCTGACAATGATGTGACTGTCATTAGTTTCGCAGCTCTTTGATCATAAACAAATTAAAATTTTGATCTGATGATGGCGCTAGATGAAAAGTTAAGGGATCACGCAAGTTAATACAGGGACAAAACAAAATGTCTTTTCTAAATTTCATGGAAATCCATCCAACAGTTGTGTAAACATTCCACTCAAAACCACAAATGTCAACCTCAGTGGCACTGGAATAAAATGCCCATATTACCAAAGTCAGGAGGATATATCTTCTAGGAACCATGAAGGTCAGAACCAACCATTTGCAATCTTTCCAATAGTTTTTGAGATATATTTGTCGGGACCAAAATGGACAGCCCGACTGACAGGCCAACCGAAACTGCCATTCTTAGAGTTACCCCGTGTCTAGACCACAAATGTCATGTTCACACCACACGCCACGTTTGTATATAGCAGTTCCCTCTTGTTTGCACATTTCCAAGCATCTAGCAACAAATGAGCAGCCAAACTTTTTGTACGGTGTGCAGTTTTCCTTTGATATATGTGAATATTCCTGATCTATTTTGTCTATCAACACGACACATATGATTGTGGCTGTGTGTGTGTGTGTGTGTGTGTGTGTGTGTGTGTGTGTGTGGCTGAGGAAAAGAGGCAATAGCTGCATTCAGAACAGACAGGTGTCGGCGATCAGAGCAGAGGGAAAATTTAGCAGTGAAGTTGTCTGGTGGCAGTAAATGTACAGTTTGTCCATGACTAAATAATGTGGAAGAAGTTCAAGAAGTCTCTGTGTCTTGTTTCCCAGCTGCTGGGTAACCTGAAGGGAGGGTCTGCAGGATTACAGACCAGAGCAGAGTGAGCTGCTCTCTGGATCAAGAGCATAATAACTTGATTACTTATTACATAAAGTTTATTGATTCTATATTGTATATTTTATTTCATTCAACTATTTTATTACCTACTTTATTTAATCAACTATTGCTATTTACATTATTGTTAATTTTATATGTTAATTGCCTTTAATTATGTAACTGTGGCAACATGTTAATGTCATGCCAATAAAGCCTGCTGAAACTGAAAACTCATCAATACATTAATTCAGTATCTTTTATTGAGCATCCACCTCAATCCATTATTGTAAAAGAAGTCTAAATAAATACTTCAAGTTGTGTTTGTGTGTTTGCCTGTTTAAAATCATGAGAGGCAGTCACAAGTATGCAAAAAGCCAGAGCAGAAAGCTGCATAGATTAAAATTCTGTGGTGCGGGACGGGCAAGTGAAAAACACTTCTGACTCGCTTGCATTTGAGACCAGGGGTTACGCCGCCAGCATGGCTAAAAATACATGATGGGACCACACAACCACAGCACTGACCTCGTAGCTGTGTTCGTCAGAGCACAGTTTTCCCAGCGAGATCTGGGTCTTCACCCTGCGGACGGCGCACTCCTTGTCAGAGAGGCCGTCTGACTGGGTGGAGATGTCGATGGGGATGTCTGGTGTGTGCGACAGCAGCTCGTCCAGGTGCTCCTCCTGACTGGCACTCAGCCTCTCGAGGGGACCGCTGTGGGAGTGGTCGCTGGTGTTTCCCTCCTCGCCGTCAGACACCGACAGGTTCTCTGAGCTGAAGGTGGAGTAGGACTGGAAGCTGCTCATGCAGCGATGAGGTCTGTGAGGGAGCAGAGGAAGAATACCAAGAATTTAATCCACTAGCTTCCTTCATGACTGGTTCAAATTAGAGTTGCTATAGGTTTGTATTTGTATTTCTTTTTATTTTGTTTTTAATTCAGCTTAATTTCAGGTAGTTTCCAGAATGTGTTACTTGTTTCAGTTTAGTTTTTATTGCTTACAAATCTTAAGTTTTTGTTTAGTTCTTATAAGTTTTAGTTTTTAAAAAATATCACAAATTTTGACCAAATTGACTCTAAAAATTACCAAAGCTACAGACACTTCGTTACATTTTTATTTTATTTTTGGTTAGTTTTGTAAGTACGCAATATTGCAACAGCACAACATTTTGCTCTGGCAAGTGAGGACGAGTCCTACACTGTAAGCTGATCAACTGTTTATATCAGCCAATTGTCTGTCAATGTAAAGTTAAGCCCGTCATCCAGAAAACAAAAGCCCACTGCACTGAAAAGACACACTCTTGAGTTTGAGTTCAGTGACTGTTTAAAGATGATTAATTATTTCTTACATCTCATAAACAGACATGAACTCATTCTGCAAACATTCGCATTAGTTTGAACTCTAACTGACATTAAGTGGAAAAATAATAACACAATTAGGCTGGAATAGAAATTTCAAAAGGAGGGCATCATGACTGTAGCTTTGTTGTCAGAGAAGCAAGTATTTCAACTTAGCATGTTTCCTTCATTTCTGTTGACATAAAATGGCCATTTTTTGATTTACTACAGTAAATATAAGACAGATTTCTCCTTTACTATTATAACCTTGGTGCATATGTGGTTCACTGGATTTGGGACGTGTCAGTATTACAAACTATGATGATTATTGCAGTTATGATGTGATGAACGGTCTGTAGTTTTCTTTTGCTGCACCACATGATGAAACAGTGATACAACACAGTGAAAGTCAAGGTGACAAACTTGATGACCAAGTGTATTTTACCTCTGTCTCCTTGGAAACTCCACTTCACTATCAACCTCCCCCTCTTCCTCTTCAGATGACTCATCGCCACCCTGAAAGAGAAGCAGTTGCAGCTGTTAATCCATTGTTATTTGCAATTTCTTAGGCACAAACACACACTACAGACTGACAGATGTAAGGCTACCAGTGGTGCTCACCTTCCTGAGTGGTCTGAGAGTGCGGGGCAGTGCGGTGGGCAGGGTGTGACTGTGCTGGCAGGCCTCTTGTTCCTGTGGCTCAGCCTTCTTTGTGGCCTCTCCGTCTGAGGCTGGGTCTTTGCTGGGAGCCCCTAAAGAGGATGGCGTGCCTTCCTGGGTGTTGAGTAGTGAGTAGTGGGGCAGTTCCGGGTGGTTCGTTGCAGGAGGGGTCTCCTGACAATGTAGGCAGCCGGGAAGGGGTGAGCCTGACAGCAGGGACACAAAGAACCAGCACCAGCACCTGGCACGGGTTGGAGCTGGTGGATGAAGTCCGCTGTCGTGTGTCTGCGTCCACGGCGGTGGATATGAGGTCAGGGCTGGAGCCAGACACGCGGCGCTGCAGGTGGTCTGTCTGAGGGCTGCGGAGGGCAGCGGCGGGGCCGAAGTAGCGCAGGTTGTTGGCACAGTTGACGACGGCCTCCTCGCGGCCCTTCAAGGGGAGGAAGGGCCCCTCGGTGGGTGGGTGGTGGTGGTGATGGTGGAACTGCTGCTCCTGAAGAGACTGGGTGTCTTCTAGTGGCCCAGCGACAGGCTTCAGCAGCCCGGGGAACTCGCTGTGGCTTCCTTTACTGTTGGCGCGGCGGTGACGAGGCTTGCTCCTGTACCGCGCTTTGCCAGGAGGCGTGGAGACCTTCGGGCTGGCTGACAGTGGCGAGGGGGAGGGGAGGGTCGACGCTGGGGATCCCATCAGAACGAAGCAAGTCTGGCCTGTAAGAAAATGCATTTAGCAACATTAAGACAATGTATTTAAACTAATGTGTTCTAATGACACTTCTAGCTTAAAGAAATTCTTCATACTGACACTTTTTAAGGAATAGTAATCACTCTAGAGAACATAATCTATTTTTTGCTCTTTTCCTTTTACAATAGACCATTCTCACAGCTACCATTTCGACATGATATAGTAGAATAAAAACAGGTGTTACCAATGATACTAATTAAATGCCCAAACAGAAGTTCTGCCGCTTCAAGTCTCTGTCACATTAAAACAATAACAAAAGACGTAGTTTGATGACGTATTAAGTAATGTGCGGGATCATGAGAGTTTGTTGCTTCATTGTTAAACAACCACCATAGCTGATGAGAATCTATCTGAGACAACTCAGACAGAAATCACGTTATTGGCATGGTAATGGTCATAGTACGTTTAGGTCACTTGCACTGACATCCCTTTCAGTCTCTGACATATTCACTGTAACTCATGTTTTCCCAGAACTATAAGAATAATTTAGCATAATTTAATATTAAAAATGACACATTTCTTGAACATGAGTTGAAACATCCGGGATAATGTAAGTACTTAACTCAATATGTAACATAGGTCTAGTGTTTTCAGATATTTTAATGCAGAAATGTTGCATATTATCGCTTTAAAAGGTGAAATATCTAACACCCTGGTGTTCAAAAATCAGTCCAAATGGCGAGTTGGAGCCATAGACTGTACATTAAACGGGTTAAAGTGTGTTGTTTCCCCCTCCAACCCCTCCCCCTACAGACTGCAGGGACACTGAACCTACACGAATGACAAATGCAACATTATACTTTGACAGTGACAAACGATAACGAGTCCTACACAGTAAGTTGATCAGCTGTTAGCATGTTTCCTTCATTTCTGATGACATAGCATGGTTATTTTATGATTTATTAGAGTAAATATGTTATATATTTCTCCTATCTCCTGTGCTGCTATTGTGCATGTTAGCTCACTGTGAATGCTTTGCTACACTAAATGGAACAAGTTAATTAGTATCATTGGTAACACCTGTGTTTACTCCCTATTTCATACCAATATGGCTGATTTAAAGAAAGTGTATTAGCTGTTCAATTTGCTGAGCTTCTTACCGTTTAGTGGGGGGCATCCCGGGTTTGTGGGACATGCTTCCTTTCTTCTTGATGAGCTTCTCCACAGCGTTGGACCTGACGATGGGTCTGACCAGGTGGCGCTTGTAAGTGCCGGGATATTTCTTCTCCACGGCCTGCTCTCTCCTGCAGGGATGGCTGAATTAGTTCGGAGTTATATGACAGTAAGCAGCATTCATATTCAGTTCTATAGAGAGTTACGACTTTTATCACTCCAAACTCTGATATGACTGATATGATTTTATAAGAATAAAATATAGATTTAAGAATTCAAGTGAATTGTACACATCTGTTTACGTGTCTGTGAAATCTATTCAGGTTATCTTACAGAGATGTTTGACAACATAAGCAGCAACTATTCAGAAGAGGACAGAAATCCTCAAGGGTTAAAAAAAAATGTTCAAAGAATTAGCAACAAATGAAGGGAGGAAAAACACACTTTTTTTATTTGAGTCATTCCCAAGCAAAGACAAATAAATGCTGAAGAAACTCAGGCGGATGTGTGATGTGACTCAGAAAATGCCCTATTGTTCTAGTGAATACAAATCGACCCAAACAGAGACTTTTTTTTAAATTTCTTCTGTTCTTCTGACTAGCTGTCTTGCCAGTCCATTGTAATTTCAAATATTTAACTACTGGAAATGCCTTTGAGAAGGAGGAAACCGTGTGAGGCCTGATAATGGAAGAAACTGTGATAAATAGTTTATTTACATACTTCATCAGTTCCTTCTCTCGGACCTCAAGCTGCAGCATGATGGCACTGAGCTCCATGTACAGGTTGTTGGCCCTCTCCAGTTTCCTCTCATAGTGCTCCCGGATGTCCAGAGCGTGCCTGAAAGTGCACAGACAAATGTTTACTTCCAGCAACCTCTGCTTCAATCTCAATCTGTATCATTCACATTAAGTAATAAAACCATGTAAAACTAATTTAACTGCTGCTAAAACACATGGTTGTCTAATATGCAAAATCCTTCTGATGCATTTTAGGGGAATAACACATCTTTGTTGTCTTGTTAGCAGCAGGCAGAGAGAATCCATGCCATCCACGGACAACATGTTTACTAAATGAAGTCACATTTCCTTTTGTACACACCTGAGTTCATCCCGCCTGCGTCGTATCAGCTCTTCGTCCAGCCTGTGGATGCAGGTGCCTTCGCTTTTGATCTTCTCAAAATGTTTCTTCACCTCCTCCCTCCATTCTGACTGTAATGTGGATGGACACAAACGCTGACAAAACACTTTACACTATTTGGCTTGAGCACTACACTCAGTGACTTTGTTTACATGCACAAAATATTCCCCTTATTCTGAAAAAAGAAAAAAAAAAAAACTAAACTGTTTACACGACTAATGAAAAGAAATATTCCACTAATATTCCTATGTACATGCAGCCACCCATAATACAATTATGGGTGTGTTTTTTTGCATAAGACTAGGATTTTTTCAGAGTTTTTCAGTGGTAGCAGACTTGTTCAACTGTGCCAACGCAGCCTCCCTCTTTCATTCATTCAACTACTTTCTTGAAAAATTTGGCGTTGCGACGTTTGCGCACATCCAGAAACCTGTTGATATCGCCGTCTTTCATAATGTTTAAAAGTAGGCCTGTTTCTCCTTCCAAGCAGAAATGTGACCTTTTCTTTTGTGCAGCATCTCTACCCCAGGCTTGCAAACTGTTGGCTAGTTTGTTTGCTCACAATTCACAGAGCTGACTGTAAACAGGCGAGAGAGGACATAGTTTGCAAACTGCAGTAAAAACCCCAACTGAGACACATATTCTGAATGCACTGTGCACGTCCAAACAATGCTCCTTAAACCTGAATACTGGCATATCTCACATGACTTAATCATAAAATGCTATATCAAGAATAAGACCTGATTCAAAATATATCCAAACAGAATACACTGTTAACATGACCTGTATCAAACTGAGAATATTCTCGTACTGTGAATAATAGTGGAAAATCAGTGTGCATGTAAACACAGTCATTGTAAGTGTATATCAAACCGTAAAGCTACTACAAGGAGCTTGCATATTATTTAGATTTTGGAGGCCCCTGTGGACAAAAGCAGTAGTTTTTCCAATTGTAATAAACTGCAAAATATAAAGGCAAAAATAAAATCTTTTAATTAAAAATCTAATTCTGCATCTTTTTAACCTAGTAACATGCTTGTAACTGTAACTTCAAATGGTAAACACATGCTCGTTTCATCTGATTTCAAGGAGAATCTGACCCGGTGGCAGGCATTACGAATAACTCTACAGAAGCAGCCAATCTTTTCGCGGATGGTCCTGTTAACTTGTGTAGGTAGAGGCATCAGTAATAAATTGAGACCGTTTCATAACCAGCAAAAAACTCCTACTGGTAGCTTCAAGAAAAGACATGTATAATGACTTATATAAACTGAAGGTTACTGCAGTTATAGTGCCAACCTGAGACTTGAAGTAGGTCTCCTGTGGAGCTCCTAAGACATCAGCAGAGGCGATGTCGAGGTGTAGGAGGATCTGACGAAATGAAGGCCTGTTCCTGGGCTTACCTTGCCTGGAATCAGCATTAAAAAAAAACAGGGAGAGGAGATGCGATTAAAGAAGTTAAATGATGTTAAAAAATCAGGCTTTTGGTCGACTGTGTGAGGTGCATCATTAGCACCGATCTTAAATTATAAGCACAGCACTTTGACCTTTTTAACCACAGTATCTTAGCAGACTTATGGGTCCCACTTTAAAAGACAAAGTAAGCTGAGTAAGCAATGAGATCTAAGGCTTTACAGTACAGATAAACGTAGGCTCACTATTTAGCAAACAGGAGGTCACTGTTGCCCTTTTAATCTAACGTGTTGTAAAAGATTATTAATGATTTATAAAAATGTTTACAACCTAATTAATAACCTAATCATAAACCATTTATAAGGGTGGTCTTATTGTAAAGTGGTGCAGACTTATGCTGCTACTAAACAAAATATGTGATCCACACTCACCATGTTTGTTTCATGAGGATTTTGAAGCCATCTGGGCAGGTGGAGGGGACAGGAAGGTGGAGACTGTTGCTGCCAACGCCCCAAATGATGGCTGAGGAGTCCACGTCTTTGTAGGGAATCTCTCCGGTCAGAAGCTCCCATAAAACAACTCCAAATGACCTGCAACGCACAAGTAAACACAGTCAGGTCAGGTCTCTAGCATACATGTGTAATGCACATCAAATTCAATCTTGAATTGTACATAACCTGCATTACTCTACTTCTTAAATTAATATGTTATGTCAGTACTCACCAGATGTCTACTTTTTCAGACACTGGCTCATTTCTTATCACTTCTGGTGCCATCCAGGCCACCGTGCCGGCAAATGACATCTTTGTACTTTTGTCACTGAGTTCCTTGGATGTTCCAAAGTCAGAGATTTTCACAGTGTCGTTGTGAGTGACCAAAACACTGAAACACACACAAACAGAAGACACATAAACTTTGTGGCAAGGTCAGACTGCTAGATTAAGAGGACCAAAAAAGATAATATCTCCTATAATGATCTATATCAACTGTATAGTAATTCTAGAGTTATTCTAAAAGATATTTACTTTCATATCAGTGCTGAGCAGTATCACACTGACATTTATCCAGGTCAGATGACCTATATTAAACTATTCCGACCGACGTCATGCTCTTTAATGCGACATTCTGCAGGTTTCAAAGACGTATGAGTTCCTTTTGTAGCATTTCAATCTAGGTCTAAACGACTCAGCTGTTGAAGAAGCACATTTCTGCATCTGAATCACCCCATTAGCCGAATGAGACTGACCTTTCCAGCACATTCAGCCTGCTATCGTTCTGCTGACTAATACACTGTTTGGCACTGCTGCAGCATGATGATATTGATTAGAGAAACAGGGCTACAGTGTGCAGAGGATGAGACAGGATGAGCACGATGAGACAGGACACTGTGTCTTACTTATGTCCATATTAAGGCGACTTGCTTTTATCAATTCTGAGAATGGCATTTGAGTTAATGTCAAACTATTCAGAGCTGAAAGGATGAATTGTTGTTGTTGCTGCTGCTGTGGGCCAAGAAATCTTTAACAAGGCTGCTGAGCTGTTTTTCTAAGATTTACAGATCAGCTGCTGCATATCAACTTTGCTGTTTTATAGACTGGAGCATTTTAATTAAACGCAGCAAAATTGGAAATTAGGCTCCCGGCCGATGTTTTTGAGGTTAAATAAAGACTGATAATTTTCATCGTAGTAGAATACACAATGATGAAGGTTTCCAAGTCTACAAAAATGATCTTCTCATCTTACAATACCAGGAGAAGAGGAAAACTCACTTGGGAGACTTGAGATCTCTGTGGATGATCTTGTGCAGGTGTAGGTAGTTCATGCCCTGGCGATGCCTGAGGACCAGTCCACCAGCATCCGGGGGGTCACTTTCCTCCCCGCCCTCAACACCTCATACAGCTGGCCCTGAGCACAGTACTCCATGATGATGCAGTAACAAGGTGCCTGGGTGCACACACCCCTAAGACAGACAAAACGCAGGAAACACATTTATAAATTCGATCCTGACAATGACAAACCCAGAACCTGCTAACCACACACACATCTGGACACCATCAGAGCTCCACCATCTGAAAACAACATCAAGAAACATGCAAGGGCCAGTGGTTGTAGACTTACTTGAAGCTGATGATATTTGGATGTTTGAGTTTTCGCAGGTGTTTAATGTCCGTCTCCTTCTGCTCGCGCACCTTCTTGATGGCCACCTCTTCAGAGCGGAACTTGCCTAAGAAGACGGCTCCTTGTGCACCGCTGCCGAGCCACTGCAGCTCTGAAATCTCTTCAAAGGGAACCTCCCACATGTCTGGAAACAAGTAAGTTATATTTTGTCAAAAAAAGAGCTATATATTGCTACTTTTTGAAGTGTATATGATTGTGTAATTTTGATCTGAAGTATTGTTTTTTGTTGTTTGTATCCATACTTTTTTTGCTGTCACATTTGATCTTTAAGAAATAGTAATTTTGGTGAATAAGCTTGTTCACCTTCTTGCAGAGCATTTGATGAGTGAGTTGACATCACTCTCTTGTCTGTATGGAAATATGAAGTTACAGCAAGCAGCTGGTTAGCTTAGCTTGGCACAAAGAGTAGAAATAGAGAGCAAACAAAGTGTAAAAATGACAAATTGCCATTTTATGGGGGTTATCTGCTGGACTATTTCTTGGCTGGGTGCAACTGACCTCTCCTACAGTAATTCCCACCTCTTTCCACTCTGTGCTGTTATGACAGATGAGCAAGCTCAGTGCCTCAGTCAACTTTCTCATTTCTGGTTTCCTGTATTTAGATATGCTATGTGTTAGGCTTGTCTATGTTGAAAAGAAAACTTTGAAGATGGTTAAAAGATGTTGCTAGAGGACCTGTAAAAGCAATGTGTATTCACATCTTAAATTTGCTTATGTTAGCAAAACACTGACCAACTTAATAGCAAATCTACATCAATCATTAGCTAGCTAGTTAGGCAGCATTATTCTAACTTATTGCTTGTACAAGAGGAGGAGAAAATTGACTGAGGGACCAAGTTTGCTCAACTGTCATTGGAGCACAATGGCAATGTCACGGAGATAGGACAGAATTCAGGATGTGAAAATGAAAAATAAAAATGTCAAACTATTCCTTTATAAGTGAAACTCATCAGAAGGTAGTGTCTCAGAGGTACAGCACAAAAAACACACAAAACATGGTCAACACTGAGCAAATATCATATTTGTCAAAGCCATGCAGAGCAAAAATAAACCTAAAGCCCTGTGCACAGATGCTATAAACGTCTTAGAAACGGTTCAAACAGTGAGTCATGCTGTTCCATCCTCGTTATGTGGTTTGGAAAGCACTGAGCGGAGAGGCGATGCTGCTGCTACATTTGGACATTAGCTGACCAACCACAAAGCCCAGCCCAGTTCTGTCTGACCTCGACTCGTATCCTGCAGCCTGTGTGTCCAGCCTGTTCAGGCAGCCCTGCAGCAAGGTGAGTCTACCTTTACCATGACCTCAATTCAAACTGACAGCTGTACACAGCTTCGCCCACAACAACGATATGGTGAAGCTCGGGGAGGCTGTTCAATTACGGTTTCAGACTACATTAGGAGAAGCGGGAAGGGAATCTAAAGTTTATTTCTCAGAAGCCAGGGGACACCTGGATTAAACACTGAGCATTTAGTTTCTTAACAGCCGTATTTCCACTACATAATAGGGCTTGACTCATCTTTCCTCACTTTTGGTACTTCTAATGAGTTTTTCCACTGCAGATAGTATTCCCTCAACGTAGGCGGAGCTTATCGTCATGGCGACGCGACACCAGCAGTTGGGAAACAACAGACACGGTTGCTTTGGTTTTAAGGGGCTGCAGCTTTTATCCACTGACAAACTGTAACCTACAGGGACTAGTATCACCAGGTGACTTCTAGTAATTAGTAATAATTGTGGAAATCTCTCTGATCTTAATCTCGTGCCAGTCTGCCATGTTTGTAAAGTAAACATTTACACCGCAAATTATCTACCATGTAATGACAAACACAAAGTTCTTAACTGTTTTCGAAAAGTCTTTAAACTTGTCACTGTCTTAGCTACTTTTTGCACTTCCCAGTAATTTTTGCACAGTCTTGCTCTGTCTGCACCCTTTCAGGCCCAGCATGTGATCCTGACCCGAAGAACACACGGGGAACCAACCAAACAACTTACATGGGTGCACACTAAATACATTTCATGTGCACTATGTAGCGTCTTCTTTAAGCCATTTCTGTACTCATTTGCATATATTTTCTAAGAGCAAAACCACATTTCTTCTGTTTATGTACATTTTTTTTTTCAGACTTGCTTTTGCACAGTAAACGTCTGTCATACCAATAAAGCTCTTTTGAATTGAAATGAATTTAAGCATTTTTTTTAACCTGTTCTCTGTTGTCAGATCACTGCTCATAATATGCTGAACAGCAGTCAACAGTTGGGCTGTAAATTGGCTATATTGATGTTTAAAATTACTGATTATGACAGAGAGGGTTAGCTACAAATGTGTATTTATGCTTGTAACACATGCAGAATGTGGGTTAAACAACTCTAAACTATGTCAGGGGTCTTCAACGCTTTTCAGCCCATAGCTGCTAAGTCAGCAGAAGTTGTAGCATGGCTAATGTTAGCAGAGTTCCCTCACGCTCTGCTCTTACACCAGCGGTTTCTGAGGAGGAGTATGTCAGAGTCTTTAACTGCAAAGTTACAAAACAATCCACTGTGGCTCACAAGAGTGTCAATACACTTCGAATAATAATGCAGTTAACATGCCAATATGTTTCAATAACACATAGCTAACTAGTTGGCCGTTATGGATAGAGGTACAGTGACTTCCTACAAATTAGGTTAGCTCACATGATTGCATGAGGATTCATGGGTAGTTTTTTGTCAATGCTGTATGAATGCATTCGCTTTTTGTTTGTTTTTTTTGTGTTACAAATACACTGGTCTATCTTTGCTAATAATATCATTCATGTTAATGTGTACTTTCATACACATTTAAAGTTTAAAAAAATTATACATAATAAATTTGAGGGACACCTTGCAGTATGTCTGAGGCACCCATAGAAGTCTCTGACTCCCTGTTGAAGACCCTTGAACTATTTTATTTATGTGGCTGGTAAAGAACAGAAGCTCCAACTCTGAAAAATGTCAGTAAATTTTCACTTATCCTGTGCAAATGCGTCACACAAAACACAGTCTTAGGGATGGGGTCTGCAGTGTTCTCACATCAAAGTTTAGCATTGGCTCAGCTTGCTTGGAATCTCGATGGAGATGATACCAAATAAAGTACCAGGTACCAAGTTAAGAGAGTGCACTTATGAAATAAACTTTAAACATAAACTGATGGCTTAAAGCAAACCAAATGTGCAATCATGAGTAATTTTACTACCTCTTAGTTGGCACCACCATTACATTCTTTAACTGTTTTTTATCTCTGTACTTTTGTGACATATTTATGTAATGTTTGTATTACTTGTTGAAGCACTGTACAGACTACATCAAACAAATTAAATTAATACTATCCATGATGGAAAGCCAAAAAAAAAAAAAGCGAACAGACTTGAGTTTAGTCGAGCTGTATGGTGCAGCGGAAAAGTGCAGTGCTAAATTGATGCCATGCAGAAAGAAAAAAACTGAACCCACCTTGCTGTTGTAGCTTGTATTCTGTTGAGTACGTCTTCCCTATGATGTTCCAGACAGGTCGAAGGCAGCCAAACAGACCCTCTAAGAAGCCGCCTGACCCTGGCCCGGCTCTGTGGAAGTGCAACTTGATGTCATCAGGGTGATGAGGGTGGCCCTGTCTCCCCTCTCCACTGTGTTCCACGGGACAGTCCCCTTCTCCCATCTGCTCCTCCATCCCACTGCCACACCCGCCGTGCTCACAGGAGGCCGGCGATACGGCTTCCTCCTGGTCCTGCTCCTGGAGCTGGAGCACGCTGTTGTCGAAGTGCCCGCCCTCGCTCCGTGTCGAGTCCACGCTCAAGGCCGTGTTCGGGGGGCTTATACCCCCCAACATCGAGTCCTCGTCCTGGCCGGGGGTCTGCAGTGTCTGCAGGGGAACAGGCAGGTGAGTGGGCGGAGCCAGGTCAGTGATGATCTGAGGAGGTAAAGTGGATGGAGGGGCCTGCGGAGGCTGAGGTTGGGAGTTGGGCGAGTTTGATTTCTTCATGGCGTCCCCAACCACGGTGAGTTTGAGCTCCTCCTTCAGCTTGCCCACCAGCAGACTGGGGCAGGAAGTCCACGAGAGCACCTCGGGGGAGCTACCCATGGTGTCGTGCATGTGCATGGGCTGCCCAGTGATGAAGAGTTGGGCGCGTCCTAACACACTGGTTCGTCTGAATGCTGAAAATCACCTGCAGAATGGAGAGACAGATACAGAACAAAAGAGGGAGATAGGTCAGCTACAATTATAACATACAGGCAAAATGAAATAGGGCTCCACATAACAATTATTTTCATTATTGATTGATATTATCTGATTATGTTCACAGTTTCCTGATCTTCATCGGTTTGTTGTTACACAAAGGGGTATATCCATAAACAAGTAGAATAATACAAAAAAAAAAAAAAATCATCAAATTAGGAGAGAAAAAGGAAAATGAAAAGATTTCTATTTAACCAAAATGTCTTTGTTTCTTCAAAGACTGCAATATAACACAAGGCAAATTAATACTCATATAATGCAAATATTTCTGTACATACACAGCACCAGTCAAAAGCTTGGACACACCCTCTCTTTAAAAGATTTTTTCTTTATTTTTATGAAGATGATTCAATTATACCAACAGTGTGCGAAGCTATTATCAAAGCAAAAGTTGTCTACTTTGAAGAATCTAAAATATCAAGAACAAAAGCACACCTGTGGATCGACAGGTGCGTAGAAGACCATGGCTCGACAATAAAAAGCAAAAAAAAAGACACCTGCACACTGGCTTCTGTACTTGCGATCCAAGATTTAATAATGACATTGTTATCAAATCTTTGATTGCAAGTGCAGTGTGCAGGAGTACTCTGCTTTTTAGGAAACTAAAATATAAAACATTTTGCTTTGTTTTCACATTTTTTGCTGACTACAAAATTCTATTTATGTTGTTTCATAGTTTTGATGTCTTCAGTATTAATCTACAATGTAGAATAATGATAAAAATAAAGTTAAAAAAAAACATTAAATGAGAAGGCGTGTCCAAACTTTTGACTGGTACTGTATATACAAGTATCCCTGTCCACACATATTCATTCATATTCATGTTTTCATAGACAGATACACATCTCCACATACAAACATAAAATCATACCTGCATGTAAACACATATGCTTTGTACATACACACATATACTCCCACACTTATTTGTTCAGTGTACAGAGAAAAAACAAAGTAATAATTGCTTCTTTTGTCTAACCAAAAATCAAAAACCCAAAAACTCTTCATTTGCTATCATATAAACAAAGAAAAGCAGCAAATCCTCCATTTAAGAAGGCTGAACCAGCAAATGTTTGATACTTCTGCTTGAAAAATGACTGAAATGATTAATGGGTTATCAAAATATTTGGCAAATAATTTTCTTTTGATTGACAAAACGTTGCAGCTCTTCAGATGAAATGCAGATTAAAATAAAAAGCAGAGTTAAATCCGTTTGTATGATTGTAGACACCTCTGGTACAACATGAATATGATTATATATTTTATATATATATATATATATTTATATATGTATATTTGTTTCCATAGGGCCCCTAAAAGAGTACAGTACTTCCACAAAGAGAAATGCAATCCCTTCATTTCCGCTCATAGATCTGGGATTGACGGAGCTTACATTAATGATGATTATTTTTAACTGTGGAGTGCAAACAAACACTGCAGGGTGGAAGAGGACAGAAATAAAAGATAGGCTTTAAATCAGTGCATAAAGGACAGAGTTACTGAATGGAAGACATTGCAGAATAGATACACACACACACACAATTCTGGGAAACAGTCGGACTAAACAGATAATACAAACACACACAGCTGAGGCTTTACCATGTTCCCTGTGAGGCAGTAACAGTATAGCAGGGATTAAAAGTGTTGCTGTGTATTAGGACTGCTGAGAGCAAAACATCTGGCACAAGCGGCCCGTTCTCACTGCTTAACCAGCAGGGCCGGCGTTAGCGATAGCCACCACAGGCCCGTCGCCAGGCGGCCGCGCAAGCAAAGTTACTACTTTCCTTCAGTCACTGAATCACCAGGAGAAAATCTGATTCTGTACCGTCTTAATCTGGCTATTAGCGTTACACAAGACGCTGCTGAACCCGGGTCAAGGAGGAGACACAACTTTTCTAAAAGGTTTTATGTTTTATTTTAATGTATTTCTAAGTTCTTGTAAAGCACCTTGAATTGCCTTGTGTATGAATGGTGCTATACAAATAAAATTGCCTTGCCTTGCCTTGCCTTGCCTATCACAATACATGCAATTATTCTATATCACAATACTGATATATTGTGATGCAGACATTTTCTGGAAAAGTTAGTTGAGAAACTGTTTCTGAGTGTCTGTATTTGGTGAAACCAGCAGATTAAAAAACTGAAAAATAAAGACTAACAATTACTGTCATTATCAATTAATCAATCAATAATTTTCTTGATTAACCCATTCGTTGTTTTGTCTATAAAATGTCAGAAAACAGTGAAACATGTTGATCACTGTTTTCAACCGACAATCAAAAGATATTCAGTTTACTGTCATAGAGGAGTAGAGAAACCAGAAAATATACATGTTTGAGGAGCTGGTATCAGAGAATTTCATAATTTTTACTTAAAAAATTATTCAAAATGACTAAAAAATGATCAAAGTAGTCTGCGATTAATTCAATAGCTGACAAGTAATCGATTAATCAGCTGAGATCATTTGTCATTTGTCATGCAAACTGATCTCAAGGTCAAGAACCAACTTCCATGCTTAAAGATAACACTGTCAATAAAGTGGTAAAAAGTCTTACTGCATAATACCATTACCAGTACTTGCAGCTGCAACATCGTGCATCAAATTATTCTGATGGCAAAAGTTTTTGTTTGTAGAAAAATGAGAGCATCCTGATGAAAACAAGAAAAGTCAAAGGTAAGTGTTTCTTTATTTCTCTGAATCTCAGTGTCCGCGGTCAGATGTGACTAAGGCTGCAACCAACAATTATGTTCAGTCAATTAATCGGTCGATTATTGTCTCAATTAATAGCTGTTTGGTCTATAAAATGTCCGAAAACGGTGAAAAATGTCGATCAGTGTTTCCCAAAGCGCAGGCTGACATCTTCAAATGTTTTGTTTTGCCCACAATCCAAAGATATTCAGTTTACTGTCAAAAATATGTAAAGAAACAAAAAACTATTCACATTAATTTAGACTTTTTCCTTAAAGATTACTCAAACGGATTAATCGATTATCAAAATATTTGGCGACTAATCGCTGCGGCTCTAGGCGTGACTGTGTGGGATTTATTGGTATGTAATGCTGCTTGACACAGTGTCTTTTTCAACACTACCACTGGGAGCTGCCAAAGTCAGAAATGTCCAAATCCTACACACGGGGGCTGTAATTTGTTGCAACTGTAACATACACTGTGTTTTCAGATAAACAGATGGCCATTTATCCAGCCTGACTGTGCTTGTTTACCAGTCTTTGAACAGAGCAAAGTGAATCAATTGCTTAGTAAATGACACTTGATTTTATTCCCCCCTTTTAAACCCATGAGGACATGGCCTTAGAAATCCAATCAAGTTTGAGGGGGCAGTAGAAAAAAAAAAAAAAGAAGGAGGGACGCAGACAGACAGAGGGAGATAGTGAGTGAGAGGCTGTACAGTGTGTACAGTCAGGAACAGAAGATCAAAGTCCAGGAGGGAGGAGGCAGAGCGGTGAGCTGGCTCTGTGTTACGTGGAAGTCTTCTGAAGGGAAGAGGGCAGCCATGAAGTCCAGTCAAAACACACGTAGATAATGTTGCCCTCTGCGGGGGAACGCTGGCATGAATGCACAGCTCTTCCTCTCAGCACAGGTCAAAGTACAATAAAGCTTTGATCGCTCTGATAGAGATAACTTTGCTGCTGAAATGTTGCACAAATCTTCCAGACCCTAACATGTGTTTGCTGCATTTTTATTCTATGGCATTTTGCTTGTTTGGATGCTTGACAATCAAATACAGAATAAATAAGATGTGGAAAGAGAAAGAGAAAGGTTGAGAGGTTGTCAGTGTACTACCTCACTAGATGGCGGCCTGCACACCCTGAGTTTGGAGAAGCAGAGAGGAGTACCATCACAGAACCTAAGCAATGAACTGCTGCAATGAGGTTGACAACAAAAGGTATTTTAGCCATTTAAATAAAGGTCCATTAAAAGATAAAATACATAAAAATCAATGTCAGTTTAAGTGTATGCTATATTTAGAATATTTTCACTGCTTTACTTCGCCATTAGACATTATATAAGCCAAATGTTGCTTTCTCCAAACCAACCATATCCATAGGCAAAAATCAGCCATTTTACTTCACAGAACATGGAAGTTTCTGGTCTGGTAGAAAGAAAGATTCTACTCCAGAAAGTTGCAGGAGCTTCTACCATAGAAAGAAAGTAGTTTCTACATGAAACTGCTCACAAGAAGTCTGTTGATTAGGTCATGATTTCAACGTGTTTTTTGGCGCTTTTAGCACCACAAGCCGAGTGCCATCAAGAGAAGGCAGCGTCTCTACGGCCGATATCTCCAAAACTCACCAACTCAGACGAAAACAATCTAAAGGGATAAAGAGCACTACAGGCTAGTATTGTGACAAAATAACTCTAAAGTTGGGCCGGGATAGTCAGAGCTACATGCCACAACATTTATCAAAAACTCTGTCTTCACAGTCCTGTTGAGTCAGTAAATTATGACAAGAGTGAAGGTCGCTGGAGAAGAACCAAGTCTGGTGCAGCAGAGTTTGTTTATTGTGTCTTTCTGCAAAACACCAACAAACCTGAGTCAATCCTGGGATCAGACTGAAGAGGAACGCTCTTCTCACCTCTTTATATACTTGGGAGACTCTGGAGAGTCTCCTCCTGCTTTTGACATTTCAACTCACGTTCAAACCTATTGGCGTATAGCCATCTGCCTTTCAGGCCCTTGCCACACAGGCCATATGTAGTTATGTCTGCTCCCCTTAGGTCTGAGCCCGTTCAGTGGATATTTTTTAAAACAGCAGGTACATGACTTCATACAATAATACGCACTCATAGATGACAGTGGACCTATATTAGACTGTATTTGGATGCATCAGCAGCTCCGTGCATGATTGTGACAGAATATTATTCATTGTATCATTTCTATCAGTTCAACTGCCTGACGCACAGCTCGGGGACACAGCATGGGTAGCATGAAGGTATTAAGAAGGTCTCATACACACAGAGAAAGGCTGCTGACACCTGCACAAAAATAATATACAACACCAGATGAAAAATGTATTTTTTTGATTTTGGGCTGGACTGTACCTTTAAGTGGCTAAAATACCTTTACTTACTACCCGATCCACAGCAGGACGTTGTAAGTACTTCATATAACCACATATAACTCATGTAACTAGATCATATAACCTGAATTATCCCTTTAAAAATTCTCCTCAGGATTCAAAGTGGAGATGCTCACAGATACATGGTCCTAGTCCGTTTGTGCACACATGAGCCACTTACACGTTTGTGCGAATGCATGTACTGTATCTGTGTGTATCTACTGGGGGTAACCTGAGCGCTGTGAGAGTGTAGTGGCTGCCAGGAGCTCATCTATAATGCAGGCCTGTCTCTAAGCAGGTTGCTGAGAGTGCAGGGGAAGGAGAGAATGCTCTCTCAGGTATCCAATAAATCCGTCCCTTCCACAGCCGAGACAATCGAGCTGGTCGAGTAGAGGCCCGTGCTGTAATTCCACCCCATGGACGATTCTCAGAGCTGGGCTTCTGACGTGGGCCGCCATGGGTAGATGTGGTCGGCCGGGCAGAAGCACGCACATGAAGACACAAGCCTGCATGTACAGAAACCCTTGTAACCCAACTAAAAGCAGAGGTGGTAGAAGCACAGATATTGTGTGTAAAAACATTTCTACAGGCTGTCTTTTACATCAGTTTTGTCTTATTCTGACTGTTGTGCATGATATGCTCTGATGAATATACCATGAAATCACTTTTCTATGTGTTATCGTCGCATTCATTCAAGTTTAAATCGGTCCTGAGGGCTGGAAGTGCAGGGCACAGTGATGCAAAGTAAAAATAATCAATAATTCTCCTTCAAAAGCATTAAAGATAAATTAACAAGCCTGTTTTGAAAATGTAAGGCATAGAAATGACAGATATCTGTGTTAAATTGTAGGGAATAAAAGTTGTCAGGTACTCAAGTAAAGTAAAGATACCTGAAAACTCGACTTGTTCGAAGTACACAAACAAGGTATTTGTACTCATTACTTCCCACCTCTGGCCAAAAGTGCACCATTATCTTGCCTAAATACTGACTACAGAGCAAAGTCTGACAGAAAATCTTATGCCTTTCCATGTTTCATCAATTTGCACTCTCTCTGCACAATCTCTTTCTTCTTACCTAGCAGGCTGAATCAGAAGCGAGTCTATGCATCCACGTATATCTGACACCAAGAACAGGAAACGGACCTCTCGCTCTTTCCCATTAATCTCTAATGGAAGATCTCTATGGGCATAGAATCCCATGAATAATGTCTGCGCCTCATCAAGAAGAGCCCAGGGTTTCATTTACAGTCATTTATCAACAGGACTTTCCGAAAGTGACCGTGACTGGCAGAAGGACACGCTGACCGTCCCTCTGATATTAAAGGGGTAGTTTGGATTGTTTTAACCCTTAGGGGTCTGAGCCTATTTTGGCAAATACATAGAAATCATCAAATTCAAATTGAAAAAATATACTATTTATTACAATAAAAAGCTCATTCGACCACTTTTTCCCGTTTTGTAAAATGACCAATATATGGAAAGAAATGCATACTACTACTATGATTTGCAATATTAAAAGAGAACGATAATTTTTGCATCATTTTTCTCATTTTCATTGAAAAAATACATTAAAACAATTGTGGTGTGTTATTTTTTTCAGGGATCAGGACAAAACAAAGATGTTTTCTTAAGTCTAGAAAATGATGTGTTGGCCAGGACATCTCTGCAGCACCACAATATTTAATTTAGAGGCGGTATTTTGACACACATTTCGCCTTTAACAAATATTGCACCTCCTGCAATTTGAAAATTGTATTTGCTGATCTCAATAAAAATTTCACTTTATTGTTCAACCCTACTTAAAATGAGAGAAAAACGAGGGGGAAAAAAACAAGAAAAAATGAAAATGAGTAAAAAAAGAAAATAAAACGTGTTTTTGTATATTAATTATTACTCAATTAATTTTAAGTTTCAACTATCAGTTGAGGAAAATGTGCAAATTAACAACCCTAGTGACTTCTGTGTTATAAATGATCGTTTGGATTTACAGGAGTCAAACTAATTGATCGAGGCAGTGGTAAACCAGCAACAAAGAGAGCGATATTTGTCTTATATAATGGCTGTTTTTCATCAGAAAAGGCTGTCGAATGGCAAACTAAAATGGTGAAAATATTCTAAATATAGCGTACATGTAGACTGACACCAATTTTTTTTTTTAAGGTGGCTAAAATCTTTTGTTGCTGACCTTGTCCACAGCAGTACTTTGCTTTGCTTCTGCGCTGCCATCTACTGTAGGTAATACCCTGACTATCGACAAATACCTCATACAACCCCACTTCAAATAATCCAAGCTATCTCTCTAAACAAATGTGGTTACATGTTTGCACTGAGCAGAAACTGCTGCAGAGAAGAAAACAATGCAGATGCAAGAGAGAGAGAGAGAGAGAGAGAAAGAGAGAGGGCGAGTGAGAGAGGGCTAGAGAAATTATCAGAGCTGATCCTTTAATCCCTCTACAGGCCTCTAGAAACAAGCTTGTACAAACACAGACCTTATTCAGCCCTCCCCCTTCATATACCTCTACACACTTCCTTTCATTTCTCGGCCTTCTAAAGACGACCTAATGTCAATAATCAACAGCACAATGCACCATGGGAAGTACATCTTAAGTACACGAACATGCAAACTGGAAGAGAAAGACCTCACTGGTACAGTTACTGTATCACATTTTATATCAGTGTGTGTGTGTGTGTGTGGTGTGTGTACATGGCAGCTGGTGGTGCAGGGGGGGGATCAGGTTCAGAGAACACACTTGCTCACACATACACACACACACACACACACGCCACACACACCACACACACACACACACACACACATATGCCCGGGGCGTGTCTGGCAGGATCCAATAATCCCACTACTCCCAGCAATCCACTGGGGACGGGAGTTATTCTGTGCCACTCAGCAAATGCTACTAAGGTTGTTTAGATTGTGTTTCAGCGTGTTGCAGCCTCACAAAAGCAGCTGGAGATTTCAGCACATCCGTGTTAATTCTGACAGCGAATTTTGATTCAGTTTTAGTCATCAGATTTTAGTCAACTAAATTTACAATAGACGAGTCGACTAAACTTAACAGTGTTTGACGTCATGTGTGGTATGAGAGAAGATAAATCACATATTAAGAAATAGACAAAAGTGGTTGAAGAATTTTTGAACTTTTTGATTACATTCCTCAAAAATGCAAGCATTAGAAATACCCTAACAAAAGGCAAATATATTATAAAATGTTATAATCACCTTTGAGACAGGACTGGCATTGAGAGTCATACCTAATAATTTTCACAAATTATCTATTTATTAGTTTTTTGTTTTTTCTTGTGTATTTTTTTGTATTGTCACGTTGTTGCTGTCGTTCAAACTGTAGGTTTATGTCATACATTCGTCTTTTGTTAGATACATGTTATTGTCAGTGTTTTGTTTTTGTGCTATTGGGAAGAGTCTGGGAAAGGTGAGAGGGTGAGATGGAAAGAAATATATATATTCTATTCTATTCTATTCTAAAATTAATAGAGTGTTTACAAAAAAAATCTGATGCATATGTCATACGCCTAACATTGAGTATACTACATTTCTGCAACTGTGCATTCTTCTTTTTGTCATATATTTGTTTCAGTTTGCAGACAGAGGAATTTCATTTTTAATTTTAATTAATTATCAATCATTTTAAATTTATGATTTAAGATTTATGATCTTCTTCTGTTTATTTGTTCACAAAAGTGTGAATAGATTTCGTTGTACTTTTGTCATCATATTTTGTTTTTTATTTAATTATCATCTTGTATTTGTCAGTGAATAAGTGTTGACAAAAATTGCAATTGAAGGCACTACAAAAAGTTTTTAAACTGGTTATGAAACAGTCACAGCTTAATACTGACGCCTCTATACCAATATAAGCAAACAAGATCAGATTGTTAGAAGACTGGCTATTTTTATATTCTTTTATATTTAGTTATTCTTAATGCCTGCCACTGGGTCAGATCTCCATGAAATCAGAAGAAATGAAGCAGTGTTTACATTTTCCCCAGACAAAGTTATAGTGTGTAGCACCTTGGCTGGAAGGGGGGAGATTTTTATTTATATAATTTTATTTTTATGTTAGATTTTGTGGTTATTAAGGTGAAAACAGTACCGCTTTTATCCAAAGAGGCATCCAAAATCAACAAAATACAAAAGTTCTTTGCAGTAGCCTTAACATTGCACTCAGTATTAATGCAGCCACAGACTGGCCTTAAACACACACATACAGGAGGTGCTCACTGCATTCATGCTCACACTCCGGCAGCAGCATCAGTAGCAGCAGCAGCAGCAGCGTCATCTGTGTCTCCATCACTCTGCTCCTCATTAAGGGAAGCCCCGCTGGGCCCCACAGGGGGAACCTCCCTTTAGGTGACAGCTGCGCCACCAACAAAGAACCAATTTAGCCCCTATCCCACCTCGTCATTCACGCGTTACCATGTCAACACAGCATCCATCCTGACCTTCTGCTACCAGTCACACTCGCTCTCATCCAACACTCAGGTTTGGAGAGGGCCAAAAAGCCTGGGGGTTGCTTTGTATCCACTAAGCCTGTCACATAGGGGAGGCAGAGTGGTGGTCTTCACTGTCTTTACTGCCTGTGACGAACACCAGAGTTCATGTTATACCTCATTAAAGGGCTGCTGCAGGCCATTTGTGTGCCCAAGGCATACACCTGTAATATAAACTGTGGTTTGGTTAGCGCCTATTCAAATTTTTAGGCTCTATTAAGGCTCAGAAAATAATGATGGACGTATATGATGGCCATTGCCATGCACAGCAATTTTTGGGTTGATCCCATTATTACACAGATTTGGTTTGACCACTCAAGAACTGCTAAAAATGATTCCTCCAAAATAACGTGTTAAGACACCAAGGCCTAGAGGAACCCCACAGAAAAATTGATGTTCTGACTTGATATCAAAAATGTTTGAGATTTGGAGATTGATGTAAGAATTGCATTTTTCGGGAAATGGATTGTGAGCACTTCTGTTCTGGGGATTGCTCAGAGACCCCTTTCTTGTCAGTATACCTAGGAAACCCATCCACCCTCCATGAATGCCGCAGGTCTCTAGTTTGCGGTTGTGAAGCTTCATGAGGCTGTGATTATCCTAGAGGTCATTACAGGTCATTTTACACAGTGAAGTCAAGTTTCAAAAAATGGCCTCACTATAATTAAATGGCCACTGACATCATCACACATGAATACAACTGGGCTCATTGAATCCACAAGAGTCTCAGCCCTTCAGTCATAGCCAATTTACGATATTACAATGCTATTTAGGGACCCTAGTATGCAGACATATTCACACAGAATAGGTGGAAATGACACAAAAAAACTGCAAGAGATTAGCATATAATAGGCATGTCTGCAAAGGGGAGACTCTTGTGTATACACAGAACCCGTTTTCATTCAGATATGTTGAGGTGAGAGGTCAAGGTGCCCCTTTGAAAACAGACTTGCCCCTTTGAAAACAGACCCCCCCCCCTCCCCACTTTGTACCCTACCAGAGTGTGTGATGCATGTGTACTTTACCTCAAAAGAACTCTCAGCTTCATGATCCACCAGATACAACACCTGTCCAGCAGATTCATTAAAACAAAATCTGACTTTCGTATTCATACAGCCTATTATCACAAATCACAGTTTGCATTAGGGGGCTTTATAATTTGTACAGTGTGCACCATCCCCTGTCCTGTAGACAATCAAAAGACTAAGGAAAAACTCCCCCTAAAAAACTTTTTAACAGAGAAAAAATGGAAGAAACCTCAGGGACAGCCACAGAGGAGGATGGACAGATAAGCAATAGATACAGACACATGACCGCAGCACAGTGAGTCGGTCAAACCTTTACGGTCCAGATCACCCCATCCTGAAGAGCTCATCGCTGGAAGAAAAAGATAAATACCCGCTCCAGACCGTTTCTATCCCTCGTGACCAAAAGATGGATGGTGAGAGCAGAACTCTTTTCCACTGAGCACCTCAAGTACCCAATGAAAGGAAAATATAAAAACAAAACAGTTTGGATGTCTCTTATCATCAGTGGCTCAGAAGTCTCTGAACTACACATGTGACTGTTTTATTCTGGGTCACAGTTGAACAGCTGAACTCTGGTATCTGTACTTGTTTCCCAAGTCAGTGCAGACTCTGGACTTTCATGGTCAGCGTTCATTGGTGAGTAAACAATGTTATGAAACAGAAATCAAGAAACACACTCCTCATTTCTGGTCAGTGAGGCAGACAGAATCATAACATGTAGCACTATGAACACCAAATACAGAGACCTCTGAAACATGACTCTGCCGACAGAGCCGCCCAAGTCCTGATTTGATTGTCGGGATGTGGGCTGATGTCTAAATCAGCTTTCCCTCACTACCATGGCCGTGAGTCCTGCCAGAGGGGATTGGACAGCCTGCTGTAGGTGGGTGAAAGTAATAATCTGCTGGTGTGGGCCGGGCACAGCGGTGGTGGAGAGGGAGAATAAACAAATTCTGGCACAGCGTTCAGGCATCTGCCGTCACATGGCTGACGTTTCCCTATAATCCCCCCTTTCTTCATATTCTGATTCCCTCTGGTGACTCACCTGGGCTGACTTTAATACCTGGAAGGGAAAGCAGGCCACAGGACAATAATCCTTGCCTGGTTCACCTGTTTGCCTACTCGGGGTTTGACTGGTGTTGCTGGCAAAATAGGAACAAGGTCAAAGCTGCTCCTGCTGAAGCTACAGGGAAAGTGCCAGGTGGTATCATCTGGAATATGCCTGGTTTGTTGTGAAGGCTGAATTTCTCAGCAGGAGGAAGAGCACGACGGTCAGGGAGACGAATAGATGATAGATATTTTCTGATTTAGCTGCTTCATAAAAAAAGCTTTTCAATTACAAGAGAACACGGGACTTTTATTGTGAACAATTTATAGGAAGCAAAGTGTTTATTCGCTGTTTTAGTGCCACTTGACTTGAGCTAAGCTCGTCCTCAGTTAAAAGACACCTTCAAGCGGGAAGCCCTGCTGTAATGGAGATGCAAATCCCTGCTGAGATGGGCTGATGTGCCAACTCAAACCAAGCCAGCATGTGTGTATGGAAAACGGGTATCAGTCTGCCTCCATCGAAGTGGATGAACCTGACAATATTGAATCTCCATGTAAGGTTTTTCTGACTTTTTCTGCCAATTTAAGACACTCTATTTTGCTGTTTTAGTAATCTGTCCTAACTGTAAATTAATTGTCTGTGGTGAAGTGGAACTGCTTTCTCTATGTTAATGGCCATTTGTGCTTAATATGCAATCTTTTACTACGAGATGGGAGAAATAGAAAACAGATCAGGTTCCCTTCCTTTGTTACTTATTACAGTTTACAAAGTTCATTACTAGAAGGTAGTTCAGCTCAATTTATGAGAATTATTAACGTTAAAATACCTTCTGCTCCTGGTGGTCTTTTGAGTGGGCAGACTGTCAAACTAAACTCCATTCTAAAAGCAGGTGTTTTTTCACAGTAAGAACTTCAGTTACACCATCATGAAGACTCTTTTCTGATTCGCTCAATTGCCACATGTCATTTACTCAGTGACCGGCCAGGTTCCAGTTCCACAGTTTACTATTTTCACCCTCTCTGAAGCCACAGATCTCTTCTTTCCTGTCCTTCACTCTTTGGGAAAGTAAAGAAAGTAGTGCAGCGTTTGTTTGTTTTTTCACTTGTTTGATGTGCAAAAGGTCATACAGCAGCTTTTGGACATGATGCCACTAGTTTTTTCTAATTTAGCGCTGCACCTTCACAGCACTTGTTGTCCGTGGATGTTTTAAAAGAGCAATATGTAGCAACTGTGCGTGCAAAAATGAGTATTCCAGTCCAAATAGCGAGCGGGTTGAAGTAAGTTGTTTCCGCCACCCCCTCCTCTCAGATTTGAGGAGGCTCAGACACGCTGCAGGACCACTGAAGGAGCGCAAAACAAGCGCAACATTGTAAATGGACAATAACAAGAGACGACGAGTCCTATTGATCAGCTGTTAATAACAGTCAATTGTCAATGTGAAGTTAAGCCCATTATCCTGAAACAAAAGCACACTGCTCTGAAAATGCACACTCTGGAATTGGAGTTCAGTGACTGTCTGCCAGACTCCTTTAACAAATCGGTCTGTTAAACCATTTTAAATATCGACTCCCTTCTAAAAGACTAAAAACAGACTCTAACTCATTCTGCGAATATTTAAGTCTTAATTTGAACTCTAATAAGCGTGAAACAGGGAAACTAAAACAGTTATTCCAGCCCGGAATAGGATTTCTCCTCAATCTCTGATGGGACATCATGGTCATTTTATGATAAATTACAGTGAATATATTACAGATTTCTCCTTTAATGACTGTTTTCATCCAAGGGGGGGTTTCATGTATGGCAGCTCTCATGTATGAAGAATTGACTGAAAGGAGGATGAAAATGTGTAAAAACATGACGCTCCACCTCGGCTTCTCCCTCTGACGTCCAAAACATCAATGACTGACTGTTGCATTCAACAAAGTAAATTCATACTTGCAGAGCCACAGCTGACCAACACGTTCTGGAGGAATACACTAAATTCAAACACAGGGTTGACATGGCTGTGAATAATTAGCACCCCAAACACACACACACACATACACATACATTCATAACTTGTGCCTCAAATAGCCTCAGCCGGTACCAGCCAGAATTGGAGAAAATAAATAACTGGAGAAAAAGAGTGTGCGCCATCGACACGTCACACACTCTCCCTCCAGCTTCATTCTCTCCCAGCCTCTCAGTTAGGCTGCAGCGAACGCTGCAACCAGGACACACAGCCTCCTAAAATCTGCAACTATCACGCATACGCTCTGAAAAGATTTAATATTCGCCTTTTCAGTCAA
This sequence comes from Lutjanus argentimaculatus, assembly GCA_034769285.1. Taxonomy (NCBI): domain Eukaryota; kingdom Metazoa; phylum Chordata; class Actinopteri; order Lutjaniformes; family Lutjanidae; genus Lutjanus; species Lutjanus argentimaculatus. The sequence continues at coordinate 308,267 of JAWZSL010000019.1, read as the reverse complement.
GCAGACCCTTTGTTCCCCAGCGATGCTCAACGATAAAGCTTTACAGAGCTCTATTTATGAATGCTAGCCAGATCCGTCCGGATAGATGATAAATGCAAACAGACAGACAGGGACGGTGGAGGCCAAGGAGACAGTGGAGGGAGAGAATAGCTCAGAGAAAAGTAGAGGAAGAAAAGCAGATTAGGGAGACCGAAAAGGATATGGAGGGTTATGAATGAGAGAGATAGGGAGGAACAGTTCGAGGCTGGAAACAAAAAATAGTGAGAGCAGAGAAAAATGAATGAGAGACGGACAAAAAAAGGAGAAGGAGAAACCGCTTTTCTGCTGCTGCTGCTGCGGCTGCTTGCGGCGTGATACTGTACCGACCACGCTCCAATGGGAAAGACTCCCAGAGCGACAACAAAGGACACAAGAGGAGCCGGCTCCATGTGAACTGGGCCTGTCTGCCCTGCACGGCCAGGAGACAGCACAACACACACACACACACGCACAGACAAACACACTCAGCACTGCACACCAGAGCAGCTGCTGCCACAACAATCCCCCTTGTGCTCTTTTAATAGGGACGGCCTGCCTGGCCCGCCAACAACAAGGGCCGAGGAGAGAGACAGACACACAAAAAGTGACACAACAGACAAACACACATATTGCAGGAGACTGGCTGCGACTGACACCGTTTTAGTGGGTGAAATATGAAAATACACAAAGATGCAGACCAAAAAAAAGAAGAGTTTAACAAGAGGAAATGGATGTTACGTTACATGGTTTTTCCTCTGCATATAGACACACAGTAGAAAGCCAAGAAATCAATACACATTAGTGTTTCTATTAGCTCCTGGGTTCATACTATCCCTGCTTGCCTTTAAAAACACACAAAATGCAACAAAAGCCATGTTTAAATATTAAATCCTGGACCTCAAGCAGCTGAAGTGAGACACATTTTAGATTAGGGCTGCACAGTTAAGTTATGCACAGTTTCAAAATATTATTGAAATTGCAATATGGCCAAGTGCAATATCCATATTGCAGAAGCTGCAACATTTGATAAATGATAAATGTGTAACAAAACAGCATTATAATGAAGTACTGTACTGCTGCAGAGATGCCCTGGCCTACAAATCTTACTCTCCAGATGTAAGAAAACTACAGCTGCAATTAAGTTAATTGCCAGCTATTTTTAAGACAAAAAAAACAAAAAACAAAAAAAACAGTCAAAATTATCTTATTCCAGCTTCTTAAATGTTAATATTTTCTGGTTCTTTACTCCTTTATGACAGCAAGCTGAATATCTTTAGGTTGTGGACAAAACAAGACATTTGAGGACATCACCTTGGGCTTTGGGAAACACTGATGACATTTTTCGCCATTTTCTGACTTTTTAATAGACCAATTAACTGATCGATTAACCAAGAAAATGATCATCAGATTAACTGACAATGAAAATAGCCCTAAAGAAAACATGTTTGGTACAGACCCCAACAAATGTCAATATTTTAAATATTTCTTTTTCAGATAAAATGAAAGCTTGTATGCAAAAATGATCATTCTCACTAATCATGAATCATATCACAATATCTGTCAAAATCATTGCAATATGATTTTTTTTTTTATCATATCACACAGGTGCAAGGTACATTGAGTAGGACTTGTCTGAGCTGTTCATAAACGCGCCAGAAAGATACCAGGATGTCAAATACCGACATTTTGGGTTGGTAAAGTGTCCAAAGAACAGCAAAATAATGAGAAAAGTAAGGATATACAGGCAGAGGGAATGGCCTCTGCAGATATAGATAGTGTTTACATGAGTCTATAAATAGTTTTTTTTTTATCAAAATGTTGCATATTATACCTTAAAACATAGCTGTCCATGTTTTAATATTAAATTCTGGACCCCAAGCAGTTCAGATGAGACACTCTAGATTTAGGAATAAAATCCAAATGGCAAACTCCTCACTGATATGAATATGTAACCATTATTTTAAACACTCAGAAGAATGGACGGATGGATGGATAGAGCTCTCTCCTCCTCCCCCTTCTCTTCCTCTTCCTCCTCCCTCCTCCTCTCCTCTAAAGCCCGGCTGCCGGCTACTCATCCAGCGCAGTTACATAAACATGCTTAGTAGCAGAGGACAGAGGTGGGCACACACAGAGCTTTCCTGCTGCCAATCCGAGTGACTAAAGAGAGGGATGAAGATGCAAAGTGGGGGCGAAAAGTCAAAAATGGTGAAGCAGGCAAGGGACATAGAGAGGAGACAAAATGAAACACTGGAGAGGGATTTGTGTATGTGCACATAGTGAAATAACCGTGGCTGTGCGCAGTACACGTGTGTCCCAGAAAAGTCTTGTCATCTTTGACCAAGCAGCGTTTTAATGCCTCAAAGCATCATTTGACTGCTACATCAGGAGGTGGAGGAGGGCGGGTTCTGTTGGTCTATACGTTTACCTACATCTCAACCTGTCCTTCAGAGGGCACGGAGAAGCACTGCATCAAAAAAGCAGCAGCAGCATCACCGCTGAGCCTAAAATAGCTCCTGCACGCACCGTCGCACGACCGCTCAACACACTCCTGCATCACTGCTGCTGAACAAACACTGACAGCTGATCCACATGCAAACAGCAGCACAATATGCACACACTTCTCCTTGCAGGCACACACACACGTATAATCAAAGAAAACACCAGAAACAAACATATGAGCAGGAGAAGTACCTCAACATCACACCAGATGTACGGCAAAGACACAGCATCAGCAGATTACTCACAGCAGACAGAGCTCAGATTCATGATCCTCTCTCAGCTCAGAGGCAAGGATGGAAAAAAACAAAACAACGAGGGAAAAAGACTAAACTGACGGTTAGGATTGGAGAAAAACAACATGAAAAGCAGGGAGAAAGGGGAGACAGAGGCTGGAGAATGACAGACATTCCTCTTAACTCCCGCAGCACCTGGGCTGTAAGTGGGTGGCCGGCAGCGTCACCGGGTCGCTGAAGACCTGCTCACGTCACACTTTTCATGAATGGAGCTGTCTGACGCAGAGAGGACGCGGCTCAAAGAGCAGAGGAGGACGGCGGTGGGGGAGGAGAGGGGAGCAGGAGAGGTGGAGCCTTCTGCACAGACTCGGAGAGGAGGAGCAAAGAGAGATGAAGAGGAGAGGGGAGGAGAAGAGAAGGAGGAGGAGGAGGAGGGGGGATGTATTTCAAAGCAGAACCAGCTGGGAACAGCAGGTTAGGCTGTGGTGGCGTCTCTGTAAGTAGGACAGACCGTTTCTGCACAAGAGAAAATCCCTTTGTGCCAAATCAGTAATCAGTTCTCTCCATGCCACTTGTATCAGCATCCCACATATGACTGCACACTGGATCCGGTACTCCAACAAGAGCGATCCATTTCTGACAAAAAATTTCATGTCTGGAGAGCTACAACGATTAGTCAATCAATGAGTTGTCAACTATCAATCAACAACTGTTCTGATAATCATTTTGAGTCATTTTTTAGGGAAAAAAATGTCCAAATTCTCTGATTCCAGCTTCTCAAATTTGAACATTTCTGGTTTCTTCAGTCCCCAATGACAGTAAACTGAATATCTTTGGATTGTGGACAAAACAAGACATTTGAGGACGTCACCTTGGGCTTTAGGAAACAGTGATTGACATGTTTCACCATTTCCTGACATTTTATGGACCAGTCTACTACTTGATAAAAGAGAAAATTATCAACATTAATCGATAATCAGAATTCAAATCGATAATGAAAATAATTAGTGCGATGTGTGTACAGTACAATGTCAGAAAATAGCAAATTTACCTAATCTCTTGGTTTGGCATCTATTGCTTTCTCCAACAAACAGTTAAAAACACAAACATTTTCAGTTTACTATCACATATGACAGAGAAAAGCAGCAAATTCTCAAAAAACTGAGAAGTAAATTGGTATTTTTGCTTGAAAAATACCACCATAAAATCAATTGTCAGAAGAGTTGCAGATGAATTGGCTACTAATCTACGAATTATATCTTTGATATGGTTAAAATAAAAAAATCGTACTGAGACAGTTTGACAGATATTGTGATTGCAATATGATTCATGATTAGTGGAGGGATCATTTTTGTATCACAATTTTCATTTTCCCAGAAAAAAAAAAAAAAAAAAAAAAATTAAAATCATGGTGATGTGACATTTGCTGGGTTCTCTACCAAACAAACAATTTTCTTACTTCTGGAGAACAAGATGTGTAGGTCAGGGCATCTCTGCAGCACTAAATTACTTCATTCTAATAAAGTTTTGTCACATTTTTGTCCTTTATCAAAAAAATTGCAGCTTTTGTGATTTGAATATTGCACTTTGCCTATATTGCAATTTACATAGTATTTCCTGTAATTGCATAGCTCAATGCTGAAAAGACGCCTTTTTTAAAAACTTATTTTGCTTTGCAGTCCATTGTGACACCACAAAATGAAACAAAATGAAAAGGCACAACAGTTAAATACCCTTGTATGTAAGTCATTCATTAGAACATGCAGGGGTCTTCAACAGGGAGTCAGTGACTCCTAGGAGGTCCTCAGTACTAATGGAGACCTTGAATTTATTATTTGATTTTTTTTTCTTCAAAATTAAAATATGTGAGACTACAAAATAACATTAATCCAACATTTTAGTTAGTTTACACAACACTGACCAAAGACTACCCAAGAATCCTTGTGCAATCGTGAGTTAGCTAAATCACTCTGCACCACCGATCAATAACAGTGAACTAGTTATCTATTGAAACATAGTGGCCAATTAGTTGTATTATTCTCCCAAGTGTACAGACACTCTTGTGAGCCACAGTATATCATTTTGTAACTTCATGAGCAAGAGACTCTATCTCAGAGGCTACCAGTGAAAATGCAGAGGCTAACGCAGCTAAAATTAGCCATGCTACAACTGCTGCTGACTTAAAACAGCAACAACAAAATCCCTCTGGATCCTATGAATCCTCTCGAATGACGCATGGCAATAAAACTAATTTAAAAATAAATTATTAAATATTGGTAAATGATTTACAACTTAATCCAACTTAAAACAAAACAACCCAAGGCCTTTTTTATTTTTTTAGGAAAATTCTTTTTTTCATGTAGATTATTAAAATCTTGACGTAACTGAGGTCAAATCCAGCTCCTCGCAGACACACAGCCACACTACAAACACAGACAGGCACATGCACAGTTCGGACCTGCTCCTGTAGACAAATAACCTCTGGATATGTGATTGTCGTCATCAAATTATTTTGATTAACCTACATTTTCACGACAGGCTCTGTACAGCTCTGCTTTCCTTTTTTAGACTATGAAGTGTTGTACTGCAAACTGACAGACTTCAGTTTTCAAGGTTTCTACGAAGCATGAAAACCACATTTGAATGTGAATTTCACCATTTTTACCAAGTTTCTTGTTGTGCAGAGCACTCAAATCTCAATTCAAAACCACCTGACAGGAGTCCATACTCAGGGGGAATGAGAAAGTTCAAGCTACCGGGCTGAAGGGCTTTGACAGTCGGAGGAAAATCAAAAGGTCAGAGTCAGAATGCCAGGAGAACCGTTCTTTACTCCCCGCAAAAGGTCATTTAACATCTCTTCCCTCTCACGCTTTCCATCGAATATAACCACTTCATTCAGCCTTCCAACTGCATTTAATATCTGCACGTATTTATATGCATGCATGTCCAGACACTGACCTGTCAGGTGGTTTCTGAGCATCTCACAGGTTTTGCTGAGTGTGATCTGGGCTCAGGTTCGGCTCCGTCTTGCTTATCACCTGCAAACACAGAGGAAGAGCGTATGAGTGATGCTGCATTCACATGCCCCTTGGATGGTCCGCTTTCCCGAGTTAGACAACTAATCCACTAAAATATTGCTTGTTATCAGGGTTAATGATAAGTAATAACTTTTCTAATTTAGTCACTGTATGTGGACAGCAGTTACAACTTAATACCATATTACAAATTCAACAACAGGCTAAGTAACATTAGCCTGTCGAGCTAGAAAGTTTACCGATTTTCGGCGTCATCGTCAGCTGCTCTGTCTCTTTGTAACTGTCTTCTCTTTATGCTGTTCTTGGAATCTATTGCTAACCCCAACTTCATGCAAGCATGTGTCTGACTGTTAGTGTGTGTGTGGCTGTGACCAGCACTGTTGCGGCAGTGGCGTTACCGTCTGTGTCGCCTCGTGCATGACATGACCATCGTGCAGAGCATGTGTGTGAATTTGACCAGTACAGAATATATGTGACGCTGACTGGCTGGTTATGCTGAAAAGCAGCTGGTCTCTGGCCGGTTGGTCGTTCATCCCTAGCATGACTGATAACATTTTGTCTGTAAAGGTGCCCTTGGAACCTAAGGTTATTAATTCAGGGCTGTATCCTCCTGACCTTCCTTAGAGAAAGATACTGGCATACTGCAAGCAAAATGACTTTATTGGAACAAAAAAGAAAGATCTAGTATGGGGCCTAGATAAAAAATATGACTCATTGTATGTCGCTGGAGAAAAAAATTACGTATATACTCAGGGATAAATTGAATTTGTATGAAAAGATTTGGGGACCTTCCATAAATTTTGTGGAACATCATGACTCGGGGAGATCACTTAATTAATTTATGACAGATTGTGAAGTTTATCTGAGCTTGTGAAATATCCTTGGTTTCTTCAGGCACTTACTTTTACTTTTTACTGTGTTGTATGTTTTTCCATTGGTAAAGTATACAGAGCAATTGTATTTATAGGCATAAATAAATATATATTTTTCTTCTCTTGGTTAAAGGTTGCATGCTAGTGTTGATGTAGTGCACTTTGATAAAACAAACACACTCTTTTAAAAAAACAAAACAAAACACAAAAAGACAAAAGTACTGCCACGTTTTCAGAGTGACATTAAGAAATAGACTGAACGGTTGAGTCACCAGATAATCAAAAGACTGGAGAGAAAAAAGGGGGTGTGACTGATGGAGGAAGGTCATGGTGGTGCGTCTGTCTGTCTGTGGTGTATGTATGTGTGTTCTGGCAGAGACAGAGACTGACTGCGACCAGAGGGAGTATATCAAAAGACACTGATTGAGAAGGAGGGTCTGTGGGTGAAAGGAAAGGCTTGGGGAACAGATGCTCCACCCCATCCTCTCGTTACAGGCCTAAACCTCTGGGGAAGAGGTGATGGAGGGTATTGATGCACGGGGAGTTGGGGGTTGGGAGACTGGAGCAGCTTTGTCCAATCTCCATCCTCAAGACACACCCCAGCAGGAGGACACTGCTGCCAGAGGAGGAGGTCCGGTATCCCGGGGCGAGGCTGAGGGGGAGACTTCCAAACACAGCCTATAAATGGCGTGAAATGACAGTGAAATGAGTCACAGTGCAGATGGCCGAGGATGCTGCCTCTAATGGCACTGACATTAAGCAATGGTGAGTGCGTGTTAGCCGATTTGTTCAAACTGCACCTTTGTGATGCAAAGTCCAAAATTAACACAATGTCAAGCATTCTTCTGGCCCTGAAGAGGACAAGAGTGGGTGTAAAGAGAAAGTGTTATTCTTGCCATGTCGCTGAAGACACACTTCTGCAAACACGTACAGTGTATAAACAAAAACGCAGCACGGGGATTCCCGAATATTCAGGTCTAGTTAAATATTAATATGAGAGAGAGAGAGGTACTTATCCATAGAAGCACTAAAATTCAAATACCTGAGCTGTTTGCTTAGTGAGAACATCCAGCTCTGCTCTATAGCTGAAATTCCAAAGGTCAGCAGATCACAAGCCTGTGAGCTCATGTGGAAACAAGCAACAGCCACTTCTATGACGAAAAAAAGCAGAAACATGCCACAACTATTGTTTTCAAAGAAATTAAATGCTTTAAAGCCGCTTGTGATGATGACATGTAAGGATTTCATGAGACATTGCCAAAGGCTGTATTCCTGTAAAAACCAAAACACCGCTCAACTTTTTGGAAAAATAATAAAAGCACAGGAAGCGTTATGAAGATGTCTCAAAGTAGTCAGCTTTGGCTTATAAAACCACACAGTGGCAATGCTTTCCTGTGCACTGGGCTGAACGTTTGAAAAAATATCAAATTTCGACTATTTTGATTGATTCTGCCTTTGCAATAGAATTTGCGATATTAGAGGTGATGACAATTTTTACAACATTATTCTATTTTGATTGAAAAAACATGTTAAAATGACTATGGTGTGATTTCTTTTGTAGGAATCGCTACAAAATGAAGATTTGAAATGCCTTTTTAAGTCTGTGGAACCTGATTTGTAGAACAGGACATCTCTGCCTCACAACATGCATTAATTTAAAAGTTTTTTGACTCACATTTTGCCTTTAATATTGCACCTTCTGCAATTTGAAAATTGCAGAATGCCATATTGCAATTTTGATAAAATTTCGACTGATTGTGCAGCCCTACTGTGCACAAATATCCTATTAAAAAAACAAAGTGAAGACCTGACTGGTCAGTACCAAAATATTAATAATCTTTAATGAAAATACAGCTAAATGCAATAACTCAGGAAACAATTAAATGTTTTATTAGGTACCGACTGATACAGGATTTTGGGGCCAATACCGATATTAGGGAGTAAAAAAAATGCAGTAGTGATATATCAGCTAATATACAGTACTTTATACAGAATATAATATGATTAAAAACAAACAATCTGAATTATGTTCTGTTTTTAAAAAAAAGTTTTCTTATAGGCACCTATTGGACATACGTGCCAATATCGATATAGCTGTGATAGGCGAATATTGGGCCAGTACCGGTCAATCAATATATTGGTTGGGGTCTACTTTTTACTTCTGCAAAAAAGATAATAATAAAATGACCACTGAATCTTTTCACGTCATGTCTTTGTTTTTGCACCAAGTAAGTATCAATAAGAGTATCAATAAGTAGTATCAGTATCAGTATTGTATCAATAAAATACCCATCCCTCTACCTGTCTCTTCATAAAATCATTACATGATTATGTCTGTTCTAATATCAGTAGTGTTATAACATTACATATCCTGAGGTTATTGGGGAATTTTCATTTGCAGTATTGTAATCGTTGTAATTGTTAGTCTGACGCTAACGAGGCTGTCCCGTGTTTTATATATGCAGTTAATTCTTCGAGGGCTACTCTTGTGGTTATGCTTTTAACAAATATTGATTGCATTTACTTTAAACTCGTCACAGCAGTGCTGATTTGTGAGTACTATCAAACAAATAATGCATGAATAGTACAAAGGAGCCTATTTTCAGTACCACATCACAAACCCACACAAGTTATAGTGAGTCATGGGTGTACGAGAGCCGGCTCTCATTTAAAATTCTGATTTCACTCTCTCTCTCTTTGCATTTCCTCCATCCTTCAATCTTGATACAAATATTTGAATTCATTTAACTTTAATTTAAAGTTTCACATAACTTTGGAGAGCGACGAGCAGGACAGCTGAAATCTGAGCTCGCTTATTTTCTATCTTTGATTACGGCTTGCTCAGGTAGAAACCGCCTTTCAGTAAAGTATGTGATGCATAAATGATGTTCGCTTCAGAGTCATAATTAAAATGAAAAGACCATTTTCTTTTGATCACCAGAGAAATAAAAAAAACAAAAACAAACTGAAAGCAAAGTTCAGTATACCAGGATTACAAAACAGTTATTTTGTGATCATGAGCAAACAAAGACGATCTCAGGTTACCCCGAAACATCCGACCATCTGCCATATTTACTTTTGCTGGAAATACACGGACAAACCACCTGCCTCACTACATGAGGTGATTTGTGCTCTGCAGAGGTTAGCTTCAAACTGTGCTAATTTGCAATGTGCCAGTCAATGTTACGCACCGTGGTTTGTTACACCACAGAAGTGATGAAAGTCTTTAATGATAAGCTTTAATGAGCTATGACATAAAATAAATAAAGTCATGACAAAACAGCACAGGCAGATGTTTTCATCTGTCTATCACTGATGTACTTGTAACCTGCAAACACTGCTATGATTTCATTCATACGAAAAAGTGTTTGAAACCAAAATAAAAATCCTCCTTTAAAGGAGAAATCTGTAAAATATTTACTACAATAAATCTTAAATTAACCATATGTCATTAGAGATTGAGGAAACATGCTAAGTTGAATTACTCACTTCTCTGACAGCATCTCTACAGCTGCAGTGTCCTTTTAAATTTCTGTTCTGGTCCTGAACTTGTGTTAAAGTTTGCCTGTTTCTCATTAATTGGAGTTAAAATTAATGCTGAATGTTTGCCAAATGAGTGCCTATTTATAAGTTGTAAGAAATCATTAATAATCTTTTTGAAGGAGTAGATATTTATGATGGTAAGTCACTGAAGTCCAGCTACAGACTGTGTATTTTCAAGATAACAGGCTTAGCTTTGCATTAACAGAAACTGACAGATATAAACAGCTGATCAACGTACAGTATAGGCTTCATCATCGCTTGTTATTGTCAAATTACAACGTTGTGCTTGTCTTGCACTCCTGCAGTGTTCCTGCCGAAGGGAAACAACTCGCTTCAACTATAAACTGTATTTTAAAATAGGACTCACAATTGTTACATATTCCTCCTTTAAGATAAACATCTAACTAAAGTGCATAACAGATGCAGAGGTTCTGAGTGGGTAGTCTGTCCTCATTTACATAATTATTGGTGTGAAATGTTTCAGTTGTTCATTGTGGTCTGTGGGCAGGACATTCCCCCCGATCCAGAACTGGCACTTCTAAGATGCTCAGAGATTGCTTTGAACTGTACATCTAAGGAACAATCGGCATTGCTCGGGAAGAGAGCTGCCAAGAAGATGATTCAGACCAGCTGGAAATCACCTAAACCCTCTTGCCTCCAGAAACGGCTCAACAAAATGATCAAATAGAGAGAATACAGTCCTACAATGCACCCAACATCCAGCTGATTTTTGAGCATATGCTGTCCATTCACTGAGTATCTCAAAGTTAAATAATTGTTAAAAATGTCTGTCCCCCCTAACCTTGTAGTCTTGTTAAGGGCTGTCCACACCAAGCAGGATAACTATAAAAAATACTGTTTCTCTCAAGTGGATGGTGGAGTCTGGACTGCAACTTTGTAGTTGTAGGATTTTAAATAGGAATATTTTCTGGTTTCTTTACTCCTTTATGACTGTAAACTGAATATCTGTGGGTTGTGGGCAAAACAAGATATTTCAGAACGTCATCTTTCACCATTTTATGATAATCTAAAGTCCAAATAACTAATTGATTAATCAAGAAAATAAGATATTTAACAATGGAAATAATCATTAGCTGCAGCCCTAATTCATTCAGCTTAGTTTCACTCCATATTTTTTTCCCCTTATTTTACATCCACGCCCCACCTGCAGTGGCTCTATACACCACAGTTTGAGGACCACTGCTTTAAGGAAAGACAACAATTACCTCAAAACGTGCACTTCACATGAAATCCACACAAATATCATAATTCCTCAGAGCTCAGCGTGCCATCTCCAAATTTCTTGTTTTGTCTGAAGTCCAAAATCAACAATAATATAGGCCTAAAACACAGAAAATAAATACATTGTTTGATTTAAGACAAAATACAAAAAAATAAAATAGTTTAAGATTAATTTTCTGTCGCTAACTGACTAATTTAAGCTCTAATCGACACAGTGTTACAGGTCAATGTCAAACCCATCATCACTGTCATTACATCTCTACATTAAAAGTTCTAAGTCAGCCTAAATGTATAAAAAAAATACTTACATCTGCAACTTATCCACAAAACATCAACCTAAAATTCTGAATCCAAACAATTTACATATACCAGGCCTTTAAATAGACTGTCTACGCTGATCTGAACTGCAGCTACAACCAGATTTCCTGACTCAGAGGGTTTTAGATCTGTCAAAAAGACCACATCTTTAAACATTTTCAATCCAAAGACCCCAAAAAAAGCAAATCTGACCTCAGTCTCTCATTAGATTTACTCCAAAAGCCTCTTGTTGTGTCTCCATCACCGGCTCACAGACACAATGTACAGCCAGTCAGTGCTCCATGTGCCCTGGCCTCACCTCCGAGTGCAACAGAGCTGTAAACCACACTGGCTCAGCTCCGTTATACACACTCATTACTATTTCACCAGCAGCGGAACAACAGCACTGACAGCTCCTGTGTCCCCAGCATTAATAAGAGAAAAAGCACCATCGCAGCTTACAGTGGTTTACCTTTACAATCTGCCATCGCATGCAGCGGCCAGGTAAACACACACTGGCCCTCAAAGACACGGACACACATCTATGATTACAGACAAATAAATAAGACCTCCATGGTTGGACAAAGCCTCAGTCTGTCACAGTCTGTTGACATGTTCAGGAATGTGGCTGTCAAACTGCATCCCATGAAATTATGGTGGAAGAAATGATAAAATCTGGCAATGTCACCACAAAAATCTCTCTAATCAAGTGATTCAAAATGTCACTTAAGTAAACAAATGTGACCAGTTTTATTATGTAACAATATCAGATTTGTTTTCCATGTATGTGTAGGTATAGGTAATCATTTTTACACTTTATTTTAACTTTTTTTTCCTCTCATTTGAACTGAAGGTCAGAAAATTTGCTGAAACTGAAGATACCACTACATTATGAGCTACCAGGTATAACTTTCTTAGCACTGCATTCAAAATCTGTTAAGTGCATAAAGTTGGCAATGAAAGACTGGCCAGATTTGTTAGCTTTTGCAGTCTTTGATCAGAAAACCTCTGCTTTAAAAAGGTTGAGGGTGATGCACAGACCTGACAAACAGCTGCTGAGAGCCGGAGAGCTTTGGTGAGTAAAGAGCCGGGGACAGACGGGAGCTTCTGGAGGAAGAAACAACGGAGTCACTTTGATTTTGCTCTGATGCCGACTTCTTCACTGGCAGGAGGAGACCTCAGAGTTTACCGTTCAAACTTTTTGGAATAAAAAGTGGATTTATCTTCACTCTTGCTTCTCAACCTGTCTGCAGCAGCGACCCACAAAGTAGCGTCCACGCTCGGCTGATTACAGTGAGTCAATTAGTCTCTCTGTCCATGTTGACCGCTGACTGTATTTTTGTGATCGTACAGAAAGGACAGGGGAAAGAAGCAAGACAGGAAGGACAAAACAGTGGTGAGTGCTGTTAAGAGGCCCACACACAAACAAACGCATACACCTGGCGCCTGCTGGCCAGAGCTTGCTGACTGTTAGCATGTTACTCATTAGCTTACGGCTGCCTGTATGGGAGTACATAACACACTTGCACCAGTAACATGAGGTGAATATTTGTTTCGCTTTTGGTATAGCTAGGGTCTAGATCCCCTCATCTTCCCTCCTCCTCGCCCTGTCCTGCACACCAGCACAAACATCACCTGTTGCTGAATAGCTGAAATACCGTTGTGTGGCTCGGTCTGATCCACTTTGTTTTTATCACATTTACAGAGGCAGGGCTCTGAAGAAACATCTGTATTTTTTTTTTTTTCCAGCACACACAGAACAGGGAGATAAAGGACTATGCGAGTTGCCGTTGTACAACTGATTGTGCTATGATAAAATTTAACATTTCAGAATTTTGGTATCTTTTTTCAAATGAAAAACGGGTGTTGTAGATAAACATGTTTATATTGATCAAAGTAACATATTGATAACATGATGTTTTGGTATTGGTGATGAAACTCAGGTACTAATAGAAAACTTTCAAAAGTCCAAAAGCCCTTATCACATGTTGAAAAATCCAAATCTGCAAAATAAGTATAAGTTAAAAGTTAAAAGTATAATATTTTCCCTTAAAAGTGAACAAAAAATAGAAAGTCTTAAAGAAAATGGCAATTTGCAGGTAAAATGTCCACATCTTAATCTGTACTCAAGTACAGTACTTGAGTAAATTTACGTAATTACAGTAATGCTGGTAGGTTGTTTTTGTCCTAGTGTCTAGTCGTGTTCACTGGGAGGCTGCTGAGCCCAGTGCTGTTGCGTGCTTATGGCAGCTAACGGTTACTGTTAGCATCTTTAGCAACATGCTCTGCTGCATCATAAGTAAGAAAGCATTTCATTGGACACAAATTAAGTTTACACACCGAGTGCCGGATGACTCAACCATTTTTAATCGTTTTCTAAAAACAGACAGGCTCTGAGATAGCGGTAAAAATAACAGAGAATATCTACAAAATAACTTTTTCATGGTTAGGCCAGATACTGGTGTACTGGGAATGTAAAAAACAATTTAACATTTATTTTGACTTCATTGAAACTTAAATTGCTATCAGTGGAATTCACATGATTTTGAGTGGTAGTGATGGTTTAAAAAAAACACACATTTACAATTATAAAACTGAACAGGCCTCATAATTTCTTGTATTGAGTGCAAACTAATTATCAACAAATGGTAGACAGAAAGCAGCTAAAGTGTACCAATACATTTCCCTCCCTAATATTCCCTTAAGACTGTCCAAAGATACTGCAAAGTGCTGATTTTGGTATTATATAAAATACAGTAATCTGCCTAAAAAGACATTTGAGAACTTCAAATCCTTCCTTTATTTGTGAACTTCATCTTTTACGTAGTTACTGCTCTCTGTAGGGCAGCATAATTTAGCTTTACTTACTTATTTATTTATTCTCAGGGGCTGGTGTCCCCTACAAGATGTCTGGCCTACTTGCTAAACTTGAAATTACACTTTTATTTTTACTGCACATTAATCCTTGTGATTAGGTGGTGTGACTGTGGTTGTTTGCACTGTTTCAGCACTTTCACCAAAAGCTTTTATGGTATCAACTGCAGTCATATAAATCCAGCTGGATCAAAAAGCATAACTGGGGGGGGGGGGGGGGGGATTAGTTGGGAAAATACCTAAACCAATGAGAATAAACTGGTCCTGATTATGTTGACTTCATGCACCAGGGCTGCGTTCAGCCCTAACAAAACTGGCAAAATGTGCATTTAAACAGAAACAGTACCCTGTTGTGTACACAACACTGCACTGCAACAACTCTTTCAATATGGCGCTGTTTACATACGCGTTGCTGTTGACTGGGTAACACCTGTGGCTCACCTACCAAATTAGAGAAAACACAGCGAAAAGGCGCACAGTGCTTTTGGATTGAACGTGGCCCCGGACAAACCTGTTTGCCTAAGACGGATGATAGAAACAGGCAGCCCTGGCTGGCTGGCTGGTTGGATTTACAAAGGCCGGCATGGATGAGAGAGTCCTGCACACAACCACTGATTCTGAGAGACAGATAATGCTTGTGAGATTACCGTGCTGAGCCCACCAACAACCCACAGCCTGACCAATCCGCGCTGAGAGGAAATTGCATAACAATGACTGTTCAACGCTCCCGCAGGATTCTGCCCGCACCACAACAATCCATCTATCCTGGTTCGCTCTTTACCGTGAGTTCAGAGTAGACTGCAGGAGCAAACAGATGAGGAGCAGCAGACAGAAAGCCTGTGCTGTACTGTCCACCCCCCTTCAACACACACACACAACACACACTGTATGCACCTGGTAATCCCAAGCATGATTTATGGGATTGCGTGCAGAGCTATAATGCAGCACACAGCAGCTAGTCTTAGATAACATAAAATGTTATGAAGGCTCTCCAGATTTCTTGCTTCTAATTATTTCACTAAAGAGAATTACAGAAGTGGGAGGAAATGAACACATGCTGGGATGTCATGTTCCCATACACTTCACCTCCTTCTTCCTCGTCCCTGGACGGAGGATGCATGAAAGAGTGTGGGGCTGCAGTGGGTGGCAGGCAGTGGTGGTCTGCTTGAGATTACAACTGTGTAGCCGGGGGTGTGTGGTGCCGTTAGACGAATATGTGAGGTTACAGCTGAACAGAGGCAAGAGGAGACTGCAGGGCAGCGCACACACTGTACATCAAGTATGCACTGTATATGACTGCATAATTAATGGAAAAAAATCTTTTTAAATCTTTTTTTTCTCTTTTATTCTCTAAACATGTGCAGCTTTATCTTAAACCAAACTTCCACACTTGTCATTATCTACTGTAAAAAAGAAAATTACCAAATAACAAACCTATTTTTAAGAAATGCTATGAAAGAAAGATGTTCCAGATTCATTGTTTTTCACTTTTCTTTCTCACAGACAGTCTGTATTGGAGCTAGACCAATTAACTAGCTGGGCCAATATTAGCTTATTGCAGATATATTGGTAGCTATCAGATGTATCAGTATGTCAGTCCCTAATTTTTTTTTTTTATATCAACCACAAAATTTCACATTCAGTACACATCTTGGTTACAGCAACGACAAAAAATCCAAGCAATCCTTATTAAAAATGTTTGTTGTGTTTAATGCTGCAACTAACAATTATCTTCAGTATCGATTAACCTAACAGTTATTGTTTTTAATAATAATAATTAATTAATTAAATGTTAAATCATCTTAAACTTACTTATTTTGTTCAACCCACAGAAGATATTCAATTCAAAAGTGTATAAAACATAAAAAATCTGATTTGAGAAGATCGAACTGGATCAAATTTTGCCTGATAAATGACTAAAATTATTAAGCAAGTGTTCATCATCTTTTAAAACTCATATTGATTTGATAACAAGTTAAAAAAAAAAAAAAGAAAAAATATATCAGTCAGGCTATACAGTTTGTCATTGGTTTGTCATGCGAGACGTAGAGAGTGAATGACGTGAGGGATCGGCCTTAGCGCAAAAAAACAGAAACGAAGAACAGAGAGAAAACATTACTTTCTGATTGTTTCACAGCATTTACATTTTAAAGCACAAATACAAAGGCCCAAACCTCTGCATAATGGAAGATTTTGCGTGAAGCAGCTGAAGCGATCCTCAGTCTGCTCTGCTCCTGGTGTGGTGTTGTGTATCTTTCTGTAGCTCTCACAGGCAGAGAGCAGAGAAAAGATGCAGAGAATGCAATGTAACAATTGGTCACTATGCTTTTATAGAGTCCAGACCTACAAACCTGGCTGGGTGCTACACACCACTAACCAAAGGGTGAAGAAACATCCTGAACACAGCAACACATGCAAAAATAAGAAAACACAGGCAAACACAGGGCAGGGTCTCTGCAGATACAGCAAACACTGCACACTTCTAGTGGGTCATAAGTGATTAATGGGATGATTAGGACTATTTTTAGATGGGTCTACATATTGTTTTTTTAGGAAAATCCTGCATGGTATGCATTTAAGCTTGCGGCTGCTCCAGTTTAACATTTGTTTTGGTCACGTGGTGCACGCTGCACACTCACACCTTGTGATTGATTTAGGAACATTTTCCCTGTTGCATGAGACAAGCCTGCTAATGGATACATAAGAACGCATTATACACTGATCTATGAGTAATGATATGGTATGTAGATAGCATCCCTTTCTACTCATACATTATTCTACAGATGCACGCATCAGAGGTCAGAGATACCGCGCACACACACGCAGCCTGTATGACTTGTGCATGTGCTCCTCCACTCGTGTGTGTTAATATGCTCCCCATGAGGTGCTGCAGGCTGTGGTAATTATAGAAGCTCAGCTAGCAGACACATCACAAGAGGGAGAGTACATTTAAAGCCATGTGCAGTTGCGTGAATACAGTACATGCATACATGCACACAAACCAGAGCACACACACATACCACCGCCACAACAATGTAGATGGTTGTATAGAAAATAATCATCCATGTTAACTGCATTCTGATCAAACTTGTAATTGATCTCCTGCAAAGGTTTTTCATGGTGTTTGGCCACATTTAAAACTTTAAAAGGAGAAATCTAGAATACATTTACTTTAATACACCATTAAATGACCAGGATATGTCATCAGAGATTAAGGAAACAATCGCTTCTCTGCCAACAGCGGTACAGCTGCGGCGTCTTCCTGTGAAACTTCTATTCTGGCCGTAACTTGTTTGCCCATTTTAGCGTCCAAATTAACGCAGAATGTTTGCTAAACGGGTAGGTGTCTGTTTACGAGTCGTAAGAAATCATTGCTAATCTTTTACAAGGAGAAGGTTAAACTGAGCAATATGTTAATGGCGTTTGGCAGGCAGACGGCAGGCAGTCACTGAACTGCAACTCCACAGAGTGTATTTTTGAAGCAGTGGGCTTTTTCAATCTATTTAACATACCGTCCATGGCGCCAACAAGCTATTTGGACTGCAGCACTCAATTCTGGATGCACAATTGATACATACTGCCCCTTTAAAGATAAAAGATAAATGCATCATTTTTCTAAATATAACTGTGAATTTATAACTAACCCATGACCAGCCGACGCAGACCGCTCTCCAAAATTCACCCAGCGTTGCTCCAGAAAGTAAAGCCTGCATAATATTAGTAGCAAAGCCCAGGCATACTCAGGGTTCAACAACGCTGAGTTAATCTAAACCCCTCGCAGTCACTACTGTAATACCCCTGCCCAAATATAAAGAGATGTGAGGCTTAACCCACTTCTCAACAGAATCCCAATCCTAAAACAGGCTGACCAGCAGAGCGTCGGCAGCGAGTGTGTCCAATAAACCCTTTGGCAGACGACAGCTCAACCTCCATGAGAGCCAACAGAGCGGAGGGGCCCGGAAGATGGAAGATGCTTACTTTCTTAATCAAGCTGAGTTGTCGTTATTGGCATTTAGTGGTCTGATATAGATGTGAGGCGTGCCAGGCAGGCTCTCGGTGTGACAAGCTGGCTCCGTGTGTGGCGCACAGTAAGCGAGGGATGGGACGGGAGGCAGGGCCTGTGGAGCTCAGACAGTGTCATTACAGAAATGTCAGTCAGGAGGAAGGAAGGGAGGAGAGGCCCTGAGGGAGGAGAGGGGAAGGGAGGAAGAGAGAAGGAAAGGGGCCAGGACATTCAGGCTCACATCCCTCCTTTACCCCAGCGCTTGTTGTTTGGCTTTTTCCACTCAACTGCCCTTCAATGGCCGGGCTGCACGCGATGTGACTATTCAGCACAAAAACCTACGTCACGTCTATTTTCAACAGCTGTTGGTAGGCATCCTCATTATAAACCACACACACCTGAAACACGTACATATTTAAACCTTAGATGAGGAATTTTGACCCACTTTTGGCCTAATAAATGCTTAATTTCTGTTTTTGAGACAAAGAGTTTGATCTGATTTACACTGTTGGGTGCAGGAAAGCAATCATTTAGAATGTTTCAATTAATCAATGAACCGTTTATTTAATAAAATGTCACAACTTTGTGAAAAATGCCCATTACAATTTCCCACAACCCAAGGGGAAAAGAGGCTCATATTTGAGAGACTGGAGCCAGAGAATGTTTAGGTGTTTTTCTTGATAATTGACTTCAACAGTTAGTTGATCATCAAAATTGGAGACGATTAATTTTTTCTCAGTAAACTAACTAACTGATTAATCATCTTGTCGGAGCCTTTTTCTGTTGCTCTGAATGAACTGCAAGGCGTCGCAGTTTAAGGTAAAAATGACATAAACACTGCATATCCGTCATCACTAGGAACAGACACAGGTGTGTGACACGAGGACTAGAGGTGCACAGAGATGTTATTATCTGAATCTGTTCAACCAACGAAATTGGTGGTTGTATCTGTATTTAGAGACCGGAAGTGGTCGCAGTTTATATTGAAAGTCTCGTTAAATTGGGCAAATGTTATATTTTAATCCTCCTCCTCCTCGTTCAGCCGGAAACGGTCTGACAGAATAGGCTTTTTTGTCTTGTGGCCATCCACAATGAATCAGTTTGAAGAAACTGACGCACAGTTTCTGTCAATCATAACAGTGACTTTTTTTCCCCCTAAATAATAATGATCAACCTTGGTTAACGTATTTGGATTAGGATGCATCCCTACTGAGGACACAGAGAAGAAACTGTTTTCCCACTGCTCACTCTGATTAAATTATTTTCTGCATTTGTTTTCTCTTTTTTTTTTTTTTTTTTTGGCTATTTTGTGCCAATTAAATTCTTAGAACACTCTGAATCCACAAGCTGCAGTTTTTGACTCATGCATCAATCAAACTACTGTGTATATATTTATTTTGTTAAAATATTAACACGTCATATTTGCATGCACTCCAATCATTAATCCATTCAGCTGCAACGCAAGTCTAGACCTTCAGTCAAGCCAACTCAGCAATGAAATAAATACAGTAGATTGTGGATATAAAGGATGCATCTTTAACTTTAATTCCATGACTAAAAGCCGGAGACATACAGTATCTATGTGCTATGTTCAACATATTACAGTGAATTTAAGTGCACATGCCTTTACTTCCTCTCTTTGTGCCACATTGTCTGATTGTTACTTGAAAATTGCCTTTGATAGAAAACACTGACACCGATTCACTCATTCAACACCATGGACAATGGCAATTTCTCAAACATAAAGACAGAGAGGAGAAATGGCATTAAACAAGTTAATTAATTGAGTTAACACAGGTGGTTAAAGGCCTGAACGCCGAAACAGGTGTTTTCATTTTTTTCTGATTAGTCCTATCTTAATAATGGCATCAAAACTAACACCAGAGTGATGGAGCTGTCAGTGGTCTAATCAACCAAAAGTCAAAACACCTGTGGGGGCGAACCATGAGCGTGTGGGGGAGTAAACTGATGCAGACGGGGGGGAAATCACTCACTCAGACATTTTCAATCAACCAACGATACTCATCACAACACCTGACGGCTGTGGTGGCTTTCATCAAGACGGCACACCACTGACGACACACAGAAACTTTACGTGTTTTCATCTTATGAAACACAGAAATGAGCTTATTCATTAAGCCTGATGGGACGTGACACTGACTGCAGCCACCGCTATATAAATGAGACCGAAAACAAACAAGCCGAGTCTCCGGGGCTCGGATTAGAGAGATCAGACCAGCTGCAAGGCTGCACTGCTGCTGTTGCTACACATGTCAATTACATAAATACAGCTTCCTGTCTCTACGCCAGCATCAGGACCGCCCACCCCCCCATCCTTCCTCTGCCTCTGCTGATGCTCTGCTTGACGTGGCACTGGATAGCTCAGATGTGCAGGTAGTCCTGACACCTGGACAAACACCATGTTGCCATGCAACAGCATCACCACAGGGTGACCGACTTTTTTAAGATGAGGGGATTTGAGCGAGTGAACCACTTAAAGCATAAGGCCAGAGCCATTCTATATTTTTCTTATTGTCACAAATCCCATGAAAAAAAAAACAAAACTACATGCATTAGTAGGTTTTTCAGTACACTACCCTATCCTGTCTGTGGTACGCTCATTTCTACTGAAGATACACATCTTTGGGTCAGAAATGTATTAATATTAAATCCAAATTAAATTAAATCCAAACATAATGACAACTCTGCAAACCTCATCTGCTGATGAAGTGATATGATTGATCTCAAGAAAAAAAAAGAACATTGTGATGACATTGCTTTGTCGACCTACCGTTTCCAAGGTCAAGGGTGAACTTTCATTCTCTACAAAAATCTGTAGTTTCATTTCTCAAAAAGGCTTAGTAACTCTTTCAAAATCTGAGCTTTGTACTTTTTAGAAAACATTACTCAAACTGGAGTAGTAGTTCCTGGGAACTATTTTCAGCAGGGGATTAATACACATTTGGTGTGCTGGTGAGTATTTGCAGCACTAGGATGGTGTATGTGGGGCTGAGCCAAACTTCTACAGTCCCCATATTTGTAGTAACAAAGGAACATGTCACCAAGTGTAACAGCGTGGCTCATTAATGTGCAGTGTTGAGTAGTTTCACTTTTAAAAGGAACCTATTATATTACAAGGTTACTGCCATTAAAGTAGGTTACTCACGACATTACACCATTACCTGCTTAGCAAAGTCACTTCTTGAAAGACTTTAGTGAAACTAAAAATGCCCTTTGCAATTCCTTGAACATGTTGCGTGTATTGTCCAGAGGTATATTGTCATCTACAGCCCATAATCTGTAAATCTGCATGCTACAGTAATAATAGGGATGATGGATGCAGTATCTCCTTTACAACTCTTTATCAACGACTAGCTTTGATTAATCTACAAGTGAACATAAAGTCAAGAGGGTACTGGTGATCAATGCCTTTAGTCTATCTACTAACAGTCTGACAGGGAACGAGGCAGAGGTACATTAATCATATTATAATCTATGAAAACAAGACTCATATAGCCGACAGTACATCATGTTTCAACATGCAAATAAACCAGTTAAATAGGTTGATTCTTCAGACTTAAATACAAACTATAAAGGTTCGTACTGTCGGCTTTTCAAATCACATAGACTCACCCTACCAATGTTGTCATACTGATGAATAATTATAATAATTATTGAATAATAAATCTGATGTGTACAGCATTTTTGGTTTACATAAAATTACTTTTCCTTTTAAAGTACTTCTGCTTTCCTTCTTTAATAAATAAAAATAAATAATAAATAGCCAGCCATGGCATTAGCATGTGCAAAAAATTGGCATTAATTGTCATTTGCAATTAATATTTGAATTATGCATGTGAAATAGCAAAACAAAAACAGGGCACCCGTCAGTGTCAGTCCTTTTTATAAAGTAAAATAAAAATAATAAAATAAAATAGTTAACCATGTAATATTGTGGTTAGACAGCGTATATCGTATCGTCTAGTACAGAGTTTTTTTGTTGCAATATTCAATATTATTATATCCTTAATTGTTATGCAATAGGTTTTGGGTTTTTTCCATCGGATTTGTCGACATTAAAAAGAACATCAAATTAAGGCTGCAACTAACCATTATTTCAAATATCTAACAACCCGTCATTAAATTTGTCTATTAATCAAATTATCCTTTAGTCAATGAAATGTCAAAAGAAAAGTGGAAAGTGTCCTCAAATGTTTTATTTTATCCAGCCAACACTAAAAAAAAAAAACCAACAATATCAAATTTAAAATAATATACAACTCAGAAAAGCAACATATCTTTACTTTTGAGGAACTGGAACCATATATGACAATATTTGCCAATTTTGCTTGACTGATCCATTATCATTATTAACTAACTGTTCTGGTTCCTTGAAGGAACACTCATATCTGCTGCTAATGAAATGCAGTAGAAGAGGAGCTTCCAGGACTGTCTGCTCGTTCTGTTCATTCAAATGTCAATGCTCTTCTTATTTAAAAAGAGTCGGTGGTGCATAAACATAACAAAGAGCTTCACAGGTTAAAACTGGCCCACATCTGTAGCTGCTCACGTTTGCTGTAAAGCTGGTGTTGGGTGTCTTTATGCCGTAGTTAAGAGCACAAAGAACACCTGAGAGGTGCAGCCTTCAATGCAGCGTTAGTGGGGGACCACATTTGGCTGATTGGTGCCGAGTGTGACCTGTAACTGCACCACAGACACGACGGCAGTCACAAGAGAAGCAAAGCAGCCATTAGTGACACACGTGGACACTTACTGGAAATGTCCCACTCAGCACAATGAGGGTGGAACACAATGCTGCTGCCATGACAGCACACAGCATCCACCGCTCACACGTGTAACGCTCCCCACCTCCGACTGACTGTCGACGTATGTGGGACAGAAGTGAAAAGCGGCCGAACCATAAAACTGTTGTGACATGAAGTTGGATGAATGATCGTCTCTGATTTGTGTCAGATGTCAGCTGAGAGCTACGATGCGGCTCATAGAGAGCGCGCAGGCTGATGTGTTACCAGTCCCAACATCTGGCAGAGGACAATGACCAACACTTCTTCTCACCTCTGAAACCTGAACATGCAATCTTACATTAACAGTTTATTAGTACACCAAGCTAAAACAAATAGTGCTGCAATAAATCCTGCTTTCATGAAGGTCTAATATTTTAGTAGAGTTGTTGATTCAACTTTTTGGTCATTTAGGAGGTGGCAGTTTGTGAGAGAGGTGTGGATCGGAGTCCCAAGCTGGTGACTTTAGACTCAATGCTGTTTACATTAGGGATGGGTGTTGTTTGGATATTGATACTGCTTACCGATACCAGTAATTATTGAAAAACACAGACATGACAAGCAAAGATGTGAAAAGATTCCACAGTTATTTTATTATTACTGTTTTTTGCAGAAATAAGTTAAATTGTTTTCTGAGTTATTGCATTTAGCTGCATTTTTATTAAATTTAGTAAAGTGACTGAGTGCACACTTCATGCGACATTACATAAATACAGATACTAGTATAGTTTGTCCAGAATTTATCAATATTTCAGTACCAATCAGTGGGGAACCAGCATGTTTAGTACAGGTTCTCAATACTGACTCCTTGTTTACTAGATTAACACCAATGACTTGTGACCTCACTTTGATTTTTTTTTTTTTTCTTGTAATGTCTTGATATCCTCCCTAAACTCAAACAGGCTAAAAAGATGTGTTTTTAAAGTTGAAAAATTGATTAAAATATTATCAAAATCACAAGGCCAAGTGCAATATCCAAATAACAGGAGCTGCAGTTCTTTTAACATAAAAAGTGTCATCTGTGCCATATCGTTGTTTTTTATTTTTATTTTTTTAGAGAAATCAAATATAGTCGTATGATTTTCACCCTATATTGTTCAGCCCTTAATAACTGCAATTTTTTACTCTGTTTATAAACTTATAATAGCATTAAATTTGTTGAAGGGTGCAGGACGACTTGTCTAGTTTAGTTACTTGGATGTAGGACTTGGATTTGACTCAGGATTTTCTAAAGCAAGACTAGAGGTATACTCCTGATTTGCAAATACAATGACTCTGTCCAGTTTCTGGCTTGTACTCTAGGTGAGCTGTATCGCATTAGACTGAGTGATGTGTTTAATATCTACGTCTCCTCTCATTGATATACATGGGGTGGACAAAATATTAGAAAGATCTCTCATCATTAGGGATGTAGCAATACAAAAAACCTTCTGTGCCAAAAGAAGTGTCCTTCATCAAATACTACACTGGCATTAACTATCTTTGTCAATAAATATTTGAATTATGCATGCACAACTTCAAAACAAAAACAATGCAGCAGTAAGCAGCAGTCCTTTTATAAAATAAAAGGACATACTTAATCACGTAATATCACTGCAGACATCATCACAGTCCAGTACGGTATTGAATCTTGTTACATCCTTAGACATTATGATGCTTTGCAATCCAAAAACATCACTAAAAAGTACTGTACAGCCTCAAATGACCATGAAGTTTAATCTAAAACCGTTTAAAATACTGACAATTATACCCTGGGTGATATATATATCTCAATATTCTTATTTTTAATTCTCAGATAGCAATGATCTTACAGATTATGATGCATTAAACCCAACAATACACCAAAACTTCTATTAATATCGAAACAATATTGTTAGTGCTTTCACAAAATGTTAATACAAAGAGATTTTTGATAAATAATCACTAGTAACTGGAAATAATGATTACAGCAGCTAGAACAGTCTGGTGTTTTACTGTAATGCAGCATTTCAAACCAGGAAAAGACAACACTAGGATGATCATCAGTATAATTGATATATTGCCCAGTCCTAGGCATAATGAAGATTACTGCATTAACTAATAAGCCAGGTCTACTGAATATTAAAAAAAAAAAAATCAGAGCCCACCTTTCCCAGCCAGGATCTTCTGTTTTAGCCACGTAGTCCAAAAATACAACACAAAAGTACATTGTGAGTAACAATCTTACTGAAAAACAAACATTTCTTCACCAGCCACTATAATTTAGCCTCCTTTCCTGCAACAGCAGAGCAGAGCAGCCTGTAATTTCCTCCTCCTCCTCCTCCTGCTTCAAACAGGCAGGGAAAGACTCCTCTCTAGATCCAAACAGTCCAACAAGATAGTCCACTCGGTTACATAATGAAGGCGATAAAGAAGTCTTAACCCTGCAAAACTGACACTTCACATGGACTGTTTGACTCCCGGTGTTTAAAACTAATAGTGCAGCCTCTCTCTCTGGTGACAACGGGGCGGACCGGGTGTTGATTGTGGCAGAAAATTCATTCATAAACAGCACAAACAGTTTTTGCATCGCCGTCGTGTTCACGCACACAGACCCGCAGCTCAGCTGACAGCTTACAGCCCAGTCAGCACATTCAGCTTCATCACACAATCAAAACCGCACAAACACGGAGGTTTAAATTTCACCACGACGCTGCTTCTGTCCCTAAATGTCATTAAAAAAAAAAAAAAAAAAAAAAAAAAAAGGAGAATATTTACCGTTCGGCTCCGCTGAATCTCTCAGAGATGTCCAACTGCTCCCTCTCTGTCTCTCTCCCCGTCCATGTATTTATTATCCAATCCAATGGTCCGGTCTTGTGAGCGTGCTACGTCACGTCCGGACGCGCTGTACACCTGTGAACCCCCGGCGTACGCGTCGTCAAAGATCGTCTATTGGAGAGATGAATCCAGCAGCGGCTAAAAAAAAAAAAAAGGTCTCCTTTTTCCTTCAGGCTGAAATAGCTGAGTTGCCTCTCTGTTAGGCAGGATTGGGAGGTTTACTTTAAAAATGTTTTCGGAACCAACTCATTACCTGTTAAAAAAAATGTAATCAGTAACGTAATCAAGTATCAACTTATTAAAGTAATGTAACTTTATTAGTAGAGGTGCAAAAATTATTTAATCAATAGCCAACTGTTGTGATAATCGATTTATCGGTTTAAGTGGTTTTTTTTTTTAAGGAAAAAAACAAAATTCTATGATTTTAGGTCCTCAAATGTGAACAGTTTTTGGTTTCTTTACTAGTCCATGAAAGTAAAGTGAATATCTTTGAATTGTGAGTAAAGTAAGACATTTGAGGATGTCATTTTCAGCTTTGGGAAACACGGGATTGACGTTTTTCACCATTTTCTGACATTTGAAGACGAGCAACTAGCCTACTAATCGATTAATCAAGAAAACAATCTACCGATCAATTGACTGTGAAAATAATCATTAGTTGCAGCCATGTTATTATTTTTGGATTACCTCAATATAAAATACGGTGAAATTGTCAAACCTAATATAATGTTTTTAGGGCAACTAATGATTTTTTAATTTGTCCAATATTTTCTCAATTAACTGATTATTCGTGTAGTTTAGTGGTGAAAAATGTTGATCAAAGCTCAAGACGACATCCACACCTCAAATATATTCAGTTTACTGACTTAATTGATTATCAAAATAGATGCATGATTAAATTAAGAGCCGATTAATAATATATTAATTGATGGAGCTCTAAGTGTTTTATGTTAGTTTGTTTAGGTGTTCCTTCCTTTGATGTGAGCAATTTGTTGATTGATTGGCTGATTTTGAGAACAAAAAAAAAAAAAAAAGAGGAAATTTCCACCCTGTGAAACATTTTTTCATGAGAGGCTGTGAAAATGAACTGGTAACTGTGTGTACACTGTGCATGGTTTTATATCGTTTTTTTTTTTTTCTGTTTTTTTTTTTTTTCAGTCACACATGTGCAAGTCACAAGCAGGTCTTAAATCCTAACTTTAAAGTATCAAGCAAGCGTGTTAAGAGCATGTCAAGTCAAGTCCCTGCTATAAGTTCAGCAAAACAAGTCATGTCGTATGAAAAGATGATGACCCCCCCATTTTTCACATTTGAATCAGTCGAAAGGTCTTAAATAGTTGAGTGTTATTTTCAACATAAACAAAATCTCCACAAACAAGCCTCCTAAATTAACAACAACGTGGAGAGTGGGGCTCTGAAATTATAATGCAGCTCTAAAAACAGCTCTGTGAAAACAGAATAAAACAATAAATTACATCACAATGTTAAACCTTCTACCCTGGCTCTCCTTCAGGAGGATCACATTTTCACAATTTGTGACTTAAGTCTGATACGAGTCAAATCATGTGAGTCAAGTACATGCTGTATTCTGTATAGTGTTACTACATCATGTAGAATTGAAATATTCATGGACCTTGTATGAAATAAATAAGTTGGAATCTGCCTCATCTGGCATGTTCTTTTTTCACAATCACTGTCAAGTGTGCGGTCTCTGACACTGCTGGAGGCTCTGACATCTTCTGCTTAAGTAGAAATACAACGATTACAAGGAAAAGTAATGCATTCAAAATATTTACTTAAGTAAATTTAAAAAAAGTATGGCCAGTTTCCTCATATTATGTCATTACTGAAGCACTAATATATTAGTTGGTGCAGGTGTGGCTAATTTGCTTCATATACTGTGGATTTTTACCTCTGGCATCAGTTAAGTTTTATCTTATCTTGACATATATGTCATAATTTAATTGTTGTTATTATATTTTGTTTTATTAATTGCTAAATAACTTAAAATTATCAAATAACAACAACATTTGCCCCTGAATTGTAGTTAAGTAGAAGTATAAAGCAGCAGAAAATGCACTCAAGTAAAGTACAAGTACCTCAAACCTGTGTGTGCAGTACTTGAGTAAATGTACTTAGATCCAGTCCACCACAGACATAGAGAGAGGCTTCCCCACAAATATGCAAAATTATTTGGTACAAATTTGCATTGTCACATTTGATTAAAAAAAAAACAATATATCCAAATCCTCTTGATATAGATAGCTAATCTAATTATTAAATAATTTGACAGCAATGTCATTTTACCGCATAAGATTTGGTCCAGAATAACAGAACACAGCAGTGCCTCTCTGGTGAAGTGTGCTTTGTGGTGCTGTTTATGGTATCATGAAAAACGATCAGAGTGGGAGCTCTTCGTTTTTCTCCTCTTTGACGCTGTGGTTAAAAATAGCTCCTGTTTCTTTTCAATGACGCTGCGCCGCCGGGACCTACTGGACTAATAAATAATAATAATAATAATAATAATAATAATAATAATAACGATAATAATAATAATGATAATAATAATAATAATAAGATAATAATAATAATTAATAATAATAATAATAATAATAATTGGTTGTGACGTTAGAACATATGAGACACTTCACTGTTTTAAACTGAATTTATTTTTTACAACTAAATGTCTTCATTCAAGTGCCTGTAGGATCTTCACAGTCAGTTCAAAAGGCCACATATCGGCTGCATTGAAAGCAAACAGAAAGCATGATTTCTGATTTCCTGGCGAAGGATAAACTGATTTATCGGTATGAGGAAAAGCAGCAGCGGAATGAAGAGGGTGTGAAACCGATACTGCGCTGTCTGGCCACCTCTGCCCGGAGCCAATGAGCGCCGTCAGAGGCTGTTCCGAAACTCCTGCAGCTGGCTGCATGCCTGGCAGGTGGACAAAAACTGTGTCAGCTATAACACGTGACAAAACAATATGCATGAGTCCATTGTGTGTTAACGTAAATGTAAATTTGAATATAATTCCTGTGCAGAACAATATGAGACAGCACAGGTTTTACTATTAGGGGAGAGTGGGGACGGTAGTAACACTTTTTGTTTGAGCATCAGTAACTCAGCGGCTGTTTGTGTTAGATCTCTCAAACCTTGATACGTGGTGCCCATTCTCTCTCTCGGTCTCTCACTTAGTGAGGAGGATGTTCTTACACAGTATCAGAGACAGGTTGTGATAAGAGAAGAAAGGAAAAAAGTGTGGAAATTCATCATAAGTGGAAGGAAATCGAGAGGATTGTGAGCCCAGCAGGAAACCAGAAGAGAGAAATGAAAAAAAAACAAAAACAAAACAAAGCAAACAAAAAAACAGGAAATCGAGAGGTTTGGCAAATATGAACACATAGACTTCTGTTGTTACAACCTACCCCACTACTGGGGTGAGTTTTAACACTTGCTGGGGAGAAAAGTGACAATGAGAGATTATTTGTGTTCCACGCACACCATGCAGAAACTCTCATCACTTTAATGAACTGCTACAACTGTCCCCACCCCAGACAGCCATTACTGTTTTAGCATGTGGGCTTGAAGTTAGCATGAATGCAAAGCATCAAATTAAATTAGAGAAACACCTACTTAATTTCATGTAAGTCAAACTGTTTTATCTGCAATATGATGAACACTACACAAAAAACAATCTTGACCAACCCCCCCCACCCCCTCTTTTTTGATCCTAAAATTATTGATGACATCACTGCAGCACTTTTCTAATTGGTCGAACTACCAGTGTTACAACTAACCCCGTGTTGCAACAATCCCGAGTCTCCCCTGAACACCAAACGCAGTCGAGACAATTTAATTTAGGTACTTTTTATTTTCTATTAAGTCCAAGAGGTCTTGATTACGTAAAAATCACATTTGAAATAAAGTGCAGCAAACACAAATACAGGAAAGAGAGCAGATAAAGTATTTCACTGGTGGAAGAAGTACTCAGAAGAACCCTTACTGTACTTACAAGAATATAAAAGCAGCAGTGGTGGACCACAAAGTAAAAAATACTACTTACTTACTGTGCTTACAAGTGAAACTTCTGCAGTCAAAGTTTAACTCGAGTACAGAAGTATTAGCAGCATAACATAAAAAAACAAACTTCCTCATTATGCAGAATGTTTCTTTCATAAATTGCATTATTATATATTGTAGTCATATATTGTATTATTATTTGTATTATTATATCATTATTATTATTTTAGTGGCTTTTTAATATTGCAGCAGGTTGAGCTGGACCTTTTTTTTAAACTACTTTATATAGTGCAGGAATTTTTATCTGTAACAGTGCATCATTTTATATACGCTGAGGTGATGATTTGCATTTGTATGTAAAAGTGAATACTGACTATTCTGTCAGATAAATGTGGTAATATGTACAATATGTGACCCTGAAATGTAATGATGTAGAAGTATGAAGAAGCATAAAATGGAAATACTAGTGTGAATACAATTACCTCAAAATTGCGCCATATTTGAGTAACTGTACTTGGTTACTTTTAGGGATGCACAATATTATATCGCCATGTGAAGAACAAAAAGAGAAAAAAAAACTGTCAGCAGTAGTTTTCTTATTTTGCCCAATGATTTTGAAAAAAAGTACATTTTATTTTGAAGAGCATTGTATTTTATTGTGAAAAGCACTGTATTTTATTTTGAAGAGCATTGTATTTTATTATGAGAAGCACTGTATTTTATTTTGAAAAGCACTGTACAGTATTTTATGTCTGCCTCAGCCAGTGGGCCGTCACAATAAGAGCAGGCATAATAATATGTTAATTCATATCAGATATCAGCAAAAATCTAATATTGTGCATCCCTAGTTACACCGCACCACTGAGGTATTAATTCTCAGTGAACACATATGAACGCTAACACACAGCACAGTGTGCAGGCTAAACATTCAGTCTACTGTCCGACAACATCTGTGCAAATTGTTGTAAAATAATCCACAGCAGCAGCATAAAATTATGGCTTTATGGTGTCTTGTTTTCAGTCAAGTGCTTCCAGTGCAACAGAATTCATGTACTCAACAAAAGGCCACGTGAACAACAGGCCGAAGAAAACCTGTGGAGAGAGTGAGGCACGTTCACAGCTACAGCGGCGTCAGAACTTCAGGTTGTGCAGCTTAGCGACCTGCCGCAGAGATTCTCTTTGGCTCGAGATGAGTTGGGTTCGGCCGCTCACCTCCTGCCACTGAACGTGGCTGCTCGCCACCTGAGAGGGAATAATCACAAAACAAAAAGAAGTAATTACATATTCACTGTAGGGAGGGAGACTTGAATTTTTGTCTCTAAATATCACACAAATCAGGGGTGTAAATACAGACAGTGCAGGGAGCGTGGGCTGCACTGGGACATGTGGGGCAGGGTACCGTAGAGCGGTGGTTCTAAAACAGGGGTCAGGTTTTTATTCATTACAAAAGGCTTCAGAGTTCAGTGGATAATATTTTAATTTTAAAATTTTCTTTGCCTTAACTCTAAATTCACTTGTTACTGAATTAAACTACTGTCGGGCTGTGGGTAAAGCAACAGCACAGGAACAGCTTCGTCCCGACCCACATGTCTGAAATCAACCATAGGACAACTGAACTCTGACACATATCGTGCCTCCAATCTTAATCATCGCTCACATTACATGCATGTAAGGTGTGCCATATTTATAGTTCATAATCTAAATTAAGGGGCAGAATACAATATGTATAAATGTAGCTACAATTAATCAAATGATATAAATTAATCAATAACAAACCTGAGAAAAATTAAGTAATCTACCAAATAAATCACCACAAAAATAAATCTCATTTTACTCTGACAATCTGTAACTTTTTACTCAAACCTCCTTATTGATTTTTCAACCAGTATAATAGGCAATAAATGGTAACAAATCCAGGATGCCACAGTGTCTGGTCTCTGATTTCACAGACAGGGTATATTAGTAATAACAAGAACAGGAACCAACTTTCACTTCTGTGAACTCAAACACAACACCTCATCAACACCCACAGGAAACAGATATTAAATGAGAGACAAATAAGTACATGCAGACAGGACAAACAAAACACAAACAACAAAATCAACAAATTAAATTAAATGAAATTAAATGGGGAGGGGCTAGTTGCCGTCTGGATGGATGATAGTTTTATTCAGATATTAAATACGGGGCCTCCAGGTGTTGTCAAATGATGTACTAGAGTTTGTAAGTGACTCTGCGAGTGAAAATCTAATCTTTTCAAGTTTGATGTGGTTTAGGATCTCCTTGAGCTAACTACTGCGTGAGGTGGGAGGGAAGAGCATGCTTCCACTTAAAAAAAAAAAAGAAGAGGCGTCTACAGTAGCTAACAGAGTTGTAAATGCCAGAACGCGCCATTTTGTTGATGGTAAATCAGGTGCCGCGAGTGGCGGGACTCCAAACAGAGCTGTGAGAGGTTTCAGGGTTAAGGTTCAAGCCAAAAATGCCCATGTGTGTTAAATATTTCACCCCAGTTAATTTTAGACAGGATCAAAACATGTGAGTATGGTCGGCGGGTCGATCTATAACTTTTTAATAAAAGTATTTACATATAAATGTTCCTCCCACCAGTCAGCTGGCTATCACTAATCCGAAATCTTGAAAGTGGTCCTTTGCTGAGAAAAAATTGAGAACCCCTGGCTTAAGTAACTCATTTGACGTAAAATCCAATATATTGTGGGTAAACTAGAGTGCACCACGGCCTGTCCTAACTTCCTCACGCCACTGACTATATGTTTTCATTTAAGTGTAAAATACTGGATGTATTTTATGTTTTAAACCAAAAAATAACAATGTTCTCACCATGATGTCTGCCATCATCTGGCTCGTTCTGTCCAGGTGAATGTTTAGGACGGTGGTTTCCACCCAGGCGTTATCCGTGTTCCTGCAGTCGTCCACATACCCCTCAAACACCTGAAACACAGCAACGCAACAGCTGCGAGTCAGACAGGACAAGTTCTTCAATGTCAGTGTCAAGAAAACCTGTTTGTATTTATTATTATTCGTCTAATTCATTTCAATTTACTGTTGCATTTACCCGTTATAAATGACACAAACTGCATCTCAAAAATGACGGTAAAGTTGAGTCGATAGCTCTCTAAAACAGTTCCAACACAACTCAGAACATGTTAAACTTGGATTTACTGCAGCTACAAACCCAAAGTGATTCCAAGCCCTACAGGTTCAAAGAGGTAACAGCAAACGAGTCCTTGCTGTGTCCCACTTAAAGTACAAGTCTCAAGCGATCAAGCTTTTACTGTCGTGGCTCCTAATATTTTTTTGTAAAATTCGGCAAATGCAGCAAAGCTGTCGGTTCCGTGTATTTGCTTTTAAAAAATTCTCTCCACTCGGGCTCCCCACTGAAAGTCGAAGATTCTTCAAGTTGAGCATTTCTTTTGTTTTCAGTCAGTGTGCATTACAATTACAGGGCAGGTGATGCTTGCTTGTGTTTGTTTTTGCCTTCGACAGGCTCAGATAGTTATTCCAAGTCTCTGACAACATTATGGACAGGACTGCTACAGAGACAGGGCCTTTTTTGTAAAGACCAAGATACGTTTTGTTTAACCAGAAACAGCTGATTTATTGCTCTCGCCAAACTGACCAGACTCCCTTTGAAGAACTGTAATTTAACATCATCATCGTCTGCTTCATTCAAACTCCACAGAGACAAAACATTGTTTCACAATCACCAACTCTGGTTTGGTTGAAATGAACCCTTAATTTGTGACGTGAAGAAGTGTGGAGCATGCAAAGCAAGTAGAAGACTGACTGAGGAGAGAGGCTCCACAGTGCACTGATTTTATAACCAAGTTGCTGGAAGATGCACACTTGTACTTTCTCTGACTGTGTGAAAATCTGTTTTCACATCACAGGTGAGGAAAAACGGTATTAAAACCTGAGTCTTACTGCTAAAACATATCGTGTTGGCTGATATAGGAATTTAAAGTGGTGTGCTAAACTGAAAAAAGAAATATTAGAAGAACATTTGAATTGTACGGCCAAATCTGATTTGACTGATAAGATTCTTAGCTGGGAGGACAGCCCTGGTTTCCACACAGTCTTGGCTCTGTAAACAGGACGACAAAGAGTGGCTTGGATCGAGCCACACAACACTATTTCGGCCAATCAGCAACAGGTTGCATTTGTGCTTGTGCACAGGACAACAGGAGGGAGAGCGAGAGGGATAGTAAATCTCCTAAAGGAGCGCTGGAGAGAGGAGTGTATCAACAATCTCTCTCCAGAATCACACACCCTACCTTTAATACCTGAGCGTTTTAAAGTTCACCTCAAGACCTAATCATTGTCAGATGCATTTCAGTATTTAATCAAATGCATTTTATTGTCATTTTACTCACTTTACTAACAGGTATTTAAGATCCTTTATTGCATCGGCTATTGGCTTCTTCTACAAAATGTCATTTCTTCTTTAAATTTAATGTTATTTTGTATTCACTGCTGCACTCATTTGTATTTATTTGTCTGACACGTTCCAGGAACATTTAAACTCTATAAAGCAAAACAAAGTGTTGACCAGACGTACCTTTATTCCCTCTGATACTTTTTCATTTAACTTTTCATACAGGTTCGTTCCCAGAGTTTTCTTTAGAGTCACAGGCAGTTGGTCAGCAGATTGGACGGGTCCCTGAAGGTTTCAGAATCACAACAGAACCGTATATTTACTCAAACAGCTCAAACAGTAAAAAGAAAAGAAACAGCTGAAGTGAAAAAACAGCCTGACTCACGCCAGGTAAAGTCCACATTCCTTGGCTCTCACTTCTAACAGCCAGGTACTCCAACACAGACAGCTCAGAGTCCCGCCAGCTAAAAATCCATTTTAAAGTCTTAGATCATGCCATGTAATCAAGTGGAGGTGAAACCAGGTTTTAAAAAAAAAGAACACTGAAGACATGAGAGGACGTACCGTGTAAGAACAACGTCCACAGTCAGATTTGGACCGAGGCGGCTCAGCGCACCTCGTCCCCTGATGCCCGTCCTCCCTCTAGGGTTTCTAACGACATATAAGATACACATCAGACATGAAGACACGTGTCTCTTACAAGCGTCTCTTGTTACTGAAAGTGCTATTTGATGCCTTGATGTATCTTATCTTATATCATACCTGTAATTATCTAAGGCTTCTGATTCTGATCTGCAAGGAGAAAGAATAAATTAAATGTAAGAGATGAGGAAGCAAACTTGTAATTAGATAGTGGAACCAAGGTGAGCTCAGAAAGGTTAGTTATTCATTTAAGTTGAAAATATTTCAAATGCATTTGTATTCCAGATGCATATCTATATGCCAAGCCTAATAGGAACCTAGATTGGGCCTCATGCAGCAGCATACTTTTAAAGTGATATTCCACCGCAGAATAATAGTCCACTCAATATGTACTCACTCCTATGCGGATGTGAGGATGGGTGAAGATCTTCAGTTCACAAAACAGTGAAGCAGTGAATGGAGACCATGAATAAAATGTAAAAAAAATGATGAAAAATGATTTTTTCCACAGTGTCAGGAAAACCAAAACACCCAGTAATGACAAAACATTTCTAATACTGTCAGAAGACAGATGCACAGTAACTGAAGTGAGTGAAAGAGTTAAAAATAAGAATCAGAGTCAAATAAATTCTCCTATAAGTGGTTGGTGATTAAGGAAAGAAACAAAAAGCTTTTTGTTATTTTTTACCAACTAATCAGAGCTTAAAGGGAAAGCTTTATTTTATTTTTATGCTTTATTTTAAATTTTATGGCCTCTATAGACGTCTTCAAATTACTTGTTTTATCCAACCAAAAGTCTAAAACTCCTAAATTGTTGGATTTACGATGATATAATATAAAAAAAGCAGATAATTTTTA
Organism: Lutjanus argentimaculatus; assembly: GCA_034769285.1. Taxonomy (NCBI): domain Eukaryota; kingdom Metazoa; phylum Chordata; class Actinopteri; order Lutjaniformes; family Lutjanidae; genus Lutjanus; species Lutjanus argentimaculatus. The sequence continues at coordinate 272,140 of JAWZSL010000019.1, read as the reverse complement.
AAGCAGGAAATAGATGTGGGCATACTTGTAAAATCTGAGGGGAAATACTGAATATTTTATTTCTATTGTATAATGGTAAATATTTAAATATGATTAATTTATTATACATTATATATCTATTATTATATTATTAATTATAAATTGATAATCACAAATATCAAAATATTGCAAAAAACATGTTTCCTTGCATTGCTCTCAACCACTAAAATCTTCTATTACCTAACCGAAGAGCAAAAATAAGAGAGCACTGGTGAATCCTTGAAATCAATGTGTACTGACAAATTAAGGACAAATCATTTGTATCAGTTTGTACATCAGTTCCTGCATGAGGCCCAGTGTGCTACGGTCATCTCTTGGTAAAAACATACTCATGATCCACTTGGTCCCCGGCGTCTGCAGAGGCGTAGTAGGGCGGCATGTACAAGCTGAAGAGGACCTGAAAAGAAGAGGACATGAAACTCAAACTCGTCTTTTTTTAATGCAGCAAATGTTCTGAGGACCAGCTGCTGGTGAGTTTCTGCTGTAAATGTTTATGAAATACCTCCCATGGCACCTTCTCCTCAGGCACAGGGAAGCGTTTGACTTTGCCGCTCGGGTAGTGAAACTGACGAGCGTTCACGTGGAACCCGTCCTCTTTCTCTGATGCACTGACGTACGTGTCAGGGGACTCGTCTGTTGTGGTTAACGCTGCGGGGGAAGAATAAAAGTGAGCGCAGGCAGGAGGGAGAGAGATTTGACGTGCAATATGTTTCCAAAATTATGACAAAAATATGTAAATGAATCATGATGAATGAGGAAGTTGGTTGCTGACTCAGTGGTTGAGTTTCTTTTGCTGCAAAACCCTGAGATTTCAGGCTGTCCATAATCCACTGCAGGGCTTTGGCCGACTGGATGACCTGATGTGACAAAAATAAAAGTGGGTCAAATACTTTTGATGACTGCTTATACAACGTTGAAGATGACCGATTTTCCCATCGGGGACGTCTGGAAATAAAATTCAACAAACACACATGAGTGCATCAAGAAAGTGTGTCATCTCTTTCCTGCGCTGCGCCTCGCTCCGGCAGTAAAATGTGAAATGTTACAGACGCAGGTGCAACATTAGTGATAACCAAAAAATCAGGTCACAACCTGCTCCTCTAGTCGAGCCAGTCTTTTCACCGTGGCATCAGAGCTCGACTCCTCTTCCCTCTCCAGCCGTTCAGTTATGGTGGAAACCCTCAGGAAAAAAAAACAGGCACAGTGTGAGTGTCTGGTATTTATTTGAATATCACTCCTAGACTGTTAATTAATATTATAAACCCTATATATTTAGTGAGCATCGAGTTTGAGTCTCATCAAACCTTAAAAACACAGACTATGTGGCTGCAGTGAAGGAATAGTTTGAAAAGTTTGCAGAAATTTAGATGAAAAAATTGATAAATCTCTCGTTTGTCTACAGCTTCCAGCTGCTTCGCTCAGCTCAGCACAAAGACTGGAAACAGGTGGAAACAGCTAGTCTGGCTCTATCAAAAGGTAACCAGTCTCTATGCTAAGCTAATCTAACCATCCTGGCTCTAGCTTCATATACAACATAACAGCGAAAAGAAAGCAAATATAAATCCATCTATGAGTACAAACACCTAATTTCTCCCTCAAATTCCAAGCATGTTGGCTGCAAAACTCACAAAAAACACAAAAGGCCATATCTAGAGCCAGTGTTTGGTTTGTCTGTTCTGGGCTACTGTAGAAACACGGCGGTGTAACACGTCAAACGCAGCGGAAGTGAACCAGCACCATCTGTAGAAATAAATGTCTCATTCTAAAGAAAACACAACCTGTCTTATTTTCAGGTGATTATACACTAAAGAAAACATACTTATGAATATTATATTCCTTTTCTGCCATCTTTTGCTAATAAACCCCCAAAAATCTTACACACTGGACCTTTAACCATGCAGTAAATTATTTTTGCTGTGGTGGAAATGACACTAAAGATTGTGGTGTTGGGGGGACCAAAACAGTAAAGCTGTAGGTGGTAAAACAAAAACAAAAAGCTGAAAGATGCTCAAAAGCTTCATAGACTTGAGGGGATCTGCAGAATTAGGTTGTAAATCCTTGCAGGGTTTTCTCTGAGAGCATTTATACTATTATTAATACAAAACTTTTCTTTTGTCCTTTTTGCTGTAAAATATTGGATATTTTTTATCTCTGCAGGACTCTAAAGTTCAAATTAAACAGTTTGAGTTGGTAAAATCCCACTTTGGTTGAACTCCTCATGACTAAAATATATTTAAAGGGATGTTTCGGATTATTTGAAAGTGGGATTGTATGAGGCACTTATCAATAGTCAGTGTATTGCCTACAGTAGAAGGCGATCGCCAGGAGCAGCAGCAGGAGTACCAGTGTAGGAAGCCAAGTACACAGAACTGCTGCTGCTGTACTGCTGCTACTTCAAAAATCAATATCAGTTTAAGTGTACGATACATTTAGAATATTTTTACCGCTTTACTTTGCTGTTAGACAGCCTTTTCTGACAGGCATCAACTGTTATATAAGGCAAATATTGCTCTCTTCACAAAAAACACACTCTTTTGACAAAATCAACACTTTTACCTCGCAGAACATGGGATTTGCTCGTCCACTGCTGCCTGATTTGATTAGTTTGTGTGACTGTGTGACTTCAGTGTTTTAAAAGGTTAGTTCAGACTCACAGAAGTCACACAATAACACAAACAAACTAACTGATTGAAGCAGCGGTCAACCAACAACTGCCATGTTCTGTGAGGTAAAATTACTGTTTTTGCCAAAGAAGTCTGGCTGGTTTGGAGAGAGATTGATATTTGTATGTATGACAGCAAGGTAAAAAAGCAGTGAAAATATAATAAATAAATAGTGTACACTTCTTTCCACTGTAGGTAAAACACTGACTATGGATAAGTACCTAATGTAAGCACACTTCAAATAATCCAAACTATCCCTTTAGGATGGGTCTAACATAGATCACAGTACACTAGAGGACTGTTACGCAGAGACACATGATTCCTGTGGGATTTTACTTCTGTGCCGTGTCCAGGATGCGTCGCTCCATGCTCTGGCACTGCTCGTGCTGCGTGGAGAGCAGGTATCTGTCCTTCATCAAGGCCTCCCAGGACAACAGCTCCTCTTCTTCACTCTCAGGAAGCTCGTTCTCTGAAAAACAGCGTCACAATGCGTGCTCACTACCTTTTCTAATGCTGTGCATATGCAGATGGACGCAGCAACTTCTGCTACAGACAAAGTGGGACTGAAACCTATACTGGTGTGCCCTATTAGACACATCATCAGCTGTGAAGGTCATGGACCAGGAGTCACTGGACTGCTAGAACACAACGTAGATGGATTATCACAGTGTTCCCAAACTTTTTCTGACATGCCCCCCTATTCTGAAGCTGAAAAAAAGTTTGCGCCCCCCAGATCCCAGAATTTGTTTGTCTCTTGTTTCTTTATTTCCTCTACATGTTCCTCATCATGTTCATTCAACTTTGTTTCACTCTTCATTTCTCTACCGGGAGGCTCGCCCCCTGAATTTGGGAACCACTGGACTATCACAGGTGAAACCAAAGACTATCCGTGGACACAATAAGGGGTGGTTGTTGTGTGTAGATTTTTTTGTTAAAGAACCAGTGTGTAGGATTTACTGTCATCTCGTGGTAAGCTTGCAGATTGCATACAGCGTGCATCACCAAGAGGACTCAAGAGTACTCTCTGTGGATATAAAAGGTCATATCTTATTCTTGCAGTGGACCACCAGGGGCCTAACTTAGAAAAAAATATGAACTGTAGTCTGCAGTGAGAAACAATTATTGTGCCATCAATCACACATATGTTGTTTGTCAGTTTAAAAGATAATTTTACAAGACAAGAAGGTTGCATGTCTTAAAATTGTTTCAGTATAAGACTGTCAAGATATGTAATAAAACAGACTACACACCCCAGAAGTCCTTAAATAACGACACGATTTTCTGCCTCTAAAAGCTAACGTTAGTTAACGTTATGAGGCCTTCTTTCAGAAACAAATAATTCAATACTTACTAAACTGTGTGGACACAATGGGGGGCCTGCACAGCACCACCTTCCTGATGATGAGGTAAAGATGGCTGAAGATGATGAAAGGAGGAGGGGCAGCAGGGTGGCTGTGGTACTCCTTAATGAGCTCATATCTTTGAAACTTCCAAATTCTGTCTGTGTTGTCCTGAACTTCCTCGAATGTAAAGCTGTGCAGGAACACAGAGAGAGACAGAGCTCACTCAATTAAAAATGGGACTAAATGAAAACACAACGAGCACTATTTAGATGATCTATAGAACCTTTTACAGTTACAGCAACAGAAGTATGGCGGACCACAACGGCTTAGCAGTGGGCCGCTGCAAACATGAAGAGTTTTGATCATGTCCGTAGTCCAGTCAACACGTTTAATAGCTTGCAGCTACAGACGCCACCGATTGCTCTGAAATGGTCGTGATCCTGTTGGAATTCTGACCAACCAAAGTTGACCAGTGGAATATTGATTCTGACATATTGTATACGCAACAGAAATACATTTTGGTGCTGGTAAAACATTCATTTAAAAATTTGCAGCTTGATAACTAATCTGTCGGCCATAAAAGAGTCTATAATGCATGGACCACGCGCATGGCACAAGGGCATTTAGGGCGTGTCCAACTCCACTTTGCTGTTTAAATGGCGCATAATCTGGGCACAAGGAAAGGCACAACACACAAAGGGGCTGTATTTATTCTCTTACTTAATCATAGATGTGTTTTTGGCGTAACATGAGTGAAACCAATGAGAGTGCCATCTTCCATCCCCTCTAAGAGCTAGGTGCACCTGCGCTTGCTATTTAAATGATGGATTTGGAGATGCTGAAATGAGCCACTTGTAATGAGTAATGGGTTACAGGTGAGTGAAATAGGGTGAAGCGTGTCCCTGTGTCCTTTCTGTATGCATGTGGTTCTATGCACGATGCGAGGCACAGAAGGATGATTGCTGTGACATTACAGTACACATGGATTTTTAGTCATAGAAGATAGAAGTCAGGATTTATATGGCTGCTTTACTGCCAACAATCCTGTCAGATTTAAAGAATCAATAAAGCTACAGCTGCTGTGCATAAATGGCACAGTGTCTCTCTCTTATGTGCGCACAGGTTTGTCCTATTTTATAATAATAATCTTTATTTATAGAGCACTTTTCAAAATTCACATTACAAAGTGGTTGTCACATTGCAAAGGGCAGCAAATAAAACAGACAGGTTGGAAAGTCATCAGGTTTTAAAAGAAAACAGATAATAATTCAGTGAAAAATGGCAAAAATAGGAAAATAAAAACATTTTAAGAAACAAAAACAGTTCAAAACAGTTAACACTCAGGTAAAATCAGGAAAGGCTTTCCAATAAAAGCATGTTTTAAATAGAGATTTAAAAGAGATCAGACTCGGCCGACCTGATTTCCCTGGGCAGATTGTTCTAGAGACTGAAAACACCCTGTTCCCTTTAACTGTCAGCCAGGCCTGTGGAACAGATGAAAAACCTCTGCCCAAGGATCTCAAGGTATGTCCTGGTATTTACCCAACTGTAACCCATCCGCTATTAATCAGAATGTTAATTTTCACAACCTGTGGATTAACTGCAGTGCACTAGAAACAGATTGTGTGCGCGTTGTAAACCCGCCTGTGTAGGCGCGTCTTACTATCTGAATAATAAGTCCTTTAAATAGCAGTAAAATGCTGCGCCAAAGATGTGGAGGAGAACTCACTTGAAGATGGCGATTAGCAGGTTGAGCAGCAGTATGTTGGCAAAGAGCAGGTAAACACAAAGCATGATGATGGTGAGCCACTCGGGGAAGGCTGGTGTTTGGTTTTCATTCAGAACGGGACATTTGGGCTTTAGACGATCGCTGCCGTCCACGGTGCAGGACTGTATGTCGAATGCAGCATCTGCAGAGGGCAAAGAAAGGGTCTTCCTTGTGGTAATATGCATTCAGAAATTACTGACCCCTTTTTGCTCTGTTCTCCAATAACAGTTGAACAAACCTGGTACCCAGCAGACACATCAGTCAACTTTCTTCTTTGTTCCAACTGCTTTTTTCCTGAGCCCTTCTAAAAACTTTTTCCCACATGAACTGATGTAGGTTTCTGCATGATGACATTGCTGTATAAGCCCTGAAGAAGCAGCTTTTAAAATATGGTGCATCATCAGAGTAACTGCTAACTGCTGCTCCCTATACTCTCTGTTGTAACCCTGTTTTGGCTGTAGCTAGTCTACCAGCTGCTGTTAGCTCAGTTAGCTGTGTAGCCAAAGGTCCTGATATGACTGGAGTCTGGCCAGACCTGTGGCTCAGAGCACTGATGAAGTGTTTATGTTTTCACCACGGGAAACTGAACATGGCCAACACAGCCTCCAAGACCAACAGCAGCCAGCTGGACAACTGGGAATACTGTAAAGAGCTGTTACACAATGGCTCGGATCAGAGAGAAAGAGTGGAACAAAGGTGAATTAATAACTTCACAAAATTACAGATCAACTACAAAAACAGCGATACAATTCTCCACCTGCACTCACAATCAATATTTGTGGGTAATTCCCCAAATATGATGCGGTACGGCTCATAAACCGCCCCACGGAGGATCCAGTCCAGTCGATTGTCGTTGTCGATGAGGATGCCTTGTTTGGCCACACCGTACGCCACCACCCAGATGCTCAGCAGGAACATGAAGAAGAACAGATCCATCATCTGGAGGACGACAATGTGGATACACCTGAATACTGCAACCAGTGACACATAATGTTGTACAGTGGAGACTTTTTTTTTCGATTTTTACTGGGCTACATTTTTAAATTTGAAACATCAGAAGGCTGGATTTGTCAGTCTGCACAAACAATAATGGTTTCCTTTAAAAATCATGAATGGAAAATAACTGATAGTCACTGGTTATAGGTTTGATAGACTCAAACCCAGTGTGATCACAAACAGACCAGCTGCAACACTTTGTTCAAAAACACCTTTTATTTAGCACAAAGTGCACATCTCATCTCATCCGCAGACACCAGATGGAGGCCCATTGAGGCAGAGGCCTCTTTTTTGTATTAGATAAAAGGTGTTTTGGAGCGTAGCATTTTGTGCTCTGCAGTTGCTCCCACATTACATCAGGTCGGCATTCATTATATTTGAATGTAGCCCCCTCACCATCCTCCTGACGATGATGATTTTGGGTCCCAGGGTTCTACTGATAGTGAAGATGGCCATGAGGCGGAGGCAGAAGACCACAAAGTCGATGCAGAGGAGGACTTTACCCGCATAGAACAGCTTATTTGTCAGCCTGAGATGGAAATACTGAGTGATTCATACAGCAGATAAACTGGCAGGTGGAGAGCACTTCTGATCGGCTGGAGGGAAGGAAACCTACCGAAATGCAAGGCCGATAATAAAGAGGAGGATGGAGAGAACATCTAAAATATTCCACAGATCGTTGATGTACATCCTGGCTTTCTTACGAAACCCAAAGCCATCAGGATCATGAAACAGCTGAGAGAGGAAAAAAACAACTTAAAGGGGAACTTAATGTAATGTAGTGATATTTTATAGAATGAATCACAGTCTGAACACCAAGGCTCCTATTTTTTTATTTCTGAATATAGTGTAATAAGAACATAACATTATTAATGATGGAGCATTACAATGCTGTGAAAAGTTGTAGCATTGAGAGAGTATTTTTCCCAAAGGGGAAAGTTTACGACGTTCTGGTGGGTACCAAGCTTGTTCAAGTGTTATTGGACTTAAAAGGGGTCAATTATTTAATAATTTTCACTTCACATAACTACAGCATTTCAATTACAAATAAAGTAATACCATTTTCCATCTGGGGATGGACTTAATTTCTGTGCCTCACGACACTTTGTTTCTTCCTGGAATTAAGGACAATGTTACTCATTTAACAATTAGTCTAAACTTATTACAGTTTGACAAATTCCTCTAGTAAAACTTTAAAGGCCAACCCTCTACACTTACTGTAAGTGTGTTTGACTGCTGCATAACTGTGTACATACACACACAGTGAGGACAGAAGCCCTGGAGCCTCACATACTTATCAGGAACACAGTTTGAACAGTCAGCCGTAACAGCGAACAGTCAGCCAGTGTGTAATGCTGAAAAAAGTCTATTCAAGATTGCCATTTTGGCTCCAAAACAGCGGATCGTTCCTCTACCCACTGAGGTTTTTACTCAACTAATGAAATCATTTTCCTCTCCAGAGCAGCTCGACTTCTAAGAAGTGTTGTCAAATGACGTCAAAGCAGACAAACGCGCCGCAGCGGCATCAGACCTCGGTATATGTTGATTTATCCCTCAGTATTTGTACAATGTGTGTATCCCAGCTGCCCTCTCTCACCTGTCTGACCTCCTCACACACCAGAGAGAGCAGCCAGATGTAAAGCAACACCTCCAAAGGGAGGGCGTGCCTGGAAGTCGATCAGCAACACCAGCGCAAACAGGAAGAGGAAGGCGAAGTAAGACACGATATTCCAGTAAAACTTGACCTGCGGCGAGCTGTACAGGCCGACCAGCCGGGACCAGCTGTCCAGAGACTTCAGGCGCTTCAGGCGGCCGCGTCACTGTGGACAAGAAGTCGCTGGGGTCAGAGACAAACTGATGTTTTCATTTTCAAAACCTTAAGGTGCCTGTAAAATCTTCCACAGTCATTAAAGGAGCACTCGAGTCCAAATAGTGAGCTGGAGCCACAGACAGTATATTAAATAGGTTGAAATCCTATTTAATATACCGTCTAAGGTTGAAGTGAGTTGTTTGGCCCAACCCCTCCTCCCCAGACCTGAGGAAGCTCAGACAAGCTGCAGGAACACTGCAGGAGAGCAAGATGAGTGCAACATTGTAGTTTAACAATAAAAAGCAAGCATGAATCCTCCACTGTAAGTTGATCAGCTGTTTACATTATATATACTTAATTTTCAATGTAAAGTTAAGCCTGTTATCCTGAAAATACACACTCTGGAGTTCTGAGTTCAGTTACTGCCTGCCTCAGGCCGGAGATATACTCGGTGTTTGACCGTGCGTTCGTGTAGACAACCGTAGAGAAGTGAACTGTTCATGACGCGGCCGCTTGTCTACGCATGTTACTGCAAAACACCACTAGAGGGCACAGCAGAGAACTCAGACCATAAACCGCCCATAAAAACAAAAGAAAGAAGAAAAGGAGTTCTGGTTTTCCACCATCTTCCGCCGTGCACATGCATAGCAGTCTCGAGCCTGTTTCCATTTATTTCAACATATTTCATCATCGATTTCCAAAACTGAACTTATCTGATGCCAGCTGCTGTGGCGGGCATGTTTGTCGCTGTGTAGCGGCAATGATACGTCATAAAGATGAGGGTAGTTGCGGACTTGTTCAATGAGCCTGTCCTCAAAACTTTCCACCACTGTTGTTGCTGGTGATGTATCTCCTGACCCCTGACCCTGTCACTGCATTCTGCTCCTACACTGCCCCTATTGGTCATGTGTGCATTGCATCTTGCAGACATGTAGCGTTAATTTCTGAGGACGTGCACAACCGACACTCCAAACGGACACAGGTTATGTGAGGTAGATGTCATACATACGACAACGCGTAGTTAAAAGCAAGTATATCTCCGCCCTTACCCCCTGCCTGACTCCATTAACATATTGCTCAAGTTAATCCACTCCTTTGAAAAGATTATTGATATTTTCTTATGACTCATAAACAGACACATACTCATTTGGCGGCAAACAACAACACACGTTACAGACCAGAATAGAAATTTCAAAAGGTGGATGCCGAAGCTGTAGCTTTGCTGTCAGAGAAGACAGTATTTCAGCTCAGCATGTTTCCTTAATCTCTGATGACATGTTGCGGTCATTTTATGCTTTATCACAGATAATATAATATAGATTTCTCCTTTAAGGTTTTTCAGTGAAGACGGTCATTTGTTGTCAGTGTGTCGAGAGGCAGCTGTCGACTTACAGGATACGAGAATTTGTTCGGAGAGTACTTCCAGTCACTTTCTCCACCGTCTCCATATCCTTGCACTTCGCAGTTTCTCTCTGGATGACTTCATCACATCTAGAGAGAATTATAATACAATAAGAAACAAATACTTAAAAAAAAAAATCCTCCAAAACATTATTCCGCTAAACTGCTATTAATAGTGGATCATAAATAACAAAGAATATGAAACAGTTATGGTTAGTGTACAAAAACTATATTGTTGTATATATTATCAATAATATTGTCATATTATACTGCTGAATCACTGCAATTTCAAACACTACAGTTTTGACATTTTTATATCCTCCTTAATCGTTGTCATTTGTCTTACCGTGTTTTCATTTTATTTTATTATGTACATACCAATTCAGCAAGATTACATTATTTATTTCCCTGTATATACCTCTATTAATATTATTTTATTTTGTTATATTGTTATTCTTCCACTTATCTCTGTATGTAACTTAACATCTATGCATATATTCATATTTCTTTATTTCCTTTTTACCTGTGATATTTGCACAGTTGTCAGAGTTGTTGCAATCTCATTTCATTTAATTATATTTTAACAATCTACTAAATTATTAAGATGATGTGCAGACTTATGAATTAATGTTAAATTGATTGTAAATGTACATTCTGATTAATTATTTTTGGATTAATCAGATGATAACCAGCTGTGATACGGATGAAGAGGTGGGACTGTTGTCGTTTTGTCTCTTCAGCAAACACGTGTGGGACAGAAAGCAGCACAGTCTTTGACCTCGTTTAAACTAGAAATGTTTGTTATTTTTGTTCAAAGTGACTGACACACAGGAGTGAACACTGCTTCAAACCTTCAGACCCTAATAAACCGGCCCCAATCAGTTTTACTCCAGATCAGTTTGCAAAGAAAACAGTAGAAGAGGTCTTGCTGCCACCAGGTGGTGCCCTCACATTAATGTGAAGGGAAAAAATGTTTTCTGTGGCTGGAGACAGCAAGCTACACTTAACAGACAAACCAGTTTTTATTACAGCAAATGTATGAATCTATAATGAACACTTACCTTTTTATTACTGTGTGTATAAAGTAACAGAAACACCTCACAGTTTATGACCCTGCTTCAATTTAAAGAGTGAAAGTTTGTCTCAGTTCTGCATTAATTGTATTGATTTGTCGTCTTTGCTGTATCCAATCAGTTTCCACTTATTTTGTGCCTTCAGAAAGCAAAATATTTGGCCTTTTTGGAACTATGTATGTGGCTTCTTTAGAAACACATCAAGTGTGTTAAAGGTGCCCTTTACTATAAACAGATCCTCAATTTTGTTTGATTATGCACTTATGCTTTATTTATTTATTTTATTTTTTTATTGCACACATATAAACCTGCAATAAAATACAACATGAAAGGAAAAATAAATGTATCAGGCAGGACCTCCCCTCCTTTTGGGACAAAACAAACAAAACAATAATACTAATCAAACCTAAAAATAACATCAATTCAGAAAAAAACAAAAAATAACAAGAAACACATTAGTAAATAAACAAATGATCCAGTGAATACAAAAAATACATAAACAATACATAAAGAACAAACAAAAAAACAAAATTATGTGTGTACTGTATGTGAAGAAATAATTAAACATCATGAATTAAATGTGACGCCTGTTTCCTTTTAAAAATCTCTAAAGTTGACGAGTTCTTGATAACATAAACTTCCACTTCTGTGCACTGAGAACTGGCCAGGTTTTGTTTTATAAAAAGGAAGGTAAGATGATCAGCCTGTCTAATGTTGTATGAGTGAACTTGAGAATTAAATTTGAACATTTGCTGTACTCATAATTTCTTCTTTCCCTGTAACCCATCCCTCATTTCATTCATCCTTTTGTGCCCCGTCAGTCTTGCTGTAACAATCTCAACGCAGTATCTTTTATAATGAGAACTGTTTTTCTAAACACTGTCACATCTTGTGCCAGTCCCTTAAACTTGGAGGGGTCGTCAGAAAGCAGACTTTTAAAGTAAGTGAAGTAAGTAAAACTCACCTGAAAACCACAAAGCCAGTGTAGATAAGTGGGAAGAAAACCATGCAGATCAATACTCTCCACACGGGGTTTTCCACTGAAAGCTCGCCACACCAGATTGCGTCAGAAGAGCCTGAAGACAGACAGACAGACAGACATGTTATCAGTCAGTCATCAGTCTCACTGAATCTCTTTTATGATGATATCTGGGTACCACAATAAACGTGATGTCCACCCCAATGTTTTGATCGTCAGGGATTACAATGATTCCATATGCAACATCATAAACTGTTCAGGTGATTCGTTAATGGAGAATTCAGTGACACTGTGAGAAAAACCCAGCATATGAATACCTAATAGGGTTGAACAATATGACTTGTAAATATTATCTTGATAGTTTTAGGCTATTCCTTGTTATATGATATACACATTTTCTCTGAAATAACACACTGTAACTTCTCAAACAGTGCAAACATATGATGATCTTAGAGAATATGATGCACTGCTGTAAGATTAAACAACATTAGGGCTGGTCAATGTGGATAAAATCAAATATCACAATATTATTAACCAAATACCAACATTGTAAGGATGACTACTAGAGCTGTTTTGATAAATAATCATCAGTAATGTGAATATATTGACTAACGGGTAAAGACAACTAACAGAACGGCCAGAACAGTCTGATAAATTTAGAAAATTACATCACTTTACTGTAAGTGCAGCCTTTAAAACCAGGAAAATACAACACAAACTAGTCTCATGGCACAGTATTGATATAATATCAATATATCGCCCAGCCCTAGCACCAAATATGTCATCCCCCCAGACTGGGGTCGGATGGACCAATGCAAGACCGTTGTGGTTCACTCTTTCACAGACAAGCCAGTTAATCCTCGAACTCTTAAGTTGTGGCCTCAAGAAAGGCTGCTGGGGAAAAAAAGCCTGCAAAGGAGACCGTACACAACGATACAAAACAATCAAACTATATATAAAGTAAATCTTTGTGTTTGCGGGAAAGAAAAATGGCCACCACAAGGCATTTCTACAATGGCTCCATTTATGACAACGTTCATGCCCCCAAAATGTTTCATGCTTTTATGAAAAAGTGAACACACAACACTGTGAGCTCTAAAATTGCTAAAAGAAAATCCTCTGAAAGAAACTTGGAAACTGACTTAGGTATATCCTTCAAAACTGACAAATTTTGCACACTGAACGTATTCCACCCTCGTTCGAGTGCGGATCTTTGTTGCCACTGCAAACAAGATAAAAGTACTTTTTTTTATCACATTGTATGGGCTTGCACTAAAATAAAGAAAATGTTACACAAACCCTGAGAAAGATTTTTGGCTATAGTGACCCAGTATTGTTCCCTTTGAAGGAACTTGAGCCAAACGCAACAAGCAAGTTTTAACAACCGGAAGCATGAGAGCTCAAAGAGTGATAGCAGCAAACTGTAAGGATGCAGATCAGTTTAATGAGGGGCTGTGGCTTTAAACACTCCTGGAGATGATGTCCATGGAGGGAGCTGCATCCAACCTTTCTGAACTTTACAATGAGGAACAACAACAGTGGAAAATTATAATGGGACCTTGTTTAGAAAATGCCTACCTTCCCTTAAGAATCTTGAGACTCCTGTATCAACATAAATGGTACATTTTCCTTATTTTTTACTCTTTTGTACATGGTTCGAACTAAACTTGTCCTCTAGACTGTCCTCTCAGACGTTTCACAAAGCAGATAATCCCTCTATTTTTTCTTTTATTGTCTTTTTCTTTTCTTTTAATTTTCACCTTGTAGATGCACTTCAGTTGATATGTAAGTGAAAGTGTCTCCTTTTTCTATTTGTTGAAAAAAAACAAAACAATAAAAGTTCAAGTTTAAAAAAAAAAAATCCCCTGAAGATAAATCTGAGTTTTCTCTACCTGAACACCTGACTGAGCTACAAAGCTTTTATCATCAGCCTCCAGTGCCAGCCTCAGGCAGGTCGTCCTCCCCCAAAACGGTGATGCACGAACCAACAGCTTCCGAGCCCGGTCTTGGTCATTGTCGTGGCACTCACTGAACACACCTGGGACACACGCACAATGAGGACAAATGCTAACCTTGTAAAAAATCCCTGTTTTTGACATCAGTGAAGCTACTCATTATGTCTGTGGTGTTATACCGATGGCGTGTTTCTCATAGTGATCGGCGAGCTCTTGCATTGCCGCCGCCTCGTCTCCATCACTTCCCTCCTCTGCCATTTTCTTCAGGATCTTCGTAGCAGCCAGGGCAGCGGACATGCAGTCTCTACACTGTGCACGCACAGATACAGATGCAGAAAGAAGCAAGGCCATTAACACACACCACACACACAATAAACAAGTATTTTCGAACTTTGTCAGTACATGGGGTAAGTGTTTGGATCACCTGCTCCCAGGCAATTTCAGCCAGCTCCTTATTGTTCTGGACGATAGCCCAAAGGAAAAGGTCTCTGCCGACGTCCCTCGGTGCTTCAGCGCTGTCCTCCCTGAGTGCAGCTTGGGAACTCGTCTGACTTTTAGACAGCTAGAAGAAAAGTGAAGGACTTCAGGAATACTGATGTCACAAGTCCAAATCATCTAAAGACATGTCCCCCACTGAAAACTTTGGCCACGCACCAATTTGAATTTTTAGGAGAGATGGGGCCGATCCTAATATTGACGTATTTCTCTCATTAAATATCGGATCGGTCACCAGTCTCTGTTCTGATCTATATTCTACAGACCCACATGTCAACTATCTATAAATACTGCGCTACTGAATTGATTGCCCTGTGTTGAAAAGGTTTTGGGGGGTCAGGTCAGGAGAAAACCATAAGTATTTTGAATTTAAAGAAACCATTACAGCCACCCAATATTATATTAGGAATCATTCCAGCAGAAATAGAGAGCGGACGAGATAATTATTTGTATACAATGATACGTATAGCTACATTAAAACAAATTACACGGAACTGGATGAATGTTAAGTCACCATCTATTAACGACTGGAAATTAACAGTTAAAGACATTAAAGAAATGGAAAGAATCACTTAAAGGCTGAGAAAGAGGGAGGATGAATTCATAAGAAACAGGAGTAAATGGGTCAAAGAGACAGATGGAGTGGAATAACAAAACTTAATTAAATAAATTATACCTAAGAGAGTACAGAAGGACCCCCCCCCCTTTTCCCCGTTGTTTCTTTTCCTCTCCACCCTTTTTTCCCCCTTTTTTCTATCTGTTTATTTTATTATTTATTTATCTATTTTTATTTCTCTAACTCTGTCTGTAAAAATAAAACCTGTATAAATGTGGCAGTATGAATGAAATAAGTGATGAATTTGATAACTTATAATAGCAATAAAGTAATTTCAAAAAATGAGTTGTTTGGTCCATAAAATGTCAAAAAAAATTGTGCAAAATGAGAATTTTGTGGTTTCCAAAGTCCAAGATGCAAAGATATTCTGTTTACTATCACAAAGGAGTAAAGAAACTAGAAAATATTCACATTTAGGGAGCTAGAATCATAGAATTATGACTTTTTTTCTTAAAAAAATCATTCAAACCAATTATTCAATCATCAAAATAGTTGGTGATTACTTAAATAATCGATTAATACTCGATTAATCAATTTATGAATTTAGCAACGTGGGCACTAAACAAGGACATTCGGATAACAGAACTGGATTGGAAAAAGTAGATGGGTGCATTTCTAATTTTTAGCTAACAGTGTACATTTTATTTCCCAACATTAAGATCTAAACTTTCTCGCTACAGTTCTGGTGGGAAAATACCACAGGTCTGAACTCGAGACACATGACAAATTTGATGACTTTAGATTAAACTTGGTGAAATAAAAAAAAAAGACTTATTGTTTTCTTTTTAAAGTATTGAAAAGTACTGATGCATCAATACTTCTGCCAACCTTAACATTATGACTTGTTTCAGACTCGAAACCCAAAGTTTAGGAGTGGGGACTTTGGACTTGAGACCTACTTGGGACTTGCAAAACAACCCATCTCTGGAAAATACTGACTCCTCCATCCCTTTGAGGCCTGTAGCCTTTTTTTAAAAACAGGAATCAATGTCCTGAAGAGGATGAAGCGTTTAGTTTTGATCGTCAAACTGCATCCTTTCATTGTATTTTTCCTGCAGAATGACTGATCATTCATTGTTGTAAGCAAAGCACAGTTTGGATAAACAGACTCACTGACGCAGATGAATCCGCCATAGACATGTTGACGCTGTGTATCGTTGGGGAGATGGTATAGAGGGGCTTGGTGAAACTGCCCAGCAGGTGGCGCACCTCGTCAGACACGTGCGTCAGGGAGATCATTTCCTCATTTCGGTACATTCGATGCCTGATGCCAATCGCTTGCCTCCTGGTGCGGCGGGAACTGTGGATCCGCTTGGCCAGCTTGCGCAGAAAGAAGCAGCTGGGCAGCTGTTTGTAGAGCTCACACAGAGTTTCCTCGTCCTGCAGGAAATCCCTCAGACTCACGCCGTTCTCCAGCAGCAGACTCACAAACTGAGGCCTGTTGCTAACCAGGGCCGAGAGCATGGCCGCGTGGAGGTCACTGGACTGGATGGGAACAAACCGGTAGAACGAGACACGGTGAGCAATTCACGAGCCGATGATGTGAACTAAGCAGGATAGTTGTGTGAAGAAAGACTTTCTCTAAAAGTCTTTTAGGATACGGTTCTCCCCTGCTCCTCGAATCATGAAAGTTTAATGATACAAGGGTTTTATGTTTTAAAAGCCTGTGGTGGTTTACTGGTATTGGTTAAAATTTCCATGAACAAATTATCACCACTCACACTTCCTGCTATTTTCTCGGAGAAGGAACATTATCACCATCTCCATGTTTTCCCAGTCAGTCCATTACACTTGTTAATCTGTCCTTAATAACATAAAGGGCTGAATCACAGAGTCAAGTTCAGAGCATGGCCTTTATTTGCCTCTGCTGCACAGACCGCTGCTGGTGGTGGTCATGTTACAGTATGCGGTATAATAGATGAACCCACCTTCCACTGGCTCTCCTCAGTGAAGATCTCAGTCTTAGCTATGTCCACTCGGTTCCAGGCTATAGCCAGCTTCAGCTGCCTCTTACAGCTTTCGAGTCCCAGTGACTCGCTGGTCCTCGAAGCTGAGTGGAGAATTTATGTGACACTGTTAAACAATTCTGTTTACACTGACAGCTGGAGAGACCTAATAAGACTCAAATCTGGCCGGAGAAGCAGCTCAGATCAGCAGCAGAGTACCAGGCTTAGCAGACTCTCAGTGAGCATGGCCGGACCGCGATCGAACACAGCCGCCAACACCGATAAAGGCCAGCTTTAATACAGCAGGGTATACAGTACCGAGCTAACTGGCAGCCACTCCGACAAGGACTCACGCTGAAGACGGCAGACAGGGCCAGGACAGGCACGAAATGGAGAGGCAAGAGGGATGAAAATATTTCCTTTCTTGACATTTTGTGAGTTTGTATTGTTAATTTATTGGACTTAAAAATTTAAGAGAGCTTGTGAAAGTAGCAACCTCGCTGATCGCACACATCTCTCTCCCATCTGAAACTATGGCGGGAGTCAGACGATTGATCCTTCGCTAAGCCCCGCCCTCCTTAGTTACTGTTGCTAAGCCCGCCAAACTTTCTATTCTCGCACTGCATCTATGCAGTTATCTATGATAACGGTGGCAGATTTAACATCGAAACTGGGGGTATTTGTTGAAACATGAGGTCTTTGAATCTTGATAGACTTAAACAAAAGCAGCTTCTTGTTCCTAGCTGACGACGGAGGATTTTGTCGCCTAAAATAATGACTCACAAGTAGCTGTAGCTGGCTGATGTAAGCTACTGCTAACTCCTTGACTCGGCCAATAAGTCTGCTTTAATGTTAACATCTGACACAAAAACAAGAACCCTGTGAAATTATAAATGTAAAGTTACCTGACAGCTGCGCACATGGTACAATGTTAATGCTAAAAGACAGAGGATTAATCAATCACAAAATTTTCTGATTAATTTCCGCTCTCTTATAAACATATCGGTAAGTGAACTAATTGTTTCAGCACTTTAATGCTGTAACATCACATAACCTGGGGTCAGATGCATTGATATTGATGACCAGGGGTCTTCAAAGTCTGAGACTGTGGGCCCCCCCTCAGACAAAGCTTGGAAAAAGATGCCCCCATTTGTTTACTTGCTTGGTTTCGCTCAATTCCTGGATGTCTTTGGGATCATGATTGTGTTATTTGACCCCAGACACTCAACAAGTGCCAAGAAAGCCTAATATTAATGTTTGACGAAACAAACAAACAGATTTATTATCTTCTGACTCTCTTTATTCTTTTCTCTGTACTTCTGATAACTAATGTAATGGATTTTTCATTTCTATTCACTGTTGGCTTCCCCTGGGGAGGCCTGCTTCCCACTCTGAAAACCTCAGATGTACAACCATAACACTGGTCATTTGTCAAGCAACAATAAGCAAGGCTTTACACAAGAGCACAGATTCTGCTATGAACTTTCTGGCCACAGATGAAAATAAGATAGTGGATGTCCTCACTGAGTGAGCAGGATGACTGCCTGGAAATTATTTTCATCACTTTACCTTTAATGGAACTCAGAGATGGAAACTATGGGCAAAGCAGTTTACCTAGAATGATTAATCATCACGATCAAAACCTTAAATGACTGTCCGAAGTGAGGGATTAGCTTTGGCTCAGTATACTTTTTATAACAATATACATTAAGCTTGCTCTAAATGGGTTTCATCAGTCCATCTCAAGACCTGCATGAGGAGGAATATATCATATCACATCACTGATAGGAGTACTATCAGTGTCTCTGTAGAGGAAAGCAATCGTTAAGATGAAAATATCTGCAAGAATATCTGCACTGGTTTTGGATCTCAGCACATCTGATACCAAAGTGCAGTCACTTAGTTTTCTGAGAAGCAACATTATACTTTCTAAGAGCTGGTTTGGCACGAAGCCTTTCGTCTTCATCCTTAACGCTGTGTTGTTTGCCTACAGCCAGTCAAGTCAAGTACTGAACATCTGTGTGAAAACCAATTACCATTACCTTTGAGCAGTGCTTGAAGAATAGCCACATCCACATCGCTGTGACTGTCCTCGCTTACTCTGAAGATGGTCAGCAAGTGAGGCATCCTGATGATGTCCTGAATCTGTCACAGAGGGCAAATACAATCAAGCAGGACCTGAGATTTCACTTGTACAGCACTTCTCAAAACATGAGTTCGAGCTTCAAAGAGTAAAAGTGAAAACAACGGGCCCCATGCAAGGATATTTCCATATTCTTATCTTAATTTTCTCTTACTTTTTTTATACAAAGGGTTCATAACAACACACATTTATGAGTTCAGAGTTTGACATCCTGCTTTCAGAGATCCATAAAGGAAAATCTGTCATTTTAACAGCATCAGTAGTGAAATTAAAAGAGCTGCTGATGGCATGGATGTAGACTCTTATACCGTTTTTATGCCGAAATTAGCACGCAAATGCAGTTTTTTAACGTAATTAAATCCCCTTAAATTAGGGCAGTGTTTCTCAATCCTGGTCCTCAGGCCCCCCTGCCCTGCATGTTTTAGATGTTTCCCTGCTACAACACACCTGATTCAAATGATCAGGTCATTATCAGGCTTCTGTGGAGGCTTGATGATGAGCTGATCATTTGAATCAGGTGTGTTGGAGCAGGGAAACACCTAAAACATGCAGGGCAGGGGTCCCTGAGGACCAGGATTGAGAAACACTGAATTAGGGCAACAGACCCCTTTTCCATTGCCAGTAGAGCCACTTGCCTTTCTGTGTTTTTTCTGACGTGCGCTTTAAAGCCGAGACTCAACTCCTGTCTGCGCAGGAGAGCAGAGAGAAACATTTTTAAAAGTGCTTGTGTGTTCAGCTTCCAAATGAATCTCTGAGGTTTGAAGTTTAATTTCTCTCCTGCGTCACTGTTTGAACTTTCAGATTTCTGTCTGATTTCATGTTGGCTTTCAGCTGCTGATAGGAGTTGTGTCAAGTGATGGAAATGCAGCATTTCCTGATTTTACTGCTTCATAATAAAATGTGTTAGATAATAAAATAACAGAGGACGAGTAAGACGATTATACACTGGTCAACCGCTGACTAAATACGAGCTTTTCAAGCTGGTGCAAACTCTGCTGTGTTGGGCTGACGCAGCGAGTCAAACTGAGTCAAGCAGGACATGTGTATGAAAAAGAAGCAAAAGAGGCGAAAAGCCTTTATTGCCTCCACCAAAAAGGGGCAAAAATATCACGTCTACCCGCACGTCATGTTCACGTCACTGCAGATCAGAGCTGGAGACGATAAATACCCGTGACTACTACAAGGTCATTTGAACCAGGAGTGGATGCCAATTACCCATTGAAGAAAAAAGCCAGATTTTGGCAGGTGTTAGTGTTTATTTAGTCCCTTATAAAACAGGCTTTAGTATTGTTTGTAAGAAAGAGACGCTAGTTTGGTCTGTTGTTGCTAAGGTTGTCGGTGTGTTCACATACCTTCTTGGTCCATTCTATGATGCTGAGATCGGGGAATTTTTCATACTCTAGGCCAAAGAACTTTTTCATTAACTGCTGGATGAGGGTGATATTGACCCGGCTCACTGGGAGCGCTGCCACCTGGGCGATCACATCTGCTATTCTTCCAGAGCCCTCCAAGATCACACATGGTGTACCATTCAGCATGGCATTGTATATAGTCTGAGGGGAGAAACTCAAGACAGTCAAGACAAGACAAGACAGACGCACTGAGAGAGACAGACAGAAAACTGATGACTCACATTTAGAGTGCCTGGTCCTCCGTCCAAAACCACACACACCACAGGAATGGTCACGCCAATATCTGGAGGTTAGACAGCAAAAAAATCAATATTAAGGAAAGATAAATAGAATCAGATTTGAGATGTTATCTGTAATGGTATGCTGCTTTTATAGAGACCATTTATAACCTTTGTTTCCAAGACGCTTTCTGGAGATGCATTTCTCCAGATGGCTACGCAGTTCAATCTCCACACCGTAGTGTCCGTGGGTGCCATCGTCCACAAGTAGGAAGTGGGTGTGGTTGTTATCGAGGCAGGAGAGTCTGCCCTGGGCCT
This sequence comes from Lutjanus argentimaculatus, assembly GCA_034769285.1. Classification (NCBI taxonomy): domain Eukaryota; kingdom Metazoa; phylum Chordata; class Actinopteri; order Lutjaniformes; family Lutjanidae; genus Lutjanus; species Lutjanus argentimaculatus. The sequence continues at coordinate 250,965 of JAWZSL010000019.1, read as the reverse complement.
CGATGTCCATCGCATAATGGGCTATGGAGCGACCCTGCAGAAAAAGAGAAGGGGGAGGGAAAGAAAGGCAGAAGAGGACTGAATGCTATGCAGGTGATTAATGTTGCCACAAGAAAGAGACATGCCACGTGTGTAAATGAGTTTATAACGTACCTCTGAGTTTACCAGAGCATCCCTGTTGTGAATTATTCCCCATGTTGCTACTCCAATAGCCACGATCTGGGTGGAGCTGCTCAGGGCGTAGTCCCTCACAGCCTGCCCTACATGCTTCATCACACCAGCATGTGTGCCACCGGTGAGGATCCACGCACCTGTGCACAACACAGCATACATCCTAAATCAATGCTGCACATTGTACATATGCTGTATGTGCACATATTTTTGCCCACATGTAAATACTACATAGTCACAATTATGTCTGATTACTCCAGGAAGGTATTGCTCTCAGCCAAGACATAGTTCTACACACAGCCCCCAATCAATCTTCAACCAATTAACTGTTTCCAGTCTTTTTGTTAAGCTAACAGGCTGCTGGCTGTAGCTTCCTATTTTATGGACAGATGTGAGAGAGGTATCAAACTTCTCGTCTAAGTCCTAGTGGGAAAGTAAATATACGTATGTCTCCAAATATTAAACCAATTCTTTTATATGACGCTGTAACAGCCCTCAATCCTCTGGAAGGGCTTTCCACAAGATTTTGGAAGCTGGTACCAGTGATTTGCTCTCTTTTAGCTACAACATCACTATTGACATCTGGCTCAGGTTCTTCTTTGTGTGGATGGCAGCGCTGTCGTGTGAAAACAGAAGACATCTAGCACAAATTTGAAAGCACACTTTTGTCTATATGATTGCATGCTGTGGCATTAAAGCGATATTCCACCTTTACATCATAACCCACTCAGTATGTACTCACCCCTATGCCGATGTGATGATGGGTGAAGATCTTCAGTTCACTAAACAATCCTGGAGTTTCAGCAGAAAACAGGGTTACAGCCAAATCCAGTACAACTGCAGTGAATGGTGACCACAGTAAAACATTAAAAAAAGAACACAAAACAAACACAAAATGTCTCCATCCTGCTCGTGTGGTGTAATCCAAGTGTCCGCGAGCCGCGACATTAAAATTACGCAAAGCCATTTACGTGTTTAGCTGAAATGCAATGTAGCTGTAGCCATTAGGATGTAAATGCGTCAATCTCGCGAACTTCTATCTTATGACGCCGTGTAAATATCGCGAGATCGCGCCATGTTTACATCCCAAGGGCTACATGCTACAGTTGACATTTCGGCTAAAAACATGGCGTAAATGGCGTCTTTTGCGAGTTAAATTTTAATGTTGCGGCTCGCGGACACTTGGATTAGACCACACGAGCAGGATGGAGACATTTTGTGTTTGTTTTGTGTTCTTTTTTTAACGTTTTAAACTGGGTCACCATTCACTGCATTGTACCGGATTTGGCTGCAACCCTGTTTTCTGCTGAAACTCCAGGATTGTTTAGTGAACTGAAGATCTTCACCCATCATCACATCAGCATAGGGGTGAGTACATACTGAGTGGGTTATCATGTAAAGGTGGAATATCGCTTTAAGGACTAGTGTGTAGGGTTTAGTGGCATCTAGGGGCCAGCTTGCAGATTGCAAACACTCACCCTCCAATTCCTCGTCTGTAGGAGAACATACGCAGTACGTGAAATTCGCTGAAAACCTTGAACGGCCTTAACTAGAGCCAGTGTTTGGTTTGTATATTCTAGGCTACTGTAGAGACATGGTGGTGCAACATGGCGGCTTACCTACCTGCACCCTCTGTAGATATATAAATGGCTCATTCTAAGGTAACGAAAACACAACAATTCTTATTTTCAGGTGATTGTACACACTCATGAATATTATATTCCATCTCTGCCACATTCTTCCAAAAAAATTCCCATAAATCTTACACAATGGATCTTTTAATGGAAATAAGGTGGCTAGCCCAAAACAAACAAAAGTACATTAAGATTTGTGGACATGGACCACACAACTTACAGCTCTGGATCCCAACCTTTTTTTCTTTGTTTTTACAGTTAGTATACAAGCAGATGTCAATCAAACTGGCAGTGACTTGTTAAAGTTACTGCTAATTAAACTCAACTAAGAGATACCAAAATGTTTTTCCAAAGATTAGTACTTAATTTATTTGTTCGTAAAATCTGACTCACTACCAACTACAATTTGTTTTGACTTTTTCCAGCTGTGAGGAGTAGTAATAGTAGTATAAACTGGGACAAAGTCGGTAAGAGTAGTAACCAGTAAATGAAGAAACATTGCACTTTAAATAGCTCCGGCAGGAGGAATGAGGCACACAGTATACAGTGTTTAACCACATGTCAGAAAACCTTTGACTGCATGAATCTGAATGGAGGCAGGTGGAGTGAAGAGATCGCACTCCATAACTACACAGTCATGTTCTTGTAAAACACAGGGTGTCACAAGCTCTCTGGCTAATCATTGGTGCACCTTGACATGCAGGCTGACCTGTTGTTTGGGCCACTTTGATAAGACCCCTGTGGAACATGTTCTTGAGACGAGCCTTCAGGTAGAAGTTCTTGGCTCCTCCGGTCACTGAGATCAGCAGGTTGGGAGGGGCGAGTTTCCACTGTTCAGTCAATAACTCGTACAGGATTTCAGTGCTCGTGTCTGCGGACACTCGCACATACTGAGAATGGACGTACAAACATTAACACAAAGGCAAAGATAAAGACATTTAACACGAATTTCATTTTAATAGTGGAGAGGAAGGATGGTTTCACCTTGCCAGTCTTTTGTCCCAAACCACCGAAGCTGATGTCTCCAAAAGCATCAGTGGGCACTTCGCGGATATGTCTGTGTCTGTCCCATGACTCGCCTGTGAAGTCCTCCGGCTTGATGGCTTCATCCACATGCTCGGTCTTTGAGTAACCGCACTTACATACATCCGTTCTAGTGGAGAAACAAAAGCTACTATTAAAACTGGATTGTACCAAAAAAAGATTAATTTAAGATTAGTTCTAATCAGGGTTTAGCAAACTTATGTTTAAAATGAGTAAATACAGATTTAAAATGAAAAACTGTTGCACAATTAAAAATTTGACAGTTTGGTTCATCCATGTTTACTGTAATCAAATAGAATTCAATCAATATGGAGATGCATGTTTACCCATGTTTAAATAAATAAATAATCAATTTGAGTGCTGTCGGAACCTAGTAAGTGGGGTTTGCTAACTAGCGAAAAAGTTAAAATGTTACGCTGTTTGATAGCTGCCTAAAAAGTGTAAAAAACAAAAAACGCTATATCGTTTGCTACCTAGGGTAAAAAATTGAAAGGTCTATTGCTAGCTAGCTAGCTACAAAGTTAATTAAATGTTTATTGTTGGTAGCTCACTGAAAAGTTAGTTAGCCAACTCATGATGGCTCAGCAGAGAAGCTTTAACTTCACCTTTGATAAAAATTGATGATTTTTGATTTGGTGGAGCTTGATTTAAAGTTAAACCATGATTTTAATCATGTTTAAAAATTAATACTTTTTGCTCCAACTCTGCTTTAATGTAATACTTCCATGTAGCTCAAAGACATCAAGATAAAACAAGTTGAGATTTCTCAGTAGCAGTGTGAGCAAAGTGACAAGTAGGGGAGACCGAGGACAATTGTAACAGGGGGCAGTTGTAGCACACTCAGTTCCTCCAATCAGAAACAAGCAAGCAACATTATTGTCTTACTCATTTGTTCCTACGTCCATTAAACTTTTAATAGTGCTGTTTGAGGCTGCAGGGATTGTGCAACAGTTTTATGGTGTTTTACCACAGGGCATGTGCAATATGTGGTAATGTGCAATGTGGATAATGTGCAATTCATTATGTAGTTTGTTTTACTGCAACTGTGGAGACATTTTTGTGTGCAGCATTCGAGTCCAAGACAAATTTCCCTACGGGCACAATAAAGTATATCGTATCATATCGTCTTGTTTTCATTAGTGAAAGTGTATCAGTTGTACTATTAATTACTGCACACATATCTTTCTTATATCAGAAGATGAAAAGTTGTGGCTCAGCAGTAAAGACTGCCCGCTTTCCCAACTGGGCAAGTGGTAAAAAAAATTAAAACTACTAAAATATTTTTATATTTGAGTAATTATTTCTGTAATTTCTCATGGAAAATAAAAGAAAATGCTGATTTCAGCCTCTCAAAGCCTCTCAAACTGAATATCTTTGGGCTTTAGACTGATGAAATGATACATTTAAAGACATCATCTTGGAATTTGCAAAACTGGGATGGACATTTTTCACTATTTTCTGACATTTTATGGACGTTGCAGCCCTCACTTAAAAATGACAATTAACATTATTTTTTGTTGTTATTTGCTAACCACTAATAAATAAAATAATTTGTACAGGGTGAACTAAAAATTGACTACAGGCAAGTAGATTTCTGACCAGCTTGCTCAAAACAAGTACTCTGTGAGTTATGAATGAAAATGTTACAATTGCCCCGGGTCTCCCCTCCTGGAAACAACTAACAGCTTCAGCTGACATGTATAACTGTCCTCACAGCAACTGAGGGCAATGCCTCCTCTCACATCAACATTACAGAGGGCGGATGTTACAGTATTATTGTATTACTGTGCAGCAGCAGCAGCAACTACAAGGTCAGTTCATACGTTCATCACCAAACACAGCACAGAGCAGTTTACCTTACCTTACATCTTTCTCAAAGAAACAACATTCCTTCTTCTGGATGTTTTCCTTGATCCAGGAAGCAACGGCGCAGCGCTGGAAAGAAGGGGAGAGAGGAAAGTGCTTAGAGGGTTTGACTGCGCTGATCGCCAGGGAATGAAACAGCCCTGACTTCACCTCAGCTTCCCCATCCTGGAGGCAACATGGGGGGGCTACAGCACACAGATCTGACCCAGCCTGAGAGCAGCCGACAGCATGACGGGAGAGCGGAGCCTCTGCAGTCAGAGCTGTGGGTGCTGGCTCACAGTCAGTGCTGCATCAGTGATGTCAGAGCTGAGCTGCAGCTGAGCAGGCTGCTGAAACCCGAATAAACCCTCCACTTACAGGACAGAGAGAAGGCGGGCGCCAGATCTGGATCGATATATAACTGCATTACTGAGAGTGGATTAACATGTGCTGAATTAAGTCTAAATCAGGAATATGAACAAAAGCAGCTTCTTTATTTTCCACAGGTTCGTGCAAATGTCTTGTGAAGTAAACTGTCATACTGGATTTACTTTGTCTTTTTCCATGGTGCATTCATATTACAGCAAGGACACTATTTATTTTTTATTATTGCTACCCCAGGTAACACCTATTTACAGTTAAAAGAAAATAAAATGTCAACCCCTCTCTCTTCTTCAGTCCTCATGCTCATAATTGTTTCTCAATAATTTAACTGTTGCATCATGAGTAAGGCTGCAACAGTTACTTTTGATTAATCGATTATTTTAGTCCCTAAAATGTCGGAAAAAGTTGAAAAGTGTTGATCACTGTTCTGCACAATGTCTTGTTTTGTTCACACCCCGAAGACATTCAGTTTACAGTCATAGACGAATAAAGAAATCAGGAAAAAAATCAGTGAATTTAGGACACTTTTTCTTAAAAATTACTCAAAATGATTAAGGGATTATCAATAGCTGGCAGTTATAGCTTAATAGCTGACAGCTAATTGATTATTCGACTAATTGTTGCAGCTATAATCACAAGTAAAAGGTAAACACTCACCTTTTTGAAACTAGAGATCACTTGGTTTAGTTGAAGTCTGTTCTGCTGCAGCTCATCGATCATTGGCTGTGGGTGAATCTTATTCTCAAGTTTATGCAGCATTTCTGAAGAGGTGAAAAAAAAAAAGAGTTTAATAACAGTCGAAAACCTCTGATTGGAAAAAGTAACCTGAGCTTCTTGTGGAGGGAAGTCTAAAAGGACAAGAGGCAGTTTAAGTATCGTGCCAGTTAAAGTCTTCTGAACGATAAAACCTGCAGAGCCTGGGACTTTACTACTCTGGCAGATGCTTTTATCTTGCTGACGTATGATCTGTTAGGCATTATCTTTGCTTCCTCCACTGAGAAAAAAGCAGGCAACGCTCCAACAACTGGATTTTTTAAGAACCTCTGCCTACAATACCACATATTTAAAGGGATACTGGTTAATTGACCCGTTAACTTTGTATTAATACCACAATCGTTTGGTTTGGTGGCAGTGTGAGACCTGTCTGGACTGCAGATTATCTTTTCTGGCAGAAGTTCTAGATGTCTGGAGTTTCAAGGACAGGAGGTTAATATTGTTTTGAGAGGGTGGGGCCAATGCAATTACAGCCGCTCTGTCCACTTGAGATCATTCAAGGGATAGTTCACCCAAAAATGAAAATTCAGTCACTGTCTACTCACCCTCATGCCGACTGAAGGTCGGGTTTAGTTTTTCAGTCCGCAAAACACTGCTGGGGTTTTACAGGAAAACAGTGTCGCAGAATATCCCAATGAACGGTGACTTGTTTTCAAACATAAAAAACAACAACAACAACAAAAAAAATCATAAAATGGCTCCATACTGCTTGTCTGGTGTAGTCCCAGTCTCCTGAAACCCTGACATGCCAAGTTGACTTGAAAGACATCATTTACACCATGTTTTTTGGCTAAATCTTCACTGCTGATCCTCAGCTTGGAGCCACGTTTATGTTTGCGTGCACACCGTCTGAACTGTGTGTGTGTGCTGTGATGGTGTGCATGTGCAAATGAACAGCATGTCAGCCCTTAAGGAGACTTGGATTAGTGCAATGTGCAGGCAAGCAGCAGGTGAGTGAAGATGCTGCTCATAGCGGAGCAGAAACTTAAACTTAACGCTAAGTTGTCAATCTGGCAGTAGGTTGCAGTGTGTCAGTTAATAAACACTGCAGACCAAGAAAAGTCTCTTCTGTTGTTTTCCAACTGCTGAAACATTGACAGGGTTAGCCCTGAAGCAAGCTAAGCAGGAAAAGCTAACATCAAGCTAATGCTAGTGCTAGCTTACAACTTCAGCTCTTGTGCAACTGTATCCCTACAAATATCACTGCTTCCTAAGTGACCAGACTCCACTGGCAAAAACAGTGATTTTACCTCACAGAACACAGGAGTTGCTGGTCAAATGCTGCTTTGATCGTCATTGTGGGACTTTCGTGAATCAGCATCAGCATCCTGCGTCCACACCCCGCTATATATTTGAAATATTTTGTAATTAAATGTATTAGAAATTTGTAATCAAATTTTAGCAGTTAATAAGATTTGCGGGTCTCTTCGTGTCTCTTCCAGGTGGAGAGGAGGTGTGTGTGGCTCAGGTCCAACAGGCAACACCTTCAGTTATTCATCAAATCCTCCAGACCCACATTCTTCATGTAATTCTATCAGATTTACTGGGATTTTGCTGTTCTGTTCTATTGCACGTTTGTCCATCCTGGAGGAGGAGCCCCCTTCTGTGGCTCTCACTGAGGTTTCTTCCATGCTTTCCCTGTGAAAAGGGAGTTTTTCCTTTTGAGTGTCTACAGGACATTTTGTGTCTCTGTAAATTGTAACCCCCCTGAGCAAAATGCGATTTGTGATACTGCGCTATATAAACGAAATTTGACTTTCCTTGATAATACCGGAGTTACACAATACTACTAACTAGACCAGGTGTGTGCAACCTTTATTTTCAAAAGTGCCATTTTTGACCAAGAAAAAAAAAAAAAATCTGCCTGGAGCTGCAACTATTAAATTCTCTCTCTTTCCCTCTGAGATTTTTCTTTTTTGTTGTGGGGATCTATAGTTAGTCTTGTGAGACTCAAGACAGGCACTAACAAAATTTAGAGGAAAAGGCCCCGAGCTCTAGATGTATGATGCACATTTTATTTGACGTAACATTAACACATTTTTTTGTTTTTCTTTTTATTTACTTGGTGTATAGACGGATCTGGCAACTGATTAGTTTTTTCCTCCATCTTGCTGCGCTGCCACTACTGTGGTGGCACATCGTAACCCCAAATTTGCGAGATTCTCGTGAGATTTTCTAAGGTTTTGGTTAAAATATTCACTTTTGCAAGATCTCGCTGGTCTGGGGTTCCCTTCTAGACACCGTGTCTCCAGTTGCCTGCTGACAGCGACAGTGTGGATAATTGGATTGACGACGTTAAACAGCTGCCCTCAGTAACTGATGAAGGTCCCTTTTAGGATGGTGATTTTAATGTTCTTCAAATTTCACATACTACCATAAAGATATGGATAATGGAGAAGAGAAGAAATGGACACCTCTGCAACATTTAAGTAATTTAGTTAAGTAAGTAATAAAGAGTATATTAAAAATATATATGAATTCTCATTTTTCATCAGGTATTCGGGATTTTTGCAAATATTTTTGATCCACTGTGACACACTGTGGTCATTACACTCAGTGAATCTCTGTAGAGTCTCTGGTCTCAGACCGCTGCACTCTTCCTGAAGTAAAGGTTTGTGTGTCAATCCTTTTTTTTTTTAAAGTTGAAGTTTGACGTGACTGTTGGAGCAGCCGTACTGCACAGCTTGCTTGAAATTGTGACAAAAGAAACATTACATAAAAAGTAAGCATGAAAGTAGAAAATCGTGAACTTCTTATGACGGCTTGCATTGATTCGTGCTCATACTGTAGGGAGAGCCGCCGCAGCAATGGATTTGCTGGATTCATCTAGAGACTACACATTTTTTTTACAATTGGAGAATGTAAGAATCACTTCAGGCCTACAGTAATGACAAACAAAAAATAAAATGTTTTTTAAAAGAACCATTATAGTTTCCATGTAATTTTTGTCAGAGCCAAAAGAAGAGCTGCAGGTTGCTGACCCTTGAACTGGCCAATCAAGGCAGCCGTAGACCAGCAACTCCTGTGTGCTGTTTTTGCCAATAGAGAGAGCAATATTTGATTTATATAATTGCAGTTTCCTGCTGTGAAAGACTTTATTAAATATGATGTACACTTAAACTGACATTGTTTTTTTGTTTTTTTTAAATATATGGTTTTGCTGCTGACTGTGTTCACAACAATGCATTAGCTTTATACACTGGTACTCCTCCTACTGACTACGGATGAGTGCCTCATTAAAACCTCACTTCAAAAAATCCAAACCCACACTAACCCATTAATTCAGTCATGGCAAGTCCTTAATGATCTCAACTGGACAGAGAAGCTGTAATTGCCTCGTCTCCGCCCTATCAAAAATAATATTAACCTCCTCTCCTTGAAACTTCGAACATCCAGAGCTCCTGCCAGAAGAGATAATCTGCCATGCAGTCAGATCTCACATTTCCACCAAACCAAAGGATTGTGGAATAAAAATGTGAGTTTAACACAGTCGATAAGTCGACTAACCGGTTTAAATCACAGGTGTGAGAGCATTTCATACACCTACGTAAGAGAGGAAAGCTCACTCATTGTGCAAACAGTAAGAAAAAAATCAATATTTAAAACATAATTTGTTGATGTTACCTGTCATACTGCTTGCAGATCCTTCTCTTACTTGAATAAACGACAGCAACAACATGAAGTCGTTTCTGGTGCGTGGTGGCGTGACAAACATACGCTCTATGGTATGTGGATGAAGTGTTGTGTTTCATGTCCTTCGTGAGACGTTAACAGTACTTGTTGCCAGGTGACACCTCCAGAGTATTTAACTATAGGGATCTTGTTACTGACTGGAGCTCTGCTTGACTCTCAGCATCTAATACATAATTTGTGTTTATAGTTTATTCATTCATTCATTCACACGGAACAAATTCACTACAACGTACACAGAGACAGTAAATAATCTGTGGCCTCATTTCTAAAACTGTTCTTAGACTGCTCTAACCCTAACAGGCTTTATTTCAGCTGCAAGAGTCATCCTTATTCTGATGACAGAGAATGTGTCTCTTGAGTTTATGATAGCCAACGTCTCATGTTTTGTTAACATTATGCACATTATTTGAACAAATGAATGTACAGGTTTTGTTTTTGTTTTGATTGGCTATGAAATGGACCATTGAGTTATTTTTTTCAGGGACTTTTTTCTGTGCTGTATACTTGTGGAGTTTTTAATGGTACTTTGAAACATGTGTTTTTGTTTAGTCTGTGCTGTTTTGTTTTGTTGTATGTGTTGTCTTCTTTTTGTTTTTCTCTTTGTTCTCTATACAAATTTGTATTAATGTTTCTTTAAAAAAATAATAAAAACTTAAATAACAACAAAAAAAAATGTTCTTAGATTTGTATTTGAATTAAGCCTCTAAGGTCGTGTCTGACCTTGTACTTAAACTAGGATTTTGGGCATAAAAAACTTTGCTTATGCAGGAACTGAGAGGAAAATTTGTAACGTAGGCACCGGTGATCTATACATCACAAGTGACCTTAAAATTGACAGCACCTGCCTTAAAATCACCGCCACACAACCCTCTGAGCAGCAGGAGATACATCAGCAGAGCTGCCAAGAGAGCACAGACAGATGACAGTTCATTATCTGTGTTCAGGAGCACATGCTTTATTTTTTTCTTTCTACAAAACTTGAGGTGCAATATAGATAAAGTACTAGATGGGCTACATTTGAGGACATGATCTTGGATTTTGATCAACATTCTCTGACATATCATGGACCAAACAACTAATCGATTAATTGAGAAAATAATCGACCAATTAATCGATAATGAAAATAATCTTCCTAAAAACACTACAGTATATTAGGCTAAATGATTTCATATTTCATATTGAGGAAATAAAAAAGTAACGGGAAGTAATCAAGTTACATTACTTTAATATTGTGATACTTGGATTAGGTTACTGACTACGTTTTTTTTAACAGGTAATTATTAACTGCATTGGAATACATTTTTAAAGTAACCCTCCCAGCCCTGCTCATATTGTCATAATAACAATTTCTATCTTTAACAGTAAAGTATCCATTTACTTTTTCAGTGTTAAAAACCAATGAAAGTTTGGTCTGATTTAAATTCCCATGTCTTCAATAGCACTGAGTGAAGTGTAACCATGGTAACCTAAATACAGGTGTTCCTTGTGAAGCCATTTTAACAAACTGTTTGTTTGTTTGTTTTAGCAGATTTACCATTAGCTGTTATCACTATGATCACACGCCCTGCAGGACGAGTTGCTTGTACTTGAGTTTCATTCATTGATATTAGTGGCATTTTACCTTGTTGGACTATTAGTGCATTGTGATTCAGTGCAACTTGATATATTTAAGTGTCAGCACAATTATCATTTAAGTACACTACAATCTGATTTCTTATAATGTGACACAGTAGTTATCGGTTTAAGCTTAAAGCGATATTCCACCCCAGAACAATAATCCACTCAGTATGTACTCACCTCTGTGCCGATGTGAAGATGGATGAAGATCTTCAGTTCACAAAACAATCCTGGAGTTTCAGCAGAAAACAGGGTTGCAGCCAATGGCAATGAATGGAGATCACGGATAAAATGTAAAAAAAAAAGAACACAAAACAAACACAAAATGTCTCCATGCACGTGTGAAAATATGGTGAGATATACGAAGTCTCGCAATACATCAGCACCATGTTTACATGCTACCTGGGAGGCTACAGTTGACATTTCGGCTAAAAACATAGTGTAAATGGCGTCTTTTGTGGTTAAATATTAATGTCTCGGCTAACGGACACTTGGATTACACCACACGAGCAGGATGGAGACATTTTGTGTTTGTTTTGTGTTCTTTTTTTTTACATTTTATCCGTGATCTCCGTTCACTGCCATTGGCTGCAACCCTGTTTTCTGCTGAAACTCCAGGATTGTTTAGTGAACTGAAGATCTTCATCCATCCTCACATCGGCATAGGGGTGAGTACATACTGAGTGGATTATTATTCTGGGGTGGAATGCCACTTTAAAGGAGAAAAATCTACAGTGATGCATTCAAGTGTGCATAGTGAACATTGTGGAAGATTTAGCAGCTAAAAAGACAGATATTTAATTTAGGAGATCGAGCTAGAAGGAGAGAGAATGTTGGACTTATTCTTCAGGTGGACACACACTCCAACTGACTGTCCTCTGTATTTGCTGAATATTTAAATAAGGAAATATCCACTAACACAGTCACCATAAACAACATGTGAGTTATATTTAAAGCTGTTCCACTGCCCTCAAGTGGACAAAAATAGTTATTACTGTTCTCACTAAGTTACCCCACTGAAAGTGCCAGAGAGTTCAAGCTCAAGTGTGAAACTGTCAGGCCCACAGAGGAGATTGTAAACTACATTTTGTTCATAAAATGTAAATTAAAATATGTCAATGTGACATAACACAGACATGAACTATTTCCTGAGTCACAACATATAAATTATAAACTGATCCTTAACTGCTGTATGAACTGCTCTCTGAGTGCAGTTTATCAGAGTACCACAGATGTGTTGGAAACTCTAGAAAGCTATATGAAAAGGTGCAACACGGGGTAAAAATGCAGTTACATAAATCAAATATCCCTCTTTCCAAAGCCACAAGACTCCCTTGGCAAAATTTTAGCTCGCAGAACACAGTATTTGTTGATCTGTATAACAGTTTGTTTTTTTTGTTTGTTTGTTTGTTTTTGTTTTTAATCTGGGCCTTTTTTTGAGTGTCTAAAATAAGTTTTGCTGCTGACTCTGTCCACAGCAGTTGCTCAGTTTCTGACAGCAGCACTCCAGTTTTATTCATTATTTTAATTTACCTCTGTATAGTTCAGTGTTGCCTCTGGCTGATGTACTCATTTTTGACCTTTTAGACTATTATGGTACCTCAATTATGATGCAATACCAAATTTTCATCAGTCTGAAACCATAATTTTACAATCTGGAAAAAAATATTCACATTAATAGATGACTAAAGTTTAATTTTTAATTGTTTAATGTACTTAAATTAAGTCATAGTAAAAAGTAAATGTTGTCCTGAGGTGACACTGCACCATTATGGATTCCCACCGTGACATTAGTCACATTGTGTATTTAGGTTTATATACCGTTGAACCAATATAAGATTGGGTGTGTAATGCATTGATAAATAGTTTATTTTAACTTATAAGCAGTGAGTCAAATATGGCAGCAACACAACAAATGGTTGCAACATACTGTATGTCAACCTTCAAACACTGAAAAATACCTTACAATCATGTTTTGAAGAAAGTTATGATAGTTTGGTTTGATATTTGCTGATGTAAAGTTTGCTAAAATATGCCTCACATTCATTCCTATAGGCTGTGTGGTACAATGCTGTTATCGTCCAGCAAAAAAAGAACTCATGGAAAGAGTTGATATTAAATCTTTTTCAATTTTAAACGATTTTTTTTCTTGACAGCAAAAAAATCTTATCTTTTTTTTTCTAACCAAGAGGCATCATAATTTGAACCATGGAGGATTAAATAACTGATGCACTGACATTTCAAACAGCTGCATCTGTACAATTAGCTTGTATGTTTCAGCACATAAAGTCAATTTTCAGTTAATTTTCTGCCACCTGATTGAATGTGCATAATGGTTTAAGTTTAGACAACATTGTTCACATGTCTTTTCCACCACATCATGCCATCTCTATCTATCGCTCTAAATGTTTTTGTGGTTTTTCAAATCATGCAGCTATCATTACAATCAATCTACTAAAGTGGAAAAATCATGATTGTGCAGCATGAGAAATTGAATGAAAGACCTCAAATAAACAGTTAAAAGCTGTTTATCATCTTAACAATGGAAAAATGCTTCCTCTAAAACCCAGAAAATAAATTATTATTTGTACATTAGGTCACATCTGTGTGTGTGATTCATTAAATATTTTGAAAAACAAGGTATGTTTGGAATTTTGTTTAAAAAACACTTGAATGTGACAACAAAATGGCAAAAATTGTACATTGTTTAAATAATTTCAGCACAGTCACTATCAGGAAGTGTTTCTACACAGGATAGGGAAATAAAATATATAAATATATTTCTCTGAATAATGTTTTGAGATTTGTAAAACTTTCCTGGCCAGAATTGACTAGTTGAACAATGACCCTCATAGTGAATTTTAAATGGGATAAATTTCAAACTGGTGAAGCAACTGAATGTTTCCCATTAGTATTATAATAATTTTTATTTGCACTGACATTTCAAACAGGTTTTACTTCTATGTCTAATTAACTGTTGTACTTTTAAATGTTTTTACTTCAGATCGCTGACAGAGTTTGTCTTTATTGTAAAATGCTTATGACCTTAATTATTTGTATTTGGGTGTCACTGTACAGGAGGCTCAGTGGAAAGATGCACACTGACACTGACAAATCTGTTTGTTTGTTTGAATGTTGTGAGACTTTCTAACAATGAAGCCAACTTTGAAGCAAGGGAGCTCCACAGGGTTAGTTGATAAAAATGAGTTTTGCAAAAATATGTTAGCTGAACACCCCTGACCCCTGTATTTTGGGTAACTTACAAGTGTTTTTATACATGAAAAAAAAAACAAATATTGTTGCAAAGAAGCAAAGTTTTCTTTGTATTTTCTACACAAGTGAAAACCATGAGAGACAGTGTATCTGCAGAACCTCAGGCTGTGTTCAGTATTCACAGCTCTGACAGCAAATGATGAGAGAGATAAACAGAAATTTAAATATTTAACATTTTTATTGAATCTCTTAATTTTTAAGTTTAAGCATTTTTGCTGTTAATGGACAGGACAGCCAGACAGGAAACGGGGCGGAGAGACATGCAGCAAGGGGCGAAGGCGGGAGTTGAACCAGCAGCCGCTGCAGAGGACTAACAGCCTCCATACATGGGTCAGACGCTCTACCAACTGAGCTAAATGTCCGCCCCTGAATCTCTTAATTTTTCAATGAATCTCTTAATACATATATTTAATTAAGAAGTGCAACGCAACTCTAATTTTTGAAGAATGTGGGACAAAACCAGAGCGCCTGGAGAAAAACCCACTATAATCCATTTTGAAGGAAGAAACAAGACAATTTCTTCCTTCAAGATGAATTACACTTTTCTTTTTTTATGTCATGTATCATTTAGCTCTTAGAGGCAATTGGTGAATAATTTGGGGGGAAACAGGAGGAGACCCAGTCCACTAAAGCAGGCAACACTCAAACTCAGAAGGGCTCAGGATTGGGAATCAAGCCCTCGCTTCTGGGTATGAAGTCACACTGCTGAAGTGGCCTGAGAACTAAAGGCCTGCCGCAGATCTCACTGATTTTCTCTTCCACTGGTCTCTGTTGAGGGACAGAGGCCGGTGGAGAAGGTAACCGTGAGGTGAAATGCTAATGTCTGTGCCTCAAGATGAATGTTATTGCTATTACTTACAAACTTAAACATTACGTCTGTGCCTGAAGGGCAGTGAGATGGCTTCGCCCACAGCAGCAAAGAACCTACAGATGACGTTGGGTTGTTTTTGGTTTCGTGTGGTAATCTTTGATACTGGAGACAATACATTTGACGATTTCTGGATCTTCCAGTTTCATCGAAACCATCATCATATCTGCTTTGCCCCATTCCTTACGAAGGTCTTTATAAACGGTATTGCTCAGGTCCTCCAAGTTTTTGGGGTCGATTTTTAAATCTGCGTCCTTGAGTTTAGCCCACGTGTTATCAAACAAACGCTGAATCATGTCGTCTGCTCTTCCGATGGTCCAGTTGACCTTTGCTTTCTTGAAAATCCGGGAAATCAGCTTCTCCATGACTACGCTGATAGTCATTTTGTTTTTTTCACCCTGTTCTGTTCGTTCTTTTCAGCAGCCGCTGCTGCAATTTTTGTGGTAAGGTCTTCAAAAGAGACCCAGGATGATGGTGATGGTGTTGCTGCTTGTGACTGAATGTTGGTTAAAGCGTGTGTCACCCTTTGACTGTGGCTGCTGGCCATAGTGTTAAGCCACCAGCCCATCAGTGCCAGGAAACACCACACCTTCATCTGTATTTCACTGTGCAAGTTTTCATATGCGCTCCTTTTCATTGATTGTGGGATAATCTCGGGCGTCATTCCATCTGTCATGTGCTCGTACAAGAGATCAGTGAGTTGTTTTGTGGATACAAGCTGTCTAGCACAGAACATATCCGATTTTTCCTGCGTTTTTCTGCACTCTGGCAGAAGCAGAGATTCAGCGCTCTCTATGACTGACTGCAATGACTCTTCGCTTTGATCTTTGGATTTAAGCTTGAATTTGGTCTTCAGCTGTGCCTCCATGCGACGGACCAATGTGGTGACAACGCACTTTGAAAAAAACGTCTTGATCTTGTCCCCACATTTTGAAGGCAGATTCTGTTTTGGCTCAACTGCCTCAATTTCCTCAGCAATGTCCTCTGTGAAAGAGGCAACCTTTAAAGAGGTTTCTCGTCGCAGCGATGCGTAGTCAGTGTCTGAAACGTCTTCCAAAAGAGGTTCTGTGATTGTATCTGACAGACTGACGGCCACTACCTGATTTCGGTGTTATGTCTGGTGACTGACTGCCTGTCTCTGATTTGACTGTTGCGACAGACTGACGGCCACTACCTGATTTTGGTGTTACCTCTGGTGACAGACTGCCTGTCTCTGATTTGACTGTTGCGACAGATACGCCATCATAATTTCGTTCTTGGACAGACTGGTCGACTAGAGCTGGCTTTTGACGAGGCCTTTCTGAGGTCCTAGATTTTATTGTATGTCTGGTGACGACTGCCTGTCTGTGATTTGACTGTTGCGACAGACTGACGGCCACTACCTGATTTTGGTGTTACTGTCTGGTGACTGACTGCCTGTCTCTGATTTGACTGTTGCGACAGACTGACGGCCACTACCTGATTTTGTGTTACCTCTGGTGACTGACTGCCTGTCTCTGATTTGACTGTTGCGACAGACTGACGGCCACTACCTGATTTTGGTGTTACCTTCTGGTGACTGACTGCCTGTCTCTGATTTGACTGTTGCGACAGACTGACGGCCACTACCTGATTTTTGTGTTATGTCTGGTGACAGACTGCCTGTCTCTGATTTGACTGTTGCGACAGACTGACGGCCACTACCTGATTTTAATGTTTTGTCTGGTGACTGACTGCCTGTCTCTGATTTGACTGTTGCGACAGACTGACGGCCACTACCTGATTTCTGTGTTACCTCTGGTGACTGACTGCCTGTCTCTGATTTGACTGTTGCGACAGACTGATGGCCACTACCTGATTTTTGTGTTATGTCTGGTGACTGACTGCCTGTCTCTGATTTGACTGTTGCGACAGACTGACGGCCACTACCTGATTTTTGTGTTATGTCTGGTGACGACTGCCTGTCTCTGATTTGACTGTTGCGACAGACTGACGGCCACTACCTGATTTTGGTGTTACTCTGGTGACTGACTGCCTGTCTCTGATTTGACTGTTGCGACAGACTGACGGCCACTACCTGATTTTGGTGTTATGTCTGGTGACTGACTGCCTGTCTCTGATTTGACTGTTGCGACAGACTGACGGCCACTACCTGATTTTGGTGTTTTGTCTGATGACTGACAGCTGGTCTGTGATTTGAGTGATATGTTTGCTGTGTCTACAGACTCTTCATTCTCCAACATTGGCTCCTCAGACCTTTGTCTACAGCGCAGCCGCATGCACAAGGTCTGAATGTTGGACATGCATGATTTTAACATTTTGCTGGCCACATTTATCATAGCATTGAGTCTGCGGGGTTGAGGTACGTATCCAAATGTTACAGCCTCCTTAATGGGCGTGGTGGAGCGAGCAACATTGAGACTCTCTGCGATCTCTGTGGACATTAAGTCCACTAATTTTTCGGAGCTGGCGCACTCGAGTGGCTCCATAATGTTCAAAGCCTCTGCAAAACTCTCAGAGAGAGTGTCGCCGAAAAGAGACTCAACCTGCTCTTTGGAGACGACTCTTTGTACCCGAACACCCTCCAAAAAAGCATTTGTCATGTATCCTATGATGTCGAGTAACAGGTCTGCCACCAACAGTTTAGTAGAATCGTCGGGGGTTCCTGTTTTGAGTAATTTAGCCTGTTCCGGTGTTAATCTTTCAAAAAATATCTCAATCATTGGGCGGAAAACTGTTCACTCCAACCTCCGGTGTCTTCTGTCTTTGTGAAGTTGTTGCTGTTTCCATGGCGACGGTGTTATTTGTACGATGCAGCGTCTCGAAACTTTCCGTTTTAATTTCTTCTGAAAGATGTTTACGGCTCATATGCCTCGCTGCTGGTTGGTGTGTTAAAGCTTTTGATTTCTCCACACTGGTCTGTTAGATTATCACAAATGTTCACTTGAGTTTCCACGCGAGAATAAGAGAATGTTTTCTTACTGCTCCGCTTGATTAATAATGCAGGAGAGGCGGCTGAATCACCCAGGTAGTGAGCTCGGCCGTGACGTATCACAGGCACTCTTGGGCGTGACGTCACACATTAAAGGATACTTTCGCTAAGCCCCGCCCACCGGACTTTGCTCGCGTTTTTTTTAAAATTTCTTTATTAGTTAAATAAATTGTGGACAAACAATCATGCCAGTTCAAATGACATTAATTGAGAGAAATCAATCATAAATCATAAATAAATAAATAAAAATAAATAAAATCTTTACTCTGAACATCTCTGAGTAAACATTGGCAACTGACATGCTTTTCTTATTAGTTACATTCAAGCAGCCATAAACTTCACTTTGAAATTTAAGTACAGGGTTGAATTATGGCTTTTAGCTTTTTGAATATGGATCAAGAGGTTAATGACAGTACACAAGTTGTCCTTACATTCAAAACAAGTCTTTCCCCTCAAATGTTAAGCACATGTGTTGTTTTGCATATAAATTCTCAAGGTCTTTCTAGAACCTAATACAATACAAGCAACCATAAAATAAGAGACTAATAGTTTCTTGTTCAGTTTTGCAGAACGCCCAAATGAAATTAGGCCACACTTTGTCAAGTTAATATATGTAATATTAATTCCAGATAGTCAAACTTAGCTTGAATCATAGAAGCAAACACAGGATTTTAATTATTTTTCTTATTTTTTTTAATCAGCAGGAGGCTGTATACCATTTTCAGGTTCAGTTGAATAACCTGCTGAGCATTGATTTTTGTTCTGAATTACCACCACTAGATGTCAGCACATCACCCCTGATCACAGCTTTAATCTTCTGATCTTTTCTCAGACTTCATATCTTACTGCAATAAATTGTGATTTTGATCTGGAGGGTCGCAAACAGTAAGAACCTGTCAATAAGTAATATATTTAACAAAACCTGTTCAATCAAAATAATGTTCAAAATCTAATTTTACATATCCTGAACTACAAATATATTATTACCAGAGCTGCAACTATTATTTTCATTATCAGTTAATGTGTGAATGATCTGTCTTTTGGTTTATGAAACAGTACTTAAAGAAATGCAGAGAATAATATCCTGGAAACCCCAAGTTTATATCTGCAAATTAACTGTTTTGTCTGATCAACACTCAAAAATCCAAATATATTCAGTTTATTATCTTAAAGAGACAAACCCTCATTTTGAAATATCAAAATAAAAACTAGAACTACTGCCTCACATTTGTGTGCCTCTGCCAACCAATCAGCTAACATCAACATCCCACCATGTTGTTTGCAGTTGACTTTTTTGTCTCAAATATTCCACCAGATTTTAGTTAAAGTAAGTCATAGTAAAACAGTGATTAGTAAAACTGCACTGTGGATATAGGATAATGGTTGTTGCACATTGACTGTAAGCATTTATTACAAGGCTTTGTTAGATACTCTTCTATTCTGATTGGTCAGTCACAGCATTCTTAAGTCTTATTTTTGTATAACAGACTGTTGCTATGGACGCAGTTCTGATTACAGACTGTGAAGGAGCAGTAAAATCATTTTTTAAATCCATAACATCAATTTAAATCCTACTTTATGTCAATTTATTGATTTTTTTTTTGGTATGTAACCATGAAATCCTTGGGATAATTTACTTTGAGCAGGTCATTACTGAGAAATAAACCCCAAAAGGGTGATGTAGAACCGTGAATCGTCCTGAATGACCTGTTCACCTGCACATTATCCCTTAGTGAACCACTTCCACATACAAAACAGAGACACTCGTATCCCTTACGGCACAATATTTATTCAACAATATACAGATTAATTTCTCTCTACATCTCAGACTGATCTTCAGTTTTGTATATTTATCTTGCTTCTTTCACCTTTGTACATTTTTTATTTACAAGATTTAAAATAAGTCTTTCTCTCCATTTATACAACATCAATAGTACAGTGTTATCACATGGTCCAGCAGCTTCCCTCGAAGCATCTATATGAGATTCATCGTTGATAATCTGTTTATATTTCATACACCAACTGACGTCTTTGAGCCACAGAGCAGCAGACTGACAGACGGGCTCAAACATGCACCAGAAGTCCAGGTGTGGCTTTTCTCTCTCGTCAGTGAGGGCAGTCGGATGACAAAATGGAGATGGTCCTCTTGTATCACCCTCATGAGAGAGGTCCTTCGCTCTGCAGCACCACAACAGGGTGTTTCAACAGAATCACTGAATGGGGACGCTGTTGAGGACTTTAAAAAAAACACAAACAGCTTAAATGCATCTGCCCCATCCCACCCGACAAGGACCAATGAAAGCCAGTAAAAAGAAAAAAGGGGGAAAAAATGTTGCATAGAATCAATTCTGACTTCAAGAACAGAAATTTTGGTGCTGCCATTTTTTTAAATGTGGCTTTTTGATAATAAACTCCTGAGACCTTCCAAACCCCTTAACTTTTTTTTTCTTTTTGGTTTTGAAAAGAAAATATAATAAATAGCTGTACCCTTAGACTTTTAACAAAAATAGCATTGTGTTGGATGTGACATCACATAGAAGTACTACTTTAAAGAGACTAAAACCCTGCATTGAGTGTATACACATTTGCACATCTATATATATCATTTCAATAACTATCTTGAGGAGAGAGGTGGATGGATTAAAGTGCATTATACTGTATGAAAACAAAGCCCACAGTTATCACATGCAGGACGGGAAATGAACTTTGGCCAGGACAATTTTAACCAGTTTTTAATCACTTAAATTAGACTTTTTTTTGAAATGTAACCAGACCTTACGTGGATATTTATAAGCTTATTATTCAGATACAAATTCCAGCCCCATTCACTGGCTGGTGTTCATTTCCCGCCCTGATCACATGCAAATAACACCAGACACTGAGGGATATTTGTCTATCAGTTACTCTAAGTCAACATACAGTACCAACATGGCTGCTGGTAACCTTGGTCAGGGGGCACTCATATTAATGACATGAACACGTCACCAGTTTTTAAAAACAGCAAAAAGGTGCCACTCAACTCACAGCAAAATACAGCAAAATGGGAACACGGCTCGTGGTGAGCCACACAGCACAGGGATGACAGCAGACAGACAGACCAGAGGTGAGAGTGTGAACTGTAGCTGCACTCCTTTCTTCGTCTTCCACAGTCCAGTCCAGCAGGAGGAAGAGGAGGAGGAGGAGCACACGGGGCCAAAGAGCCAGACGATCGAGGCTTTTCTTTTGGGCCTGAAATGTTTTAAGGCTAAAGCGCACACAGGACTCACTCGGGACCAGGAGCAGCAGCGGCTGTGGAGGGTTTTTTTTTTTTTGTCCAGCATGGTGGGAGAGCATGAGCGTGTGGGATTTTCACTGCAGACTGAACTGACTTTTATATACATTTATCATTCATCCTCGTTTTTAAACAAGCACGTGAGCAAGACGTGGAAAATGCATTACAACAGCTGACATCTACGGCACACACAGACGCATAATATACTGCTTTTACATGTGAACAGCAAAGCTTAGTGATGATTGTGAAAGTACAGTGTGTACGGTGCACACACCTGTCATGAGTGAAAAGAAAAATCCATGGCAAAAATAGGTGAAGCTGCATCTAAGGGCACGTTGAGCTGTACGTCCAAACATCCCTTTTTTTGTCCCTTTACTTTGAAATAAGACCAGTAAACAGAAAAAATAGGCATTTGAACTTAAGACACCCAAGCAAAAAAATCCTTAAGGAGAGGATGTGTGTATTGGCACATCTGGCAAAAGACAAGGACGAGACTTGGGTTTGGCTTGCTGGCTGTTTCACAGCATCTGAAACAGCAGTGCTTTGCAGGGCACTAAACATGCAGACAAGCACGCCGTGTTCAAATCACTCAGCCTGGGCAGGGAGCACTACGGAAGGCTAGCTAGCACTGTGCGCAGATGCAGGCATTTTTAACAGCAGAGAAGATCCAACTCCATGCACATGAGGATTTAAAGAAATTGCACTTCAAAAATCATTACATAAAAAAGATAAGCAGGACATTTTGAGGGAATTCAAATAATCAGGTTAATCCCAATGTGATCGTCTGATATATGACAAAAAACCTGAAGACAGTCGTGTTCTTGTTTTGCAGCTAGGTTTTTGTGCATGATGCGACTGAACTGAAACGCAAGGCCGAGATATTCAGTCATAACTCCTCACATGAGCACGCAGATTTCATTACAGTTACAGTGTGAAGCCATTTTTGCTCGCACTGTTTATTCCCCAAACTGGTCAAGCACTCCAGTTTCAAACCTAATGGGGTCTTTGAATCCTGCGTCTGATTGGGAGACAGGTGTCTGAGTGGCAGGTGAACACACAATGAGGTAGAACAAAATGTTTCATGAGCGTCCAATCAGAGCACAACACACGCAAAACGATCGTCATGGCGACTGCTGATACGCAGTGACTAGTACAAGCCTCCAGAAGGCAGTAATTCACCAGCTCAGGAATGACACCAAACAAACACACACCAGCCAGCAAGTGCTTTCAGATGGAAGGACCCATTAAATGGTTTGAACCATAAGAACAATCCAAATATAAATTACAGTCATTGCCTTTCAGCTTCAGAGCCAAACCTGCACTTTCTACAACCTTTCAATCCAGTTCTTCCACAAGATTCAGCTTCTTTTTGATTTTAAATCAAGTCACAAGATGAAGTCATTCCTCTTATAGCTGCACATTAGTGATTTCTTCAGATTTGTCCAGTTAAAAGCTCCAGCTTCCAGTTTGGTTTTACAACAATCTTAAAAGTCTGATTTTACAGATCAAATAAAAGAATAAAAATGAAGGGGATGGGCTGAAAACTAGAGTCAATTTCTGCCAAATCATCAAACATGTGAAGAAAAACAAATGCTACCTTCTTTGGACTGTAATAAAAAGAATTTTTTTTTATCATAAAATCATTTTGCCTAATTAAAAACAGCAATTAACAAGGAAGATAATCAGCAAGAACGATTGCACGTGAGCCCGGGAATGAAAGGGAAGGAATGAAGAGACCCCACTCTTCTCCACATGAGCGACGGTAAGTGTTATTGCTGATTCATTTTTTTTTTTTTGACTGATTCAGTCAGGAACTCAAAACATCTGAAATGTCATATATCCCCCCTACAGCTCACGTGGCATCCTTGCGAGTTTTCTCTCGATGTTTCAGTGTGGAATACTCAGCTCGGTCAGACGGGAGGATGCTCTTTTACACTCGACTGTTGTTACAGCAGGGGGGAGTCGTCGTTTTACTACTTTTCTTTCTTTTACACCACCAGCAACGACGTTTAATGGATGTTAAAAGGGTGGAGACACAACTGTTTAGATCTGAAGATGTGTTCCTGCACGCACGCGCACACATACACACACACACACACTGACATAGATAGGTAGACAGAAGTTGTTGTGTCAGGGCTGTAAAGAGCTGCAGAAAAAATCTGCATGAGGATGTGTGTTATGAACAGGTATTTTGTGTGTATGGTATGTGTGTGTGTGTGTGTGTGTGTGTGTGTGTACCACGCCCTGCACTGCACATTAGACCTGTGATATGATCTGCATGTTGAAGCTGGGGGAGCGGGACTGCTTGGTGAGAGGAGCTCCAGGAGACAGGAGGTCCTGGGCGTCTTCTGGCCTGATGAGGTGCTCCTCTTTCAGGCTGATGGTGGAGTGGCGGTGGGAGCCGCCTGCCGGGAGCCCTCCTTCTTTGTCAGAGCCCCCCACCGCCTCCTCTCGCTCGTCGTCACCTCCGTTCAGGTTGAAATTCATGCAGTCAAATGACTTGCTGGAGGAGGTGCTGCCAGTCCGCACCAGCGTGGGCCCCGCGGGGAAGCTCAGGTGCTTCTTTATGGGGCTCAGCTGGATGGCATCCAAGTTGATGCTGGCCGGAGGCGACTGCTGCCTCTGGTGATGCTTCCTCATGGCAGCCTGGTGATCTGCTGACAGATCCGCCTCCCGCTCTCGCTCCCTCTCCTTCTCCCGCTCCCTCTCCTTGTCCCGGGACAGCCGGGCCGTGATGGCTTTCTTGATGCTGCTGCTGCTGCTGTTCAGGCTGCCGCCCCTCGGCCCCACGCCGCTGCCCACCTTGGTGCCGCTGGGCTGGCTACTGTTAGACGCCCCGGAGGAGAAACCTTCGTCAGGGTCGTTGACGTTGAAGGAATCTTCCCCGCCGCTCATACCATCAGCGTCTGAACACGAACATGCAGGAACAGACACAGAAAGAAACCATGATAGACAAACAGAAAAATGAGAGGGGTCAGACAACGACTGAGCTTCTGATGACAATTTAAATACAATTTGACTGTGAACAAAACTTTTAACCCTACTGATTTAAAGGGATAGTTCAGATTATTTCAAGAGGGTTTGTTTGAAGTTTTTATTGATAATCAGTGCATAAGTTACAATATATGGTGGCTGACAGACCCCCAGTTTGGAGCAGCTGAGAGGAGTTCCAGCACGGAACCTTAGCAATGTACTGCTGTGGACGTCAACAACAAAAACATATTTTACCCTCTTAAAAAAAAACAAAAAATCAATATCATTAAGTGTACACTATATTTAGAACAGTTTCACTGCTTTACCTTGCTGTCAGGCAGCTTTTTCTGACGGGAAACAGCTGTTACATAAGCTAAATATCGCTCT
The DNA here is from genome assembly GCA_034769285.1 of Lutjanus argentimaculatus. Classification (NCBI taxonomy): domain Eukaryota; kingdom Metazoa; phylum Chordata; class Actinopteri; order Lutjaniformes; family Lutjanidae; genus Lutjanus; species Lutjanus argentimaculatus. The sequence goes on along the minus strand of JAWZSL010000019.1, from coordinate 226,060 downwards.
CTCTTACTCAACCAAACTCCGTAGGCAAAATAAGTAATTTTAAACCGCAAAACTCTACCACTGCCTTGATCGGTTACTTTGTTTGTGTTATTGAGTAACTTTGGGGAATCTGAACTGAGCTTTTTAAATATTTAAATCACACAATAACACAAACAAACTAACCGATCGATCTGCAACATAAAATTACTGATTTTGCCAGTGGAGTCTGGTTGAGCAAGAGGGAGTGATATTTGGTTTATACAGTGACATTTTCCCATTGGAAAAGGCTGTCTGATGGCAAAGTAAAGGCGTGAAAATATTCACATCTTTACATTGATTTGTCTGCTGACCCTGTCCACAGCAGTACGTTGCTTAACTTCATATATTCATACTCCGCCTGCTTCTCCAAACTGGGGGTGTTCGATCACCAATTACTGACGTAATACACTGACAATCTATAAGTGTCTCATACATCCCCACTTTAAATAATCCAAACTATCCTTTGAAGCCTGGAGGAGAAAAACTTGACTTGCAGTGGCTGCAAACAATCTCTAAAATACTAATAAGCCGATTAATATTCATAATTAAGTGCCAAAATTCTGAATCTAGACAAAGTATCACAATAATCCAGAGAAGAGGTCTCAGCTGCTGATTCTTGTTAACAGTGATGTGAACAGGCCTGCGACAAACTCTGATTAATCTGAGCAATAAGAATAAATAAGAGTGTTTATAAATAATGCAGAATACATTAGCAGACTAAATTAGTAGCCTTCAAACAGGCCAGCACTAGCACTCACACTCAACAGACCACGCTGCTTCATTAGCTCACTCATTATGCAGCAAACAGAGGTACAATTCAATACGGTACACAATGACCTTGAGCTTTGATCATCTGACGTAATTCGCATCGACTAAAATCTGACTAGCTGTTTGTTTAGGAAAAGTGTGAGTTCAATAACCTGCCTGATAAGAGAGCTGAGCTTGTTTCACTAAATACGTCACCTAATATATGTGTATATATGTTATATGTTAACAATTAATGCTTTTTGGTAGAATTCTAAGGCACAACACTGGCATGAAGAAGTCTAAACAATAAAACATTTAATAATCCATCTATGACCTCATTGCTCGAAAGCTAAAAGGGAAAAAAAGATGATAAATTAAGTTAGAAAAAAAGCATGTTATTGACATAAAGTATGCAGGGTAAAGCCTGTTAAAGAGAGGAGACAGAGGATCAGCCTTCTGTCTCCCGTCATGCATCGTTGGGACAAGCAAAACTGGACGACAGGGAACCACAGGCAGCACCAGAAAAGAAATGGAGGAACCGAGAAGAAAAGGTCTGGACTGACATGCAATAACATGAGGAGAAGACACATGCTCTCCTGCCCCATCCCTCGTTTCTCCCGCAGCGCCGGCCCGGAGGTCACACGGTTGGCCCGGCCGAGACGAGCCTGCCAATCTGTGGAGAGCACTGAGGCGAGTCCTACACCTCGTCAGATCAATAGCACTCCAGTTAGAGCTGACAGCCCACCAGGCTAAATGGGCCGGTCTGCAAGCCATCGCGAGCCAACACCATCTCAAATGAAGAGCTAAAAGTTTTTCTTCTACAGACGTTAAAGGATCATACCAGTGTTCCTGCATGTTTTAGCCTTTTGACTACAATTTACTTGCACTTGTTTGTGCAATACATTTATGTTTGCCATTGGTTTCCAGACATTTCAGTATGCTATTTCAGCTGTGGAACAAGGACTATTTTTAAAATTCTTCCTTGATGGTGCATTCGAGAACACTCTGACATGCACAATTTTAGATTTTTCATGATTTTGATATAACATATATGATTAAAAGCGGTGCACAATATGGCAGGGTACGTGATCTAAAGGGGGTAAAAATCATTTTTCATTTCACCTCAGCTTTAATGTTAACATCCTTGTGCTGACAAGAGCATAAGACTCTCGTCCATGAGTAGATGCAGACTTTCTTCTGTGCAGTGAAATGATTGGTGGGTTAGTTCGGTAAAAAGAAAATAGTTCCTACATGATACTGCTCACAATAAAGTGTGTGGATTATTTTGAGTAGCCAGGCTATGAATTCTGGAAAGCTGTTGAGTTTTTCAAATGTATTTTTTGGTGCTTTGAGCAGCACAAGTCGAGTAACATCTAGTTCCATTATATTCAGGAGAAGGAATAAATTGCAATGGCTGATATTTCCAAATCTAGGCAACTCACACCAAAACAAAATAGATGGATAAATAGCAGTACAGGCAAGAGAGAAAAATTGTGTTTTTGATTTTGGGGTGAACTTTCCCTTTACAACTGTCCCTTTTCTTAATGACAGAAAAAAATAATGAAGTTATGAAACAGATTAGCTAGTTCAAGCAAGGTTTGTGTTATGTATTGCAAAGTGAAAATAATGGTAACCAGTGGCTTTCTAGAAGGAAGGAAATCAGCCAAAAAGTTTGGTACACCCTTGTGTCTCAAAGTAAATGCAATATGTAGTTAACAGGCTTAAACATGTGAAACCACAAGTATGTTAAGTTCCAATATTGCTGTGATGCATCTGTTAAGGTTCTTTCTGCCACAGAGTGTCCAGTAATTGTACACAAACACTGAGTGATCAGTCTTTTTTTAAATAATCATCTCTCTCTCCAATTAGGTGGTAGATTTCTATCTGACAACTTTAAAGGTTCTTTCTCCACAACTGCACCGAGTTCAATGAAAGATCATGGGAAGAAGACGGGATGGCACTCAACACAAACACTGACCATCAAGCCAGGGAATGAGCTGATCTTCAGTCATGTCAAATATCTGAGTGATGCTTCAAAACATGTAGCAACCACACACGGAAATGGACACACATTCAACAAGACAAAATGGGCCGTATGATAGGTCCTGGCAATGGAATCGTCTTTGCTGTTCAAAGTATTGGATTAGTTCAGCTTGACAGTATTCAGTGTGCTCACTTGGCCTCATCATTTGAAATGTTAAGTGTTCCAGGGTTTTTATGATTTGGTAAAAGCTTGCTGTAGCGTGCGCATGCATGATGAAGGGCTCGTTCCCACTCACTGAGCTGAGGAAAAGAGATGTGACATGGCAGAACGCAAAATTAGAATATATAAAGCTGCTGGACTGAACAAAACAAAATGGGAGTCCTCTTTCTGCAGGATGGCGGCAGCAGCAGATGGGTGCTGCTGGCCTGAGTGACCCTAAACTTGTGGTGCTGTCAAACACCCGCGAGGGACAGTGCAGAAACAAGATGTCGGGTACTCTGTGCTAGTTTTGTTGTAACTGATGTATTTTCCTGTTGAGGGAATAGTTTAGACTATTTAATCTAGGGTTGTATGAGGTACTTATCAATTGTCAGTGAATTAGCAACAGTAGATGCTGGTCGGCACACCTACATGTAGGAGAAGCAGAGACGAGTACCAGCATGGAAGCTGAGAAATAATGCTGCTGTGGACAGGGTCAGCAACTCATATTTTAGCCACTTAAAGACACTCCACCTAAAAAAAAACTCAAAGAAATATCACATTAAATGTACACTCTATGTCAAAGATTTTCACCGCTTTACCTTGCTGACGGCCTGTTCAAGTAAGTAAGCCAAGTATCACTCTCTCAAAACCAACCAAACTCCATGGGTGAAATCAGAAATTTTACCTTGCAGAACAGAGAAGTTGCTGGTCTGCTGCTGCCTCGATCTGTTAGTTTGATTGTGTTATTGTCCAACGTTGGTCAATCCAAACTGTCTTTTTAAAACAGAGAAGTCACACAATAACACAACAAATAACAGATGAGCAGCGGTAGACCAGCAACTCCTGTAAAATTTCTGATTTCTCCCAAGGAGTTTGGTTGGTTTCGAGAGAGAGTGATATTTGGCTAATATAACCACAGTTTCCCGTTGGAAAAGGCTGTCTGACGGCAAGGTAAAGCAATGAAAACATGCTAAATATAGTGTACACTTGAACTGATATTGATATTTTTAGGTGGCTAAAACACCTTTTGTTGCTGTCCACAGCAGGACATTGCTTACCTTCCATGCTGGTGCCACTCTCTGCTTCTCCAAACTGGGGATGTGCCAACCAGCATCTACTGTAGGTAACACACCAACTGTCGTTAAGTACTTCATATAACCCCACGTTAAGCAAACTGAACTATCCCTTTACTACAGAAAAAATAAATCTACTGTACAAAACCAATTATCAGACATGGGGAGTTGAGAAAGACCAGTTTAAGCTGCAGGCTGGGCACTGGTCATGCTCAGTGAGTGACAAGGGCGGCAGTCTAAAGTACGTTGGAGGCATGATGAGGAAAAAGAGAGGATATGACATGATGACACGGCCCATGCAAAATGGCCACTAGCCGCACTTCCTTCAAACCCAGAATAGGCGACTCGTCCACTCTTGAATGAGGTCTGGTAGCAGAGGGGTTGTTGGCTGAGGGTCTTAGAGACTGGATGAGTTAGTATACTCTGGGGAAGTGAAGAGGCAGCCAGAATGGGAACGGCAGAGTTAACCCTCTCAAGCTGAGGAGGGGCAGGAGGAGGAGCAGGAGGAGGAGGGTTGGAAAGATACAGATCGAAGGGACACCTCCTCCTGAGACCCTCTCTGCTCCGAGCGTCCGCCCCTGTCCCCTACCCTCAAATGTGATGGGGGGAATGATGCTGCTGCTGCTGCTGCTGTGGTGGCTGTGAGGCTGCCCTCCTCTCTCCTCATTGGCTGCCGGGTCCCAGGGAGTGTGGTGCTGCTGGTGCTGGGCGAGGCTAGGAGGATTGACGATGAGGCTCAACTCTGCATCGGTTGAGTAGTCAAAACAATCTGGGAGTCAACAACACAGACGGGGAGACGTGTTTCTTTAGTGGCAACCAAGCCTCAACCGAGTCGGGCCTCATCCATCATGGGCACAGCAGGCCTAACAGCTGTCTGTTAATCATTTGTAGATTACAAAATATAGAAAAAAAAGAACGCAATGATATTTTAAAAATGAACTGCCCCATTAATCGCCCATCTACTGGGTAAAACGGAGTCAGTAGAATCTATAGGCACCATTTTGTCGTGACATTCTTTTAAAATCGCAATCCTTAAATTTAACTGGTGATACAAAGAACAGCACACACTTAATAGACAAGACAAGCAAAAAAAAAAGAGCAATAAGGAGCAGCGAGTGGCACAAGCACTGCAACACAGAGACTGTGTGACCAAAATTACATACAATAACTGACACAAAACACCATTTGGATGATGCTAATGGTGTGACTGGTTTACACAGAAACAGATTTCCTTCTCACTGCTAAAAACAAACAGAAAAGTCATTCTCTCACCAAATAGTTCCTTCTTGTGGCCTTTCATAGATTGAAAAAAAAAAAAAAGGTAACAGCTTGTAAGTTTACAGCTCAAATTGTAACTGAACACTGCTGCTTTTTCTTATACAACCCCGATTCCAAAAAAGTTGTGACGTTATGTAAAATGGAAATATAACAAGAATGCAATGATTTGCATATACTCTTCAGGCTATATTTAACTGAATACAGTATGAAGACAAGATATTTAATGTTCAAACCACATTCATTCTGAATTTGATGCCTCATATTCCTACAAAAGTTGGGACAGGGGCATGTTTACCGCTGTGACACATCACCTTTTCTTTTAACTACACTCAGTAAACATTTATGGAACTGAAGACACTATTGTTGAAGTTTTGAAAGCAAAAATCTTTCTAATTCTTGCTTGATATACAACTTAAGGTATTTCAGCAGTCTGGTGTCTCTGTTGTTGTATTTTGCACTTAATGATGGCCACACTTTGTCAACAGGAGAAAGGTCTGGACTGCAGGCAGGTCAGTCTTGTACCTGAACTCTTTTACTGTGAAGCCACACTGTTAAAACACGCGAAGAATGTGTCTTAATGACCCCTTCATACCCACTTATGATACTATCACCTGTAACCAATTAACCTGTTTACCTGTGGAATGTCACGAACAGTTGTTTTTTGAACATTCCACAACTTTTCCAGTCTTCTGCTGCAGGTAAAATTCAGAATAAGCATATATTTACAAAACACAATAAAAATCATCAGTTTGATCATTAAATATCTTGTTTTTGTGCTGTATTCAACTGAAAATACGTCAAAAGGGATTTGGAAATCATTGCATTCTGTTTTTATTAACATTTTACACAGCGTCACAGCTTTTTTGGAATCGGGGTTATAATGAAAATGATAAAAGGGTTGTAATGAATCTACTGTGCTGTCACATCTACTGACATCTCTCCTGCACTGAGGCCTGGTTCACTTCGCTGCGTGCTGAAGCAATGATGGCGGGTTTTCCAGTTTCCACGGCTGCCGCAGTCTTACCCTCTCTCTTCCAGCGGTGGCGTCGTATGGAGGCCGTGGTGATGGCTGAGATGGAAATGCGGCTGATGGTGGGTGTAACCTCCACCTGGAGCACCTTGCGCCCCCGGGCTCATCGGGGGCGCTCTCTGGCAGCGAGTTCTTCATGGCGTTCCCCAGCTGCAGTTGACACATGCACAGACGCAGATCAATAAGCAGTTAAATGGCAAAACCGGGAAGGTATTAAAGCCTGATTATGAGCCCGAACTGGCCATCATCACTGATTTTAAAGACTGTGGAGAGACTGTGCTGATTGAACTGAACTGTGTGTGATTGACTCCATACAGATGGTGCTTCTGGTCTTACCAGGAGAGGCTGGGAGTAAAGCTCAAGCTGAGCTCGGTACAGAATGTCCTCCAGAGCTTCCCGTCCCATCTCCCACTCTCCATTGTATCTACACATCACAACACAAAGCACAAAAACACGTGCACCGTCATTTAACAACGTCATGCTGTGAGCTTATTTGCGTAAACAGGAGTGTGTGACAAGATGCCTTGATGTCTGATTCACATCCTCCTGAACTATTATTAGATATTTTAGTAATGCCTGCAGCTACAGTGAGGGAGGGGAGAAGAATTTGGACACTGAGTCAAGGGTGATTATACCTCTCTGTCACACTATTGTCTCTTTAACCTATGATTAACCTTTCTTTTTCAAGCACAAAGAAGTTGCAAAGGGAACACATATTTCTGCACAGAGAAAATAACAAAAATATCACAGTTTAAAAATGCATTAGTTCAACGTCTATTTTGTTTGCTCTCATCTGCAGCTGCTAAGTCAGCAGCGGTTGTAGCATGGCTAATGTTAGCTGCGTTGAGCTCATCCTCTGCACTTTCACAGATGGTTTCTGAGGTGGAGGGTATGTCAGAGTCAAAACGGTTCATTGTGGCTCCCAAGAGTGTCTGTCTTGGGATAAAAACAGAGCTAATTGGCCACCATGTTTAAATAATACATAACAAACTAGTTTACCATTATGAATAAGTGCCACACAGTGATTTAGTAGGTTAGCTAGCTTACATAATTGCACAAGGATTCATGGGTAGCCTTTTGTCAGTGTTGCGCCCATTAAATGTTTTATTTTATTTTGTTCTTTTTTTTTACAAATAGACAGATTTTGCTTTGCACATAATATGTTGGATTCACGTTAATGTGTATTTTCAGACATACTGTAATTTAATAAAACAAACAACAAAAGTTAAACAATAATTTGGTGCCCTCGCCAGCAGTAACTCTAAGGGGCTGCGGTGCCATGTTGAAGACATTAAAGAAAACTTTGTCACATTTTGTGTATTTGGAAATAATGAAACTGTTAAAATTGCTAATCTGTGCAAAGTTAATGTTAAATTATTTCTAATGGACATGAATAAGTCAGGGTTCAATGTAAATGTTGCCCAACTGGGCAAGTGGGTCAGAGATATACTAATTTACTTATAATATATGTATGTATGTATGTATGTATGTATGTATGTATGTTTCTATTATGTTATGTATAATAATACATATATTAAAATACTGAAAATTGTCCACCCCAGTTTTTCAAAGCCCATGGGGATATCTTTAAATGTCTTGTTTTGTCATACTACAATCCAAAGATATTCAGTTTAATATGATAATAAATGAAGAAAAGCAGGAACTCTCCATGTTTGAGTGGCTGAAAACAGCATTTTCTGCTATTTTTTTTGAAGAAAAATTACTTTTGGTTAAATCAATTCGATAATCAAAGTAGTTTAATTCTTTTTTTTAACCATTTTCCCGGTCGAGCATAGCCGTACAATCAGATGTCACCTGTAATAAGAACTGATTAATGACAGATGTGATCAATATGTGGTAAAATAGGACTAGGTGAAGAATGTATCAATAATTTCCAAGCACTGTCCTCAGAAGTGATGAACAGAACAATTTTCAAATATAACTTTTAACTACTCTTACAGTTCTCTGACATTTGTAAGCTCATGTTTTAAAGGCTAGAATTTTAAATCTTAGCACTCAGCATGCTGTTTCATTAGGAACCAGACAGAAGTGCAGACTCAGTGACCTCTGGTGTTGTTGTGATTTAGGGGACAGCTTCCAAAAGCACCTGGAGAGGATGAGCACTGAACACACCGACGGGAGCGAAATGAGGATGTAAGTGCTGGTGTAGGTAAATTTTTGGGTTTGTCACCTGGTTCCCTTTTTACTAAAGATGAGGGATGTCTTTGCATAAGGTGACGCCACAACCCTGTATTCAATCACGAGGGATTAAAGGAGCAGCCACAATAAATAAACACATTACATATTGAAAAACAAAAAGAGGGGAAGAAGAAGGGGACGGCTGAACTCTCTTTGATCCCGTCCTGCGCATGCAGCCAGGGACAAATGTGTGGGGTTTCCTTTAGACTCAAGATGAAAAGGCTAGAATGAATGGGCAGGTAAAAACAGTCTCTCTGATGTTGCGAAAGCTGGAAAATCGTCCCAGAATACATTTCAAACCTCACACGAAAAAAAAAAAGGCGTGTGTCTATTTGTTCTGATATCCCTGCTCGTCTCTCCCTCTCTCTCTCTCTGTCTCCCTTCATGTGGTATTACAGTGCTGTAGCATTAGCGAACATATTAACCTAAATCCCAGAGTGTCCTCGACGAGTGCCAAGGTCCCTCCGCATGTGTGTATTCATGTTTATCTGCCCTTCACGCGCGCCTGCTCGGGCCAAGGGTGAATGTGAGAGCTCAGGCTGGCACCGAGGTGACCTATGGTAGGGATTACTAAAAAGGCTATTATTCCTACACACACACTCACACACACACACACACAGTCTGGGTTTTTTTTTCCAGCGGCACCGACTGCTCCAATCTCCTGATTGCTGCTGTGCGCCCTCAAGGGGGTGATGAGGCAGAATGCATACTCATTCTCTCCTCCCTACACCGTCCTTAGCGGTGGTGATTTCCAGTCACTATCGTATCAGGGGATCCATCGAGGAGGACGAGCTATCATCGAGGAGACGTAATCAGCTTTGCAACGACTGTTCTCGTAGGGAATGAAATCACCTGCTCCCACAATGCACTGCCGATGTAATCAGTCTGTACAGTGGGAAGCTTCTGTCCTTGGTGGAGTGCTAGCATATGCTGTTGGGAGATTTTCTGCAGTAGATCACATCAAACTGGAAGAGAGCGTGCCCTGGTTAAAGACGTCCCACAGAGGCACGACAACAAAAATGAGAAACATGGTGTCACGTAGCTCATAAAGAAACTCTGCACATGATGATGCCTGTTAAGGTGACAAACAAACATTTATCCACTAATTACCTGACATCTATCGCTCAAAGTCCTCAATGATGTCCCAATAAAGAGTGGTCATGTGATATAGCATGGATAAAAGCCACTTATAGGGTCAACTTTGTTATATATACAATTACACACAGTACAGCTTACAGTGAGATCAAGTCTGTGCATTTAACCCATCCTACATACACTCTAACTCTGTTTCAACTTCTCAAACATGAGAAGTCTTGCCAGACATGCTAATCAACGTTTGGAGAACCGCAACCCGATGTGAAGCTGCAGTGGCCAATCACAGGCCGGCAATCAGGCTCTCTCTACTGTCAGCCTGAAATATCTATGAAACTGGGCACTATCGAGGCAGAGTTCATGATTATACTCCTCAGCTGTGTCTGGATATACCTTGCAGTTTAACCCTCAAAATAGTAGGGGTGGGCAATATGACCTAAAATCTAAGTCACTGTAATTATTTGTTTTTTTAACGGTGGCAGTATTTTATCATGATATTATAAAAGTAATATAGAATACTACGCTCAAAACATGATTCTACCTCTTTTCACTCTATTGGCGCTATCTACTGGCAAAGGAACAAAAAGAGGTACAGACGTTCACGTATTTTGGGAGGAGTAGCTGCTCCATAATGTACATTAATTAGTAGACTTAACATAATGTGATTTATTCTAAGAGTTAGACAAGGGCTGGATTAGGCATCTCAACAACAATCACCTGGCAGAAAACTCAAAGCAGTGTGAGATCCAATCACTCATTCAGAAGTGGGCCACACTGACAAACTGCCTACTCAACTGACATCCTGTAAGTCCATCATTTGTTCCATTGTAATGCATACTGTACATTATTGATTGCTGTTGAGTGATGTGAAACTTTTTAAATCTTGTCAAACGCTGTCTACAACATATTTTCATTATCTGTGCCTTCTTGTAAATGGCTTTATATACACACTCATCCCCTCTTAATGAAAATGAAAAAAATCCTGTAGGTCATTATAATGAGAAAAAAATTATGTGAAGTTTTCTCATTATTATTCAATAAATATTTTGAGAAAGTTTCTCATAATTTGAGATACTAACTCATTATATATATCACACACTATTATGATGTCAACATGTAGACTGACCTCTGACTGACTTCCACTGTCCCTGCACTTAGAGTTAACAAATTATGAAAAAATAAATACAAATAAAATCATCCTTAACCCTTAAATTAAATTCATTGTTTCTGTGAATGCTGTATGGACAAGGGGCCAAGCTAGTGAACATAACGGAGCATTCAGCAGCTAAAGTGCCAGATATTTCCCTCAGAAGTTGGTAGAGGAAAAAAAAAACTGAGCTAGAGCTAGAGAGAGTTAATAATGGACACAAAGATACATACATGGCATGATAGACAGAGGTCAGCATCTGCACCATGAACTCGGGGTCCAGCAGCACACGGTTGCACGGTTCCCTCCAAAGCTTCTGCTGCTGCCGGGGGAAGCCACATACACACAACCTGAGGAGGGAACACACACATACACCGTGACATGAGTAAGTAAAGTCATACAGCAGCAGGCAACAACAAAGAAAGGTAGTTTAGGAGAGAAAAAACAAGACCGAGGGTTCAGAGATGTTCTGCTGTTTAAATCACAAGTTCCCTGTAACTGCTGCAGGGAGTAGTACAGACCAGATGAGCAGAACAACTAAAGGGAAACATCAGTCAGTTCCCAAGTAAACCACACAAAGAGGAAACACGTCAGACAATGAGCAAAGGGAGCAAAATTTTAACGACTTTACACTTGTGGAGCGTTAGATGACGGGGTGTTCAGGGTCTAGGCAGTGCGGCTAAACTCAAAGACTGAGCCTTGTTCTCGAGCTCGGAAATCTTCACAGTCACAGTTTGCCGTCTGTCTAGACCGAGCTAGCTTCAGGCATTGTCTGTCTGCTCGCTCACAGTAGGGAAGTCTTAATATCCTGAATCGTGTGCATGCCGTGGTTGAACAATCACCGGGCGGCTCCTCTACAGAGCCTCATGTTGTGAATTCCACATTGATCCTTTCTCCTGACTCCAGGGCATCTGCGCGTTTCCAAGACAGACTGACTCAGACAGGTACCCAGCAGTGATGCTTTCATTTGGCCGATCACGGACAACTGAGCCCTAATGAAATCGTACTTATCAAATCCTCCAGCAGTTGGCATCGAGGTCAGTGAATAGCTACAGGGCAGAGGAGGCGATTTAATGCTAGATTCAGGAGAGATAGTAATAGAGGCAGAAGAAGAGGGGATGGACGCTAATTGGGCAGAGAACGGACAAAACTGTGGGTGGAAAAGGACAAAAAAAAAAAAAAAAAAAAGGACACGTATGCTTCACACGTGTGTTTTACTCACCGTGAGCTCATTCTGCAGACTGACTGATAGGACGATAGGGGCATGTAGACCACAGCGGAGTTGTAGCAGAGCATGAGGAAACACAGCACTTCAAACCTGCAACCACAAAACAGTTAGTAATACAGACTCTTATTAGGGTCTAATTAACTCACTTCAGGTCAAAACACCAAGAATGAAAGACAAGAAAGACATGTATAAACTCAGCTGGCTCCCAACTTCATTACTGTTTAACATACTATCCATTTTTTTCTGACACTTGTACTGCAGACAATTATGTTGAGCTGCTCAAGCAATTTATTAACTGTGAACTGTAAAATAGTCTGCCACGCAAACTGCTTGCCTAAGCAGCTTTGCTCAATGTGAACCACTGTATTGTATGTACATGCACAGCCTAATATACTGCAGTAATCACCCTTAAACTCTCCTCACACTCCATGTCAGCGGTCTAGAGTCAGGCCAAATGTAGATGTTGTGAGATGCAGTTTAGTCACTTGATGCAATATTTAATGAATAGAAATATGCAACTGGGCAGCTCTGCAGGCCTGAAGCTTTATAATACACACATATAATAATGCCTGACATATTGCACAAATATATGTGTATGAACTGCTAATTACAAGTGGGAAAGTGTGCCTTTTTAAAATCATAATCAAAATAAATAAATGAATAATAGGCCATTCCTGTTAAAAGGTGATGTGAATTACAGGCTCATGTCTCATTTTCACTTGACACAGCAGTGCAACACTCAGCAGATTGCATGGAGCTGTCATGAATGTACCTGCTGCAGAAAAAAACTCCAGGAACAAAAACATTTCAGAGGCAAAATAAATATTGCATCTGAGTCGAAGTGATTTGTGATTTCTTTGACAGACTGTGAAATTTAACCATCCTAGTGTGAAATACAGTTTTACTGTGTCTGTTCCTTCTCAAAGTCATACTTTTTAGTTAAAACTCCCTAAATTCTGATGTAGATTTGCAGTGAAAAGACAAGACAGATGTGTGCCGTGTTTCACTTTGAAGCGCAAGTCTTTAAAAAAAAGTCTTTGAAAAGTGAAATAAAATAATGCACAGTGAGCGGAGCATTATTGCGAAATAAACCCCAAACAATCCATAGTTTGATATGAAATATTAATTTTAACATGATTTTATTGCTCTTCCAGAGTCTATGATCAGAACTGTGTCCATAGCAACTCTTTTCTTCATAGCAACAGCCCGTTATACATGACAACAGTGTGCTATACAGAAATAATAGACCTCAGAATGCTGTAACTGACCAATCAGAACAGAGTATTTAACAAAGTCGTGTAATAAATGTATTAGAGTATACAATAATACAGTAGAGAATGGTATTAGTAGTATACTGTGGAGTACTGTAAAAATATTTATTTACTATTGCTACATAATAAAGCAAAAGTATTTATTATCCGATTTCTCTATTAATTGATGGAATAATCTGTAGAGTACTCGATTACTAAAAAAAAGATAGCTGTTGAGAACCGTGAGGCGTTTGGTTTTGTTGATATTTTATTTGCACAAAGCATTCCAGTTAAAGTGGCAGAGATAACACTGGTAAATGGTGGTAATGAAATGAGAGCAAAACAAAACTATCCACTTGAAATGATCAGTTGTCAGATATCACTACAACTCTTAATATTGTGCATTGCTATTTGGTGAATGTGTGTGTTGGAGTGTGCGCTGATGGAAGACAACCAGGAGGAGGGCCATAATTGACTCTGTGCGCAGGGGGAGGTAAATGGCCTGGCTGTATATCACCAGTCGGGAGTGAGCCGGCACCTCTCAGGAGCTTTGGGCTTTCTTCTCGTAAAGACCAGCTCAGGCCGAGCCACGCAAATGGATTTCCAGATAAACTATGAGGCCCGGACCCGCTGAAATCCACTGAGGATATTTATGACGCTCTGTGTTCATCACCGCCGAGGGGCCTCGCTGCTCTGTACGGCACGCAGGATGACCACCCATCTTATCTGCGCTGCTCTTACTTTATCAGCACTGATGGTTCAGATGTGTGTGCGTCTGCGCATGTGTCACCGCAAACAAACGTGTGTACAAAGTGCAAGCCTGCTCGTTTCGGTGCAGCAGCGGCAGACCGTTTTCTGGCAGGATTCCAGCACGCTTCATTACTATGCTAAGATTATCATTCATCCACAGCAGCAGAGAAAATGTTAAGAGCCAAAAAAGCTTTCAGGCCTGCTGAGTCTGTCCAGAGGAGGCTGAATGAGGTTCGAGGGGTCATGCTCTGATCGTCTTAAAAGGTCTTTTTCTTCTTATGTGAAAGGATGAGATGTGAGATAAAATAAACTATTTTGTTAGAAAAAATAAGTATAGAAATCAGAGAGAGGCAGACTGAAATGACCACAAGCAGTCTGCGTTCCCCCCTTAGCATCACTGATTAACAATATTCACGGAAATATAATTGTAACCCAATCACGACATATTGTTCAACAGGTCAAACAAATGTCTGTATTCAGAACATCTCTATTCACTCACCAAAGTGACAAAATTACCCTTTTCAACCATCTTTATATGATAATGGCTTCCAACATTGGTACGGTAAGAGTGTACGTAGCATCGTGGACCTGTATATTGATAACACTTTGCTAGATTTTAACAATTATTCAGAAAATTTGGATTGATTAGCCTTCATTTTTTCCAGTATTTATAAATTGGGGATTTCGAACATAACAAGTCTGGTAATTTTGCAACTATCCCTAAATGATCTTGCCTGGATTTTTTTCTAACTTTGTTAGGGGTCATTATGCTGAATAAGGGTAGGGTCGATGATCTATGCTCAGATAGGTTTTACATGGCTTTGTTAAATACTCGATTCTAATCAATTCTGGTTAATTATGGCATTGTAAGGTCTGATCATAGATTCTGGAGAAGCAAAAAATCATTTTAAAATCCATAAAATAATTTTTAAATCATATTTTGTATCAAATCATTGAAGAAAAATGGGGAAACGACCTAGGGCGGTCATTCCTACAGACTGGGTCATGACCCAAAGGCGGCCCACAGGAGATTTTATTTGGGTCGTCAAATAAATAGACTTTAAAACAAACTAAAGACAATGGAAGAAATTATGCAAATATAAGATTTCTATTTGCAGTAATTTTTTTATAAAGCATTTAAAATGTGTATATAGTTTTCCTGATAAGAGGAAAAAATGAGAGCCTATTATTGTACATTTTTTCAATAACATGCATCAAGTAATAGAAGGTGATGTGGAAACGGCAGTAAAAATGGTCAGGAACACTGATTTATGCACAATTTAACCCAAGGTTTATTAATAAGACCTATTGTGAACTGGGTCACAGTGGTTTGTCATGTTTAAGAAGTGGGTCCCCGGAAAACACGTCTGTGAAACACTGGGCTAGGGGAATAGGACATGCCTCAGCTGTACTGCGTCTCAAATGATTGCCTCTGTGTTAACAGCTGGTGGAGTCAGAGCGGTACCTGTTCTGAGCTGTGAAGGTCTCTCTCTGCGGGTGGAGGCCGCTGTACACCACTCTGATCAGGTCATGTTGACAAAGAGCTCCCTCTGTCAATGCCATGGATCCCAGGCTTGAAGGCTGCACACACAAAAGATAACGTTACAGTTAATTAAACACTTGCCCGCCATGTTGGCTTTCACGACATACTGGTGAACTGGCAGCGATGATGTTGTGAACAAGCTGCCGTGCCCTTCAAGTTGTTGACTGACAAACTGGGGCCTCTGCTGTGCTCAGATGGAAACACTCTTGCTGTTAGAGTGGAATGATATTATTACAAATGGACCTCTGCCAAATTCTCAGTCAACTCTAAGTGAAGGTGTCACTTCACAAATCAAATGACACACCTTTAATGAGCCGATTAAGTCGTCATCTACTAACTAAACTGATCATGAGACAAGATTTAAAGATTCAGCATCTTGGTGACTAAACTATTACACAATCTTGTTCATCAGCACTTCACTTGATTTCATTTGCTGTTTTATTATGTGATCCCTTCTGTGTGTGTGCACAATCAACTGACCTGCATCTCGTCTGCAGCTAATTTCGAATACTACTGAACTGGTCAGTCTAATTTCTTTTTTGTGCACATTCATGACTGCATGCTGAAGGACCTCTGTGACTCAGAATCTTTGGAACAAACTTTTTTTATGCCTCCACACTGGTGACAGCTGTGGCCACAGGCTTTATGTTTTCAGGTTGTCCCATTCTTGTGAAAGCAATATCTCAAGAACGCCTTGGTGAGATTTCTTCAAACTCTGTACAAATGACACCACTTGATTAGAGGTCGGTGTCAAAGGTCAAAGGTCATGGTGATGTCACTCAACACATTTTTGGCCATAACTCTAGAATTCATATGCTAATTATGACAAAATTATACACAAATATCTAATATAATAGCCACTGATGACAGTTTTGCAATATTTATATATTTTCAGTGTTACAAACTTGGTAAATGTGGGAAACTGCCTGAAAAAAAAAATGCTGTATTAAGTTACTGCTAATGCAAACAAACATTTCCTACTGCTGCAGTTCCATTAAACTGGCAAAACACAAGCTGACTTTTATTGAGAAGTAGCCACATATTTTGATATTTTGCAATGTGACAGTCATTAAGTGTCTTGTTGCAACACTCCTGTGGAGAGGAACTGACAGATTTATTTAAAAGTAACTCTTGACATACTGAAATTTTGGATGAAATCTGTCTCTGTGAAACCGTTCACATCACGTTCCCACCACTCCTGACCCTGTTTCCACATCCACACAAACATTCGTACAGATATAGCAGTCATGTCTCAACAAATAGCCATAATAAAAAAAATTGTCTCGCTTTCTTGTTATCCTCGTTCTTGAGATACAGATTCTAACCATCACTCCTCAGTGAACTGCCTGTGTGGCAGAGGTTTGAGAGAATTTTCTAGTGAAGTCGTTGATCTCACATGTTTTTAGGAGTCTTTTCACACTGATAGGCTAATAAAAATGACAAATTTTAAAAGAAATTTACTGGACAATAATAATTAGGCCTAAATAAATTCAATTTATTTTATTTGAAAGACTAGCCCCGACACGGTCAATTGTAGTTAAAGATTTCCACTGTACTCGTATCTTTTGTCCTGCATTGAGTCAATCCAAAACAAACAGACATGTTCCAAGCAAACATGACAATAAGAACCAAATTTACATCCTAGGTGAAATTATATCACAGAGCTGCTTCATTCTGATGGCGTGCAGAGCAACAGTCACCCCACAATCGATTTGATATTCTGTCCCAAGTATCTTGGATGATTCTGAACAGAGACGGAGGGGTGAACGGATTAATTCAAAAAGAGAGACTGGAGTGTATGCTAATGCTGGAGGCCTGCGGATAAGACCACGTGATGCACAGAGCAGTACTACAGCCCACAAAGCTTGTTGTGATTCTCGCGCACACACATACACACACCCCCCCCCCACCACCATCACCACCACGCCTCCATGTTTTCTTCATTCTCTCAGCATGGAGGAAAGAGCCTCTCAAGCTTGTAATTACAGCGATAAATCGCCCTCAGCACACGCCACACACTGTAGTCTCATCCACGCTCACTAACACACACACACACGCTAGCACCCGCTGAGGGCTGTCATAGTGTATGACAGTATACTGTACAAGCTTTGCTCTGCTTTAAGTAGCAGAAAAAAAAGGCCTAAAACACTGGCAAAGGGCTTCATTTTTCCTCTCAGTAAATGGTCCTAGGTCAGCATGTCCTGTTAAACACCTTCCTAATGAATTCCAGCTGACACAAGAGTCAATACTGTGCTCTGTTTTAGCAGCCAGGTCAGAAGTCGGGATGTTGACAGACTGATCATGACAGTGAGAGTGACTAAAACGGAGTGAAAGAGGGATGAAAAGCAAAGTTTCTTCAGTCACCTCATCTCATGAACAGAGAAGTTTGAATATTAGTGCAGTAAAAGTGTAAAGGAATTATTTCTGCATAGTTCTTCCTTGTTGGGGGGGGGGGGCTTATGCTGTTAGTATGCTCAAAACAAAACGGCAACACTTCAAAGCAGGTTGAAAAGTTGGCTGTCATAGAGAGGGGTGCAATAAATCGGACAATCCTTCCTCAAAGACATTAATAGTGAAGCTTTTGGCGGAGATGGATTAGCCCAGAAGGTGCGGTTAATGAAAATGGACACTGAGGAGGTGTCATCTTCCAAATAGCCACTTAAATAAGTCTAAGTAACGCTCCAGCAGTCTGTGGGACGGAGGAAAAGACAGAGAGGAGGAGACAGAAGCAGCAAAGGAGATTAAAAAAGAGGGGCGGGTATTTTTTCCATTTGATATGGAAATGTCCAAAAACCACAGGCATTTTTGAATAAAGTTACTATAATTCTATTTACAATTATTAGAGAAAACATCTCCTTAGATTCTTATGAAGTTATGCATTCTGAATTATATGGATGATAAGAGATGGCCACAAATAGTGTGGATTTATGAGTTCAAAATGACACAAACTGGAGGACAACTGACAATATAAATGAGACTTACGGACACAAACCTTTGAAACATTAAGTACTGAAGAAAAACAATCAGATTAATGCGCAAATACACAACAACATAACCAGCCCTGATTAATGAGAACATAGGCATCACTAAAGGTCTGTTTCCAAGGTTGCTACACCTTCTCCAAAGTCAAATTAAAGCACTTCTCCCACCAGTTTCAAGCTTTTACAGCACCCTACAGCTGTGAGAGAGCTATCGTGCTATAAACAACCAAAATTATGTTTCATTTAAAAAAAAATTCTACAGAAGGGCGACAAATGAAAAGAAAACACAACAAAGACCTGGCATTCTGAATAACCTGGCTGAACCACTATAAAACAGTTACTAGACATTACTCGAAATTACTCCAGTTTCAATAAAATCTTTCTTTTTTCCCATTTTTTTTGCTTTCAAGTCAATGTTCATTGAAACAGCAATGTCCCGGCCTCACGTTCACTCGTTCATCGGCAGGCAAGCAAGACCCAAGTGGAGTCGTCTTCATATTGTGTGTGAAAGGAAAAAGTAATTATCCGACTCTCTCCAACTTATCAGAATCAGAATCAGAAATACTTTAATGATCTCCGGGGGGAAATTGTTGGAATTGTATATATTATATATATATATATGTATATA
Organism: Lutjanus argentimaculatus; assembly: GCA_034769285.1. Lineage (NCBI taxonomy): Eukaryota > Metazoa > Chordata > Actinopteri > Lutjaniformes > Lutjanidae > Lutjanus > Lutjanus argentimaculatus. Next base: position 206,911 of record JAWZSL010000019.1, on the reverse strand, counting down.
TATTGTATTTATTTCTGTACCTTTACCATCTTATCATTTGACCAATATAAAGGACAGGCAGAGGTAGTGAAAGTAAACAGTAGAGTACAGAGAGAGAAGAGAGGCGTGGTGAAAAACCCAGAAAAATATTGATTGATAGGACAGACAGGAGCCCTACCTCGTGATATATCGATGGTTTGGACAGAGACGGGATTGTGAAGGAGAGGAGCCTGCTGTTGCCGTCTTTGTCCACAATCTCCTGGAAAAACCAAAGGGAGGGAGAGAGGAGACAGAAAAGCTGTGTCATTAAATGCATTCAGATTTATGCCTTCATAACTTAACCCAGTTTAGCCCTTATCTGTGGACTGGGCAAAGCATTTAGCAGCATACGATTAACAACTGCTGCACAGTCCACTGTCCCTCACGCTGCAGAGCTGGTGTAAGACCATTCTGTTGATACGTGTTATTGACTCTGACAGATTAAATGTCACTGCCAGCACCCTCTCCACTCAATTCCAATTTCACACTGAGATACATAACACAAAGATTAATGCGTCCCTCCGAATGATGCCATTTCTAAAAGTAATGCCTGATTATCTGCACCAGTCACAATCGCAGTCAAAATGATAATGAAATACAATCACAGAGACGTAGAGCTGAGCATTTTTCCCCATTTGGCAGAAAGCACTTGTTATTCCCACTTCATTCTGTAAACCAATTACGTGCAGCTGAGGAGGATTCAAGAGGTGTGTAACAGTTATCAAAGCAATTGTTTTTACTACATATGAGCATAGCAGGCATTGTTAACTGATAGACACAGACTAAGTTGAACCAACAAGGATTCATTTTTAAACAATAAAATTATGGTTTAACATTAAATTGTGTTGCATCAAACTTTTAAACTAGTTTGAAATTAAGAACGATTAAAGTTAAACCTCTCTTTTACTCTAAATCTAGATCAAATTTAATTGTGCTGCACAAAAGCCTTAAACACCAGTTGAATATGTGATCCAGTACTAACTTTAAACTTAGACTTGAGCAGGTTTAACTTTTAAAATGGTTTTAAAAGTTTTTCTGAAAGGAGGAGAAATTAAGGCTTTTCTGCCAAGCCAACATAAATGGGCTGACATTTTAGCTAGCTACGAAATAATGTAATGTTTTGTTAACTTCTTAGCTAATGTTAGCTAGCAAACAATGTCACATTGTTAACTTTTTCGTTAGCTGGGTAACTTATCCTTATATACTCCCTAGGTCCCAAAAGCACACCAACTTAAATCAGTCATCAATAAACTATGATTTACTAAACAGAGATTATGTAATTATGAGATTATGTCGAGATTATATATGAAATCTAGATTTACTCATTTTAAACCTTGTTTTGCTAAATTCTAGTTGGAACCAATCTTAGATTAGAGTAATCTTTGTTGGTGCAAACCAGCCATAAAATGATTGTGTTTTGAGTAAATAAAATCCTTCAGGTTTATCTGGATGTATAAACATGCTTTCCTCCCACATGCGCCAATCAAAGTTGTCAGATTTGTATCTACTGGCTGCATGGAGTAAGCAATACACAAAAAACAAAACAAACAAAAAAAAAAGCCACCATCCACACGTCCAAGCCTCCATAATCTACATTTTGGAATGTGGTACCAAAAAGGCTTGATCCCTTATATCTCCAATTCTCCCTGACGTACGGTTGGTTCAGGCTGTGTCCTGCCCTTCACTGGCTCACGGTATATCTCTGAATATCTGATGGGACTGCTGAGAGCAAAGCTGTTTATCAGAGCTCAGTCGTCAGGGACCATAGGCGAGAGGTCTATGAGCATGTATAGAGTGTGTGTGTGTATATGTGTGTGTGTGTGTATGTGCAGTGGTATAGACACAGAGGAATAAATTATGTATGGATATACCTTTAGCCGTGCTGCCTGACATGGAGCTCTTTCTATTGATGTCTCTAGCTCTTATCCCATTTCCCCAAGGGTGTTTCCTGGTGATTCAATCTATCCTGGGTATATCCATTAACTGGGGTTTTCCCTGCAGATTGTCGGTAGTGTCAACAGCATTACAGCCTCACTGAAGTGCCACCTGTATTAAGTCTAAAAGATAACCAGTGATTTGAATATCAAAGTTTTTGTCTTTTGCACATCAAAGGGATCGTTTGTATTATTTGAGTGGGGTTGTATGAGGTGCTTATCAATAGTCAGTGTGTTAGCAACAGTAGAAGCCAGGCGATTCGCCTCCTCTTGAATGTACTACAGTGGACAGGGTCAGCAGCAAAACCTATTTTGGCCTCTGGCTAAAATGCATTTAACTGCTGACCCTGTCCACAACAGTAAATTGCTTAGCTTCCTACAGTGGGACTCCGGCTGCTTCTCCAAATTAGGTGTGTTCCACCGCCATCTACTGCAGGTAATATGCTGACTATCAATAAGTACCTCATACAGCCTCACTTCAAATAATCCAAATTATTTGTTTAACAGTTTGAAACTGCAGACACAGAGCCATTCACAGCTATCTTCACAGGTGTTTCTAAGAAAAGTAGAGCACTTCCTGTAAAAATATACACCTGTACTTATCCATGTCAGCCAACAACAAATTTTGTCAACTATTATCTTGATACTGAGGCTCCTAGTGAATAATGTATAAGTGGAATGAGTTCTGGAGAGAGTTGAGTTGGGGACAAAGCAAGGGCTTCTTTGTCAACTGACAGTGATGTGGCAATATGCCACACCATCCAGGTTAACCAGTTATCACACCATGTGTTTGAAGTTATGTTCAACTGCAAGAATTTGCACAATGCAATGCAATGGTATGATTTTCTGTCAGGGTCAGTTATGGGGCAACAAACCTCAAGCTGTGTAGGGAGTCAGAGTTTCTATAAATGACACGTCAAGTCAGAGCTCCTTCGCTGGAGCCACTTTGTGGTTGCTATTTTGCATCCTTCTTAATAACCATACTGGGGATGCAAAATAGCACACGCACACACACAAATATATCTGGCATGTTTAGAATTCATTACCTCAAATGTACATCATGCATAAGGTCTTGCCTTTACTCACTCATGACCCACTACACCCATGAGCGGTAACACCCACCAGGTTATAGATGCCCAGGAGGAGAGCCTCGATGCACCCATTGCTCTGGCGATCCCTGCTGGCTGTGACACGCAGGTATACCCACACCAGCTCTGGCAGGAACTGCAGGGTGAAGCGGCGCAGGCGGTCTTCAGAGCTCCGGTACAGCTCGAACAGTTGGTGGCACACAGGCTCCAAAAGCTGTATTGGATGGGGGACATGCAAATAAGAACAAGTTTGAGACCCTAGTGGAAATACTTTTTTATATCATTCATCATTTTAACAAGAATGTATGCGTGTGGTGATAGAAGAGTCTAAAAACAAGCACAGGAAACCAAACTCTCCTTTCTGAACAGCCATCAGAAATATATTGAGACAGCATCTCTGCGTCACAGCTCTTATTTCAAAATGTGAATGAATGTCAGCCAGACTATAACACGGTGCGATGGACAGATGGAGGGAAAGTTTCGCTGCTGGTCAATAGTGGGAGGTGTGTAAAGCCGAAGCTATAAATCACTACAATGGAAGTCTGGTCAGATGTCGTCTCAGAGGAGCCAGCTGAGCCAATGTGTTTGTGCCGTCCGGGGGTCATCAGTGAAGTGAGTGCCCACACAGCACTACTGTGCAAAGTGTGTTGGACTGTGGCTGACCCTGAAACAAGCAGCAATTCATTAATGAACTTGGCAAAGCATTTGGCCCGCCATGTCATCAGAGAAAAACATCAGCGATGTAACCAGGGCAGGAATTTCACGATGGCAGTGGCCGCCATGCTCCTCTGTTTGGCCTTTTTGCCAGCGTAGCCTTGATGCCTCGCCCACATTGTCCCAGTTGATTTCGCTGTTTTCTCCTCTGCCTCTTTCCTGTCACTATGGTTTTTAGACACCATTGTCTTTTGTTGAGATATCAAGTGAAATGCTGCGAACATAATCAGTGGTGGGTTAGATTTTGAGCATATATGAACCGCTGGAAAACCACCGGGCTGTTTAAATAGGATTACTCGCTAAGTGATCAGGACAGATGCAAATATACAGTATGGGACAGAAGTGTTGAAGTAATTTAAACTTTCTTTGATCATGAAGCCTAATGTGACTAATGTGTGGTTTACACTGCAGAGTGGAGTCTCTGTTACCAGTGACAAACAGATAGATCCACGTCATACACGCTCGTAATGAGTTAGAGGCTCAAAATAATGACCTATTATCTCAAAATAATGAGTTATTTGAGATACTAACTCATTATATATCACACCCTATTTAGCATGACATCATTATGTGGACTGACCTCTGACTGACTTTCAGAGTCCCTGTACTTAATATCATGACAAATATTGTACATAGTTAAGCACACTGTGCAACCCCTCCTCCTCACTCACGCACGCACACACGCACTCTCTCCTGGATCACTTGTCTGATCATTAATGGGATTGCGCAGCCAAACTGACAACACTAATGGAATTTAGAGCCATGGTTGCTTGACACCCAAGTTTCGCCATGAAAGAGTGGGGAGGAAAAGAAAGGGGGGGAAAGAGAATTGGAGTCACCGACTGTGTCATTAGAGTGAAATGAAGTCCCGTCTCAGTGAGTGCCTCAGGCCTTTGCTCAAAAATTGTGTCATTAGGTCCTTTAAAGAGAAAATACTGGTTGAGCCTCGCTGGTACAGGAAACACCTGTGCATTAAAAACAGTGAGGTGCTTGTGCGTTGCAGCGCACCTAATAATAAACCTAGTCTCTGTGTGTGTGTACAGTATCTGTGTTTGCATCTTTGAGCATTTAGCTTTTCCAGTGTGGGCAGCAGATGTTCCACTCTGTAAGAGTGCTGTGTGTGTGTACAGTATAGGGAACACTGTGTGCCATCTCGCAGGTAGTGTGGCTGGCACTGCCACTGTGCCCGTCCATCACACTCTCCCAGAGTCCAGTGTGCTTGTGTTTTAGTTTGCATGTGTAGCCCACAGACACAGCTGTGTGTCCATTTCTTGCTCACTACCAACTGAGACGACAGCATGTGAGTCACAAGCAGCAACACACTTCCTCGAGCTAAAAACAGCCATACTTGGGACTCTCTGTATGTGTGTGTGTGTGTGTTTGTGCGCTTGTGTGTGTGTGCCCTCTGTATGTCACCTCATTGTTGGGGTCCTGGATGACTCTGTAGAGCGCTGGCACCAGGGACTTCTTTAGATGAAGGCTGCCGGCGTAGCTGGGGATGTGGGTTTCTGGTAGGGACTGCAGCAAGGAGAAAGAAAGGTTTGCTGAGCAAGTGCGCACAATTTTCACATTTCTTCACAAGAATAGAGGAGGACACATACATAAGGCATATGTATCATTTTCCCCCTTGAGAATGAAGTCACACTCTCTGCGTGTGAGTGCTGTTTTCCAAGCTTCTCAGTCTATCTGGTCCCGCTGCATGTGCATGTTAGTGCATTTTGTTGCTTTGATTGCACCCTGTGATCTGCTCCCATCTTAGTTGTTTAAAATCAGGGCTTTAAACTTTTCTGTTTGCCACTGCAAGTTAAACTTAAACTATTTATTCATGCAGAGCAGGTGCACTGAAATTCTTACTCTACTATTTGATTTGTCTTTTTGCACTTCAGCTCATTTTATCTTCTATTTTGTTTTACTCTTTAAAAATCCTATTATGCATGTATTTTCTACATCGTCAGTTTATATTGGCTTGTGTTTCTTTTATATATTTTCCTAATGTATTTCTGTCTCATTTAAAGCACTTTGAATTGTCTTGTTGTATTAAGGTGCTACACAAATAAATTTGCTTCGCCTTGCCTTCATTAGCTGTGTCCAAAAATCATTCCCCTGTTCACTCACTCTCCTCTCCCTATACATTAGACCGGCAATATGTCAAACAAGATCCAGTCGCCAAGGCCATGCCCCCTTTTGGGGGAAAGATAATGCTTTCACATAATGAGAGAGATGGGAAAATGCCAAAAAATCTGCTGTGTTGAAGGTTGTAAAACAAATAAACATACAAATCCATCACAGTCTCTGATTCCAAATCCTTCCTGGACAGGAAAGGGATCCCAAAAGAGGAGCAGTATGAATGTGTGAGCCTCCGGAGAACGGTAATTCTTTATTTTAGCAGCAGTGTTAATTCCTCTTTGATGACAATAAATATGAATTAGCTTCTGTTGTTTAAATGACGCTGTATGAGAGACCAGAAACAACTGTTTTAATAACCAAAACTTTCAAATTTGAGGCTCATAAGATACATGAACAATCAGTGTGGTAAATAGCTAAATGCTGCTGGTTGCAGCAACCAGTGATTGATAGCTAATGTTCAGTCATAATGTTACTGTATAGCAGCATCAGAACTCGTTGTCTACTAAAAAGCTGATTATCTACAGACAAAACTTCACTTAATGATTTGATATAAGCAATATCTAGCCACTGTTGAGTCATTGATCCATTTGGACACCGGCTTAAGGTGTCACAAATGCTCAGGTTCACACAAGTTCACAAAATAATTATTAGACATGTCCATAAAACAAAGGTTTGTTTAACATGAAATGAATGCATACATACTTGAAAAAATAGTAATCCAAACATATGTCAAACTGCATTAACATCTACAGGATCTTTGGTCCTCCAGCAGTGATGTTTTGGCGACGTACCGGTATGTACCAGTCAACAGGGAATAAATTCTGATTTGTTTGTGATACTTTTGCAATAATTTTGCATCATCATTGACTCTTAGGCCACATGATTGCTGAATTCAATACACTGCAATGTGGGATTGTTAGCAGAGAGAAGCATACATGTTGGGACACTTTTTTTTTGTTCCATTTTAACAGCACTAATACTGCACATTTACACTTAAAAAGGCACTCAGTAACATAGTGCACTATCTACTAAATTGGAAGTTATTTCAAACACAGCCAGTCGTGTTGGGGCCATAGAGTTTCATGACATCATGTAATTTCCAAGAAAAGCTCCACCCTACTTCAACCTGATGAGAGGTCTAATCAGCCAGGCTGATTGAAAACATCTTTGTGAGTGTGCAATCAATGTTCAACAGACATTCAAAAACAAATCCATCATACAAGAGGCAGATACACAAACTTCTCCACCAGCAGCTGCTCAATTAGACCATCGTTATGGCCTATGGGAAGTCTATTAAAAACCTCTTGCTGTGTTATTACTATCACACTCTCCACCTGGATGTATGACCCACTGCTGAGGGGCACAAATTCACACGCATACACAGCAAGAAAAAGAAATCACAGGAGCTACTAACATTAATGATGCCTCTGTTCTTTTCAAGTGCCTCAGTAAAACATGACAGTGTGACAGCATGAATAATACCTGGACCCTGAAACTTAAGTAGCTAAATGGCATTTAGCCATCGTTAACTATATTCCACCTGTGCCTCTCCTACTACGACAGGCCAAAGTGTCTTATTGAAAAAAGGCCTTTTCTCTTAGGCAGTGTTAAAAAGCATTCTGGGACATGTTGAAAATTGGCTGGGCAAGTCAATAAAGCAGGTTAAGTGAAAGTTGATACACTAACTCATGAAAAGGAATCACAAAATAACTCTAAACATCACAGAGCGATGATATCTGACAGGCTCAGAATATCCTTGGGTGAATTCTTTAAATGGTCAAGTCTGTTTTGTGCGCAGATGACAGAAGGCAGAGATATCCTCTCAGCACGGCCTAAGTATGGTCATTTTGAGGACAGAACACAATGTGCCCGGTCTGCACCACTCACACAATGAGTCATACCAATCTATTTCCCTCACTATTCATCATACTCCCTCTTTTCTCTCTCTTTCACAATTTCCTTTCCTTTTCTCTGCCCTCCCACTGAGTGCACTACACACTAACTCCTTATTTTTTGACGTGCCGCCCCTTTGAACTCCTTAGATCTCATAGGGATCACTTTGAATACTTAATGTTCAGTGCCCGTTCAGGACGTCTCAGACTCAACAGGCTCAGATCAGCAATGATCTATAGTCTGTGTTGTCATGTTTACCCCGATGTTTTAATGTCCCGTGTCCATGTCTCCAAGCAGCCATATTTTCAATATTGCTGAGAGTTTTTTTCCCCTGAGAATTCATGCATTTTAAAAGCATCCTGAATATGCATTTGCAGCTCATTTTTGATCAGTAAAATACAGATACTATACAGATTTAAAGATTTATTTTCTTTTTCATAGGAAATGTGACACAAACAAGAAAAGAAAAGACAATTAAATGCATTCAGCATTTATACACATTCACAAGTGACTTTTTGTGCTTCAGAGATACAAGCTAGTCCATTACAAAGAGACCCGGGGCCTCATTACAGAAACTTCCCAAGTCTTAAATCCTATCTTATCTCAGTTTAGGAGGGAAAAAAATCCTCTCTTATCTTAGAATAGGAATTTAGCTATTACAAAACCATCTTAACTTAAGAATATTATGACTGAAAGGCTACTCAAACCCCATGATAATGCTTTAAATTTAGGTTTGAACTGAACTGAATTGAATTTTGAATTTGACTGACGTGCTGTGTCGGTTCAACATCCTGTCCTGGGGCATTAATTGGCAAGGACACTTCTCAAAAAGGTGGAGTTTCCTCTCCTTCATGACATGATTAATTCCTTCTGACTCATCAAAACTAAAATTTAACACCCGCCTTATCTTGTCCAGGTTAGACAGCAGCAAGTGAAGTCAAGAGTATAATACAGGACACAGGGAATAGGACGCAGCCATGACTGTAGGAATCACTTCTGTAACATAAAGAGAGAATTTTTCCTATCTTTGAACCTTCAGTTAAGATAAGACAAGTACTAAAGATTGTTTTTTCTAACAAGGCCCCTGGTAAGCAGATTGTTTCTTAAATTACACTTGGAAGTCACATTACATAAATGCTTTAGCATAGTAGCTCGTCAGTTGCTATTTCTACTGTATCTGTTCCTATCCTATAACATGTATATGTGTGTGTTTTTATTGGTTATTGTTGTTTTATTATAATATTCCTATATTTTCCGCTGCACTGTGCAGCATCTTGTAACTGTGGTTTTGAAAGAGTTTTTAAAAAAAGGTTTAGTTACTCACTTACTGAGCTATTTATTCTGTTAGCTTTTCTTTTAAGAGGAAAACACAAGCATAAGTCATTTATAAACTGCTGTGGCAAGTATCCTGTCTGATTCAAGCTTCATTCTTTGAACATGACTGATGGTTTCACATGTCTTCAGACAAAGCTCAGGCGCCTTTGAGTTATTAAAATAAGTATCTTAATCAAAGGAAGAGATCAGTAGACTGCTAGTGCTAATATTAGCATGCTGCCACCCATAGCAGTTAGCTGAGAGTATAACAACTAACAAACCAGCCAATGGCAGGAAAACTATTGTTATCATTTCACCATGTTTGAGCTTCAGCTATGGTTAAGTGAAATTGTCTCCATTTATTGTGTTCGAGTCAGCTTCAGCTTGGGCTAGAGGTCTATAACAAACATTCATGTTTTCTTACATCTGGAGAACAGGATTTGCAGGCCAGGCCATCTCTGCAGCACTGTGTTACATTATTATAATGCTGTTCTGTCACATATTCACATACACATTGAAATTACAGCTTCTGTGATTTTGGTATTGCACTTGGCCATGATGCAGTTTTGATAATATTTCATTTTAATTGTGCATCCCTACTTCAGAGGACGTATACTGCAGTAAGAATAATTGCACAGCGAGTTCACAAGTGTAGAAACTAAGTGGGATTATTGCGATCTGAATATTACCTGTGTGTGAAGCCTGTTCATACTTTACATGTATGCATTAAGAAGTTTTAGTAAAAGCGTGATACTACAGATGAATGTGAATGTCTCACAGGTTAAATCTGTTCTGTAAAAAAATCTGTTCTATGAGCTGAGCTTGAACTGACTGGACAAAGTACAATCAGCTTCCGCTGATGTGAGCAGAGCTAACCCCGCCGCCCCGAGTCTCAACTGTCCTTAAATGGTCACAGTTCTTTCCTGGATTCACGGAATTTAATCAGAATTTACGAAGAACTAAAATGCTGAAGACTAGGCAACTTGCACCAACTTGCACGATCCGCTACCTTTTTCATCATACTTGTTACACCCACTGTGTGTGGTTTTCTCTGGAAACTATGACCTCCAGGAGAACATTTCATTTACATGAGTCATGATGAAGAACAGAGGAGAGCAGAGGTGGGCCTTTACCTTGAATTCTGAGAGCCATTCTTCGACAACACCGCGCTCTGAACCCAGCATCTTCCTCAGAGACCCCCCCTCGGCTGCCTGGCGGACAGAGAAACAGAGAGGACGGGGGAGATAGAGATAGAGCGACAGAAAAGGAGAAAAAGAGATTGTGAGAGAGGAGGAGATATGAGTGGGGGCAGAGTTGAAGAGAAGCAAAACAAACAGAGGAAGAGAACAAGAAGAAAGCAGGAGAGAACAGTGAGCACTTATTCAAACAGTATGTGCTTGCAATGACATGATTAAGGGCAATACCAGTGTCTTTTTCAAAGTACATGTACTTCATATTATGAAAAACCATTGTCCACAGAATATTTTTAAAAAGATTTTAAATGCATTTTCCCTACTAAATAGGCAGCCATTTTGAAAATAAAGGAAACTAAATGTTTACCAAGATGAATTAGAAGAATGAATCCTATAAACAATACAGGATGTGAAATGATATCATGACACTTGGGTGACGATTCGATATGTATTGAGCTTCTCAAGCATTGCGATTTGATATTACAATTAATTGTGATTTTTGTTTGCTTTTTTAACACTTGACAATGGGAAAAGGTTCAATCATACACCTCTAGACACTGTATAACATTAATATTTCCCAAAACAGTGCACATCACATTTTGGTCAGAATTTCTGAGTTTTATTTCAGTATCAGCATCATTGCTTTACTGCATATAAAAGGAGTAGTCTAAGTAAATACTTTTTAAAGTAAACTTAAACTATTTCTGCTAGGCAAGCTGGTGCCATAAGAAAATAAACAAAACAAGATATTGAGCCAAAATGAATGGAGTCCCTGAAAACTTCACACAGCATAAATGTGAGCCTTTAAATTAACATCCTTCAGTTATGAAACTGAACCTAAAAACACTGCCTTGGACTGCATAGAAAAGTGGTAAATAAAATGTACAATAGAATGAATAAAAACTGCTGTCTCATCAAGTAGTGACCAATAAATAAAACAGAATATATATATAGATATAGATATATAGACTATACAGCTGCTATTACTTTGTTTTTGCAGATCATAGGAAATATATGCCTGAAAGTATAAGCGCACAGGTTGTTTTATGCTAAGCCTGTTAAGTAAAATGGATCCGTTTGGTAAGATAATATTACCGGAATCACAGTGATAATCTCCATCATCTAACTGTGTTAATATGAATTCCCATTATATATTAGCATTGAGAAAGAAAAGAATCACAATACTTCAGAGAATCATTTTTTCCACCCTTACTTTTCATTGCACATGAGTTGGGATACAACATGTAAAAACACCTGGATGGTCCTTTAATGCCTCCGAGTGTGGAAGCTATGATGCTGGCCACAGTGTTACATAAGGAGCCACCTCAGTGACCTCACCTGTCACCATGGATGAGGGGTGACATGAACACGAACCACAGCAGGCAGTCATATGGGTTTTTCCCTTGACAGTTCAAATCTCATGCGACTGAAGCTCAAGTCTTTTTTGGTGCTTCTCATGAAATCGTATGAAACAGACACAAAGCCTCACGGGGCAGTTAGATGGGGGTGATCTAACTAGTGATGACGTGACGTTAGAAACAATGCCTTGCAAAAACCCAATAAAAACCCTACTTTAACTCAATTCTTGCTCAAAATATTTTTAGATGTTGCAATAACAGTAAGCTAAAGATCCTAAATGTTTCCACACACATAATACATCAAGAGGGATGAGATATGAGATAACAAAAGACAGTTAGTGCCTCATATCTTCAAACTTAATGTGATCTCGGGCTGCAGGCACACTGTTATCCTTGGTTTTGTTCTCTGTATCCAGCAGCTAAAATTAACTTCAGCAAACTGCCAAAAATAAAAAGCCATTTCTCCTTCAGACTTCACACTGTGGAAAATATTAATTATCCCATAAAAAGGCTTGCCATGAAGGAGGCGTGTCTCTCCTCGTGTGTGTGAGTGGAGAGCAGTGGAGTGAACATATAAAGCCCTTTGGAATATATATAGCCCTCTTCTACCTTAATGGAATAAGTGCTTTACAATTTTGCCTCTCATTCACACACTGAAACATAGAAATGCACAGACACATATTCACACTGATGATGGCAGAGCTACCATACAAGGCTGGCCAACAACCCTGCACCGGGTCACGTACCGAGCAAAAAAATGGATTAGAGTAAAAAACATATTTTATAGAAATTCATGAGTATGTGCATGGGTAAAAACTGAGAAATCAAAAATGAGAATGGTGCCTTTATTTTCAACATTTAATTACACTAATAATATCAAACCTAATCAGCAGCCAGGATTTTATTGTGAAAGGGTATGACACAACCTTTGATCCCCACATCCAGTTAAATAATGTCACTGTCTGATCTGACAGCGATGTGGGCTGCTGGCTAAAATGGACGACATAAAAGCACAAAGCCAATGGAAAATACCAAATTGTGGACAATACATCGGGGGAGGTCGGATGTTTGGGAGAAACTTGGTGTGATAAGAGACTGTGAGAACAACCTGTCAGGCCTGCCCATTTGGAGCAACTTAGGGTTCCAGTGTCTTTCTCAAGGACACATGGACAGGAGGAGCTGGGGGTCGACCGCCAATCGTGTGATTAATGGACGACCTGTTCTGCCTCCTGAGTCACAGCTTCTGAGTGAGAATGGTCACAGACTCTAGTCACTATATCCAGTCTGGATGTAGACCAGGGGTGTCAGGATTCCCCAAATCCACAATTAGATTTGACTCGATTTGATTTTTAAGGTCACGATTCAAATCGATTTGAAAATATATTTTTTTAGCACTGACAGCTAAGGCATTGTTAGTCTTGAATTACAAAGATAAACAGTAGATTGACTTTGTGCAAAATGCCAAAATGATAAAGATAAGATAAATATGCTTAGTTTTTTTTTGCCCCCAACGTATTTTTAATGTTTTCAGAATAAATGACAAAATCCTCCATTGTTAGCCTTTAAGAGAACTGACGGCGCTTTCAGCAATACAACTAGAAAAACAACAACACTTTTTTTAAATACAGGTCCACAGTAGGTGCGTTTACATGGACACAAATATTCCAGTTTTATTCGGTTTAAAAGCCCAAACCGAATAAAACTACTCCATATAAACACCTCAATCGGAAGGAACATGCCCAAACCGAATGAAATTTCATTCGGTTTTAGAGAGGTGGATAAACCTTTCTTTAAACCGAAAGAAATGTCATGTAAACACTCAATCGGTTTGTTGTGCGGCTGCGCCGTTACCGCGCATGCTCTGTAATGAGTAACTGGCGGCTGCGAAGCAAAATTACATAAAAATATATAAATAAATATAAAATAAATAAATAAATATAGTGAACTGTTGCGGTTACTATGTGAGGGTCCTGCTGTAGCCGATCCCCTCGCATAGATCGCAGGAGGAGGAGAAACTGCTGAGCTTGTAACTTAAGCAGAGAGAAAACAAGAAAAACAACTAAAGACTGAAGACACGATATGGATCCATTCTGACACAGGTACGTAGGAGAGGGAAGAAGAACTGGGAGACGATGAGCGAAGGAGAATTTTGACAGTTGTGTACGGAAGTAAAAGCTTCTTCTTCTACTGTTTTTAACAAATTTGACCGCCAAAAGTTGACTGCAAATGTCACAGCGAGTTTATTCGGTTTATTCTGAATAAATGCAGTGGCTCATGTAAACACCCGATCGGATTAGATCATGTCACATGTAAACAGTTAACCCGAAAGACTCATTCGGAATGAATTTAATCGGAAAGAGGAAAAGTGTCCATGTAAACGCACCTACTGTTGAGTAACATAACAAACTTTACGAGCTGGAAGCTGCAGCAACAGCGACTGAAGTACACACAACTGGCAAATCTCAATACCAGAAACCAAAATTTGTCACACTGGAGCCTTTCTGACAACACCAGCCTACAGTGAAAATAACCTGCGTCCTTAATCCCGCTCCATGTCTTACAGGTTGTGTCATTGTCAATGACCTTGTCATTTCAAGGTCACTGAAAAAACCCTGTTAAAGTCTGTCTTTCAGACACGAGTTTGGTTTCTTACTACTGCACCTGTGTTCAGCTGCGTCAGCCCCAGAGCCTTTGCTCTCAGAAAAAACTGGCTCATAAACTTGTTGTGGTTTTGAGTTGATGGGATTAGGGATTAGGACTAACTCGATATGTTCAAAGTGGGAAGATCCCACTTAACATTTCAGGCAACAGCCTCTGCTGGCTGATTGGGAGGTGTTATTATGCAGCCAGCACATTGAATCTGTTTTCTGCACGCTTCAAGACGATCCTCTCAGTCTAAGCTTTTATTAATGTTGTGGATTTGGTTGCAATGTTCAATTGTCATAAATTAACTGACTTAAACATAGATCACATATATCATGGCACTGTTCTGTTACACAAGCATATATGTGCAATTACAGGTCCCACCACGTTATGTACTGTTATTTTTTGTTATTGCACAGATAAAACAGTCTTGACAAAAGAATTAGACAAAGCTTATGTGCCTTCATGACGTAATTATAAGAACAGGGTTCCTATATCTTTTCCATAGTCAAATTCAAGCACTTTTCAAGCATTTTTTACCTTTTCCAGCACCTTACAGCTGTGGAAAATGACATTTACACACACACATACATATATATAAACATATATATGCTCAAAATGATTAGACCCTATTTAATTTCTCATCACATTAAATCAGCACTTTTCAAACCTTGAAAACACTGGATTAAAATCCAAGTGTTTTCAAGGATTTCCAGCACCTGTAAGAACTCTTAAGTAGTGGTCACATTTATGTCACAGTCTTAAGATTTGTCCACTTCACTCCTCTCCCTGCCCTGCACAAAAATGTGCTCTCACAGCATGTGACATGTGACAGAAGCATGTTGTAAATAAACTCATTGCAGCTGTATCTGGGTCACTGTCCTCGGTTAACTTTCTGACACATGCAACTTAATAGAACTGAATAAACTCTGGCCACAGGGATTATACGGACAGTTAAGAGAGTTAAAGAGTTAAGACGTATAAAACAGTTTATATTCAGGAGTAAAGAGCTGTGTGGGCATATTGAAACTACGTATTCACAGAATTTGTCAGATTTAGCAACCCTTGCCTAGAAGATGTTCACACAGTAGTCCTTTTATGTAAGACCCAAATTGTGTAAAACTGTGTGCATGTCCACAGTCTTAATGCTCACTCCCACAGTAAGCCATAATGTTGACACACCCCTGTTTAATCTCATTTGGTACGCCCAAACCATTACAGGCAAGGAAATTTGCACTAGTTTTATTGCCTCTGTGGATTTACATTCATTCCTCATTTGCTGTTTTGCATACATATGTTTTTTCGTTGCAAGGCAAGAAATGTAAAATTTCTTACCTCTACTGGTAAAAAAAAAAAAGGCTGGTGGTATTTGATGCAAATTACATATAAATCTGACTATTACAACTGTATTCAAGGTTGGAAAAATACAATTTAATATATGGTAAAGTTCCAACTCCAAACAACATAAAAAGGGTTGCAACTAAATTATTTTCTTTGTGAATTCATCACTCGATCGTGTTCTTGATTAATTGATCAGTTGTTGGTATCAGAAAATGTTGCAAAATGTTGATCAGTGTTTCCCAAAACCAAAGATGACGTCCTCCAATGTCTTGTTTTGTCCACAACCCAAATATATTCAGTTTACTGTCAGTAAATATTCACATTTAAGATGCTGGAATCAGAGAATTTTAACCTTTTTTAAAATTAATTTTAATAATCAATTAACGGGTTAATCTATCATTAAAATAGTTGGTGATTAGTTTAATAGTTGACAACTAATTGATTATTTGTTGTGGCTCTAAATGTAAATGCAGTTTATATCTCAGCTGCTATAATGTGGGTATTGTTTTATGGAGGCACAACTAGTAATTTGACTTGTGTTGATCCTCAAACTGCCTTTTACACAAATCTTTATTTTCACCTAAATAAACAAGCTTGGAATTTTACCTTATTAAAAATGTGTATTTGACAGCTTGCTGGCCTGTCTCTCTCCTCTTTGCCCTTTCTTCTAAAATCAAAGAAGACTGTAAATGCAACACATCTACTTCACTCGGAGGCACATTTCTAACTCGGACCACCTACTGTACCCTGTGACAGTTCAAAGGGACTTCCAGTATTTCACACCAGTATTTAGAGGTTACTGTCTTCAACAAATCCAACATAAAACGATGCGTGGTGCTCTGAATGGTGCGGATAAGCCTGAAATTGTTACAAAACAGGCTTAGAGGAGCAAGATATCCGATTTGCTGTGGGGCTGATGGAGACAGAGATCATGTTCGCTGCTCAAAACAGATGACGATCTGAACAAGTAAAATCTTTTTTTTTGTGCGAGCAGCTCCTTAAATCTGAGTGTGCGAATTGAAAGGCTCCATTTAGTAAGCTTGTTCAGCTCTTCATGAAAGGCTGACTCATTCATTTACTCCGGCTTGTCAAACTGTCAAAGATTCACTGAAGTGCAATTCTCCATCGGCAGGGCAGGCTCATCAGTTACCATGGGAACTGTAGTCAAGTGACTTTCAGGCAATGGCAAATATTCACCAACAAGAAATGTCCAGTTTTGTAAAAACAACTGGGATCATATGGCCCTCATGATGAATATAAAGCAGGGGTGGGTGCTGTCAGTGGCAGGTAAAGGACAAGCTGAGCACTACTGCAATTATAATCTGAAAATGTAAGATCTGAAACATGAAACAATGTCAAAATTTGTTGCGGCTCTTGTTATTCTCCATATGTCAGTCGCACCTTAACGCTTTAAGTGAGAATTCATCAAATTCAAAACATAAACTAGAGGAAAGAAAACTTGTACTTCACTGTGATTAAAAATAAAAACATCTGTAACTGCATCATTACGGAAAAAAATGATCCATCAGTCAGATCATCAGGGGAAGAATTTTCAACAGCTCGCATTTATATTTCATTTGCAGTTTCTGGCATCGTAAGTCAGATTTATAAATAGTAATTTTCCAGAGTAACATTTTACGTAATTACTTGTGTCAAGCTATTAATCTATACTGAATGAGCTCATGCCCAAGGATTCCACATAATGAGGAATTAGTCTGCACCATTAATGTTCCAAATGTTATCAGTGGTACTGGGTGGATTTGCCTCAATAGTTCATATGTATCTCACTGAAAATGTTCTATCTTTTTGTGATCACGTAAACCAGGGGTTTTCAAAGTCTGTGGCTGTTGGCCTCCCCTCAGACAAAGCCTGGAAAAAGACACCCCCTCCCAGTTTACTTGCTTAGTTTTGCTCCTGGTTGTTTTATGGAATCACGTTTATTTAAGTCCATTTGACACAAAACAATTGAGCCAAGATAGCCTTCTTAGCCTAACTTCACACTACACGAAATACATAAAAAAGGTCTGTTTAAAGGCTGTGTACTAGTTTAGTTATATTAGAGAAATGGGAAAGTATAATTCCATGATGCTGTATCTCTGAACTATCTCTTAAACCAAATCACACATATTTAGACTATCCCATGTGATGTCCTTTTGATGAGTACCATAATAACAGTAATGTTTTTTTCACTTCCATTCACTGAGCCTCTTGTGAAACTGTTTGAAAGCCCCCCTGAGGAGGCCCGCCTCCTACTTTGAAAACCTCTGGTGTAAACTATTTTACATGGTGGAGGAGGAGGATGAGGGAGGAGGAAGATATTGCCATTTCCACAGTATTTTTGATTACTTGCTCAGCCCTAGTTCTGGGTGTCACCCTTGCATTGTCGTCTCATGAATATCTTTGTTTCATTGTTAAATATTTGTTTAATTTGATGGTGAATATGATCAATAAAAAATGTTAAAACTGACTGGTGCCCTCCATTGTGATACCAATCTGTACTAAACTGGACAAGGGAAATACTATAACTTTCCCAGGGTCCTGTGTTGTTAAATAAAGACTCTAGGTAGGAAGAACAATACCACTGTAAATGGGAATTGATTTTTGCAGCATCAAGGCAGGAAATAATTTTAAGAAATTCCTGATTAAATACCAATAAAATACAAAATAGGAGGCAGTTAGAGAGACATCGTTGGCGACCCTGTGCTTACCTCAGTGTCCCAGAACTCAGATCTCCACTAGGAGAGGGAAGTGGTTCTCCACAGTGTCACACATCTGTCAATCACTGAGGGTCACCTGCAACAACAAGAAGGAAACACAATCAGTCAATCAGACCATCACATGAAAAACTGTTGGTCAGACAACACACGGCTGTTTGATGTGAAAGGTGTTGAGCATTTTAGACAGTTTTCTAGACCAAGACAAGTGACAATAAAAACAACTTGTTGCATCACAATTAGTCTGTATTATTTAGCGAGTTTGCAAAAAAAAAAATAGTAAAGGTGCTGTAAGTGATTCTGGAGGAATAAAGTTGATTGTTGAGTCTTATTCCCCGGTCATCAAATACTGACATTTTAGGTAAAGCCAGACAGATATAATCGGTCAGCTGATATTATCAGCCCAGTATTGGCCATACACAGATATATCAGTCTATATCGTATCGGCCTATATGTTGTTCCAACCCAGAGCCTCATCTGTTTTATTATTCTGTTTGTTTAAATTGTTTGTGCTTCATGAATTAATGGCATAACTAGTGTGCTACTACAATTGATTAAATAAAAAAAAAAAATTTAAAAAAATGAGAAAAAGAAATGCGTTTTATATCTTATTAATGATTTACTGATTATCGATTGTGAACTGTTTTCAACTCTGTTAAGAAAAACACACAAAATTTGAAACTGTTCTATATAAATAAAGAATACTGGCCGGTATATTGATATTGGACATTTGTTACTTTCTAAAATTGTTATCAGCCCCACAAATTCAGTATTAGTTGGGCCCTAATTTTGGGAATGAGACTCACCAATCAACTTGTTTCTAAACCTGTTATTGGCCAAAGTTTCCTGTCATCAGGTCACATTTTCTAAAGCCTAAAAACAAAACCAAGAGGAGAAGAAGTCTACTTTTCTCCAGATCACTTGAATTACATTATACTCAAAGGTAAGTATGGAAGTTTTTCCCAGTGATCCCCCCCAAAACACCTGCCTACCCCAGCTTTCACTTGCTTCAAATTTCTTACTTTTCAGATTGGATTGAAAATTACTTTGTAAAGGAATTACAAATAAACTTTAAACTGTGCTTCAAAGAATTGTTTTGAATCTTTGTATCTTATTTTGTTGAAGGGGAAATTCTACTGGCAGTACACAAAATACAAGACAAATAATCAGTCAGACAATGTACAAAGTAGCTGACAACACTTGGAGACTTGGAGACCAACATATGGTTGCTACAACAGAACAACCCCCCAATAAAGATGCACAGTTTTAACATTAAAGGACATTTACTGTGATGCAGAGAAGTCTTACAGCACTCCATGCATTCAGTAGAAACCAACGTATATTTTGTTTCATAATAAAAACTATGCATTTCTTCCACAAATGCTTTGTTTTGAAGGATATGTCGAGGCACGAGGAGTCAATTTTCAAGTTTCCTGTTGTTGCGTAGCAACAGTCAGCTGGCCAACTTGTTGTCCTCGCCTGCTATAAATGCATCTTGAGGATCCACGCCCATAGTATTTACTGTATTTGGCAGAATGAATTAGGGCTTCAGTGACACACAAGAATATGCTGTATAGAGCTCGCTCTGCACTGCCGCATGTCCCTGAGAAGCAGACGGTGCCACATCACTGAGCACTCCATCTGATGTCAAGCATTCCCAGCACAGCCTTGTGTTTATCTGAAGGACTCTTACATTACCAATTCATCACAAAGAGTTGAGGAAATTACCATGCAGGAGTCCCATCTGTCTAGAATGATGTGTATAGCCTCTCAGTCTATTGAAAGCTGCAAAGAAGGTATTTATTTTCCTTTGCCAGATAAAGTGTACTCATTCTGTATGACTCATCAAAGCCAGGGTAACCGTGGCTCCAGGTTGAGTGAATACAGCAATAGGAGGGAGCAAAGAATGAATAATACAACACAAATAAAATCTGCAATATAAATGTATTGCATCTTGGATGACAGAATCATGCAAGGCAAAGGTTTGACAACAAAACCATGAGTACCCAATAAAAGTCCTCATCCTAATTTGAGACATCTATCTCTATTTATATGGTTGAAACCGGGCTCCAAATTAGCACCAGCCACCAGTTACATGCTGGTAAAATATGCCAGTGGCTGGTAGATCACTTCACTCACCAGTCAAAATAACAAAGTTAATTATTGAATGGCTGGTTAAATTTGAACATTCACTAGACATTTGGCCCGAGGACAAAAAAGTTAATTTTGCACCTTGGGTTGAAATGATGCCTCACAATTTTACAAAACAGTATACGCTAGCAGTGGGCACCCATTTTCTCCTCTGCCTGGTCTGGTATGAAACCCTGAATTGCAGCAGAAACAGATCAAGTTCTTATGTGGGGGGCACGTGTGAATATGGACAGAAGTGTTGACGTGATGTAAACCGTCTTTGATCGTGAAGCCTAAAGTGACTCTACAGTTCTGTGGTTTACACTGCAGACTGGAGTTTCTGTTAACAGTGACAAACAGCTAGATCTATGTCATATGAAGTCATACTGTATGTCATATGTCACATGAAGGGCGTGCACCATTTAATATGACGTATATTATATAGACTGACCTCCCAGCACCCCAAACTGGGACTGACCTCCAGTGTCACTGGAGTTTGTTAACAAAATTAGAGAGAGAAATGAATAAAAATAAAATCAACCTTAACCCTTTAGTTAAATTCATTATTTCTGTCGACTTAAAATCATTGTTTAATTTGATTGCCTTGTTGCCCCGACCTCTGGCCTTTGTGCTCTTGAAAAAAGTTGATAACACTGAAGGCAAAGTAGCCTTGCTCCTTAAATGATGAAATCCCAGTTTCCTGGAGGCAATACTAGCTTTCATATTATTTTTACATCTGTGTAATGTAGGGCTTTGATTTGTCAGACATTTGACTTGCTGTATTAGCCTAAAACAGATATTTCATTCAGCTACATTAGATCTTTTGAGTCCAAACAGCATGGCAAGTAGATCATAATTATGTGTAATGAATGCGTTATTTGACAACCAATATACAAACTGGCCTTAATAACTATGTTGCTCTTCTTAGCTTTGTCCCTTTGTATAAAGGAGATAATAGTATGTTTTATAATTGCTTGGTAAGATATTTTATATTTGCATACCTTTTACAATAAAATAGATGTATTTAATAAGGCCTTCCTCATTGTGCATGACTCCTGCTCACTCTTGTCTTTACAAAAACATCGCTCCAGAACAATAAGGAACACAGAAAACCAGAGGTATCCACATTTATAGTCTCTCTGAGGACCTCTCAGAGAACACCTGGCAAGTGAAAGACACCAACATCATTTAAACTGCAGCGGATGGGTCTGAATTGTTGCTGCCTCAAATTATACGGTGAGAGATAAAATGATTCCACTGTGACAAAAGAACATTTAAGCAGCATTTTCCTCAGTTCAGAAATTTCAGTTTTACCGAAATCTTTGCTTTTAGACTAAGATTTTGGGTAGAGTTTTCCCCATCCTAAGATGAAACCCAAAGGTATCACTATAAAACTTCTGTAAATTAAACACTGAGCTCAGCTAAGGCTTGGTAATGGAAACAAGTAAAAGGAATAACAGAAATGACAACTCTGTCTTCCCTTCTGGCTACAACAATGCATAATTAGCTGGAACCTTACCTTTGGATTACAGTGTAATTCGTCCCCACTCAGCACACGTCTCATCCCAGTGTTTGCATGTCTAGCAACAACAGTGCTCTCAAGCCAGCCGTCACTGTTAGCTAAATATGTCATACACCTAATGAGGCCTGGCGAATGACAATAAGCAAACTTTCCTTCAAGGGCCGCTCTTCCTCTATTCAGGACCTGCTCATTGTCCTGTGGCGGGACTCACAAGGGAATAGGAGAGTGCCAACCCATCCTGTTTACGGCACTTCAAACCCCAAATCACAATGACATTGCTAAACAAACTGCTTAACGGTGCACAAGGTTGAAACGAAGCCAACAAGTGTATTTTGTGTATCCAGTTTCAAGACAGAGCACTTAACACGCATATGTAGCTCTGTAACACTGTCATAAATATTAAAGCTAGTAGTAATCCTTTATTTATTATCACAATTGTACCTCATTACACCTACACCAGACCAAAAACTCTCTGAAACACTTGAACAAAAACCTTCACAAAATACATGTTGCAGGGCTGTTGTATTGAGAAGACATTAGGTGGACCAAATAAACTAACTGAGTGTATTTGTGTTATATAACATGCCAGATAGGGTGCAACTTGACTGAATGTATTTCTTTACAACAAATATTACAGTATTTTCCTCACTGGTCGTCCAATCTACACCCTGGACTGAGCAAAGGACAAGGAATCAAGACTAAAGAATCTACTAGTGGTTCTGGACAAAGTCACATATTGTCCGATTATGGTGCTAAATGAAAAGTTTCAGGATGGCCAAAGTTATTACAATTCATACCGGTGGAACATGAATGTATGTACCAAACTGTGTGTCAGTGAAGGAAATAAATGAAATTATGACCTTGCTAGTGGTGCAAGAGAAAAAGGATTCATCTTCTTGGCACTATGGATATTAGGCCTGCAAGTAACTGTATTATTTTCATTGTTGATTAATCTTTGACTACTTTCTTGATTAATCTATTACTGTTTGATCTATAAAATGTTAGACAATTGTGAAACAAAAAAAAAAAAGAAATTTGACATCACTGGGAAACTATAATGAACATTTGTTCATTTTTTTATGTTTATATACTCAACCAGGGGTTTTCAAAGTCTAAACCCCCTCCTTCTCTTAGTTTACTTGCTTAGTTTTGCTCAGTAGGTAAAATGTTAATTTGATCCCATAGACACTCAACAATTGAACCAATAGGCCTATAGCTTTATATTGCTGTGTGAAATAACTTCAGACTAAACCAAATACATAAAAAAGTCCAGAGGCATTTCTTGGTCTTTCCCTCTGGGAAAATGTGAAAACAGTAAAATACCCCAATACTGTATCTCTGAACTATGTTTTGAACCATGGCTAATGTAGTAATTATTCACTTCCATCCACTGAGCCACCCCTGAAACTGTTTGGATCCCCCCTGGGGAGGCCGAACTCCCACGCTGAAAACCTCTGAACTGATTACTCATGAAACTAACCAGCAGATTAAGTCACACTGTAAATAATTGTTAGTCGCAGCCCTATTTCCCATCCATCATGGTGCTCAAGTTTCCTTCCTCAGTCTCTCTACACAACATGAATTTATTTGTATGATGAGGCTAAAACAGTGGAACCTTTCACATCACCACCGATTAATAAGTAACTGAGAAAGGGGCCATTGAGCAGCCCAGTCAGGCAGACATTGAGTGCTACGTGTTGTTATAACTGCACTTAGGAGGGAGGGGAAGGAACTGCTCACAATTCACACTCTGACTGAGATTGTTTTCATGTTGGAGCCTGGAACCTCAGCAGTCTCATGACTCAACAAGTACAGTATTTGTTAGCTAAGCTGGTAAATGTAAAACCCCTTCATACAATCAAGTCATTGCTAAAACCAAAAACAACAACATGAGATTAACACCTTGAATGCTGGGGCAGGAGCGTGCTAGTGTGTGTTTAACTTGCACACCGTCTTAGCCAGCGCTCTCCTCAGCCAGCTGCCAGGACATACAGGACTAACAACAGCTGCAGCATGCTAATCAACATGCTGTGCAACTCTGAAAACAAACACTACAAGCATGCTAATCAAGTCAGGTCTATGACAGACAGTTTGGATGTTAATCCCACACTGCTGTTCTGTGTATTCTATGTGTTTACTTTGCTGTCAGCATAAGCACACCTCATTAGTTGGGGCTTGACTGAGCTATACATAACGCGGCAGGCTCACGTACGATGATGATTATGTTGATAAAGGAACGTTTTTCCATCAGGTGACACATTCGCACCAAAACATGACATAAAACCATATTCCTGACGTGTTCTCTTAGTAGTTAGTTTTATTCAAGTGAGTACTAAATGGAGGGTTCCCTCAAGCACCTAGCACGATGCTCATCATTCATTGCAGACTGATGACTCATACGAGTATCCGTGACTAAGTGACTCATTAAACCAGTGAAAACAAACATAAGGTTACAGACCTGCAAAATACAGAGAACCATTTAGCTGCTGCTGCACCCAGGACAGAGGACAGAAAACAGATTTGAATAGTTGGTCTGGCCAAGTTATGAGTGTAACCATATATCGATCTGGATTAGGGCCTAGGGCAATATATTGATATTATAATCAGCATCAGTATCGTGATATGAGACTAGATACTGTGTCAGATTTTGGATTGTATCGTGGTATGACATATTAGTGTTGTCTTTTCCCGGTTTTAAAGACTGCAATACAGTGATAGTGATGTTAATCTCTCAACTTACTAGACTGTTCTAACTGTTCTATTATTTGCCTTTACCCACTTAGTCATTATAGCCACATGACTGATGATTAATAATCAAAAATCTAATCATTTTAATATTTAGGGAAAGCACCAAGAGTCATCCATACAGTAGTCATCCTCACTCTGGGTTTCTACAGGTCCTTCAAAAGTTTAAAATACAATAATCTGAATTTTAAGCCTTAAAATGTCTTAAAAATTATTTTGACTGGTCTTAAAAATTGCATTATGAAGTTAACATTACTTTTATAAAATTCAGTCTGGCTTTTAAATGTGTTTCTGGGACAAAACCTGTATTCATCACACTGTAATAACTACAAAACAAGACCAACATTGAACCAATACACCCTCATGCAAACTGCATGTACTTTTTTGCCAGATATGCAAAAATAGGTCTGAAATTACTTTTGCAATGTCTTAAAAAGTCCTGTAACATTTTAAATTTAAATTGTTGAAACCTGCAGAAATCCTGCTACAAAATTAACGCAACGTCAACATTGAGGCATTTGGTCAAAATTTCATGATATATTTTGTCTTTTTTGCCCAGCACTCATCTACTGCAATGTATCTTTTTCTATGAGATAATCCCTTGTTTTCACTATTTACGAATTTACTGTATGTTTTATTTGGAGAAAATGTGCACATCCGTGTATCATATACCGTGCCATTGTCTAAAATATGGATGCATAATAATGTTTTTGTTTTTTTTTCAGCCAATGTGATTATGACAAATATAATTTCTTTATTTTAAAAAGTTGTTCATATAATCCATAATCTATGCACACCTGAAGGTTACAAAGGCTAAGATGTAATGAGCAAAGATTGATGTTTTAATATTCCACAGCTCTGACTGAACCAAATCTAACTGAGATCACTGTTAAAACAAAAACAGAGAAGAGCATTTGGCTAATAATTAAAATGAAATGCTCTGACATAATCTGTTAAATCAGATCTAATCAGCCAATATCGGCTGATAATTTATCAGCTGATATTGATATATTGATATTTGTTATGCATCCCTAGTCTAAAAATAACAAGATACTATTTATAGGCCATATCACTCAGCTTTAATCTGGATTGATACATCAATTCAATGTTCAACAATCCAAAATGATCAATGTAAAGTGAAAATATCAATCTATATCATCACCTTTAAGATATGCTTCATTGTGAAACTCCAATGGCACGTCTGTGTCACAAATGTCTGGAAGAGTTCTGTCATAAAACAATCCAATCATAATTTATTTGCTTTTTGTGAGTTGACATAAATATAACATGAATGCGTTAAAATGGACATTGCAGACCCCTGAATTAAATCGAATCAAAACAGTACCGTGGCAAAGTTTGTGATATCAGCGGATATTGTATTGTTGTCTAGAGAATCAATATATCATATAATGATGATGTGTTTTGTACATTTACACCCCCTAGAAACTACCTTTATTACTTGTTCTACCAATCAAGCTATGAGTCAACACTCAGTATTTATGGTCGTGTTACAAAGGGGTTTTCCAATGAGTACCACTGCAGTTCAAGTCAACTACATGTGCATTGGAAATTTAACAGCTTTCCCCACATGCGTCAGTTCCGAACATGAGTCTGCGAGTGAGTGTTCCAACATCCATCAAAGCAGGGCAAAATGTGGCAACATTTGGAAAACAAATAAGCCTGGTGTGGTATTGTTATAAAAAATGCAAATGGTGCAGTGGCATTAGTCAGGGTGTGAATAGTGGGTGCAGTGCTTCTCAGCATAACGTGTTAAGTAATGTCCTTCACACTCAAACAAAAAGATGGTTGTGTGATTGCGCTTGCAGTTTATCTCATCTGCATGAAAGTTTTGTTTTGTTCAAATGCAACTGGCAACTCTGCAGAACTCGTAATCAAAACGGATGTGGACACACAAGTATTTAAATGATCGGGCTGACTTTTGGCAAACTGTCATGCCATGAGATTAGAGGTTGAGATGAGAGGTTCTGGCCAAAGAGGAGAGAGAGGAGTCAAAACCAATCAGCAAAGCATGATGGGCCTGTGCTCATTTGCATTATTGGCTTTTCGTGATGTACCAGGTACAGTAACAACAAATGGACGACACCCAAATACTGCAGAAGCATTGGCTAGTTAAGATCAACTCCTTTATAGCCATAAAACAGCAAGGGGATGTCATCAAACAATAAACCACGCTAATAAAAGTAGCAGGTGGGTATATATTTTTCAGTAGTTGTGTCACCAATATGCAATGGAAAGTTCCTTTTTTTTTATGCTTTCACACAATATAATCTCTGGTGCTTCCCTTTTCTTAAGCAGAGTTGACACCACAGAATTATGGCCCGGATTTTCCATTCGCCAACAGGTTTTGGAGATTGCCAACAAAAACCCCCAGGTCAGGGGCAAATCTGTGCATGTTCCAGTGAGTGACCATCAGTGCTTGAAATTAAGGACATCCAATTGTCCCGGGGACAATAACAAAGCACCAGGGACACAAAGATATGCTGTGTGGGACAATTCTGGGATATATATAGCATTTTAATTGTTAGGTGTTCAAATTCGAAAAATGTGAGGTGGCACCGACACTCACAAACTCAATGCTATGTCACACTCACCCTTACACACTGACATGGTGTTTAAAATACAGTTTTCTATGTTTTCTATGAGATATGTTTCTGACCGATCAGAAACAGGTTTGCATTTGCTGCATTTATTGATCATACTGTTAAACAAAAGACACGCAAACTCGATCACTGACTAAAAGAACAATAAAAACTGATTGTGGCCAAACATCCAGGGTGATTTAAAATTTTTATTCATATCATGCAGGGAACAACTAGCAGAACTTCCACGGTGGACCAGAGTGAGTCAACGAAGTGATGCAAGTTACTGAAAAAAATACTCAACTGTATTAAGGCTATGTAGAAAAAAGAACTTCAGTTTGGGATAGTGATTGCTAAGTTTGGGACAGCTGAAAGTAAATTTGTGACATTTGCGGGACACAGAAAAAAAGTTAATGAGGTTAAAGTTAGTTAAAGTAAATTAAAGTTAACCCTGGTGACAATCACTGTGTATGAATAGCTCAAAGACACAACCAGCTTGGAAGTTGCTGATGTCTCGCAGCAGCCAAGAATATCAAGAAGGTTTGATATCTGGTCATATCGGGGACAGTTCGAGGAGCCATGCAACAGCTACAGCTAATGAGAGGAAACAGCGGGCTGGGTGAGGGGAGGAGCTGAGAGGGAGAGACGGAAGAACACCAGCGCAGCAGCCAGAAAAGCCCAAATATAAAAAATAATGAGCAAAAAGTCATTATAAAGTAGTCGAAACTAACTTCACCTCCAGCAGCACTGAAGCAGTGCTATGGAGGTCTTTCTATGTGTTCTACACACTGATGCTTCAGTATTAATGATCTAATGTCACTTCTAGTGTGGGTTTTCATGACAAAATGTAGTTTGGAGAGCAGACAGATTAGTCAGGGATTCCTTTAGTGAAAGATCTTGTAATGAGTAAACCCCCTGTTTCCGATCAGTCACACAGTGTGCAAAGAGACTAACTAGTGTGACCAAGGTATTACTGTGAAACAAGTCATGGAACATGTTTGTCTGTCACATCTGAAATGAAACCTAGTGAAGATACAAAATAAAGTCACAAGTCAATAAAGAGAACATGTGAAGTACACTGATAAAACCCCAAAATTTCTTTGTGATAATAGAAAATATTAGTCTCTTAACCTTCAACAAAAAATGAAAAAAGGACCCTGCAAATGTGCTGCTTTTGTTGGTTTGTGTCTGTCTGTCTCAACTTCTCCTCTCTGTCCTAAATGAGCAGTGCCAGGTTTCAACAGTCCAACACTGGGGATTTTTCAAGGTCAGCTTAGCTCAGTCAGCCATGAATTATTGAGCTTGAGCAAGCTCTGTGCCTGTTCTGTTTGCGCCACTTCTGACGCCATCCTTCTTCTTTCAAGTTTGCTCACTGTGACACGACAAACTAAATATCCAATAAGGATGGTGCTACAATTTATTGATCTCTGTTGGGAAATTTTCTTTGCGTTTGACCTCTTCAACAGGGAGGTCACAAGGTCAAATACAGACCAGGAGCAATTCAGTATCGATGGTCAAAGACACTTAACATGCGGAGTTTATGTTGTAACGGTGTTCTTACACAGCACATCCAAATACTGTGAGATTTTACTCTCTAAATTAGGTTTATACTTGGGCTAAACAATTAATCAAACTTGCAATATGGCTCTACAATTTTCAAACTGCAAGGGACACAATATTTGTTAAAAGTGAAATGTGTGTCAAAGTAACATTTTAAATTGTTGTGCTGCAGAAATGTCCTGGCCAACAAATCATATTCTACAGACTTATGAAAATGTCTTGAGAAATTGGACCACGATCTAATGTTTTTCAAGAAAATTAGAAAAATAATCAGTTTTTTAAGAAAATGGAAAAAAATCATCATTCCCTAAAATATCACAAATATTATCACAATTAAGATAGCTTCATGCAGTAATAATACATTTATTTATATAGTGCCTTTAAAAACAGAGTTTACACAATGCTTTGGCAGACAAGCAAGCGCAAGATACCCAGGAGACAATATAACCACAGACAGCCAAACAGTAAATCCAAACAAAAGCAAGACAAAGCTAAGCTAAAACTGAGGTAAAATTATAACACAAAGCTAAACATACAAAAACATAGTAGAACAAAGACAGAATGATAAAAGAGGTGGCAATAAAAACAATTTAAAAACATTAGTATAAATATATATAAATAAAAACAGTAAAAGGTAATAAAAAATGTTTAAAGATGTGATTTAAAAGATGTTACTGATTATTGTAAACTTATCTCCTCAGGCAAGTCGTTCCAGAGTCGAAGAGTCCAGATGTCACCTTTAGATTTAAGCCTTGTATTTGGAAACAGCCACGAGATCCCTGCCTGAGGAACTAAGGCTGCAAACTGGCCATCAAAATTTCTGCCTTGCAGCCAAACCCAGACGGACTTCATAAGTGATGATCAAAATCTTAAAAACAATTCGAAAACGAAGATGAAGCCGATGGAGGTGAGCGAGAATTAGAGTAATGTGATGTGTCTTAAAACAAGCGAAATCAATTGCAATATCACTCAAAATTTCACAATTATTTAGCCATACATTAGATCAATGATTGAAATGAGGTGAGACCACATTGGCTTAGAAGTCAGGTTTATAAGAATCTGGGGCTGTTTGGTGACCATGTTTAGTTTCACTCTGCTGATTTGCAAATAAACACAAAGCCTAAATGAGCACAAAGCACAAAAGCAAACACACACGCTTGCTCTGATTTTGTTTCCTCTCTGCTGAAGTATTCCTCTCACACATTTGATTCGACACAGTCACAAGGGACTTTTACTCAACCTCTTTATGGCATCTGTTTTTGCAGGTGGCCAGTCCTCATGAAACATACACACAATCATACTACACATGCGCGCACTCTTTATCCAGACGCTTTCCCTAGGTAGGGGGATTAATTCTAATACCTGACCACAGTGAACCAGTCGGCTGTAATCTCCATCCCCGTGCTCTCTCAATCGTAACAAGAACCAGCCACTCACCAGTGGAGTAGGCTGTCTGCACAGGAATAGAACGGGATTTATTAATAGCAAATACAGGCCTGGAAAATTACCCCTATTCCCCGGGTTTCTATACTGAAATGATCGCTGTGTATAGTTATAGAGATATGGAGGCAAGCAGGTGCACACCTCAGTGAGACACCAACTGACAGAGACAAGGACTTTTGGCGAGTAAAGGTCACCAACAGGCAGGCAACAGTGACTACAGTCAATATGTTCCTGTGTGAATCAATAGTGCTGCCCCTAGGACACGTGGACATGGACACACAAAAAACGACTTCTCTGGGAATGAAAAATGCATACTACAGGTAATAATATTGAAAGAAAGAAAGAGAGAGAGATGTGGAGAACAGAGGAGAGAAACAGAGAGTGAAAGATTGGCTACTCTTTCTCCCTCTTCCTCTCCTCATCTCTCATAGGCCAGGCTAGGGGAACTGAGGCGTACGCACATCCTGGGCTAAAATTAGCTCTGCTGCAGCTGCAGGGCCAGACGTGTTGGGATGGGCCCGTGTTGCAACTAAGTACACACACACACAGTTCTACCAATTAGACAGGGTGAACCACAACACACAACAGCACAGGTGAATGCCAACAGCATCCTGCCCCCTTCCTCCTGCTCCTCAAACTGAGGCATACAAATGCTTTCAATGCAAATATTCACCACATACAGGATAAACACATACACACACATACATACATGCTGGCTGTTTTGAGGCCCTTCAGAGTGACCCACATCAACCTCACCTACAGATATTAGCACTGGGATCAAAGTGGAGCAACTTGACTTACGTTCCAAACATTTAGTTTGTGATCTTACCCGGAATGACTTAATGGGCTGTTCTGTGCACAACGCCCTATGATTTTCATAAGTATGATAATAAGCAGTAGTGTAGTGACAAGCCATAGCTTTCCCTGAAATGACAAAAAAGCACCATTATACTCTAGTATCTATTGTAGTTAGAGTTGTGAAGATAACCACATTGCCGCGATCATGTGATGCTTACCACTGGAGTGAGGTCATTACAGTCACTGAAAATTTTATTTTGAAGGGTCAATCTCATGTTATTCTATTGCGCAATGCAGCTGAGATCAGAGCTGACATAGTGGCCAAACTGTGTAATGACAACTCCATGTAATGCTAAATAGCCCAAAAAGACTTTCCCCCATGGCCTTACATTGTGAAAGAAGCAGCTTTAAAACAGCGGATACATTTTTTGACCAATTCATGTGCCACTGAGCAGCTCTCATTGGAATTAACAGAGGCCAGGCCACAATGCTATATCCAGTTCTCTATAATACATCCATGCTAACAACATGCTAATGAAAATAACTGTTGGATAAATAACCACAGAAGACATTCAGTGCCAATTTATCATTTTAAACTTCTTTTTCCATGTCTCCAAAAAGACACTGCAGTTCGAGGGCAGATTACAAAGCTTCTGAAAGGGATTCGACCGCGCTGGAGCTGACATTGTAAAGGTACAACGCTAGCATTTGCATTAGTTTAACATTAGCCTTTCCAGTTCAGCTTACATCGGGGCTAACCTCCTCCTTCACTTTTCCAGCAGTTGGGACATAACAAACAAGACTTTTCTTGGATTTGAGAATCTGCAGCGTTTATTAACTGACAGCACTTTTACCGTTCGCTCTCCCCTTGCCCAACCAGTGCCATGCATGCCACCTGCAGTGCATTTCAAGGAGCCGTGACATAACAGCATCCTTCAATTAAGTCCAATAAAACATTATTATTTTTGCGCCACGGGGGTAGTGGCAGTACACTGCAGTAATATGCTGCAACTGTGGTCCCATTTCCAAAATAAGTGGACTGTTCTCATGCATTTTTGCATTATACTGAAAGGTATTTCTAATATCCTGTTGGCCTCATGTATATAAGAACACCTTTCACTATTTTGCTATATTACACCACCACATTAGCTACATTCTCAAAGAACACCATAGATGTTAATCAACACTCACCACTCACTCGCCATGAGGTAGGGGGTGGGGGGGTGTTGTTTTTTTTTTAATGAAAGCTTGGGCAGTGGTAGTCTCAAGTTCACTGACAGTTCAAACTATGGACACATGACCACTAATTCCACAGTATTTAGCACAGCTGCTGACATTGTGCACGTGGTGTGTGGGGAAGTAGCTGAAGCATTTAACTTTACTCCAGAGAAACGGAGGAAAATGCTGCGCTGCCATATAAACTGCTCAGCAGTCGTCTAACAATAGGCCACCTTGAGCTTTCGTGACATGCAAGAGCGCTGCACAAACCACTGCCTGCGTGACCAAAGCATCAACAAGGGGGCAAACGGCAGAGAGTGGGCGCATTACTACACTTCCATCTCAGATGCTGGGGGGGCTGCAAAACTGCTGAATACGGAGAAAATCAAGCCAGAGCTTGGCCTCTCAACTTCCTCCCACCCCAGAGACTCATAATAGTTGTTAAATCAAATTGTTTCCTACAATATGAAAAACAACAATAATGTGGGCTACGTTTTGGCTCCATCTATCCCACTGCAGCAGATTCAAAGAAACCACACTAGCTGGACAATAACAGAGTTCTGCTAGCAACTGTGTCCAAGTTAATAAGCATTAGATGCATTAGAGCCCTGGCCAGACTTGGCTTGCAAATGAAACACTCAGTCCTTCAAAGTATTTTTAGGACCCAGACGCCTAAAAAAAAATTAATTACACAATGCAAACTGTTCCTTTTAGGCTTTGGACTGAGTTTTAACTGTTTATTTTATCAGTTAGGTTGCATAATATTAGAAATCCTCCAACCAGTGGCAGCATTAGCAACCAGGCCTCACTAAATGTATGGGCGCACATTTGTTAACAGGTGCCTTTCTCTCCAGTAAACATCCCTCACAGCTTGCTTCAGCAAAAGCCCCCACTTTCCTTCCAAGTCTTTTCCATCATATCGCAACAACAAATAACTGGCAATAATTCAAAGGCTGCTGGAATCAACCAGGCGCTGGCATCGGTTCAACTTCAGACAGGCGGTGAGTCGTGACCAGCAAGCTGAGCAGAGAGCTGATCTACAGGAAGGTAAAGCCCAGCAGAGAGCAGCGGCTCTGAGAGGATGATGACCTATTATCTTGGCTCAAACAAAACGTCCATACTGCCATATTAATGATACAAAGCTTGTGTGTCTCCCCCCCAAACACACGTATACTCTGACACCCAGTACAACAGCGTGAGAGTTCAGGTGTAGTTCAGTCTCATGTAAACAGCGGGATATATTGTGTTCTTTTGTTTAAGAGTTGCTGTTAGCACATCAGATAAGCCTATCTGGTCAAACTGCTCAACACAGCTGTAATTTTTGTTGGAGAACAGTCTTAAATTACAACCTGGCTGGTATTGGACTTCTACATAATACTTTATGGTTATTTCTAAGTAAAAATTGATTACAAAAAAAATATAAAAAGTGTTGTTACAGCAAGAGATTCCCATAGAACCTAAATCTATTTCTTCCACACAGTCCTTCAGTTGTTTAGTCGCAGACTGCAAAACCTGTGTGATGTTCAATCAACCTAGCCATC
The DNA here is from genome assembly GCA_034769285.1 of Lutjanus argentimaculatus. Taxonomy (NCBI): domain Eukaryota; kingdom Metazoa; phylum Chordata; class Actinopteri; order Lutjaniformes; family Lutjanidae; genus Lutjanus; species Lutjanus argentimaculatus. The sequence goes on along the minus strand of JAWZSL010000019.1, from coordinate 173,017 downwards.
TTGACCTCTGGGCCACAACGGAGCGCAGGGTTGCTGATTTATCAGGCAAAAATGTCAAACATTCACAGACTCCAACTCATCAAGTTGGGTTTTGCTGCTTTTCTCTTGCTGTAAATTGAAAATTTTGGGGTTTGGTCGCGCTGGTTGCAAATGCAAAATGTGTAAAATGTCTACATAGTGAAATTGAGTTATTAAGACATGCACAAAATAGATATATAACAGATAGCTGGTAAAATTAGCTGTCTTTAACTATAGCAATTTTGTTAACGTGATCTGAATAATAGCTGGACTCAATGCTGATAACAGAAATTGGAATAGTGAATTTAACACTGTTGGTTTACAAAGTATTATCTGGTTATAAAAAGTGTATTCTACTTCTTCAGTCTATCTCTGTCTGGTAGCTAACGCTAGTTAGCAGCTGTCTGCAGATATCAGGTAAATGTCTAATCAAGAATAGGACTGTGAAGATAACTGCATTACCACATCACCACAAATTTTATTTTGAAGAGTTTGTGCAATGCATTTAACATCAGAGCTACACACACAACAAGTCAGGAACACAGCCTCTTATTTGTTGACAGTCAGCCCAGTGCATCATGGAATTGTCAGCGGATTGCTAACAACAACTGTTTTCAACACAGAAAAACGGATAAACAATCACAGAGGACATTCAGCATTGGATTTATCATTATGGATTTATTTTTCTACATCTCAAAAAAAAAAAAAAAAGATGCTGCAGTTCAAGGCTGGATTTCTGAAAAGGATACAACTGGACTGGAGCAACACAAGATACAACACAAGCATTAGCTTAATATCAGCCTTTCCTGCTCAGCTTACTTTGGGGCTAACTCTTCACTCACTTCAATCACTTTTTCAGCAGTTGGGAAACAACAGACAAGACTGTCATACTGTCATGGCGCTAGTGTAGATACACAAACAGCAGTAGATGAATTAGTAAGCAGAGTGTTGCTCATTTTTGAAAATGATTATTAAACTAGATGCATTTGCTCTCTACATAGTTGATGCATCTAGTCCATGGCCGTGAGATCTTTATTTTCAAAGATGCATATTATGACAGCCTTGCAAGTGGGGCTGCTCTTTTATCATTCTCGCTCGATCTTCTTGCATACGATGTCCTGAAAAATATTCTTTATATCGTGCTTTAGTCTTCCTGCAGCGGGGGTCAAAAAAAATCTAAGTATTATTTTGTGGTCATATCGCCAAACACTTTTTCACAGCAGCCATTTTGACCTGAAATAGCAGGATAAACAACACAGGTGTTACCACTGATACTAATTAGGGTTCTGTTCCATTCAGGTCAAACAGAGTCAGGGTGCTGCTGTGATGCATGTTCTCACTGGAAAGACTCTGCTACACCAAATGTATGGGATCTTAATTAGCATCATTGGTAACACACCTGTGTTTGCCCTACTATTTCATATATCAATAAGGCTACTGTGAAAAAGGTCTATTGCTACTCTCCGTTCCAAAATTGCCTTCTGAGGCTGGACATGATATCTTCACTTCTGTAGTTTGCCATACAATCAACTTAATCTTTTTCAAAATGGAAAAATTATAGCTTGAAGTTCTACATATTAATAGCTGTCTTTCGTTCTTTTCTGTGTTTATTGTTGTCTATCAGACAGATTTAAACTTGACTATAATTCATACTGTAAGCTAGCTATTCACTGAGTCCAAGGCAGAAATGTGCATTAAAGGTTAACCACCTGATGTGCCCACACAGCACTGTATTAATAATGGACAGCTGCAAACGTCGCACTCACTGAAATGAAGTGAAGGAGGTGAAAAGTGTGTGGCACGCTGAAATCAGCCGGTCATACTGTACAGCAGAACAATGACAAAGCCTTCACCACTTCCATGGGAACCAGCCATCTCCCCCTTAGGGATAATACAGTTAATCTAACCCAATCAAAACATTCACACACGTCCAGCAAACCAGCGTTCCGGCAATGGCGGCCGAGTTTAGCACCATCGGCCACTTTCCAAACATAACCTCGGACTGTTTTAAAATCTTGCGCTGCACGAACATGTAATCCTCTGAGACAGGTCAGCCACTGTTCAACCACATAAACAAAAACAATGTTGGAGTTACAGGTTTGACAAAGAATTCATACAATGAACCACAACCTGTTCCTCCTTAGAGAGCTTACTGACACACTGGAACAACTGCAAGCATGGCTTTTGAATAGACTGGATCTTCCAGAGAACTTTTGGTAACTTTTTAAAGTCTAACACTGAACATACTTGGGATTCAGTCAGATATGAGAGAAGTACAACCATCCTTTTCTGCACGTTTTAATGTCGGAAATTTTCAGCTTCCTGGCAGTTCTGCCTTTCTGAATGCTACAATATAACAGTACATGTTTACAGGGAGGGAAGAAAACTGATTACAAATACTCAAATTACTGTAAACAAGGGATTTCTTTCATGAGTATTTTCTCAAATCTGTAATTTTACATGTACTTAAGTGAATATTACTTGCTATTGTGTGAATGCTTGCTATTAATAACGCTTTAAAAATTAACAATTAAAAAGTGACTGATACTCTGAGTAGTTTTTGAGAAGAATAATTTGCACTTTTACTTAAGAATATTTTTTTTACACCTGTACTTTTACTTGTCACAGCATTTTCTTGATACAATTTTCAGTACTCTTTCCACCACTGGGTACATGTTGATGTATCTGTGTTTTAAAAGACTAGGCTAGACTTGTCTAAATTTCAATTCCCATTAAATAATCTGGGAAATTAGTTGCTTGGAACATGCCTAACTTCGACTTACACCATATATTACTAAACGTGTAGGGCATCTGCAATAATGATTCCTCGACAAACCAACCAGTTGATGGAGAAACTACTTTACTGGTATTACTCAACAGCAATTCAGTTTGATCTCAGACTTTCCACAAAAATTGAGACATTCCACATCATTGCAAACATTCTCACTATCCTTCCATTTTTCTAGGCAGCGATGCAGTTTAGCATCAGCTTTTCAACAGTTAGCATTCACACCCACAATTTCTTCAGATATGGTCTCCTCTAGTTGATTAGCCTAAATATTCTACTTCTAGCAAAAATACCAACCATTCAGTGTTTCCGGCTTTGCAAATATGAGGATTTAACGCTTTTGTGTCATATGACACGTGAACTGTTCATATTTGGGTTTGGACATTTTGTCAGACAAATTAAGTCATTTGAATACATCACATTTGGATACAAGATATTATAACAGACATTTTCACTATTTTCTATTAGGGATGTACATGATGCATAAAGTTGCATGATGATTAAATGTCGCCACCCTCACTAGTCGGTTAAGCTATTTATCAGTCTTTTATTTGTGTACAATACCAGTTTAGTGTTGCTGTTACTACATGAATGCCCTGGTAGCCTGGATGCTGTTATCAGCGAAGTGGGACAGAGGACAGCTCTAAACAGTGCGGTTTGTCAGTATATTGATGTAGAAAATGACAAAGAGGTTGGATGTAGGCGGTGTCAAAATAAACTAGTATATAACTCCTCAGTTAGAGCGAATGCATAACCACATTCAACACAGGTGCAGACATTAAACCTGTAAGCAGAGCAGGCTGTTGCTGCTAGCACTGCTGATGTTAGCCACACTGTGATAGGCTGTCAGCTAACATCAGCTCCAGTTAAACAATGTTGTTAACCCGCAGATCGTGTTTGGTCTGAAAAGTTGAAACATTTAGTAATTTGTCATGTTTTTAAGGATAATGTACAATGTTCATAATGTACGCCACAAAGTGGCCACATAATGCAGTGGCATTTATAATACAATTGTTTGAAGAAACGGCTTCAAATGACTCTTAATACACACAGTATTTTAGATTTAATAGTATCAATTAATTAATTGTGCTCAGAGTGTTTTCTTACTGTTAGACTGGTTGCCTCTTCTAAATTAAAATTTGTGTTTTATTGACAAGGACATTAGTTGCCAGGAACATCCTTATTTTCTACATTATAAACTGATGGATTAAAAAAAAATGTGCAATTGAACTGATTATAAAAACATTGTTATTTGGAGCCCTGAACACAAGTATTGTGATTTAACACCAGTCGCCCTCCTGACAAGCACTGCATTTTGGAGAATTTCCTGCATGGTAAACCTATCATTAGTTTGGGCAATATACCCTGTGATTCCCAAACCTTGTTGCAATCAGTTTTGAAAACATTGATTCATTTACAAACAGGAGAGTACACACATTATGCTGCTCCACCTCTCTGGAGCCCCCAGAGGAACAGTATGAACTCGTGTTTGGCTGGCGGAGAGACAAGGCTTTGAGCGTGGGGGGGTGGAGGGTGGGGGGTGGGGATGTACTGTACATCATGGAGACAGCCAACACACAGACAGACCTCATACCTGGCAGAGCAGTGAGTCAGCAGCTCTCTCTGCATGCCAACCACATATCCAGCTGATTCTCAAGACTGACAAGAATCACTCTGCTGGTGACTTGTCTACACCAGAAGCCAATTTGGATGATGAATGACAAAAGAAAGGAAAATATAATAAATTTAAGAAATGCTGGATGCCCAGACTGGAAGAAGAAGAAGGGCAGGGGGCTAGCTGCCTGTGTGATCCTTGGCTCTGTGGGCGCGAGTACAGTGGAAAATAGTCCCCACTGCTAATCCATGGCAGGCTAATTACAGCTTTGATCCCCTAGGCGTGTGCATCGCCATAGGTGGGAGGGAGGCAACACACTCTGGGGCTCAATACAGTTATGGTTAGATTTGTTTTAGTTTAGAGTTGTCTCAATAAGCTCACATCAGCTGCAAATGCCCCGTAACTACAGTCCACTGTGTGATAAGTGAATTCACCAACTCCACAATATGATGTGATACAGCAAAGACACTGGGCTGAGCAAGACACCGTTTGTTGCACAGAGCAATAGAAGAAACTCAACTCCGGGAGACAGAGACACAGATTAAGTTGGTAAATGGAGTTTCTATCTAAAATAGGCCGCAGCTCCGATGATAGCCCAGTCCCAAAACACACAGTGGCAGAGATAGAGCAAGGAAGGAGGCGAGAGGAGGATGATGATTTGAGGATGAGCAGCAGATGGCATGGAATTATCTGGATCTTCAGCTCGACATCTTTGCCCATGCCGCCATTATTTGAGGGGTAGTTTACTTATCGTGACCAATATCACTCCAAGCAGAATTCACTTAATTTACTGATATCAGTGTTAAAAACACCAAAAGCTCAACTAGGAAGAAACTTGGCAGGCAGACGTGAACTGGCTTGGCAGTGCAAAGAGGAATGAATCAGATATGTTGCTGTTTCATAAGGAGTGTTTTGTGCTGGTAACTTTGAGCACTGAACTACTGTACTGTACTTGCAATAAATATATATACAACACTTTTGTTTTTGCTCCCATTTTTCATGAACTGAAGTAAAGGCTCCCAGACTTCTTCTATGCACACAAAAGGTTTATTTCTCTCAAATTTTGTTAAATCTGTGTTAGTGAGCACTTCGCCTTTGCCAAGATAATCCATCCACCTGACAGGTGTGGTGTAAAGAGACGCTGAATAAACAGTGTGATTATAACACAGGTGTGCCTTGGACTGGTCACAATAAAAAGCCACTCTACAATGTGCAGTTTTAATTTGGAAAAAAAAATACATTTATTAGTCGCTGCATTATGGCTATTTCACATAGGGCTACAAATACCAAATGTTTTTCCCAGGAGGGCAATGTCTTGACCTGTCCCTACTCTGCCTCTGATTGGTTAATACTCATTGCCTTTGTTGGCTGGGTTGGTTAGGTTTAGGCATGAGGAGTGATTTGTTAGCGTTAGGGTTAAAATATCAGGCAGGCAGAGGCAGAGTAGGGCAGGTAATGACTTTGCCCTCCTGGTGAAAAAAAGGTATCCATGAAATAACCATAGCTCAGTGCCTAATAAATGCTTTTTTTTTTTTTTTCAAGATAGAGCTGCCCATTTTAGACTGGCCTTTTATTGTGACCAGTCCAAGACACACGTGTACTCAACACACTGTTTAATCAGTATCTCCATTAGGGATGTGCATAATTAGTCGACTACGATTAAACGACACCACCCTCGCTAGTTGGCACCAGAAATACTAGTCAGCTAAACTATTTATCTATATTTTATTCATGTAAAAAGAGGCAGACAGCAGCCCTCATATGCCCTCTCTAATGCCCGTAATGCTCACATGTTGTTGTCAGCGCTGTGGGACAGATGACAGGTTGTAAAAGCAGTGCTGTTTGTCAGTTTGTTTATTTTGATATAGGAAAAGAAAATAAGCTTGATTGTAGGCTTTGTCAGAATAAAGTGACATGAAACCACTTGACTGGAGCAATGTGTAACCGCATTCAGCACAGATATGTGGACGTTAACCTATAAGCAGAGCAGGCTGCTGCGCTGCTCATCCACAAGTAAACAATGTCATATGATTCTGCTGAGCCTGAAAAGCTGAAGCATTTAGTGAGTTGTTGTCATGTTTTGTAGGATAATATGTAATGTTCGTAGTGCATAACGGAAAGTGCCTCACATTTCAGTGGCATTTATAATACAATTTGGCTACTGAAGGATGTTACAAACAGCTGCAAATGCCTCCAAATAGACACAGCATTTTTTCTGACAATGTTTAACATTATCAGTGAATAAATTGTGATCAATGTTAACTGTTATCTGAGTGTTTTCTTACTGTTAGACAAATCAGCTTGTCTAAATTAAAAACTTTAATTAGTAGACATGGGACATTAGTCACTAAGAACATCCCTAATCTCTACATGCCACACCTGTCAACTGGATGGATTATTTTAGCAAAGGAGAAGTGCTCACTAACAAATTTTGACAAATAAACCTTGTCTGTTCCTCAGAATAAGTCTTGGAACTTTTACTTAAACTGTGAGGAAAAACAAAAGCATTGCATTTATATTTTTGTTGAGTAAAAAACACTGTTTTTGTATTAAACCACACTGGGATAATAGTGTGACCAAATGGTGCAGGTACGTAGGCACTATGTTCGAAAACAGCTACAAAGATGAAATGTTTCTTTTTAGGGCTGCACAATATGGTAAAAAAAAAAAAAATTTTTGGAATTACAATTTATGCAATTTTTACTGAAATAAAAAAATTGTTTTTTACTGAAAAAAAAAACCAAATAAGCATGTTTTGTCACAATTTCCCTTATTAAAATAATTGTAGGGTTCTGTGATTAATTGTGCAGCCCTGGTTTCTGGGTGAAAAGTTCAAGCACCATGAGGCCCCAGGTGATCTGATGCTCCTACACTGGCCATGCACTGTGCACTCTCACCTCTGTCTACTGAGACAACTGTGAATAAACAGCTCTCAGTAGTTAGTTCATATCCAACACCGGTTGGCCACTGACACGTGTACATGTCAATGTGCATATTCATATGTAAAGGTGATTAGAAAAAAAACATGGTACTGCTGCCAGTTCACAAACATGATGGCACCATGACTGTCTCAAAAACCAGCCAGAAATAAAACATACAAGTCACTAACTGGCCTCTCAGGCTTTCAGAGACCGAACCGCTGTGCATGACAGTGATTTACTCCACGGCAGCTCCTTTCAGACACAGCATTACTTCACAGAATCAGACCCAACCCTGTAAAAGTTGCACATCACTCCTGCAAAGGGTGCAAATTGGACACTTCCGCTTATAATTTTCAAAATAAAATTATTTTTTTGAGCAAACTTTAAGAGAAAATAGTGCACGTAACTCTGTTTCACGGTGATTTCACGACGCTAAGTGACAAACCTTCGTGCTGTTTTACCTTAAACACTGTCGCTAGCTGACGTGTTACCTGGACGGGTCTGCGCAGCTCCGTTAGCCGTTAGTTAACTGCTAACTAGCTAACGTCTGTTCCAGCGCTGCCACGACGGCTTCAACCTGCACGTCAGCGGGAGCTACCTTTAGCTTGGCTGGCGTGCCGTTAGCGTTGTCAGCAGCTGATGGACGTCCTCGTTCCTTATTTATTTCTCACCGGTCGTGACCAGGCCGAAATGGCTGGTGGCTGATACCGAAAGCATCTGCTCCGTGGTCCCCAGCTAAAGAGTGTCGGCGCCGGCCAGCCCGCTGACGCTGAAGCCTCCCCGCTTAACATCCACATCAACGCAGCCGTGCCGATGATGTTCCAAGTCACAGAAAACACACAATGTTTTTGCCAGCTACCAGGTGATGAAATACTCACCCCCGGACAGGAGCTCGGTTATGGCGATGTCACGCGGTGGCCCGTATCGGGGAAGTGAGGGTGGTGTGCGCCCGGAGCAGCCACCCAGGTCGAGTATCTTTCCTCCAAAAAAAAAAACAGATCCCTCTTCTACCAGCGAGCAGGCAGCCACCCTCCGTACGGTCTCTCCACACTGCAATGGTGCTGATGAACCACAGCGGGACACGATTGGCCAGACTGAGCGGAACTCAGCGCGCTTTGGTAAGCGAGAAGCTCCACCGACCTGCAGAGGGAGCAGCGGTGATGCCTTCACGGCTGTGGGAAAACTCGCTATCGAGCTCTGAGCGCGCTTGTACATACAGTAAACCTACATTAAGTTAAAAAATGAAGAAACATTAACTCACCGACTTCACTGCATACATACATATATGCAGGATGCGTAACTTGACATCAGTATTATAACTCCAAATGAAGAAGATTAATGCACTGCTGGTCATGGCTAATGCACATCTGTTAGCTATTTGCACATCTGTTCAATACCACTCTTACCATCATTTCTCACCACTTCGTGTATATAATTTATGTCTACTTATATTGATATTTTGCACAGTGTTACACTACTGCGACTGGCGTAGCGTATTTCTGTACATTTCAGTATAGTACTTTGTATATTTTTTAAATTTATAATCTTTATGTATACATGGCTATTTTCTTATATATTTTATTTTTTACTTTTGACCTGTTTTTCTGTCTGTCTGATGACAGCTGCTGTAACACAAGAATTTCCCAGTTTGGGATCAATAAAGTACTATCTATCTATCTATCTATCTATCTATCTATCTAATTGAAAAATATGAAAACAGGCAAAATATATGAAAAAATAAATGCAGTCTGAAGCAGAGGTTCTTTATTTTTCTCAGCCAAGTACCTCTTACGAGATACAAAAATACCTGGGACCCCTCATGTATATCTCTTGGAATAATTTTACATAACCTAGTTTTTGACACCTCATATCAAAGAACACCACAAGGGAAATATAAAGATATTAGACATGTACTAAAAATATTTTCACCATGTGAACATAGAATACATAACATACATGCACATAAATAAAGACAGTGTGTTTCAATCTTAGTGCATACATAAGATAAGATGCCGATTCTGATTATTTTAAATAATATCCAATAAAATATATACAATACATATGAGACATAAATAATATAAAATATAAAACAGGTCTAATAAAAAAAATGAAAAAGAGCAATAATAGACCTCATCTGGAACTTGAATATGATAGGTCTATAAAATTGTTTGTAGAAAGGAAATTGTTTGTGTAAATAATGGTTGCTAAAAGTCTAATCATAAAATAAATGCAGACTATAGTGAAACCTCTTGTACCAAACAAACAAACAAACAAATAAACAATTCTTTTATTTCATGATAATTTAAATAACTGAATCTCAAAACGTTTCAGGGAGCCCTTGGCAAATGTCCACGGATCTCCTATCTGAGAACCACTGACCTGCAGTTAGTTAGTGATAAAGAAACCTGAACACATCGAGTTCACTGGATACAAACATAATGCAGGATGGTAAATGACAGCATATTATACTGATGCAACAGAATAATTATAAATTATGAAAACAGTGTAAATCTGTGAAAAAAAAGCAATTTAAAGTAAATAACATTACTTGAAGCAAAGAGTCCTTATTTTTGACTGTCTTATTGTGAAGATTCTTTTTCTTGTACACATAAGTTGCGATGTGCTGAAATGTGCTTTTTTTTCCTATCCTGTGGGCACAAGTTTATCATCTTGTGGGAACAAGATAATATCTGTATACAAGATTAAAAACAAATCAAGATAATAAACAGACCTTGTTGGGAGCATTTTCATATAGGAACTACTTTCTTAGATTCTACTGCTGAAAGAAAGTAGTTCCAGTAGACTCTAACACAGAAAGAAAGTAGTCCCCACACAAAACTCCTCCCAACAAGGTTATGTTGAGTAACTAGGTTGTGACATCTGGAAAGTAACATTGCTGTAGAAAGGTTTCAGATGTATTTTTTTTGGTGCTTTGAGCACCACAAACCAAGTGCTCAAAAACTTGGCAACTCACACCAAAACAATCTAGATGGATAAACAGCACTGCAGGTAAGAGTAAAAATCTGTATTTTTGGGTTTGGGGTGATTTGACCCTTTAAAAATAACACACACTAAGATAATTATTAATTTTATTGTAATTCTTTATAGTATTTCTTTAAAGTTGACTTTTTTTTTTTTACCCTTATCAGCACACGTTTTATATGGTTATATAATAAATTTCATATTAATGGCTGACATATGGCATGTGATTGATCCTTTTTATTTTTTCCTCTAAAAATCGTCATTATTTTGAAAAATTGCATATTGGTTCAAAAATGTATCAGTATCGGTAAAACTGTGGCATAAACCGAATTAAAAATGTTTGCCATTGCGCAACCATATGAGCAACGGCAAACATCGCTCATATGGTTGCAATGTGCCTTTAAAGTTTTATTTTGTTGTCAAAGCGCCGCCGCCTTTTTCAACTTTCACTTTCACTTCAGCTCCTCCTCAGGCTGTTGTTGGGGTTTAGATAGCTCGAAGAGTTTGGGTATTACCCCGCATCTGTCCGTGCAAGTCTCTTTATTTATACCCGCAATTGAGAGTCCCTTGGGTTCTTGTGTTTAGTTTCATTTATCAGAGGTATTCCCCGAGTGGAGTTTTTAGTCGTGCGTCATCTTTCCGTCCCTACGTCGTTTCAATTCCGCTTTAGGTTTTGCCTTTGTGGTACATTTCGGCAGCGTAAAGTAGACTGTTCAGTAATCCTCCAACAACTAATGCATTTATTGTTATTCTCTTTCTGGTAGTTTATTTGGAACTCAAGCCAAGCGCAGTTTATAGAGTCCGAGGTCCATGGCTCTCCCGGAACAACATCCGCTTCAGACCATTAATCAGATAGCAGAGGCTCTGAGCAGCGCTGAACGCCGGAGGGTCTTCTACCTGTGTGGAAGTCTGGATGCGGACACCAGTGGGCAGGTATGAAGGAGATGCTGAAATGTAAAGTGCTGCGCCAGGAGAGCGGTCACCTGTTGCTGAGGGAGCTGATGCTGCAGCTGAAACGCTTTGATATCCTGAAGAAAGTGTGTAAAACCAGCAGGGACGAGGTGGAGAGAACTCTGACGCACAGACAGGTTCTGCCAAGATTCAGGTAAGAGATGTTTTAACCCCTTTGTGGTATAGTGTTGCCTCTGGGTATCCATTTTTTGGCCATTCATAATCACACCAGTGTTGCTTCTAGGCGTCCGGTTTTGGTCATTCATAAACACACCGTGCATTCTCAATTGTGATAGAGTACTTTAAAAAAAAGGAAGTAATAAATTGTCTTGTGACTATCTGGACGTCAAGTTGAAATCCCTTTTCTGTGGTTTTCTCACACGGTTCAGCTCCATCATCTCTCCCCACAAAATGGTGTGAAATTATCTGTCATTTTACAATTCGGAAAAAAATGGACTCACATCAACTTTTTTGCAGTTCCAATCCCATTCCAATATCTGGTATTGAATATCTGCAGATACTGATACCATACAGTGTTTTTTTCTTTTCTAAGAGCAGCCTGATTAATAAACCAGGAGAAAAGCATTGGTAAAATATTCATTTTCTGTGTTATTGGTATCAAATTTTGAAATTAGACTACTAGGCAAAGAGTACATGCTGCGGTCCCATTGTGTGTTCCAGCTAATACTTTCAGTTTTAAGTCTTCTGCGGACATCTGTTTGCAAAAAAACACGTGTACGTTACTTATTTTGTTATTTTCATTGAGACTGAAAACAAGCATGGTCAAACACTAAATTGATTCAATATCTTGTTTTAAAGAAGGCTGTGATAGTTTGGTCTGATAGATTGTTAATGTAAAGTTTGCTGAAATATGTGTACACATTCATTCCTACAGGCTGTTCCACGATGGTACAATGTTGTCTGAAGATAACAAACTTAAAAAAGAGTTTATTTTTAAGGTTTTTCAATTTCAAATGGCACACATTTTAAACTGGTGAGGCAGTTGAATATCTTCCATCACCACTGTAGTAAATTTTATTCAATTTTAAACAGTAACTCTAATTTAAATCACATATTTTTATTACCAGCTGGCATCATAATGTGTACCACAGAAGTAAAATCGGTTGTGTGTGGTTGTGTGGTGGTTGTCATGGTAACCATGTTGTCTCCTCGCTGTAGAGTACTGATGGCTAATATAAGTGAAGATATGGCCAATGAAGATCTGGACTGTATGAAATTCTTGTTGAGCACCACATTACCCCGTGAGAAGACAGGAAATGCAGAGGTGTGTTTTTTTTTTTTACTTTACATTTCTCATTCTTGTGTGTGGGGGAGGCAGGGGAGTTTTGGTGTCATATCACTTGACCCAAAAATGTCACATTTTGCATATCATCACTGTCGGACAGAAACCTGTATGCCAAAAAATGTTACCTTCTGGGAAATGAAAAAAAAAACTGTGCCTTTAAACTAACTGTATGTTGTGTGTCAAAGTTCATAGCTCTTTATAATACTTTTAAATTGTTACATAGACAGACAGACATAAAGGGGGACCACTAGCATGGATTTATAACTTCCTTGTCTCTCTCCTGTAACAGAGTTTCCTGGATGTGATAGTTGAACTTGAGAAATTAGACAAAGTTTCACCTGAAAGAGTCGACTTTGTTGAGGAATGTCTAAAAAACATCGGCAGACTGGACCTGGCCAAAAAAGTGACTGCATACAAGATGTCAGGTGAGACGTTCTGAAGTGAAAAAAAGTTGGTGTTTGGGTTGCCTTAAAAATTTAAATTTACTGAATTTGAAAAGAAAATTTTAGGTAATTTTTATTGTGATTCAAAACCAATAAACTCTTCTAGTCAAATAAACCTCATTAATTCATTTGTACTTTTAGAAAACATATATTCAATAAGCTTAAGATGATCCAACAACTGTTCAGTCACACTGACAAATTTCCTTTTACATTTTCATGGACAATAAAGACACACAAAGACAATACATGAAACTGCTCCAAGTGAATATATTAAATTTAGTGTGAGGGGGTAGAGACTGAATTCAATACAAACCTTCATCATGGTTCACAACGTTTTCATCAAAGTGAAAACAACTATGACTTGTCTTAAAGTGTATTAAAGACACACAGTGAGTTTTCATCATATATGTTTTCTTCAGACTATAAAAACAAGCGTCTCAGGAGGGTTTAAACTGTCAAACACATTCATTCAGCTCATTATTTCAAGTCAAAAGAGTTCCGAAGTGTTCTGAAAATAAATCCTAGAAACTTTAAGTCGAATTCACTTGAACAAATGACACTTTTGCATTTATGTTAAATTAATGAGAAAACATTAGGTGGTTCCACTATGTGTGATTATAGGGCATGTGAAGTTTGAAATATTTGCATATTCTGCAGAGGGACAAAAGCTGAAAATGGGGCTGAAAATGGGTAATTTTATTGCGCTCATACTACCGCATGGTCCGTTACACATGATAATAACACATGTATATATAAAGCACATCACATGGTGCGTGGTACATAGTTTCTAAATCAGATAAAAGGAAGTAAAATTTGCTTTACAAAGAATAGGAAGAATAGAAACCCAATGCAGGCATTTTTTTGTCAGTGACCATGTTCCGTCCAGATACTACTGACAGTACAAAAGTGTATTTCTGCCTGTTCCAAAAACTAATAGTGTTTATGACATTAAGTCAGAATTCCCAGGCAAAATTGTTGATTAATTGTGATTTTTAAAGCAAAAATGTTCACCAAAAACAGCAAAAATTCACTGCTTCGAGCTTCTCAAATGTGAAGACTTGCTGGTTTTCTCAGTCTTTCATAATAGAAAATTTGGTAGTACTTTACAATAAGGGTACATTAAATTAACATTAGTTAGTTAATGCAGTAATAAGCATCAGCCAACAGCTAATTAACAGTTAACTAATGTGTCGAGTAATTATTTAATGGTATTCATGTTATCTAATGTACATTATTTAATTATTTGTAAAGGTGCTATTAACCTTAGTTAATACAGAAATAAGCATTAACTAACAGCTAAGTAATTGTTAAAAATGTGTCTTAACACATATATTGCATATACATATATATTACATGGTAATAAAGGTGCTAACTAAAATTAGTATATTGTTGATAAAGATGTTAACACAAAGTTCACAGCTAAGCCACTTCAATAAGAGAAACCTGTGTTATTTAAGGGATACATGTTTTCAAATTTACAATCAAGGTCACAAAGAAAGTTAATAAATGGTAAATTATAGTTAAGTAATACTCATACACAATAATTTATAGATTAGGCTGTAAGTTCATGAACGTCTACATGAAGACCATGGAGTGAGGCCCCTGATGTCAACTTTTACCAAAAATAAGTCATAAGTTGGAGGATGGAAAGTAAATGGACAGTCATTAAACTTAAATAAACCATTTCTCTTAATGAAATGGCTGAGAAATTCATGACATACATGTCAGTTTACATCTTTATCAATATACACTAATATTAGTTAGTACCTTACTTAACATGTCTTGAAACATATTAACAAGATACATTTGTTAGCAGTTACTTATTGTATTTATTAACTGTCAATGCTTATTATCATATCAAGTATCAATGTTAATAGTATGTTTACCAAATATTAAATAATGTGCACATTTTTGACATGAATACCCTCAGTAAATGATTACCAGACACATGAGTTAACTGTGACATTTAATACTTAATCCTGCATAAACCCTTATTGTAAAATGTCGCTCTCAACTGAACATGTTTGGGTTTTAAACAGTTTGTCAGACAACTGGGATATACAGGATGGTATGAAATGCATTTTCAATTTCAAATAATATGAACTGTTACTTTCAAAATGTACTCTTCTCCAGACCGTACTTTTTGAAAAAAAAAAAAAATGTGGATTTGCCCAAGAACCACACATCTATCATGTGTCCCGCATGAGGATTTTCTTGCGCAGGCTTGGTAGAGTTTAGTGTATGTTGATATCCCAACATTTATACATTTATATAGAACACAAACAGAGGTGGAATTTACACCACGATGCTGCTTGGCACAGAAAATATGGAATAAGATCCTGGCCAAGTAACTTCACACGTACAGTTATTCAAAAGCGTGCATCTTTTTAAAATGCTATCCTAAAAGTGCAGTACTTGAAATAACCTTTTATTACTAATATTAACTTGTATTTGTCTGTGTACACCTTTCACAGTTGGAATATCTGAACAACATCCATCTC
This sequence comes from Lutjanus argentimaculatus, assembly GCA_034769285.1. Taxonomy (NCBI): domain Eukaryota; kingdom Metazoa; phylum Chordata; class Actinopteri; order Lutjaniformes; family Lutjanidae; genus Lutjanus; species Lutjanus argentimaculatus. The sequence goes on along the minus strand of JAWZSL010000019.1, from coordinate 157,492 downwards.
AACAGCAAAGGTGCAGAGCTCCTGTAAGTATGACAAGGGCTGAGCGATATGGAAAAACCAAGAAAAGCCAACGCCATATCATAATATAACAATATCTGAAGATAAGACAATACATAGTCTCAAATCACTGTGTTCATATAATATTGGTATATCGTCCAACCTTAAGAATGACACAGTACGGAGAGAAACATTTACTGTGTTCATTTACTCTCTCATGAAACTAATACTTTTTCAAAACGTCTTCTCCTACAGCGTCCCTTCCCTGCTCCAAGTAGTTCTCATATTTTTCAGCAAGCAAGACAAGGAGTGGCCCGTCACAGTGGTAAGACAGGCTGCATGTTGGCAAATTAAAGCATCCTCAAATATATGTGTATGTCAGAGATACTGTAAGTGAAATGTGCTTCTTGCAAACCAGTAGTTTAAGCTTAAGTTTAAGCAAATACTATCTCCCATGGGGCTTCATAACTGGCCAGTAAGAGCAGTTGGAGAGCCTCATTGCTCATTGTTGTTCACTGTGATATTCATGTTATATTACTCTCTGTCAACAGCTGCAGAAAACCGACCAGTGTCTGTATACAGAGCACAGAGCTGTCAGGTGAGGTTTCCACACATTATTATATTTTTGAGTTGTGTTTGATTGATAAAATGCATTTATGAAACTGTTTTGCCTGTTCCTTTGCATTACAGAGTCAACTAGGTTCGTACAAATTGAACACTAATCCCAGAGGAGTTTGTGTGATCATTGACTGCGTGGGTATTGACGGAGGTGAGACACGAATCACTTTGTACCTACAGTCCAGTAGTGGAAGTAAAAAATACTCCATCGCAAGTTAAAGTCCTGCATTATAAGTAAAAGTACTGAAGTATTATCAGCAAAAGGCACTCAAAGTATAAAAAGTAAAATGACTCATTCTGCATAAAAATGGCCTTTGGCAGGTATATTATGTAAAGGATAATGTACAGTGAGCGGGTCATTATTGCAAAGTATTACATGGCTTTGTTAAATACTCGATTGTGACTGGTAAGTTACACTATTCTAAGCACAGCAGACTGCGTTATGTACAGTATAACAGTCTGTTGCTATGAAGAACAGACTGTTGCTATGGACGCAGTTCTGATTCTGGGGAGCGACAAAATCTGATCGCTAAATCCACAAAATCATTTAAGGATTAATATTAATAAATAATTTGACATGATATATTGATTTAAGAATTAATTGTGTTGATTTAAAAATTATTTTATTGCTCCCTCAGAGCCTATATGATCAGAATTGTGTCCATAGCAACAGACCGTTATTCAGAAATAACAGACCTTAAACCTTGTCCTTGAATGCCGTCATAGATCAATAAGAATCAGTATTTAAAAACTAGAACTAGAGCATCAGTGTGCAAAGCATCATTTTACTGTTGAAGCTGCTCTTTTGACCACATGATATACAGTTACTGTAGGTAGTTTATTCAGGTGCTTTCCAAGCTCAGGGTTCATCCCTACAAAGAGTCACAAGATAAAACGAAGGGGAGAAAGAGAAGAAAAAACAAAGATCTGCAGCACAAATTTGTATTGTAACTGTTTTCTCTAATCTTTGCTTTCTTTAAGAAAAATAATAGATAATTGTACCTTTTTTAGCATTAATCAGAGAAGTGACTAGTAACTAAAACTGTCAAATAAATGGAGTAAAAAGTTCAATATTTCCCTCTGAAATGTAGAGGAGTTATGTACAAGTATAAACTAGCTGAAAATGGAAGGAGTTAAGTCTAAGAATTGTACTTAAGTAAATTACTACTGAGTAAATGTTTACTGTGTAACTGTGTTGTCTATGTGTTACTGAACTACAACTTCTCAGAATATTGGTTGAACAAAGCAAACAATTTAAAGACATCATTAATAGCAGCCCAGTCTAGCAGGGTTTTTTCCTTTATCTTTTTAATGACTTATTATCATTGTAAAACTTAAATTCTGGTTTCATCCTTCCTTACTCAATCAGACATGTTGGAGGAGACATTTAAGGCCCTTCACTTCAGCGTGGTCGTCTACAGGGGGCTGACTGTGAATGAGACTCAATTAGCTCTCGGAGATATAATCAGAAAGAGAGAGAACTTCGAAGGTGATGGCTTTGTCTGTTGCATCATTAGTCGTGGTATATCGGATCACCTCCTGGGTACAGACTTGTATGGTGTAGGTCTACATTTGGACAATATCAGGCGTCTCTTCACTGCCGATGCATGCCCAATGCTGGCTGGCAAGCCCAAACTCTTCTTCGTCCAGAGGTACAGCGTCCCCGAGTTTCAGCCCTGTTCCTGGATGGACCACCGCGACGAGGATCTGGAGACAGATGGGTGTGATGGGCCACTCAGACGTGATGTCATCCCCACGGATGCAGATGTGTTCTGGAGTCACTGCTGGACGGATGAACGTCAGCTGGAGCAGGCACACCACCGCTCCATTTACCTGAAGGCTCTGACAGATGCCCTACACAAAGGCCAAAGGAGGTACAGGCAAACACTCAGCGGCAAGCTGACCTTTTCTAAGTCCCTCCCTTTTTACTCTGTGCTCCAGTAACAGTTGAGCAAGCTTGGTAACTGTCAGAACCTCGGCCAACCTTCTCCTTTTCTGTTTCCTGCCACTTGCTAGGCTTGTCTATGTTGAAAAGAAAATCAAAATTTGAAGATGGTTCAAAGATGTTGCTGGTGGACCTATAAAAGCAACATCTTTAGTTAGCTAATGTTAGGAAAACACTAGCTAACTAGCTAGCTAACAATTGATGCGGAATAGCTAAATAGTTAGCCAGCATTTGCTAATAGCTATCAGATGTAACAAGGAGGCTAACATTGTTGAAGATTAACTGTGCATGTATTTTAATGAATTAGATATAGTATGCAAATGTGGCGCCCATGCAGTCCAATGAGTGTTGGTTGCCTGGCACATAAGCCAAAAAAATTCTAGCTTCGTGTTTACTCCCTTTTTTATACAAACCACTGCATATGCAAAGTAGTATCCCCCCCCCCCCCCCCCCCTTTTACAAATATAAATGGATCAGAGATTAACTAGTTAAGAAAGAGTTTGCTACAGAGCAAAAACTGGATAACTGGCTAACTCATAATTACTGCAGTGAATTTAAGATGTGCAGGGTCTCCCAGCAACATCTTACAGTCATCTTCAAAATACGGATTTCTTTTCAACTGTGATTTGCACATGGCATATCTGAGTAACCGACTGGAGACTTTCCTTGACAGGAAACAGGAAAGGATGAAGTTGGCTGAGGTCCCAAAAGGGGTCAATTCAGTTTCTGTTTAGCATCAGAAAAGTTGCTACAGAAGCCCAGAGAGGCAAGGGAGAATCAAAGGTTCTGGTGATCCTTGATCTAAATTGTTTATGACTTAAAAACAGGTGATACGGGTGTGAAAAAAAAAGTTTTGCCAAGTCATTTTTTTTTTTGCCCAGATCAATGTGTAAAAAAAAAAAAAGAAAGAAAAAAAAAGAAACGAAAAGTCTGGGGAGGTGGTTTTTAAAGTGCTTGTTGTAGTAATACTAATTTCTGAGTGGCACTGAGTGGGTTTAGTCCTGTTTAGAGAATGGGGTATTGATGCATTTTAGCCTCTTGTGGCCAAAATACACTATGCTGTATTCTGACACTATGTTGTTGTAATACTTGATCCTGACAAAAATATCTCCCAAAACTTTTTTTTCCCCACCTGTTTCACAGATGCCTAAAGTTTCTTAAGAAACTAACTTTTAGAAAATGGATCACCAGAATTTTTTTCCTCACTTGCCTCTCAGGACTAACTCAGTTTCCATATAAGCAATAGCACTAATATAAGCTTCAGACTAAAGCGTTGTTTGTGTTCTTACAGGAAAACACATCTTGTTGATGTTCACACTGAAGTGAATGGAGCCATCTTTGAACATAACAAGAGGAATCCTGGAGAAAAGTATCACATCGATTTGAAACATACTCTAAGGAAAGACTGTTCTTAACATAGAGAATTTATCACCATCATTTTTAGTAAACCTTCAATACTGATAGTAATATATTCTATTCTTTGCCACAGAAGAATCTGTTTTACTTTGTATACACTGACACCTGCTGGTTATATTAAGTATTAACACTTACGCTTATTTTACAGATAAGCAAAACTTATATGAGCTTTTATTTATTTTATGTTCATGTTATCACTCAGTGTGCTTTATTTTGGACACATATATTTTAATATTTTCATAACAGACATACAAATGTACACACACAACAGTAATAAGAACCCTCTTTCCAACCCAAATCATCAGACTACACCAGATAGTTACAAACCACACACTCAGTCAGAGCCTCGTAATAAAATCATGTCAGGTCATGCAAGACACAAAAACAAAACATTATAGCGTAATCTAAAGCGTATGAAGAGTCAGTGTGTTTTAATCATACATGACTTACTGTACAAGTAATAGTATTTTGGTTGTTGGAGGATAAATGTGAACAGCCTTTTTCTTGCCACAAACAGTGCAGCTAAAACAACAGGTATGTGTAGCTTATATTTTATTATATTTTTATTGCTTTTTTTTTAAACTTTGTGTTGAAATGTGAAAATAATTTTGATGAAGAAAACACTATAATCTGTCTGTCTGTCTGTCTATTGCATTTACAGTCTTAATTATTTAATTTATTTTTTTCTTGGTTTTATCTTTTTGTGAAGTATTTTTTAAGTTGAGTCTTTAATATTAACATATATCCACATGAGAAGATTCTAGGCAATGCTAAGGTATGCATAACTTGGCTACATACTTTCATATTTTATATGCAGGTGAACTATTTTTTCTGCTATTAACAAAATATATCATTCAAACAATTTGTTCCATAAAAGCATCAAATTCCTGTTACGTTAAATATGTTTATACAGTAAGATCTTGAATGGGTCAGATTACTTTGAAATGTAATCACTTACTGAATGCAAATTATGTTAGTTTGGTAATTAGTAACATAAACTACTGGATTACAAAAAAATGCATTCTAATATGAACTCTTTTGCATTATATTTGGATTACTTCAAAATTTAAGATTGAAAATATTGCACCTTGTACTAAAAAATTGGACACAGCAAATTTGAGTTCCACAGATATTCCCTTTTCTCTACAAACATCTCGAAACATTTTCAAATTCTCAAATAAAATGCATTTTTGCCGCACCTGATCCACCACAAAATGGACCACTTGTCAAATGTAGCAGGGCTGATTACTTATTTAATTATTTTTTGTAATCTGATTATGTTATCCGATTACATGTAATCCAATAACCCAAACCTGAGTAAGACTTTACTTAGCAGCTGTATATTTAGTGCTTGTCTTTTTTCCCTTTTAAGCATTTTTATATCATGCTAATATTTAAGTTTGCTGTTAAGAAAATGATTAATGATTTGATCGTCTTGCAATAAAAGATTTCTTCCTTTCAAATGAATATTGTGAACAATATGTAAGATGTAATTATCTTTAAATGTTATGGGTAATCCACAGACAGACACAAGTTTAAGATATAAAGAGTTGGTTGGTCTTGTCCAAACTTGAGTAACTGAGACTAATGGGAGAAGTGCTGCAACCAGCCCAGGTCTCCCCTTCAGACCCTAGTCCCTGCATGTACTTCAGTCCCACACAGCACCATGACTGTGACGGTAGCACACAGGCCAGTCAGTGCAAAGACAAAAAGCATATGTGTCAGAAACCCTGTATGTCAGTAAATCGAGTGTTGGTTGTCATTAAAACAAGTTTCATAATTTTAATATTGTCCATGACGATGTAACTGTAATGTAATTAAACATTTTTTTCAAACATAATGTGGGCTGATTATAGCTACTCACTTTTTTCTAATCTGATTATATGTAATCTTCCAACTCAACCCTGAATAAGATTTTACTTGTATATTTAGTGTTTAGTGTGCTTTTTTCTTTCCTTTTAAATGTTTCTATATTATACTAATATTCATGTTTGGTACGTTGGAATAAAGCTTAAGAACAATAAATAATGATTTGGTTGTCTTGCTGTCTGTCCTCAGGGCTGGGGTTATTTGCAAAATCTGACTTCTTCCTTTCAAATGAATATTGTGAACGTTACGTAATCATCTTTAGATTAGCAGACAGACAAAAGTTTAATATTTTAAGATTTGATTGGTCTAGTCAAGCAAGTAAGGAGTTGAATGAGCTCTCTAAACTACAGTTTACCCACCTCTGCATTTACTACGACACCCCTGTACATAACATTGCAACAAAATAAATTTACTGTATACATACAATTGGCCCATTTTTTGCAAAAAAAAACCCAAAACAGTTTCTCAAAACTGTAACTGCAGTTGTCTCAACTGTTTCATGGAACATCACAACCTTTTTTTCAACCATTTTTGCAAAAGATAGTTACCCGAAACATTTCATTCATGTTTCAAAACCCTATTTTTTGTGTCAGTAAAGTGGCCAATGCCACCTAAAAGAAGTTGTTTTGTCATCATGTGAGCCGTACTGCTCAAAATGTTTAGCTGTTTTTTTCACCATGACAGTCAACCCTGCAAATGTTTCTTCTATACAGATCTTAAAGTTATAAAAAAAAAAGTTGTGTTTTGCACTGAGCTTGAGATTCAGATTTCAACAGTAGGTAAAAATTTACTGGTAAAGGTCAAAGTACAACACAAATACAGTAATGTACAATACTGTAGTACACAGAAAAATGATATGCACATTTGTATGTGTAAATGTATTTTTGTAGATATGTGTTACACAGTAGAGTGTGGTGGTGAATTCAGATTACTGTAATACAGTTAACCAGCGTTTTCCCCTCACTGATTGATCTGAAAATAGATGAGTAAACTCTCAGCCTCATTTCAAAGAGGTGATCAACTGAGTTTACTTGTGTTTACTCCCACTACACCCCTGATTACATTTACTGCAAACAGAAAATTCCCCACTGAGTTTTCATGTAAAGTCATATACAGGAAATTTGCCACAAAATGATGTCCATATGATTCATAGTTCATTACTGTCACCTGGCAGCTCATTCGCCATCACAAACATTTTACGTGTCATAGATATTTATGGAATAGACATGTATGTCTGATAGATTTTGATAATTGAATGGATCATCTTGCATTTGACGGCTCAAACGATGAAAGAATGTTTAGAAGCTGTGAGGAGTCTGATAGTTTCACTGAGAGCCAACTCATCAGTTTTCATCAGCGAGCCATGTGCAAGCGGTTTGGACAAATTTGTTGACAAATGACACAATAAAATGTGCAGATTGCTTGAATGAATGAAAAAATCCACTATGTTGTGAACAACAAAGTAGAGATTTGAACTTAGTGTTATGAAAGATGTAACTCTCATTTGAGAATTGAGCCAAAGCGAATGAGAAAAACTATAATATATAAAGATTTGGTTGGTCTAGTCTGGTCATTCTCAAAGACTGGGTCGGGACCCACAAATGGGTCACAGGAGATTTTATTTGGGTCACCAAATAAATAAAAGACTATAGAAGAAATTCAGCAAATTTCAGATTTAAAATGTGTATATTGTTTTACTGATGAGAGGAAAAAATGACAGCCTGTTAATTCTGTCTCATTTATGAAGCAGGCTAATATCTCCTATATATTTATCTTGATGAAAGGAAATAAAAATAATAAGATGGCCTGTTAATTTAGCCTAAATTAGATTTATTTCTTATTTTAAATGTGTATGATTTCAATAAAATGCATCAAGATAATACAAGGTGATGCAGAAATGACAGTAAAATGGTCAGGAATGTTTATTTATGTGCAATTTAACTCATCCCAAGATTTATAATAATATATATTTTAAATTTATTTAGCATTTTTTCGTGCTTTCTATTTATTGTTAGGGCCTAAATTGGGTCCCCAGAAAAAAAAAAAATTGTGAGACACTGGTGTAGTCCAAATAGTCTCTGAGTAACTTAGTAGATATATGAGGAGTTGCAACAGTCCCCAGTCTCCCCTGTAATAGTATCTCCTAAATCACTGCATGTCCCTCAGTGCCACGCAGCGCTGTGATTGTGACAGTAGGAGGCAGGCGAGCTTTATGAGGAAACATCAGCACGCGAGCACGCTCACAAACTCAGGAGCAGGCCTCGTGAACGCGCACGGTCAGGGCTGCTGTTGCTATGATGCAATGGCGACTGCGCCGTGGGAAGCGAAGGAGCGAGGAGTTGAATGAGTTCTCTGCACAGTTGAAGTGAAGCAGCCGCCGACAGCCGGGACACCGAGGAGGGACGCGCACACACGCAGCGGGGGCACGGACGGACGGACGGAGACACACCGGCAGGACCGTGTCCTCTCACACTACATGGACACACGCAGCCTCGCAGCTAGCCGTGTCATGACGTTTGGAGACATTTCTCACACATCTGTGCGACGTTGTTGCAGCGAGACGGGAGCAGCACCAACACCCTGTTTGCGCTCCTCAGCCGAAACCAAGTAAGGAAGGGGTTGTTTTTATTTATTTTTTATTTTTTTTAACATTGTCCTCTCTCACCTGCGACTCACTGGACCTATTCCGTGCTTCGTACCGGACCACCATGGCTGAGAGAACCTCCACCGGGTTGCTGACGATGATGTTGGAGCCCACGCCGGCTGTCGCTATGACCCTGCCGGCTGAGGTCCGGGAGAAGCTGGCGGAGCTGGAGCTGGAGCTCTCTGAGGGTAAGTTGACAACATGTAAGCGAGCTGCCGCTGCACCTTTGAGGCCAAAGCATGCAGGGTTTTCCTCATGGAGGGGTGCTTTAAACATGTTTTGCATGTGTGTGACCACCGCCCTTTATCTCGGCTTGTGGCTCATGTTTGAAAACATGCCAGCATCACAGAAGAAGTCCCTCTGCTCCTATCAGTCCCCCCCCTCCTCAAACTCAACTTGTGCTGTAGTTTTCTCCTCAGGACTGTCATCTACTGCAGCTCAGGGAGTCGTTGAACTAAACTACACTGGTTAATAATAGGTTGCACTGACATTTTCGATTTCAAACTCCAAATACCATATTTGATCAGATGGCTATCTGCCTCATCGGCAACAGCTGAGCTGACACACCCATGCTGCTGTTTTTTTTTCACATGACCACAGGGTCTGTCCCTTTTTTGAAGTTCATGAAAAATTCTCATCCTGTCTGACCAGCAGCCAGCTCCATAATGGTGTCTCACTCTGAACCATGAAATTACAAGGTCATCAGAAAAGTTGGAACAATGAAGAATGAAATCTTACATTGGTTCACAAAAGCAACATAGGTTTTTATTTGCACAAATATTAGGATCCTTATGGAACTTTTCCAAGAATTTTGCTGATATTGGTGCACTTGTACTCTGATAAACTTTAGTACGAAAAACAGCTAAGAGAGGTGTTTGAACATGGAGATCTTGCATTTGCAGGTCTAAAAAGGTATTCAAATTAGGGCCTGACTGGATATTTGGGGCTGATACCGAGAGTTGGGGAGTAAAAAAAACATTCCAGTAAAGAAATATCAGCCAATGTTCTTTACATAGGATATAATATTGGCTACAGTATATAGAATATATACATAAACACACATTTTTTGCAACAGTCCCTCAAAAGTTAACACTTGAGACAAAGATATGTAAAGGACGCAGGATGTTTAACAGTTTAAATTTTTTTTTTTTGTCAAAAACAGGATGCAATTTTGAGCATTTTCCTCAACTAATAGTTGAAAACTCCAACAATCGATTGATCATTAATACTTAACAAGAAACAAAACATGTTTTTTTCTTATTTTTTCTCTTTTTTCTTTTTAAGTTTAAGTCTCCTTATTCAATACATGGCTCCGCTTGACAAAACAGTGTCAAATAAGGTGCAGTTACTACCATTTCTAGACTATTGAGTAAGTATCATTCAATGCATTTTTGATCGGATTACATTCTTAACAGAGATTAATCGATTAATGATTAACCATTAACATCGCTAGTCCAAAAGTATATCAGGTCACTGAAACAGCAACAGCAATAGTCCAAAATATGTGTGTTTATTAAACCTGAATTGTGTGTTTATCGAACTTGAAGAAAAAGGATCAAATATATGCAGAATACTGTATATAAAGCTGACAAATCGAAACAGTTTGCATTATGTTCTGTTAAAAAAAGAAATGGCTGTGATAAGCCAACATCTGGCTGATAATATCGGTCAACCAGCATATGGGTCAGCCTCTAATGAAAATCTAATTTTCTAAGCATTAAGCCAAGTAAAATTGAAATTATGTTATTTTTTTCTTCCAAAATCAGATGTTTTGATAGCATATAATACCCACAGAATTAAAAAAAAAAATACAGCATGCCCTTTCACTATACCTCTTGTACAAGAGAACGTGTTACTGATATGATTTATGAGGAAGACAAAATACTGGATGCAACAGTTTTGCAACTGAGTGAAACAGAATCTTAATACTTAATCTGTCCTAATAGTTTACCCTCTCTGGGTCCCTTTTGAAGATAAAGCATTAAATATGACCATATGTGCGCCACCTGTCGACTGAAACCTGCATGACATGTCCAACAACAACTGTTCTTTTGTCTTCATAGTTGGTGCTAGAGGGACTTAACATTTAGGCCTAACTGTACTCCCTCATCACTGTACAGAGTAAATAAAGCTGAGCTCATCCTCCTGATGACTTGAAATCCTTAAAAGTAGAGTTTCAGTGCACTGTAAATAAAAGGATGCTTGTTGTTCACAAAGGTTTTTTTGTCAGTTCAATGAGACTCATTGTTTAACTGTTCTTTTATTTGAGCGGTTCTCACGTGGAAAAATTATCCGAGCTGTGGTACAGTCATACTAATTAATGACCTACATTAAGTCTGATTAGATTTAGGATTTGACCCCAGGGTTTGACCCTATTTCTTGTCAACTCTGGAGAAACTCTCTGCAATGCAAAGAGTTTAGTCCTAGAACTTGAAGTAGGAGAAAACCTTCTGACCTGTAGTTAAAGTAAAAGTCTCTTCTGTGTCCATGTTAGCTGCCTGCAGTAGCACCACACCGGGGTTAGGAATTGAGCAAAGGTGTACACTTTGATAAGCACATTAACTGCCACTGAGGCCCCTAATGGGATAGACATGTTTTCAGGAGGGGCTACCAAATTAATCTATATCTGTCCAGTTTCCTCTTCCTGCTCTCCACATGTCACATCCTGCCATGTTGGAGCTCTGATAGCAGTGTCTCCTCTGACTCCGCTGCCTTCTGCTTCTCTTTCTGGCTTTGCTTCTCCTAACATACTTTGTTTTCACCCATCATCTCTCCCTTTCACTGCCTCTCTCTGTGACTCCACACCTCCATGTTTTCTCTATTTTCTCCCTGATCAAAGAAGAGACTGTCATTGTCTTTAGGGTAAAGAGAAAATCAGCCTCGTTTTTCCATTCTCAAATCCTATTCCTGTATGCCGATGTGAACTCTTCACCTCGCAATGATGCCCTTCGGTTGCCTCCTCCCGTCGCATCCTGTCTCAGGATAGAATAGACGACTTGTTTTATTGGAAGGAGATGAGAGCCTGACAATGCTGCAGGTTTTTCTATCCTTCTCAATGAGCTATTCTCATACAGATTTAAAGTCAGCTATGTCCCACTGAGAGACGCATCTCTGGTTTTTTAGTATGCATGAGTGTGCCAGCCAGTGTAGGTGTGTGTGAGTGTGCAGGAACACTGTATTATTCATGAAGTTGAATAGATGTGTCATGTATGTTTTCTTAAGCAGTTTAGCAGCAGCAGCCATTGGAATAACATGAGTTCAGGACAAACCAGCAGCTCAGCTCGATAATATTCCAGCATCAGCATGTTTGGCCTGCTGATGTGTGAAATAAACAATCTGTGCGCTCTTATTGTGGTCATAATAAATGGTGTTTCCTCCAGAGATGCATTTATTTTCAACTTATCCTGCTCTGGTTTTATTTCTTAGGTTGTTTCCAGACCTTTAGTTGGTTTCCTTTGTTCCGTTTGAGGGACTTATTTGCCCTTTTGTTTGGTTGTGTCTACAGGGCAACATTCAAGAGTGTTCCAAGTGTTATAAACAAATGCCATGTGCAAACAAGCTGTTCTCATTGGTCAGAAATATTACCAGGAACCACTTCCTCCTCTTCCTTTTTTTTTTCTTCTTAATTATGACGCATCAGCAGTGTGTATTGCTAATTCTTTTCACTGTGTTTATTTGGTTAAAACCGGTGTTTGCTAAAGGAGAAATATGTAATATATTTACTCTACTAAATTATGAAATGACCATGATATGTCATCAGAAATGAATTTGCTGCAACCAATTATGTTCTCATTTAAAATTTCCATTGAACTGCAGAACGTCTGTTTTTGTTTTGGCCACATTGTCTGTTTCAAGTTTATTTACTTTACATGGAGCTAAGATTCATGTTGAATGTTCGCAGAATGAGAGCATGTCTGCTTATGAGCTGTAAGAAATCATTAATAATCTTTTAGAAGGAGAAGATGAGCTATAACTGAGTTATAACTGAACACCAAGTGTGGATTTTCGGAGCATTTGTTTTCGGGACAGCATTCTTAGCTTTACATCGACAAACTATTATCATGATTATTATTATTATTAAACCTTTATTTTACCTTGAAAGACCAGTGAGGATGTATCATCTTTTACAATGGTGTCTTGTTGTGCAACAATGACATGCAACACAATGTATGATAGCTGGGAGTTAAAATATAAGATAATGAACATGCTATGGAAAAGATAATAAAATACATACAGTGAAGTGAAAAATAGAATAAATTAAATAAATAAAAACTGCTAAAATTACAATATAGTCCAAAGCAGTTACAGTCAATATGAGATAAGGCTTTTGAACAGCCATAGTGGTGGCAGAGAGTCCAAGTTTTAGGCCTTTTGCAGACTATTCCAGCACTGTAAGAGAATGACATTTTTCCTAGTTCCATTCTGATTAATGGAATGTGGAGCAACAACCTATTCTGTGAACAAGTAACAAGATTATGTGACTTCAGGCCTGCAGGCGACCTGTCTGAGTTTGGGGAGGAGGAGGTGGGGGGATATGATTGCTTCAACCTATTTAACATACCATCTATAGCTACAACTCATTATTTGGACTGCGGTACTCATTTCTGAACTCCAGGGAGTGACTTATTTCATCTTTAAATGAACAAAATATCCAGTTCCAGAGAGAATCTAGACTGTGACTATAGAACTATATCGTGACAAATCTTGTTAGACTATCAGAGATGGACTCTGATGGGTACATACAATCACACTCTCTCACGCCACCAATCATTCTTTAGACAGCACATTCAATTATCTATAATTATCAGGTAGTGTGCGAGCAAGTTGTTTCGGACGGTAGGGTTGATTGCATTCTGAGTGCAAATAAACCGCTTTAGAGTTGGAGGGGAGTTGAGCTGGACTGCGCTGTTCATCACCCACACCAGTATCTGGCCCAACAATGGCAAAAAAGTAATTTTGTAGATATTTTGTGATATTTATAAAGGTATACAAGTATTTTTCATTACTAAAGTTGCTTCAAATGAAATGCTTTCATGCTTATGATGCAGCGTAGCATCGAAGGAGAATACATCCATTCACTGGAGGGGAGTGCAGTGTTTTTAGGAAAACACTAACTCTACAAAAGCACAACTTTATAACTTAATTCTCTGATTTGTTTGAAACTGGGTCATACTTTGTGGAAAAAATATTTTTCTAGTTTCCCCTCAGATGTCCTTGCCCTGCTCAGTTTATTTAATTACAGAGATGGACAGATTGGTTTAGCTTATTTGTTGCTAAAGTAGCTGTAACTGTTAGCTGCTGTTGGCAGGCATTAGAACCAGACTCAGCAGCCTCCCTTGAACATGACCAGTCACCGGGATGAGTACAGCCTCTGAGACAGACAGGGAACACAGTACAGAGGTCCTTTGTGGAGTTTTCTTTCTTATGGAAAGGTAGCTTTACGTGTTGCGAAAGCCAGTTAGCTAACTGCTAACTGTTGTTAGCTCAATTAGCAGTGACTTAACCCTGGGGTGCTAGGAGCCAAACCCAGCAAGACACCCTTGGTACTGTAGCCTATTTCTATGTTGGTTAAAGAGGCTGTTTTGGTCCCAGTCCGGTTGTGTTCTGGTTCAGTCACTGGTAACTCTCAGTCAGGAAGAGTCAGCTAATAGGTCTGCTCTCCCTCCTAGCTTACATTCATGGACCACTTAGCTGCACGGTGGGCAAAAGGCATAACACAGGAGTGCTACTTGTTGCTATAAATGCCAATCAGTGCTTGCAACAAGTCCCTCCCTAGCTGCCTGTTTTATGGGAAATACATGACGAATAAGCACTCCACTAGCCATTTCATGGGAAAATCAAAACGTTTAAATTTTGTGTTCATGGAGGACTTGTAGTAAGTAGTTAATTGAGAAAATGGGTTTTTAGGGCCATTAATCAATGCAGTCCGGCTAGGTTGGTAATTTTGCTTTGTGAGACAGGCTGTTGTGGCTCTTCCCAACAATGCTTGCAGACAGACATCCCCGCCTACCAAATTCTACACACCACAGTTATTGGAAAGGGCCTGTGGTATTTCTCAGCTGACCTGGATGCAGATGAGTGGCCAAAAGATGGGGCGTAAAGGAGGGCAAGAAGACGGATGATCCCCATTATCTCCTGCAGGGAGGAAAGAGGGAGAGACGCGTCTGCTGAGTAATTCATAGGCTCACTCTATCATTCCCTGGTTTTCTTCCCTCCTCCTTTGTTTGCTCTCTAAACCCTCTGATTACAAAGTCATTTTTAGTCCACTGCTGGTGTTTGCTGGGGAACTGCCAGACCCCTGGTTGGTCATTGCGCTTGTTTTTGCCTGCTGCCATTCAGCAAACATTTACAGAGCAGCATTGCAGGTTTTTGGTAGCTTAAGTGGTGCCTGGCTTGTTTATGGTTGTTTGAGAATGGTTGCTGGGTTTGTAGCAGGTTTTAGATGTTTGGAGGAAGATCCTGCAGCAGAAATGTGGCTACTATGTTCTGCAAATGCTTAATGAAAACGTTCTTTATTATAAATCAGATTATCAGATTAATTTAATAATACTTGACACTGTTTCCATTTGTTCTTCCTGTTATTTATATCCTTGTGTCTGCTCCCGCAATGACCTAATTTCCCCATGAAGATCATTAAAGTCCCACCTTATCTAATCACAAAGATAAGGTGGGACTTTATTCACTGTACCTGTAGTTAAAGAGGCGACCAGCCATATCGCTATCAGGTGTTAACTGTTGGATACTTGATGGTGCAATGATCAGTGCTGTGTATTTTATTGCTGGTAATACACCACTCTTACTTTAAATCAGTCTTTCACACGGATTGAAAGGTCACATGGGCCTTAGAGGAGAAATCTGAAATATATTTCCTGTAATAAATCATGAAATGACTATGATATGTCATCAGAGATCAAGGAAACATGTTAAGTTGAAACTGGCTTCTCTGACAACAGTGCTACAGCTGCAGGGCTTCCCCTTGTAATTTCTATTCTGAGCCAGGATAACTGTTTTTGTTTTCATGATAATTAGATTGACTGATTGGTTTATTGATTTGAAAAGGGGTGAGTAAACTGGCAGCCTCATTTCAAAGAGGTGGATAAACTGAGTTAACCCCGAGCTACACCCCTGAACTAAGTGGGACTAAAATATTTTGATGAGATCCAAGCTTTAGAGGTGAAATTATCCTGTAGTTTGGCACTCAGTATAACTTTTTTTGTGTAGTCACAGCACGGGCTGAGACAGTAAAGAAGCTCGTCCATGACCTTGCTGAAATGTACACTGTTATGTTCTGCAAAACCACGGCCATCAGGGCAAAATACCAAGTTTTAAGGAGTTCCCATAGCACATCTAAGTATAGGAAAAACAAGAAATACGAAGGACAGGACTTGCACAATATGTAAAACAAACAATCAGTTTTGTTTCTACTAGGGCTGCAATCAAAGATTATTTTCATTGTCGGTTATTTTCTTGATTAATCATTTAGTTGTTTGGTCTGTAAAGTGTCAGAAAATCTAGAAGAATGTCGATCAGTTTTTCCCAAAGCCCAAGATGACGTCCTCAAATGTCTTATTTTGTCCACAACCCAAAAATATTCACTTTGCTGTCACAACGGAGCAAAGAAACCAGGAAATTTTTGCATTTAAGAAAGTGGAATCAGAGAATTTTGACTTTCTTTCTTTAAAAAAATACTCAAAACCAGTCAATCGATTATCAAAATAGTTGGTGATTAATCTCATTGATTAATCATTACAGTTCTCATTTTATAACCCAATCCCCAAAATGCATGGACATTGATGGTATAGTTTTCCCCTTAAAAAGCTTTAAAAGTCTCTGATTTTCATCCAACAGAAGCATCCCACAATAACGTGTTTTATAGGCCTATTATACAATCAAGCTCGTAAGCCTGCATACTAGGTGGGGTTAGTGGATAGCTTTGGTGGTTTCATAAAAGCTCTTTTTGGAAAGCATGAGTGTACAGGAAACCCCAGTGAGTTGGCCCACAGAGTTAGTTAAGGAAAGACCACCTCGTGCAGGGAACGACGGCTCACTGGTCCTGACTCATTCCCCTCTGTGGTCACTCACTCCCACCACCAACTCATGGAGGAAGAACGTCCACCAGGCCTCACCCAGCAAGCTCAGCCCATTGTTAAGCAAAACCAAACATTTGACGAATGTAGAATCACATCGTACATTAAGAGCTTTGAGAACATTGTAGGATTTAGGGAGATTACTGCAGGACCTTTGTACACGGCTGCTGGTTCGCTCTGAAACAGGATCCAGAAGAGAAGAATGTTGAGCCTTGGAGCGAGCTAGCTGGCTGCTGGAGCTGCTGTAAAGTCCAGTTTGGAGATAAAGAGGCAGCTCTGCTGTGCCCCTGCCGTAGTGGAGTGAGGATAGAACGTGGAGGGTCATAAATATTTCAAGGGTGTGCCTCCGAGCAGAGTAGAGCTTCAGATTCTTGTGCTGCTCTCATATGCTTCTGCCCGTCTGTGCACATGAGAGCGTGCGCTTGTTTGGTCCATCTACTTTTTGCTTGTGTCTCTGGGTGGATCATGAAAGCACTTCTTTCCATTTATTAAGTACAAACCACAGATCCTGTTTGTTTTCTTTATAGCGTTCTTCAACATCCTGTCTCTGTCTTTATAGGAGCCATGAATATTTAATGGATTGCACCGTGGGAATGTGATATGTTGAAAAATGTCTTTTCTTCCTTTGTTTATTCAAGTGTGGATGAGTCTCCAGATTTCCCCTAGCATTACCATTATCAGCTGATCTATTATTTTAAACCATCAACCAATCAATAATGTGATTAATAATGTCTTTAAAATCACAAGAACAATGGCACAATCTTGTCAACAAAACCAAAGAATGCATCTTATTTAAGAAACATTAAATATTTGCTCCCATATTTGTATTCGACAAGTGAATTAAAGGATCGGATGTAGGGTAGCAACTAATTGATTAATTAATCCTGTCACAATCTTGTCAGGTCAAAAAATAGGTCCAAACATGTAGAGCGCACAGACTTATTTTTCAAGTTGTTTCTGTAACGATTATTTTCATTATCAATCAATCTGTTGATTATTTTCTCCAGTAAGCAATTAGTTGTTTAGTCCATAGAATAGTGAAAAATATTGATATTTGTTTCCCAAGGTCTAAGATGACGTCCTCAATTGTCTCGTTTTGTCCCCAGCTCAAAGATAATCAGTTTAGAGGAGTAAAGAAACCAGGAAATATTCACATTTGAAAAGCTGATTTTTTTTTGTTTGGTCTTTAAACTGTCAGAAAATAGTGAAAAATGTGTTTCCCAAAGCCCAAGATTACCCTCTCAAATGTCTCGTTTTGCCCACAATCCGAAGATATTCAGTTTTCTGTCATAAAGGAGTAAAGAAACCAGAAAATATCCACATGTAAGAAGCTGGAATCAGAGAATATAGAGGTTTTTTTCCTTAAAAAACTATTGATTATCAAATTAGATACAGAGTAATATAATAATTTATTAATAATCAATTAATTGGTTAATTGAATAATGGCACAATCTGTCAACAAGCCCAAACAATGCAGAAGAATTTTAGAGGAAGTAAATATTTTCTATATGTGTAGTTGACAAATGACTTTGAAGATGAGTAAATTAGCAAAGGAGTAATTAATTAAGTTGTTTTCAGCTCACTTATTACTACCTACCTATCATTTTTTCTCTAGTTACATGTTCTATATTTTGTTATGAGCACTGTTTTAGTAATGCTTGTTTCTCAGCTACTTTTTGTGTCCCTGTGGAAATACTGTGAAGGCTTTCTGCTCAGTAGGATTTTAAAGTTTGTTCAGAAACTTGAGATAAAAAAAAAAGTTTTCCCCCGCCTCTCTGCATGCGTGCCAAAAATATGACATTTCATTTTCCTTCAACTGATTCAACCATGCAGTTTCACTGACTTACTGGTGCTATTTCAGCAGTGTTTCATCGCATACAGTGCTTTATTGCCACGGTTAAAATTGATGGCACAAATCGCTGCACAATTTGATTACGCTGCCACACTCTCACAGTCCACCGCGTGTGACAGACAGCAGCGTTTTCCAATATACTGTGTGAGTAAGAACAAAAGCTAAAAGTGTCAGTGAATGAGTAAAGCTTGACTGACGTGTCGGACATTTCATTACTCTGGTCAGAAATGAACCCTTGTTAACTGTCCAAGACAGCCGTCTTTGCACTTAATTTCTCAGCGAAATATGCAGCAAAAGCTAAATTGGCTTTCCATCATTTGTTTCAGTATGTTCACAATTTCAGTGAAATGCAATGGCTTAATCAATCAACCTCTGAAAATGTTTGCAGGCTAAACAAGTGGTTAACAACCTCTCAACTGATTATCAATCTATTAAAAACAAAAGAACAGAGAGAATTTCTATCTATATTCATTTTGAGTAGAATTGTTCATTAAATATTACCACTGGTTTCAGTATATCAAGGCTTCTGTCTGTTCATTATGAGGCTAATAAATACATTACAGCCCCAGATCTTGGACTTCTGCGCTGGTCAACAGCCAAAGTGTTTAGAAATCATACATTTTCATCTTGTCTAAGATAACACAGCTTGCTGTAACTTGGCCAAAATAAAATAACTATGATTATTGACTCTTAATCCTTAAATGGAGAACTACTAGTGGCTAAACTGGCTGCTACTGTATATACTGTATTACTGTATTACTGTATTACTTTAAAGGTCAGACAAAAGAAACGTAAACGTCCAGCCCATTGGCACTTTACTTTTGTTCAAATCCGGCCCTTCTAAAAACTTAAATGAACAGGGCTGGTATAGAGGAAGGAAGTTGGACCAGAAACTTGGCCCTTTGCTAACACAACAGTAGAGAGATGGTGCCAGCCTCCAGCCGGGCCTCCATCCTGTTCATCCTGCCACAGAGAGACCACTGAGCTCTGTGGTTGGCCACAAGGTGTGTCTGGTAGCTCTTAGACAAGGACATTTTTTAGATGAATCAAGGTGTGTGCATCATTTTGCTTAATAACTCGGATTCAGAATATGGTCTTCGTTGTAATGGGTGCCAGGTGACGCTGGATGTGTCCTTGCTGCGGGAGAGAGATGGCATGTGCAGTGGAGAGCAGGGCAGTGCAGCGGGCACCGGCGCCAGAGAGATCTGCTGACCAAACAAGCCACATGCCCCACTTCAAGGACACATCGCAAAATTCGCTCTGCTCCGTGCACCACATTCTTCTGCCCAGCAAGGCTTTTGTTCTGCCTCCATCAGCTCTCTCGTGTAAATTCTTTGCTGTCCATTCACCTACCTGTGTGTGTGTGCGCCTTTGATCCCTCACCCTCTCTGTGCCCATCTGGTGGAGGCAGGCTTAGCATGAGAGTTGGATGGCAGCTAAGGACCACCACCCCTCCACAGCACCACAGCTCAATATGGCCTCTCTCTGGTCCAATCACGCTCACAGTAAAACACACAGAGGCCTCTCCTGATAGCTGAATTGTCTCCAAAAGATAAAGAATTGGCTCTCACAGCATATTTTCTTTTATTCATTTTCCTGCATAAGTACAGTATGTTCACAACATTTGTACTGCAGTGTTTTCAAAGCGCTCAGTGAATTGCTTGCCGAGGATAAAAGAGGGAGGTCACTGAGGTGTGCAGGGAGCTTTTATACTCTTGAAAGAGCTCAAGGTAGAAAATCATTGGTGGTCCTTTGTTAGATTTGCCTTTTGTTGTCTTGATTATTTGATCTCAACTTTTCTTGTTATATATTTGATTTCTGAAACATTTCACACATTCATTCTGTAGCATTAACGCCTCTGGAAAGACTTTAAATAGTAAAAATGCCTATTTGATATTAAGGTTTAGTTTCTCATAAAGCATCCACAAAGATTTGAGTGTAAATAAATGTTTATAACCCAGGAGTCCTGACACAGAAGCTAAGCCAGGGCTCAACAATGTAAGTAAAATGCCATGTTGGGCTAGTAAATCCAGGGGCAAGTGGTAAAAAAGAATTGAACTGTTGAACTATTTTGATAACCAGTTAATCATGAAAGTAATTTTTTATGCAAACTGGCAGAAAATGCTCTTCTCGGACTCTAAAATATGGAGATTTCCCACTTTTTTAAATTATCACATTAAACTGAATCTCTTTATCTGACAAAACAAGGCATTTAAAGACATCACCTTGGACCTGGAAAAGCTTGGATGGACATTTTTCACTATTTTCTGATATTTTATAGATGTTGCAGGCCTAGATTAAACATTACAGTTAGCTTTAGTCTTTGTTGTTATTTGATAACTGCTAATAAATTAAACAGTTTCTACAGGGGCAAATAAAAATTTACTTGGGCCAAGTGAACTTCTGATACAACTTTGACTGCTTTGACTGCAGCAGCTTCTGCTCAGCTTTGCGACTATTAACCCACCACCACCACTACTGCCTCCTAGTAACTTCAATCATCATCTCCTGAACACTTTGTGATTGTTCTGCACACGTAAGCAAAAAAACTTCAGTGATGACAATTACTGCCTCTTGAATTATTAATCTTTTTTCTTTTGCTGTATTGGCTTCCTATTCGCAAGTGAGCTCTTCATGGTTAAAACCAGTCAGGTTGATAATAAAGTCTACAAATGTGAAAACACCTCAAGAGGCATCATTGAGGCATCTGATTGTCTAACAAATCATCTGCTATGTCTTGCCAGAGAGTGTTGATTATAGCTGCTTGGAATCCCAGTTAAATTTGCTGCCAATAGCTGGAGTTGGCTGTGTTTAATTAAAATAAGTGGAGGTAATTAATTCCAGAGAGGTGGTGTAATGATGTACTGGTCAGTGCCATCAACACTTATTAGCTTCTCCTGACCTTCTCTGGCCGGAAGCTGGCAGAGGTCAGCTTGCACAGCATGACAGGACCGTGTGGAGTCTATGAACTTAGCTCTGTCAGCAGCTGGTCAGCAAGCAACTCTCATTGAAGGTATGGAGGAAGCACCACAAAGGGCAACTTTTTTTCAGAAATCAAAACGGCTAACATTGCTGAAAAAGGTAAGGCAGCGTTGCTGCTTTACTTCTACAGTCTGTTTGCCATGAAATGTAGAGTTTTGATTATGTGATCCGTCGTGTCCATGTCCGTGATCCAACCAGAGGGGTGAAGCTACTGTCCGTTTTGTCGGCTAAAAACAAGGTTTACCTATTCTGTTGCAGGCCACGTTTTGGCTGTTTGTTTTGGTTCATAAAACCGACCTCCACAGAAAAGTTGGTCTCATCGTAAACCAGAACATCTGCAGATGGTTTCCCTGCCTGATATGTTATGATCCGCTAAAGTTAAGCACGATGCAAGATGAATAAATCCCCATTTTGTTAGCTTTGCCGCCACCCACGCTATGTGTTTGCATGGTCAAGGACCGTTCAAGGTCTGCTAGCAAACAAATGAAAGATGCAGACCACAAAATTGACTGTAATTGTGAACCAGTTTTCATAAAATTTGGTTTACAGTTAGACAAACCCGGGATGCTCAGTTAGAATACCATTACACTATTCTATACATCTTTAAAAAGGGAGACAAAACTATACAGACATACTCAATACTTATTACATCTTTATAAGAAAACTTACACTATACTATACTTGACCTATACAAAAAGCTTAATGCAAAACTTTGCAAACCTCTGGTGGGTGCAGCTTGCAGTTGTGGCAGCATTATAAGAGACGCTTCACCATCTGTTGCCTGGCAAAGATCTGCTCTGCTGAGTGCACTCATGATGCCCAATTACATGGCTCTGACTAGTGTAACATCACTAGAAAAAGTATGGACCTTTTGAAGTGAATTTTTTTTGTTGGTTCAATCGATGTCTCGGCCTACTCAGGTGTGATGTGCAGATCAAAGACAGTCAGGCCCTTTGTAGCAGCAGCAGGCTGCATTGTGAGCCTTCCTGGTGGAAAACAAACAGACAGAAAATGTCTGGAATGTGCCGTGACCTATCAACTTAACCATGAGGAGAGGGTTTTCCAAATCCCCACCACTGCTGGAGGGCACGACTACACACAGCAAACACATAGCATAGCATGTTGTCCCAGCTTTTCAAAAGAACAAGGCCAAGTTGCCCACCCCCCCTAAGCTTTACCTCATTCCCTTAGGTGTCCCAGTAGAATATGGGAGGATGGAATAAAATACAACTGAGCGAGATTTTTTATTATGGGGCTAAAGCCAGGCTTTTTTTAAATGTAAAATTTACCTGAAAACGTATTTTCAGCCTGTGTGCTATGAGCAGGCAGACAGTTTTAGGTGAGCTCTGCTGCTGTTGCTCTCCAGAGACAGTGTGTTATTCAACGTGTACCCATATAGCCAGGAAGAAGAAAGGGACACAGAGTGAGGGCAAGTCAGGACTGCATTAAAGCTCCCGAGGCATAACTGACAAACTGTCTCTTTCAGCATTTAAAAATTACTACTTAACGTCTGTAAGACATCAAGTTGTAAATCATCTGGATAAACATCCAGCCTTTTGTTTTTTTGTTTTTTTATATGAGACTGTTTCTTTTCTGAGTTGGTGCCTGGTGCTGCATTTTGATACATACATTTAAAGCTCTATGGGTGAAAGAAGTAGACATTCACCCCTTCCAACTCTGCAGAGTCCGTATTTTACAACTGTGAAGGCACAAATAAAGCGACTAGGAATTCCTATTAAAACATGAAAAATATTAGCTTGGGGAAAATGTTAAATGATGTGTTTTGGTTTATTACAGCTTGGGCCTTATTTTTTGCAATTGTGGCCATCATTTCTGTTGTTAATAACAACTTTGTGCTCACCAGGTTTATTGCTAAGACCTGAGACACAGTGAAATCACTAAAATTAAGTCAGATGAGGCAAGAAACACAAGCGCTCACACTGTAATAGAGGTTTAAATAAACTCCCAGGTTGTTGAAACTCATTTGAAAGCGAAAATGAAAGTCCACACTCCAGTCATGTTTTAAACAATATGAAATGGTCCGCAAAAAGTAAGTGATTGTGATTTTTTTGGCAAAATATTAAGTTCAAATACTTTGTTAAAATGTCTTACATATACCTCTACACCTTGCCTTCATTTAGTATTAAAGGATTTATGAATATGCAAATAGCCCCCGCCCTCTACACATACCCAACACACGGTTTTTGTTTTAATCACAGTAATTAGCTACATCCGGCTTCTCCTGTGGGCTGATCATCACTGCTAATGATATGTCTAGTGCCACCCCCTCGATGGATTGGTTCCTTAGAATTATGACCACATATACCCAGCCTGCCCACCTTTCCTATGCAGTCAGCGACTATTACTGACATTTTACCTTCCAGTGAAGTGGTTCTGAATGTCTGCCTTCTCTGTTTGCTTGTCTACAACCCATCTGATTGTTTGATTGTGCATGTGTTGTCATGGCCAGTAGTACTGACATGAGACCCAGGTTGTAAAAAGTGATATAGATGCTTTTTCAGTTTAACAAAAAAATGAAGAAAACCTTCCTACTGCCACTTCAACCTTCACAACCAGCTCCTGCTGCCATACACATTTTAGAGAGACAGAGTGAGAGCAAGAGAGAAAAAAAGTCTTAACTGAACTGCCAGTCTGAGTGCATGTTCGATAAATTGAACATTACTGAATAGTGGCCACCGTTGTTAAACTACCTCAGTACCTCAGCCATGAAATAACATCACAGTAAAGATACTGCTAGGAGAAACGAATAAAAAAAAAAAAAAGAAAATCAAGTATTCTGTCTCCCGTCTGAAGATTTGGATGCAGCGGTTGATGAGAACCTGTTTCTTGATCAAAGCAGTGCTACAGGTTATACTGTGCAAGTTAATGTTATTCCACTTGGTTTTTTCCCTTTATATTCCTTGTATTCCTCTGTACTTATGAAAAGATAACTAAAACATATCTTCAATCTGTAGATTTCACATGCTTTCAGTGGCCCTTTTATAGGCAGGTAGGATTTGCTATCTTAAAAGATCTCCATTCCTAAGTGATGATGTATGAACTCTCGTATTGTGTATGTTCAGAGTCTAAAGTTATCACTGTGATTGTTTTCTCTGGCACTACTTCACCAGATGTTTTTACTGATAAAGAGTTTAGAGAGGAGTCTGCTATCGAAGTTCTTTTTACTCTGGACTGCAGCTAAAAAACTTGTCTTACCAGGCTTCTTACCTTTGTCTGCATTTTGCTTAGTTTGGATTATTTGAAGAGGGGTTGTATGAGGTACTTATCGATAGTGAGTGTATTATCTGCAGCAGATAGTGGTTGGCACGCCCCAGTTCAGAGAAGCAGCAGGACTACTGGTGTAGGAAGCTAATACTGCTGTGGACAAGATCAGCAGCAAAATGGAAAAAAAAAGGCCCACCTAAAAAAGTCAGTGTCAGTTTAAGTGCACACTGTATTCAGAATATTTTCACAGCTTTACCTTGCTGTCAGGCAGGCTTTTCAGACAGGTTATATAAGCCAAATATCCCCCTCCCGAACCCACCGAACTCAACTGGCAAAATCAGCATTTTTACCTCGCAGAACACAAGAGTTGCTGGTCTACCGCTGCCTCAGTCTATTTAGTTTGTTTGTGTTATTGTGTGACTTCTGTGTTTTAAAAGGTTAGTTCAGATTCACTGAAGTCACACAAAAACACAAACAAATTAACAGATCGAGGCAGCAGTAGACCAACAACTCCTGTGTTCTGTGTCCCTTTTTTAAAGAGGACTTTGGTTTAGCGAGCAAGAGCGACATTTGGCTTGTATAATGGCGGCTTCCCATCAGAAATGGCTGTCTGACAGCAAGGTAGAGCACTGAAAATATTCTAAGTATAACATACACTTAAACTGATATTGATCTATTTTTTTAGGTGGGTCTTTTTTGAGTGGCTTAAATGCATATTGCTGCTGACTGTCCACAGCAGCATGTTGCTTTGCTTCCATGGTGGTACTCCAATCTGCTTCTCCAAACTGGGGGCCTGTCAACTACCATCTACTGTAGCTGATATACTGACTACTGACTACTGACTACTAAATAACTCATACAACTCCACTTCAGATAATTCAAACCGTTCCTTTAAATTTAGATATAGCTTACAGACGACAGAAACATGTTTTTATGCTTATAATAAACCTTGGTAATCTTTGCAATGTATGTGCCCTCTGAATTATTTGATGAAATGCATCTTTTTGTCACTGCGTTAAGCACAGTTTAACTGCTTGTCAACACACCCCAGAGACTGTGAATAACCTTTTTACGCAGCGTTACTTGTGGAATCCCAGGCGCTTGGGAAGGAACAATGACATGGATGCAACTTTAAGCTGACTGTAATCTAATATACACACGCACACATGCACACGTCACATCTTTGTGCTCTTACTCACAACATTCTTGACATACAAGTCCCAGGCCTCTGCAGACTGCGGTTGTGGTCCAATAACATGTGTGCGACTGGCCTCACAATGACACTTGGAGCTCAGTTGTTGAATCTCAGAAGTCTGTTTCCCATTCCTCTAATAATTGCAGTAAGCCCAGATATACTGTACGTGCTGACTCCACCCTGTCTGTCATTAAGGAGAGAGAAGCAGTCAAGTCTGAAATACCAACAAGTGGCAGATAGCTGCTGGCAGCCTCTCCCAGTGTGTCATGCCCCTGATGACACACACACACTTGAGTGCAAACTTTCTCCCGGGGCTTACTACTGCAGCCTCCAATTCTTGGCATAACTGGCAAGTAACTAAGTTGTGTGTGTGTGTGTGTGTGTGTGTGTGTGTGTGTGTGTGTGTGTGTGTGTGTGTGTGTGTGTGTGTGTGTGTGTGTGTGTGTGTGTGTGTGTGTGTTGTGTGTGGGGTGTGTGTGTGTGTGTTGTGTGTGTGTGTGTGTGTGTGTGTGTGTGTGTGTGTGTGTGTGTGAGAGTGGGTAAGCCATATGACCTGAAATTAGAAAGCTAACCCATGACAGAGTTGCTGCTTGCTTGTCTCCTCCTTGTCATCTAATGTGACCTGACAAACTGAATTTAATTTTACTGTTGTCATGGTCAGGCCCTATATTTAGCCATCAGTACATTAAATACTGTTACTCTTGTGATGGCTGAGTGACTTTATATAATGTGGGGAGAGGTGAGGAGTAAGAGAAGGAGGCAACATTTTATTTGAGGGGTATGCATAAGACTGACATGACACCATCATAACATGACATGACACCTATCATGACCTTGAAAGAGTCTTTATGAATTTTTATAAATTTTGTCCTTAAGTTCATTTGATCAATTGATCATTTGATCGCCTTCAGTGCAAAGTTGAGATTGTTTGAGATGTCTTTGTTACGTCAACTTGACTTTAATCAAGACATGAAATGAGGAGATAACACTTTATTTGAAGGGATGTGCTCAACATTGACATGACACCATCATAACCATGGTATGACACCTGTCATAAACATGAAGGAATCTTTATGCATGTTGTAAATAAGTGTCATTCAGTCAGTTACATAATTTTTAATGCGAAGTTGATAGTGTCGTCTTGATTGATGTCAAGTTCTCATAACAAAGGCGTCTCAAAAAACGTCTTTGTTATGACAGCTTGACATTAAGCAGCAGACAGATGTCTTTGTTAAGACAAGTTGACATTAATCAAGACATGAAATGAGGAGGTAGCACTTTATTTGAAGGGGTGTGCACAGAGACTGACATGACGCCATCATAACCACAACATGACACCTGCCATGAACATGATGAATATGAATGTTTATGACTGTTGTCATTTGGTCAATTACATCATTTTTAATCCAAAGTTGACATGGTTGTGATGCCTTTGGTATGATAGCTTGGAATTAATAAAGACCAAAATGTCTTTGTTATGGCAACGTGACATCAACCAAGGCAATATAACCTGTCATACACATGTCATAGCAGGCCTAATCATCAAACTTGAAGAAAGTTTTTTAACATTATATTATACTGTCATATGTGGTTGGTTTTGACACTAGCCATCATTGGAACATTATAAGCGTGTCATAAATATTTTCCTTGATCTCAACTACAATGATACATTGTGGAATTGTTATAAAGATGTCATTAAGTTTTAATACACCATCCAGTTTTTTTATAACAGTGTCATGAACAATGCCCTTGACCTCACCTAAAGTAGTGCCATTTGGACTTGGTCATAATGATGCCATGAAATGTTATAAGGCCAGTTTGACAGCAGAGTGAAGTACTGAGGTGATAACTGGACCTGCTATGACATGTTATGTTGTCTTGTCAAGTTGTCATAGCAGAGACATCTCAAACAATGTCAACTTTGTATTAAAAATGACATAATATTCATAAACATTATCATAAACATAAGCGTTCATAAAGACCCCTTCATGTTCATGACAGGTGTCATGACATGGTTATGTGGTGTCATATAAGTCTCATGTAGAACTGCAATAATTAATAAACCAGTCTAATTGATTAGTTGTCAAGTATTAAATAATTGTCAACTATTTTGATTATCAACTGGTCATTTTTAAAGGAAAAAATCCCTAATTATATGAATGCTTTCTGGTTTCATTACTCCTTTATGACAGGAAACTGAATATCTTTGGATTATGAGCAAAACAAGACATTTAAGCATGTCACCATGGGTTTTTGGAAATAGTAATCCAACATTTTTCATCATTTTCTAGTCATACAGCTAATCAATTAATCGAGAAAATGTTGCAAGCTAGTTGTGGCTGTAGTCTAATGCATAGCCCTTCACATTAAATGTTACTGAATGGAAGAGTTCCTGCACAAATGCCATGTCTGAAGATCAGTAAGACTGAAATGGGAAGGATTTATACAACAAGGCTTGATGTCAAAGCAGAGAACACGTTGTCTGTATTACAACTGAATGCTGAAATTCCTGTTGGTTCTCATTTTTCTGTTTTGCCTTTTGTGTACTTTAAAATGAGCAGTTAACTCTCATTTGTGGGGAGTTTTTGAATGTCATGTTGACCAGGCTACAGTAAGCTGTTGAAAATGCACTGACTGAAACTGTCTGTTTCTATTTAAAGGCGACATGCAGTTCAGTCTGGTTTTCTGAGGTTAAACTCAGTCCTTCCAAGTCAAATCTATAAAGAGAATTGTATTTACATGTCTGTGTCCAGAGGGTCAGCTGAGGGAGCAGAAAAAAAGGAGGAAGGAAGGAGGAGTGGGTGGAATAATGAGGCCTGGATTTCAATTTTCCCTTACACAGAAACAGCTGGAGTATGTCAGACCTTCGAGAAATCAACATTTGCAAATTATTCACATTGCTTGTTTTGATTTGATTTATGTGCCTTGCCACATAGACTAACACAGATGGAATACTAGAAACAATCATAGGAAACTATTTCAAGTCTTTCTTTTTTGGGATGGCTTCCTCATGATTATAGTTATTCTGATGCAGTAAATACCATGTTGAAACAAATGCTAAGAATTAAGGTTATGCATTCATGAACACTGGATCCTTACATGGTGTATTCCCTCAGGTGAAACCGTCAACATTGTCTGCAGTCAGATATGCCTGTGTGCAGACTTTGTAGCATTGTTGAAAAGGAGTCTGCAATCACTGTGCTTTTTGTAGATGCATATTGATTTAGCCTTGCGGAGTAGTAAAAGTACATTCTTTCTGTGCTGTTACGGCAGCAACAGAGCTGACACACCTTATTTCCTCAGTCAGACTACTGGGAATACTGAGCTCTATCAGATGCATAACTTTCAATTTGCAGCATTGCACTTGCAATTTACTGGCTTTCTGTGGTGACTCATACACTCTTAGAAATAGGGGTTCCAAATGGGTTCTTTCTGAAGGGCTGAGGTTCAACCCAGAAACATTTGCCTCTGAATAACCCTTTTTTGAAGAAAGGGTTTGTTAAAGGTTCTTTGTAAGAATAACGGTTCCCTGAAGAACACTTTTTAGAAGAAAAATTTCTTCAAGGATTGTTGAAATTCTTGAACTCTTTTGTAAAGGGTTCAGCAAGGGTTCTTTATACCATAAGGGTACAAAGGGTTCCTGTTAGGACCCTCAGATTATGTTCTAGATAAAAACCTTGGAATGTAAATAGGTTTTCAGTAAAAGCCTCTCGGTCAGTTCTAGATAAAACCCTCGGAGTATATAAAGGTTCTTATTAGGACCCCCTTGGTGAGTTCTTTATAAAACCCTTGGACTATAAATAGGTTCTCAGTAGAACCCCCTCAGTGTGTTCTTGATAAAAACCCTTGGCACAAAAATGGTTCTCAGTAGATCCTCCATGGTTGGTTCTAGATAAAACCAATGGTATATAAAAAAGGTTCTCGGTAAAACCCGTGGGTGGGTTCTAGATAAAAACCCTTGGCGTATAAAAAAGTTCTTGGTAGAAACCCCTTTGAGTGGGTACTTGTTAGCAGCCTTAGAAGGTGAAAAGGCTCTGGATAGAACCCCAGAGAGGGTTCTAGGTGGAACCATGACACCATAGAAGGTTCTCTGTAGAACCTCTCAAAGGCGGTTCTGGGTGAAACCTTTCAGAGATGGTTCTAGGTATAACCCTTTATGTTGGCGTATAGGTGAACTCTCTCAAAGGGTTCAAAGTGGAACCTTTAGGAAAGGTTCTACCTGGAACAAAAACGGTGCTCTTATTGGGAGATGCCGAAGAACCCTTTATGGTTCTAGTTAGCACCTTTATTTCTAAGAGCGTACTAGGACTGAATAATTGATCGCCATGTGGCCAAGTGCAATATCCAAATCACAGGAGCTACAATTTTTTGATGAAGGTAAAATATGTCACAACATAAACACCATTATTATTGAAGTACTGTTGTGCTACAGAGATGCCTCTGCTTAGAAAGACGTGTTCTCCAGACAAAAATGAACATATTTGTTTGGTACAGATGCCAGCAAAAATCATGTGATCATTTTTATATTTTTTATAATTCAGTATGAAATTTCCACAAAAATTGACTCATGTCACAATTACAATGTGTCAAAATAAACACAGTATATTTTTTTTGCATATTGTTCAGCCCTAGTTCATACAGCACTAAAACGACAAGGTGTGTTTTTGTATTGAATTAATCGCCACTATTTTGATTAATTAGTTTTAGTAATCTTTTTAAGGAAAAAAGTCAAAATTCTCTCATTCCAGCCTCTTACCTGTGAATATTTTCTGATTTCTTTACTCCTCTGTGACAGTAAACTGAATATCTATGGCTTGTGGACAAAACAAGGCATTTGAGGACGTCATCTTTGACAAAATTCAAATTTTTTCACCATTTTCTGATTTATTGATTAATCGCAAAATTAACCAACATATTAATCCACAATGAAAATAATTGATAGCTGCAATCCCTGTGAGTTTTTAATTTGATCTTTATGTTTTTATTCACTCCTAAAGTCATTTTCAAGAATAATTCCAACATCTGCTTGTATTTCATGCATTAATTGTCACTTGTGCGAGTGCATCACTACCCTTTTTGAAGGGGTGTGTTGATGAACTGTCTTCAGGCCTCGGCAGGGTCGTCCTCAAGGCCGTGACCTCTGACACGATGTTAAATGATGCTGCTTCGGGATGAGTGCTGTATCCCCTGCAGGTCACAGAAGACGAATGATAGGCTAATGCAGAGCTTCAGCTGGGCTGCCATCAATCTGCACTTTCTCTTCAGGGCGAAAGGAATCGGCCTCTGGCTGGAGACCATGTGCTACTGCCTCTGTCTGCCTAGACGATCATCTGAGACCCCTGACTCTGCTCCGTTTTGTGTTTTTTTTCGCCGTCGGCAGCCTTTGCACATGTATGTGTGCACATAAATACACACACTGATACTCTCTCCCTCGTGTCACAGCCTGTTTGTTGAGTTAGGCTGCGGGTTTGGCCGCTGGCTTACGTGTGTGTGTGTGTGAGGATAAGTGCAAAAGCAGACCCTGCGCTGGCCGCCCCGTCTGTCTCTCTCTGGAACTGACCATTTATTCTTGTTCCCAGTCTTTTTTCCTGTAAGGAGTGGTGGAGGGGCTCAGTGAAAAATGCTATTACAAGGCTTAGCCAGGACAAGAGTTTGTTTTTGTCTTGGAATCAGCTCCTCTTGTTTTTGAAGGATCAGCTAACAATTTAAACCCACCCTTAGCAATCTAACACTGGTTCCATAAATACGGGATATTTTGTCTGCTGTAATGGACTGGTGTTTATTAATTGCATTTTTGGAGATGTTTGTTTTAAAACAATATGTTACAGAAGTTCATGCATTCCTGTGGTGAACTCTAGAAACCTTTGGCTAGATCCTTAAGAATGACCAGTAATTCCTGAGGTTTGCATTTATCCTGTTTAGTTCACCACTTGCATGTTGTTTACTGCAGTACACACAATGTCAGGGTGTCAGCTATACTTAAGTGTTACTCAACAGACTTTAAAATAGCCCATTCTTCCTGGCACTCATTAAAGGAATAGTTGGGATTATTTTAAATGGGCTGTATGAGGTTCTTATTCAAAGTCCTACTATAGCCAATTAGAAAAGGTCCACCTAAAAAAATCAGTATAGTTTTAAGTGTGTGCTGTATTCAGAATATTTTCACCACTTTGCCATCAGATAACCTTTCCTGATGGGAAACTGCTGTTATATAGGGTAAATATTACTCTCTTCAAACCTAATGAAACTGTTCTTTCTTTGTGTTATTGTGTGACTTCAGTGTTTCAGTAAACCAGCAACTCCTGTGTTCTCTGAGGTAAAATGACAGATTTCGCCAATGGAGTTTGGTTGGGTTTGAAGTGAACAATGTTTGGCTTATATAACAGCAATTTCCCATCAGAAAAAGGCTGTATGATGGGAAAGTAAAGCGGTGAAAATGTTCTATACATAGTGAACCTATGGACCCATTTTAAGTGGTTACAGTACCTTTTGTTGCAGACCCTCTCCACAGCAGTTCACGGCTTAACTTCCATGCTGGTGTCCCCTCTGCTTCTCATACTGTAACTGGGGGGTGTCAACCAGCATCTACTGAATCTATCCAGAAGTACCTCATACAACCCCACGTCAAATATTCTGAACTATCCCTTTAAGTCACTTAAGCACAAGAAGCACCAATCATTTCTTGCTCCAGCAGGTTGTAAGAATTATTCACAAATATTTGACTGTGTTTGTGCGCAACTTCACATAATGAACTCCCGAGGGACAGTTTGAAACTCTTTAATTTCCCTAGTGAGGAGGCAGAGGCTTCACCGCATTAGCTAATAGAGGCCGATTAGCCTGCAGTGGAGTTGGCAGACAGTATCAGCTGGCTAGTGTTACTGAGCAATAGCCCTGTGAACAATATCACCGCAGCTGACTCTCTCTGCCTTATCTTCCACATGTCCTGGAAGAACAGTGAGCAGCCCTGCTGCTGCCTGGTCCGAAGGCTGCCCGCCTTACTTTGAATTGTGGGTGTGTGTGGAATGTAGGGCTGGAAAAAGGCCTGGGATGGCTTTGAGAAATTTTAGAACAAGCATATTATTCAGTTGTTTTCCCCATGTATGGGGAAGAAGAGAGTGCTGGCAGAATACCTCAGGAAGCTGGTGAAATGGACGTGAGCCTGTTGTCTTTTTGACAGACATGAGCAAACAAGCTCCTGTACTTGCTGCTGTTCTTTTGTTTGTTTGTATGATACAGCACACATTACCTATCATGCATCTGTGGGATTCTTCACTTCTGAAATGTAAATGATTTCTCTGAAGGTACACCCCAAGGCTTTGTACCATGCTGTCAGAATGAAGGTTTACATACAGTTTAGCTTCGAGGACATGTTGCTCTGTTTCTCTGTGGCACATTACCGCGTGTTATTGCAGCACAGATGTTCTGGAGCTGTCTTCTGTCGATCCATGTCTTTCTTCCTTCGCTCACACACAGTTTAAAGAGCACGAGGCAAGCCTCGGCTCACCTCAGGCTGGAATCTACTGTATTTTTTCTGGGTTCGTTTCTTTCTGTCTGCCTGTCAGATTCCTCAGAAAGAGGCTCACTCGGGGGTTTGACCGCTGACAATAATGCTTGAGGATTCAGTGGGGAGGATATTGATTGAGGAGCTGGAGGATGGAGAAGCAAAGCGGGAGATGGTGAAAATGGGAGACAGCAAGAGGGAGCATGAAGCATAGATATGTGGAAGTAAAGGATAGTGACAGACAAAGTTCATACAGAGCAAAGGACGAGAGTGTGACAGTTAGAATAAGAGTAAGAGAATAAAGAAACACTGCAGGAGGCTTGGCCAACATGTGTACTGTGAGACAATTGGAATTTTTAAATGCCATTTTTAACTTAGTAATTACCCCTACTGTACTGTCCTGCCCATTTTCACTCTGTGCACCAATAATAGTTGAGAAAAGTTGGTACCTCAGTCAATTTTCTCCTTTTCCTGTAAAAGTAACATAGGGTCAACAGTACAAGGAACAGGAAAGGAGACAGCTGAGGTGAGGTTCCACTGGGGACCAAGCTTGCTCACAATAAGTACCTTGATTTGTCCAGGTAGAGTATTTTCTTCACATTTTCACATATATATCATAATTCTATATATTACAGACAGTTTTCAATTACTGTATTATTTGTGCTTTTACTGTTCTGTTCTGTACACCTGACATCTATTGCATGTCTGTCCATCCTGGGCGGGGGATCCCTTTCTGTGGCCCTCACTAAGGTTTCTTCCATTTTTTTCCCCTGCTAAAGGGTCTTTTGGGCGAGTTTTTCCCCGTACTTTTTCCAGGGTCTACAGGACAGGGGATGTCACACACTGTATAGATTGTAAGGCCCCCTGAGGCAAACTCTGAATTGTGATATTGGGCTTTACATATAAAATTGGCTTGACCTGACTTGATGGTTTTATTTTGGAGAAATAGCCAAAACCAGCATTTCCGTCTGGTTATTTTTATCCTTAATGCTGCTGCAAGTGATTCTGAAGAAAGATAGTTGATTGGCTCGATCAGAGTCTCGGTATTTGACAACCCGGGAATGAGACTAAACAATCAACTATCTTTATCCAGAATTGCTTGTAGCAGCTTTAAACATTTTTCCACCTGAAATTCTACCTATCATGATATACAAATGGTTATTGTCATATCAAATTCTGTGTACTGTAATTGAGGATTTTATCCATTTTGCTCACTACAGTCTTGTGGCTGTTTGTTGCTGCCCGTAGGCTCAGCCTTTATGTGTCATCAATTGAACATACTGAAATATTCCCTAAAATATCCCCCACAACTCCTACAGGGGAGATAAAGATTATGCTTGCCTTCTTCAAAATAGCTGTCCAAAGTGACGCTTTTTATTTACAGCGAAAGAGTTTATCGTTGAGTGACCTTTTTTGAGAGACTGTGCATAATTGTGTCTGAAAGGCTGTAATATGTTTGGCTTCCTGGTTGAGGGCTGTCAGTCGTATTTTCATACACTGTGACTGATGACAGATAAAGGCTAAACAAACAACTCATCTTTGAATCTCTCACCGTGCGTTTGTTGTTTTTAGAAAAAACATTTGAATGGCATTCATTTGTTCACAAGCCCCAGGAGTTTGTGAGAGAAAGTTCCACTTGCGATTGTTATCTAAAATCAGGAAAAAAAAATAATTAAACAGAAGAAGGTTTCTACAGGCAGCAGTAATCCTACAGAACTCTGGTGTCTCACAGGACTGAAAGACTCATCAATTACTGTGCATTAGGTATCAACGCACAGTAGAGAGAAAGGCTCATGTGTTAGAGTCAAGCCCTCAGGCTATGTCAGGTATGGGAAAGGCCTGTTAATGTCTCACTTTCAGCTCAGATACACAGAGTCCCAATGAAGGAAGATGAGAAAGATGGTCTCAAAGCAATGCAGAGAATCACGAAATCACTTCACTGTAAAATGATCGTGCTGTGAAAAGTATTTCTGCCGGTTAAATTACCTCAGCCAGCAGGTGTTTGTGATGTTAGTTTGCAGATGGTCACAGATGAGACGATCCAACAGGCTGACATCATTACAAGACAAAGATGTTAAACTGATACTATGCCCTTTTGAGCATCAGCATTGTATTAAAGTATCTGTGGTTTATTTGATTTCAGTCAGTTATGAGATTGAACTGGAAAGTCTGAAAAAGCTGAGCTGAAAAAGTGAGTTTTCTGCAGCATTTTATAGTGGTTTCTATTCTTATATTTTTATTTTGCCTCGTAAACTTCAGGCAGAAAGAGGAGCGGTGCTACATGACACAGAAAAGGCTGCATATTTAATGAGCGAATTGATTGTTTAAATCGTCGATTTACATCCGTCATAAGATGGATTGCATCAGGATCTGACTGATTCAGCTCAGCAGGGGATTGATTGATCAATCACATCATATGTTTCCTTCACACACATAATCAGAGCAGCACATGGCAGTGTCGGGGGAAAAAAAACAACAAAGCCTTCTGAGTTTTTACACAATAGAGACAAACAGCCCAATCAGTCACAAATGGATAATGTTGGGTTAATTTTGGAAATAAATGAAACTCCACTCGGGATTTAACAACTGTGATATTATACTAAAACTTCCCCCTGAAGGAAGAAGTGCTTTTGCTAGTACGTGTTTTACTATCTAGTAGTTTTTGGGTGATTAGGTTAGCTTTTTCTTAAGTAATGGACCTGAATACTTCCACCTCTGGTCTGCAGTCTAACAGCACGTGTGTTACTGACTAAGACTTCCCCCTGAAGGAAGGTGGCTTTGTGCGTAGACTGTGTGTGTGTGACGTTGATCTATAGGGTTTCTTGTGAGAGTGAGCTAGCCAGTTAGCAGCTATGAGTCAGGCTAACGACAATCAATCAATAGCAATGAGGATTGATTTAGTGGAGCAGACAGCTTTGTAGATTTGTGTAATTGGGACTTCATGACATTTCATGAAATTCTGAAGCAGCAGTGATAATACATATAATGTTATATACTGGAAACAATGGCCAGTTATAGGTGGCTGGAGGAACATTCAAAGCCAAAAATGAGATGGTCACTCTTTGTTCCTCTGTGCAGTGCATTTGGGATCAGTTTGGATAAGTTAAGTCCCATGAATATAGGCTTAAAAAGCCTTATTAAACTATATATTTTTAATATATATATAAAAAAAAAAATCCACCACACAGACAGAAACATGGAAAATAGAGGAAGACCTTGCATTTATTTTTCACTTGCATGAAGCATTCCACTTACCCAAACAGAGTTTACTTGCCCCAGGCAAGGGGGCAAGCGTTGATGTCAAGCCCTGCCGGACATTAAACCACACTTAGTGGTGGTGACACTGAAGCCATGCAACTGTGGATTGTTTGTTTATAGCCTAATGTTAGCTTTGTAGTTCTAGCGATTGCATTTACATTTCAAAAATCATCACATTTTACTGAACAAAATGTGTCAGTATCATAAACTTTTATTTGCCACAGAGTTTATTTTCTGCACTAATCCAAATCCAATGGAAAAATCCTACTGGCTCTTTGTGGAGGGAACCAAAGTGATGCTAGCTTCAGGGTTGGCCTACAAAAATTCAGGATCCCTGCAGGACACTATTGACCATTTAATCTTATGTCATCAATAGCTGTGATCAACTGGGGGATGGAGGAAGCACTTACCCTTTCCACTAACCAATTTCCTGACCTGTCCAGGATGTAGACTTTTGACTTTTCACTCAGTGCATGCAGTGATAGGTTCCAGTCCTCCACCACCCTGCACTGGGTAAGTGGTTTTCTGACCATGGTTGGATGGATGGACAGCGGTGTGCTGTATTCACAGAAGATCAGACACAAATGCAGCATCAGTGTAAAGTGTAGCTGTCCCCTTCCCTTGTGCGCTCTAGTTAAAGTAAAATTTAAAACACAATAATGCAAGTTTCCCCGCTGCACAGTGCTGTTAGCCCCACAGCGCTTGTTGACCAGTAAATGTAATGAGCCTGCAGGTCACAGGGGACCAATGAAGCTCTCCACTTTCACTCTCATTCTCTGGCCATTCATGCCATTTGTGGGCTTCCTGTCTCCAGATAAGACCTTCAGAAGTGGCTTTATCCCAGCGCCGGGATGTGTGACTGAGCAGCCAAGCATCCCTAGCTGGGATAAGCATTTTCCTTGTAAGAAGCTGTTCTTTTCCCCCTGCTTATCCCAACCATGCTGCTAGTGACCTATTTGGAGTTTCTGTATGTGCATGTGTGTGTGTTAACATATATATGTGCCTGCTCAGGCGAATGTGAAAGTGGATGATGTGTGTCCTGTGATTGCAGATTGGAATGTGTGTTGCGTTAGCGTCTGCAAGCAAAGCACAGTCACGGGTCAGCAAGTGCCTCAGTCAGTCACACACTTCCCTCCCTCCCTTTCCCTCCTTCGCTCTCTCCAGGAACTGGGCAGCTTGCCTGCAGAGCAGGAGTAGTAGGAGGAGTAGTGAGGTGAACACCATCCTCTAAAGAATCGCTGCACTCCTGTCCTCATTGTCCTTCAATGTGTAGCAAGGTCCCTCTGATTATCTGATGAGTCAGTGTGTGGATCTCTTTCATAATGATGGTGTTTCGTCATTATCGTTCAAGTGTCAAGGAAAGGTTAAGGCATTAAAGGGTGTTTTCCACAGACTCTGACTGAATAATTTTTATTCCCTCCTGGCACTGGATCTCTCTGGATCACTCAAGCCTACTTCTGTGAAGTTTAAATAAAAGAGTCCATTTCAGGGCATATCATCTTATGGTCGTTTTTCAAAGATAACTGAGGCATAAATAGGCTTGTCCCGATTCCGATACCAGTATTGGATGCTGCTTCAGATACTGCCAAAAATGCTGGTATCTGTATCAGCGAGTAAATGAGTCTATGCACCGATTTGACCCTGCTAGTTCCCAGCAGCATCCTGTATACTATTTTTCCCCAGGATTGTGAAGCTATGGTCTGTTCATTTGCTGGGTGTATTTGCTCATGTTTTACAAAGGGTTTAACCTGAGCCAGGCCATTCAATAATGATAGCATTTATATCACTTCCATACAGTGTTTGTAGGACACAGCTGTTAAAAAATAGTAATAACATGTTTTTTTTAATGCACTGCTATCTGATTGTAACATCTCAAGGCATAAAGTAAGGCCTCAGTTGTATATTTTGAGCCGTAAGTAAGGGGCCGGTTCACACCAGCTTTGTTTAGTCTGGTTGAATCAAACCCCGGAGCGTTGACCCCCCTGATGCAATTTGATTGGGTTGGTGTGTACGGTGGACTCAAACTCTGGTGCCTACCAAACAAATCCTCTCTGGTCTGCCTTGAAGGGGTGGTCTTAGATCGCTTTCAAGTGAACTGCGGAGCAATTAGTTTCTTGTACAGAAGCGTACCATTGTCTGAAAACATTCTATGTTCCTGTTTTAGTGACTGATGAACTAGTAGCGCATTTGCTATCAAAATGTTGACTGGCAGGGGACAAACCTGGACTCATGACAAAGTGAGAAATACCTGCATTATTAAATGACTTAATATCTTTTATCTTACAAGACCTGCACAGTTCTCTAAAGTCTGCTGATCCGTGCTCCAGATCAACACCAACATGAACAGAACCTGATATCCAGGTAGAAATTTGGAGGGGTTTGTTGTCTTTTTATCTGCCCACTGTATGACCAGTAATTGAATGACATTTCCATCACATGGCTTGTGTTTACAATTTCTGTGCCATTTGGGTTTTGCCTTTGTGAGCACAAATTTGACCACTGGGAAAATTCATCCTTGTGTTGGTTCAATTCATGAACCAGACCTTTAGGTGTGAACCCGCCCTAAAAATCTGATCACAGATGTAAACAAGATACTTCATGGCTGGAAGGAAATACAGAGTTTATGTACTGCACATTGTAAAAGCGCAGTGATGTAATTCAGAGTGTCAAGGATGCCCTATGTACTTGCCTCTTTAATTAGCATTAAAAAACAAACTCACAGATCTTTCATAAAGTCCACAATGCCATCAAGATTTGTACAATGATACCGTAACAATGGAGTCTGGCTCTTTTATTGCAATAAAACATTGTTTTATGGTATTGCAAGAAGTTCACCTCTTTTTGCAGTTATGTGCTGCAGGAGTAATCATCTGCTACAGCACTACAGCAGACTCTGTGCTGAAAAATGAATTCTGGTTGTCATGTAGTGTTCAGTCAAGCAAAAGAACAGTCCCCAGGCCTCAACAAAACACACAACTTTCATTCCCAAATTCCATCTCCTTCAGTGCTTGTTGTCTGTGTGGTGTAAATAAAATTATTCAGTTATTAAAACTCACTGAAATTCAGTGCCACTCTCCTTTGAGGTATTACACTGGAATGAACCATGGCTGCACTGCGACTGAGTCTTTCGTCTGACATATTGGGTTTATTCGCCTATCCGGGTGGCTGGTAGTGCAGTAAAGACTTTTTGGATGAGGGGTTTGCAGCGCAGTAACCAGTGTAAACAGTGTTATCAGGCAGACTGCAGGAGGAAGTGTCCGTCATCAGCTGAGCGATCAAACCTCGGCTCTCTCCATCCTGCTGGTATTTCCGACTACTGGAGGCTGGACCTTGTTCCCTTTGTGAAAGTCGGATATTAAAGAGGTCACGCACAGATGAGCGTGTGTGTTGCTACACAAACGCTTAAATAATGTAATTTCCTCTAGTGCCAGACTGAGAAAATAACGTTCTACCGGAGTCTACTTTTCCACTTCTATTTTCTTACTTCCGGTTTTGTATTTATCTGGAAACAAATCTGTTGTATGGAGCATTTAAAAGAAATTTAAGGGGGCTTTCCTCATTATGCCTCCACGTGGTGACAGTTTTTGGGTCTGTCCCATTCTTGTGAATGCAAAATCTCAAGAATGCCTTGGGGGAATTTCTTCAAATTTGAAACAAACATCCACTGGGACTTAAGGAAGAACTGATTAGATTTTGGTGGTCAAAGGTCAAGATTACTGTGACCTCACTGTCCCATTCTTGTAAAAATGATATCTCAAGAACGCCTTGAGGGAATTTCTTCAAATTTGTTACAGACATCCATTTTGACCCAAGAAAGTACTGATTTGGTTTTGGTCGTCAAAGGTCAAAGTTCAAGGTTTCTGTGACCTTATTACTGTCCCATTCATGTGAACGTGAATGCCTTGAGAGAATTTCTTCAAACTTTGTACAAATGTCCATTTGGACTTGATGATGAACTGATCAGATTTTGGTGGTCAGAGGCTAAAGGTCAAGGTCACTGTAACCTCAGAAAACATAAATTAAGTGTTCATATGCTACTTATGACAAAAGTTTGCACAAATATCTAACAGGATAAAATGATGAGGTGATGACATTTTATGTCCAAAAGGTCAAAGGTTAACTTCACAGTGACATCATAATGTTCAGCTCTCTCTCAGACCTCTGTACTCCTCTGTAAAAATAGTTTCTAAGTCAGGGGTCAGGAACCTTTACTCTCAAAAGAACCATTTTTAGCCAAAAGAATTTTTTTTAAGAATTCGGTGGAAAAGACTTTATAAATATATACATTTATTTCAATATTAAAACATTTTTCTGGTGTAAGTAAGTAGTGAAGTAAGTAGTGTAAGTAAAGACAGCATGTTTCTCATGTGAAATATTATTCACTGGAATTATACATGTCAATATATTAAAAAAAAAAAATGCACTTAATACCTTTGATTAAATTCCCCCTATCTTTACTACATATATGAGTCTGGACAGACGTGGAAGTACACAGCAACTCGACTAGTTGCCATACTCCATGCGGTGTTAGTTTTACATTTTCTGTCAAAACAAATATATTGAATCCTGATGCCAAATCAATGCATCAAATCAGACTGAAATTAATTTTGGTTATTGCTGCACATATGCACATGTAGGCACTTGTTTCTTTACCTTTGGCCTCTTGAGTCAGCTGGCCAGGTTGGATTCAGATGCTCACATTGTAGCCGGCTGGCTCTGTCCACATGCTAAGGTCATACGTGACACATGCAGAGCCACGGGCCCTTTTAGCCTCGGTCAGGGGCCATCAGCTTCAAAAGAGGCAGTGCCCCGAGGCTGACCTTTTTATGCTTCTCCTACACAATTATACCTCCAAGCTGGAAGCTGCTTTAGTCCGAGTCCCCTCGTAGCAGCTAAACTAAAGGCCACTGCAGCCACTGATGAGCTGTTTGAGCTCTGCAGCACCACCAAATTAACCAAAGGTCAATGAGGTAACACCTGGCAGGCAGCCTGGCTTCATGACATCAGTTGTGTAGTGTGTGTGTGTGGTGCATCAGTGTGTGCATGAGGACTGAAACAGAGAGAGGGAGAGAAGCTGCTCAGGATTAATGTTATTGAATTCTGGTGGGAGAGATTAATGGAACAGTGGTTTCATTTGGATCAAGAGCATAAAACTGTATTACTGTATCGTCTACTCGAGAGACCAAGAGAGGAATACAGTGATTGTATTATAGCCTCTCACAGACTTCCCCTATATCTTTCCCATAGTTTTTTCGTGAGTCATATAGCCTAGACCAAACAAAGGGCAGTTTCCATTTTCTCACTTGTAGCTCGAGGACGTTTGGACTTCTGAAAGATGAGACAGACCTACAAAACTCCCTTCAGGACACCATGAACACAGACCCTCATTTTTCTAGAGCTCGTCTGAGAAAGACGCAAAGGATAGACATGAAGACAGATGGAAAGCCGAAGACAAACGAGAGGACAGGCTGGGAGAAAGGAAGGACACAGAGGGGAAACGGGGAGAAAGAGCAGAAATAAGGCCCAGTGTTCCTCCTCCTCTATTGTGTGTAAAGTTATACGTGGCAGATCTCCAGCCTGCCTTTACCCTGATGTCATCTAACATATCTCTGACCTCAGCTAGCATCTTGCCTAGCAGCGTAGCACTGAATGATATGGCAACCAGATGACTGATTTGCAAGACTATCCAATGATGTAGTGTTTTTTTTTTTTTTGCGTGGAACCTTTCTCACCATACATGGTCACAGTGATATTTATTGCCTACAGATAATGAAAGAAGAAAGGAACAAAAAGTCTTTGATTATTGATTGTATCAGAAAATATGATTCAGTTGCTCAACTGGGGGTTGATAAACTTTACAAGTCCAGCAAAAAAAGGCTGGATTCTGAAGGTTCAAGAAAACAGATAAGATATATTTGAGTATTTTGTTTTCTGATACTGTATTGATTCTCAAAAACACTGTATCGTGATACATGCTAAGATTTGTGGTAGTGGCTCATTTTGTGTTGTGTTTAAACCCCCAGTCACATGTAAATAAACTCATTCAGTCTCTAACTTGCATGACCACAGCTGCATGCTCTCTCTCTCACTCAAACACGTGGATACAAAACAAAGGAAGGTTCTTGTTATCACTATTTTGCAGCATAAACCGCAGCCAGACCCAGATGTCCAAGCTGGGTATACAAAATAAGCCAAACGCGGACACAACTGGGAGACTATCCTCGTTTAGTTGACAAACTCGCCTGGATAGTGCCCGGTTTTAAAGATATTCCAGACTGACTGTGGAGCGGTCTAATCGCAGGGTTACATGATTATTTCACCACAGCATGATACTGGGTTGTGTTTATCAAAGGTTGACTCTGTTTCAACTTTCAATTCTTCTTCCACTATGGGCCCCACCAGCACAGCCTAAACACAACCCCCATTCAAAATGAATGAGATGCCTGGTGTTAATTTCACTGCAATGCCTGATTCTGTCTGAATTTGCCTTAACACAGGTCAACAACTTTCCCACTAAGCAGCACTTTGTCAGTTTAGCAACATGATCAGATCATGTGGAACCTTTTTTTCTGAGGACTTCTCATCCATGTCGGGCTAAAATCTGTTTCAAAATTTAGTCGGTACCCTGGAAACGGCAATAAAAAGAACCTCAATCTGCTGATAAAGATCATGTGATATGATCAAATGCTCCAGAACAGCTATATAACTGACCCTTCTGGTAAGACTGTTGTCTCAGTTTCTGTATTCAACGTCAAGAATGAACTTTGACCAGCTCAATACTTGTGTGCTGACAGTTGAGTGCAAGGCTTCATGTGCAGTTTCTGCCCCACTTAGTTATGTGATCACGCAGGTGCTTTTACTCTGAAATCTGAAATGTCTGTTGGTGAACACAAACA
This sequence comes from Lutjanus argentimaculatus, assembly GCA_034769285.1. NCBI lineage: Eukaryota > Metazoa > Chordata > Actinopteri > Lutjaniformes > Lutjanidae > Lutjanus > Lutjanus argentimaculatus. The sequence continues at coordinate 114,007 of JAWZSL010000019.1, read as the reverse complement.
GCACAGCAGTATTTGTGTTTTGTGATGTAAACACGAGTGTTGTCAGTGGCAGTTACTTTGTTTTGTGTGCGTCTGGTGTGCACGTGCAGTGACGAAGTGTCCGTCTTTTGTCTTTGTGTCTGATGGGGGGGAGGCGGCTGTTAGTGTGTGTTGTTTGAGCTGATAGCGGTAGACCGGCCGTGACTTGTGTCTCTTGCTTCCCGTTGGACGCCTACAAACACACACATGCACGAACACACAGTTTTACCTCACTCTCCTTTGTTGTGTCTCCTGTCAGTGTGTGTTTATCTGGTGTAGCTGTGCTCTCATTCTCTTTTCTCTCATCCTCCACCTTCTATCATCTGTCCCTCAACCTTATATTTTACTTCTTTTCATAGTTCAGTTTTTGTGTCCACATTTACTACTCCTCTGTCTCTTTTCCTTCCGCCCTTTCACACCCTCCCCACTCCCATTCTTCCCACCTCCTGTCCTCCCTGCTTTCTTTCCAGTTCTATTCAAGTTAAACTTGAATAGCAGGTACCCCCCGGTTTGAGTAATTGTTTTAAAGAAAAAAAAATGTGAGCAAACTGAATATCTTTGGGTTGTGACAAAACAAGACATTTAAGGATATCGTTTTGGACTTGAGAAACACTGGTTGATATTTTTCCCATTTTTTTTTTGACATTTTATAGATTAAAAAAATGATCAGTTAATCGAGAAAATGATCGCCAAGGCAGGGCAAGTTTATTAGTATAGCACATTTCAACAACAAGGCATTTCGAAGTGCTTTACACAAAACATAAAAGGCATCAAGATAAAATGTAAGAGGAACATGCGGCAATATACAAAAGACATTTCAATACAATTAAAAGTCAATAGAAACTAAAAATTAGATCAAATATATATAAAACAAAACATAAAAGTTATAGTGCAGTTTAAGATATTATTCAAAAGATTCAGATTTGGCTTAATGAAAGGCAGAGACAAGCAGAAAAGTCTTCAGCCTTGATTTAAAAGATCTGAGAGGTCCCGCAGTTTTCTGGGAATTTGTTCCAGATCTGTGGTCCATAAAAACTACATAATGCCTCCCAATGGATGGTTCGTAAGGTGGCAGAAGATCAGAAAAGTATTTGGGCCCTAAACCATTCAGTGCTTTATAAACCAACAGCCAACAACCAGATTAATCAGCGATGAAAATGATCATTAGTTGCAACCCGTCTTCATCATCATCAATGATCAAACTAAGATCGCTTTAACTTACAATCAATATAGCCAGCCTTATTCTTCCTTTGTTGTTCCAACTCCTAAAAATAAAATGTGACAAAAGTTACAATATTCAGTTCCTCCTTTTGCTGGGGACCCCCTACAACCCACTGAAGGACCCCTGTTGGTCCCCGAACCCCAGTTTGAAAACCACTGCTCTAAAGCTTTTCTTTACCTCCAGCATAATGACTGTATTGCTGCATCACTGGTCTGTTGGTCCATATAAGGAAATGATCCAAAGAGCTCAGAGAGATATTTAGCTGGTGATTTATTGTAAGGCCTCCTCCTCTGTCTCATTTCTTGGGTTTCATCTGGCCAACACGTAGCACACCTCTGTGACCTGAGTCAGCATGTGTGTTTATAGACTGCTGTGGAGTTGTGCAAAAGATCTGGGCCCAGATTTACTAGTAAGTGTTTATCACTACAAAAGGGATCTTTGTGAGAGATGTAGGTTCTCTTTTTTTTGCTTTATCAAACAGCCCAGACAGCGTGAGTTTGCGATAGAAGGATGAAATAATCAAGTCTGTCAGTGAAGCTGCTAGACCGTGTCCTGAGTCAGAGAGCACGTGTTTACATTAGTAATCCTTCCAGCACAATGGATCTGTGTTATCCATGTCACTCATTAGACCTGGACAGTGTGCTGCAGAGGAGATAATACCAGCTGAGTGGCAACAACTCAGGTTTTTAATAGGGATCTGCGAGGTAAGCTGCGTGCTATTTAGGTTATGTCTGCATATCATGAAAATCTGGGTGGATTAAGAATTAGGATTAAGCTATTGTATGTCAAAGTTGTCTTTACAGTGTGGGTGTGTGCTCTAATGTCTGCGTTATGGTATTTATTGAGCACATGTGGTGTGAGAGCAGAGCAGTGAATCCTTGCGTGCTTGTGTGTCAGTGCATTAACGCACAAGCGTGTCGTATAGATCTGTTGTAAAGCGTATTTGCATGTATATGGGTTTTTTATGCGATAGGGGTGACCTAAAATAATATATACAGTATATCATGGTTTTTTTTTTTTTACAGTGTATTTATTCATAGTATTAAAACAATTTAAGAATATATATAGTGCATTTCATACACGAAATGCAGCCCAAAGTGCTTTACAACAAAGACATTACATGCACCAAGTGCTTCACATAAAAAAGACATAAAAGAATGAATGCAACACAACGCAAGATGGAAAATCAAACCCACTGAATAATAACAATAAAATTAAATTTAAAACTAGAGCTTATAGAATACATAAAATCAAGGAAAATAGAACATTTTAAAAGAAATGCAGCAGTGCATAACTGAGGAGTAAAATGCAAAACAGAGTCCCAGGCCTTGTATCAGCAGAGTCTGTATTACAAAACTAATAAGGTATACTCAACTCAAAACATGATTCTATCTCTTCTCACTTCATTGGGAGTGTGAGGGAACACGGGGGGCTTTTTGTAACAACAAACCCAAATGAGGTTGTGTTGCAATATAAAGTTCCACAAAAGCAGCCTGATGTCCCACCTCAACCTACTACTATGGTTGTTTAACTGCTTTCAAGTGATGCTCACCATACACACAGCTTTTCCTGACTGTCCCTCAATATTACATTATTAGTCCAACATCATCCCAGCCTGTGGGATATAACAGATACTAGCCACGGTCCTGCAACATGTACAACAGGCTGACCTGCAAAATAAACAGTAAAACAACATAAAAACAGCAAAACTTACTGCTCCCAAGTTTGAAGCCGGTATCGATCGATCCAAAACTTGAGCTTGAGTTTTGAAGGAAGCTTGCTTTGTACTGGCCCTCATTAAAGAAGACAGTCCAAAGTAAAGTGGTTAACTAATTGCAGATGAGAGTGACCAGTGACCAGTAATAATCTAACATATGTCTAATTTTATTTTTAATATCTATCAGCAGGAATTTGAGCCTACATAAGTAATTTGATATATAGAATATTTTCACAGATTCATATGTTGTTCATTATTGATTACTATAATGCTAAGGTCAGGAATCGGGACAACATCTTGCAATTCAGGACTATCCTGACTTTTTCAGGATGTCTGGTTTTTTCACTTGTTGCGGGGACACTTCCATCCAAAATCAAAAAGTTTTTCCACTGTTTTTTCACAGCCTCGGATGGTTGGAGTAACATTAGATGAAGACTTTTGTGTTGGTTCTTGCAACCAACAACAGAGAAACTGGTGGTTGTGACGTTATCTTCCACATCTTCTGTTACACATGTTACATGTTGTGCCAGAGTCAGTGTTGGCAAGGAAAATAGAAGTTATTGGATAATAACTCCAGTTCTATGATTATATGTGTAGCTCTCCACCTCATCACAGCCACAGTAAAGCACACACGTTTTAATATGCTAAAACATTCATCACAGTAATGATGGTATTGTGAAATTCATGTTGTGTGCGAGCATGACACCCAGTATACCGCCCACCGCTACCCACCGGCACATAAAATAATAATGGTGGAACGTCTGTTGAGGTGAGCATTGATTCATCGGTTTGGTGTGAACTCACTTACCTGGTTTTCATTCTCCGCTCAGAGTGGAGGTATCAGGACACAGCTGGGGTTCACAGCCTCACAAAAACAAGTGTGAGGCGGGGGGTTTGTAAAAACAACTCACAGCACTCAAGCACCGTACATACACAGACACACAGATGTATGTGTGCTTATAGAAAAAAGGGAAATGGTTTGTGAGTCATAGGTCCACATTAGGATCATTTCAGGATGTGTTTTGGAAGGGAATCCAAGCGTGGAACAAAAGGATTACAGCCTGTGTGTGTGTGGTAATGTGTGTGTGTGTGTGTGTGTGTGTGTGTGTGTGTGTTAATGCAGTCTGCCATTAGTCTATAGAGCTCTGTGCAGATGTGGCCAGCGGGTGAAACGGGGGTTGTCCTCTAAGTTAAAAGAGTTAAGAACGCACATGAGTAACTTTTAGGAGTCAAAAGTAGAAGAAAAATAAGATGTTTACCTTTCATTTAAGGTTGCAAATTTGTGTGTTTCCCTTCATCAATAGCTGAACATGTTAAAATTGATTAAACATTAATAATTAATTGGATACAAAACATTTTTTTAAAATGTTAAATTTAAATTTTTTTTCCCGTTTTTTGCAGCTTAGCAAATGGCTAATGTATTAATTATGTAATGTTAATATATTTTTTCAATATTTTTAATTAGATTTATTTATTTATTTAAATATTATGCCTTTAATTTATAGGACAGCTGAAGATATGACAGTAAAGGGGGAGTAGGGGGAGGGAATGACATGCAGCATAGGGCCATAGGCAGGTGTCGAATCCACTGCTGCAGCAGAGGACTCACAGTCTAGTACATGAGGCAAACGCTCTACCAACTGAGCCACCAGGCCACAATTAATACATTTTTAATCAGTTAAATTATTAACAGCGATTCATTGATTCACCATTTACATCCCCACTTCTGTTGTCAATTTCTAACTGTATGTAGACATGAACTATTTATTAAAGATTACAAGTGATGGACAAATATTTTGAAATAAATTGTCCTTTATTGTCTCCTCTGTAAGCGTTAGCTCCCATCTTTAGTGAAGGAAAATGTTGCCTCTGTATCTTGATCTTAATTCACACAAAAGCTGTGTTTTAGTAGAAAGAAGGCTTATTTTGTAATGAATGATTCAGTACATGGATGTGTACAGTGGTTAAAGTGGGATTTGACAGGTGGGGGAGCCCTAAAATTCGGTGCTGAGGCGCAGTAGGGAAAATGACGTAAATGATTGCAAAAAACTATATTGGCTTTATTCTCAACTAGACTTGCACCGATTACAATTTTTTGGGCCGATCCCGATTTCCGATTTGCAGAGTGCTTGGATGGCTGATACTGATTTCGGCCAATTCCGATTTCATTTTTTCCAAACCACTTTACAGCACACAAGATATTGCAAAATTTTCTAACTTTCCTTTATTAGAACATTTTAACCAAGATACAACCAGCTTTTCAATAATCATGTCTTTGCTAAAACACACTCTACATTAATAAATAATATATAACTTTTTGTCTATAACATCATCATATCATAGCATGTGCTATATTATTCTTAAGATTTTATTTTCATTTGGGGTAGTGTGTGTTTTCTGGCTCCTATTTGCTACCAGCTGAGTACACAGGGTGCTTTTATTAATTGGTTAACGATCACAAATCGCCATGAATTCAAGCATGTCTGATTATGAATGCACTTAATACAATAACTTTTGTCTCTACCATCTTAATGAGACACATGACACGCTGTGTGCCACCAGCTTTGTGTGGAAATACTTCAAAATATTAAACAATGAAGATGCAAACTGTTGCTGCAACTTTTAGAATCTCAGATAAAATTCCCGGTGAAGCTCGAAGCTTCAAGATCACTGGATTTATACTTTATCCAAAACACGTCGGGGTGAAATGCATGTGATGGATTTTCCATCAGCAGCTGGCTGTGGCGAAAAGCACCCCTCACTGAAGAAAGACACCAACATCTCCAGGAAATGCACACAAAGCCCTAGAGTTTTGCTTTTTAACTTTCAGTGATAATTAACTTTATTAAGTCTACGATGTTGAACATCGCAGTGTGCGCGGTGTGAGCCGTCTGCTCCGCTCAGCAGCAGCCTGTGAATGCGAACGAAGTCTAGAACCTGTTTCAGCTCAATATCATGACTTTGAAAACACCAACTGACTTTTTTAAACGGATTTCGTTAGATTAAAATATGTAGAACTGTAAAATATCACTTCCATGAGGTTGTTCAGTCAGACAGTAACAGATCACAGGCTGAACTTGGCATTTCATCCGCCTGTGCAGCTGCAGCAAACGTCAAGTTGCACGCAGCCTGCAGTTTATAATGTTGATTAATATTGAAATGGCGGTCTTCTTCCTCAATAATAATTATTGATATCAGCAGAAAATACACTAAAGTTGTCAGGTTGGGAACCTACATACATCGGGATATATAGCGCCTCTGTTTCCAGGATAGAAAATGTAATTTTCGGGAAAATATTCATCCCGACGCCCCCAAAAGGCTCTGTCAAACTACGAAGTACGAAATTGTGCAAAAACAACTACAGAGAATAACAGTAAAACAGTACCGAGCAAACAAATAAATCAACAAAGTCAGGATCAGCACCTTGGAAAGCGCCGCGGCATCCGCGCCTTGTGAGAGCGCAGCGGTACCAAACACCTGAGGCAAAGCATGTTATAACTGCTATAACATGGTGTGTGTTTGGTTTTTGTTTTTTTGTTTCTTTTGCTGTCGCAGCGCGATGGGAATTTGACCGGCGCTTTAGACCGTCAAATTTAGACTGACCGGCCGGTCGCAGGTCATGGATGACCACGTGAAAACCTGCCCGAATCCGAGCACTGCCGATAAATCCGTGCAAGTCTATTCTCAACAGAAAAATACAGGCCGGATTAACAGGTAAAACACACACATAGCAATCTAACATGGCTAACAAACAGAGAAACACAGCAAACTAACAGCTACTGGCTACTGCCAGTTTGAATTGAAACATTTATTTAGTTGAATAAGGTGGCGGAGCTGAGCTCCGGGGTGGCGGAGCTCAGCTCCGGAGGGCTCCGGCCCACTTTAACCCCTGGATGTGTATAATTACTGTATCTTGTGTGTCTGTGCACTGTGTGTGTGGTCCTGCAGTCTCTAAACCATCAGTGTCAGCGCTCCTCTGAAGTGTTGGTCTCGCTCACACATTCTACGTCTCTGTCTGCCGGTTATATTAAGGTGTTGCAGAGTAAACAGCATGTGCAAACAGGCATGTGGGTTTACCTGTGTGTACATGTGTACATGTGTATTAACCGGTTTGTTTACGTTTCCCAACGTGTGTTTTGTGGTCATATGGAAGAACATTTCTCTGCAGTGTGTGTGAGACATAGCCAGTGGGGCAGATGTCAGGTGGAGTGACAGGTGGCAGCTGGGAAAAGGCAGGATTTCCTCTTTTTTAGCAACGGCTGATTAACTCCCACTCCCCTGCAGGTCCATTCTCAGACAGTATAGACTACCAACCAGTGCTGCACAGTTAAACTTGTGTGCTGTCAGTTTAGTTTCTACAGTTGATAATTATAGTAAAATATGTCAGTAAGTTTAGAAAGTTTACATTCAGAATGGCTGCTGGAGTTGAAGAGTGGAGGTGGTAATAATGATACCAGATGGACAATAAATCAAAACAAGTAAATAACACAGGACAATCATTTTAGGCTTACTTTAAATACCTAGTTTAAGGACATTGTGTGAGCTTAGCTCTCCAGCAGGCCCATCTAAGAATTCACATTTATAGGCTTTTACTTATCAACAGTGTTGAATTTTATAAGTGTTATTAAGGAAGAAATATTGAAGTTTATGTCAAGTTTCATGTCTTCCAGGACATAATAATTTGTGAAATTATGAGAAAGTGTATGTTCAACCAAAAAAACACCTGTTTTCAGTCCCTTAAGGCTCACAGTCAAAAATGGCCAGGACAGGACAGACAGCAGCTCAAATTTGTGTTTAGATATCCTCGCTGTTTCTCAGCATTTATACACAAGAGGAGGAAGGCAGAGAGACAGGCAATCAAAGAGGGTGAAGGAAAAGAGGTAATAGAGGGTTAAAATAAGCTCACAGGCAGAGCGGGGGGAGGAAAGGCAATGCAGTTGTTTGTGTTTCACGTCAGTCCTGTCGGTGGGGATTGCCCCTGTGGGAAAAGACTCCCATATCATCAAAGACCAAACAGATACTGTACAACTACCACTCTGTCTCTATCAGGTTATATCTTTGTAACTTTTTTTTTTTTTTTAGTGTGTGTCAATGAGTGTGTGTGTGCTCGTGCAGGAGTTAGACTTTCATCTGATTCAGTTATAGATCAATTTCATCTCCTGGTGTGCTATTGTCTGTACAAAAAGCTCACCATTATTCTACTCATCTTTCCTTTATGTGCGGTGTTTTTCAGGCCACACACACACGCACAATGTCTCCCCTTTCTTCTCTTCCTGCGTTGACCCCGAGTCAATCAGGGTCTCGACCTCCTATCACCCTCTCGGATTAGGTGCCATTATTATCACACTCCATTAAACTTCCATGAACGGCTGAGACGGCCAGAAGTCAAGGGCCCAGCTGTCTCCTCTGCAGTCTAATCTACAGATCCTCATCATCCTATAGTGTGTGCGCCTCGGGTCACACTACAGGCACACACACTGACCTGAACGCACAGGGTCATCTCGCCTCCAGATCAGTGTTTGATCTGGACAGAAACACACACACACCTGGACACGCTCTTGGCAAACGTGTGCAATCGTTCACGTGAGTACACACATCAGCAGTCAAGTGGACACAATGGGGTAAGAGTGCTTGAAGTGACAACAACAATGAGCCAGAGCCTGTCAGTGGAGGGGGGGGGCGTTCATCTTATTTGTTTTGCTTTCTCAGACTGTTTGCTTTGAGGGAGGATGTAACAGCACTGGATGTGTGTCACACCATCAAGTCCTGAGGTGGCGATGGACACAAAGGCTGACGGGTGGCGGTCAGCTCAGCTGTAATTACCTCATCTGGGATCAGCATAGTTCAGGGGGCTTTAAATGTGACGTTGGTTTGAGTTTCAAGCTTGAGGAAAAGTGTCCCACAGCTACCTTGAAAAAGCCTGAATTTGAGAATAATACACAGAAACAGCTTTTAGTTGATGAATAACAATTTGGTATTTTATTATCCATGCTAGCAGTACGGTGTTCTGATTTAGGTACTGGTCATGTTAACAGCATATTCTGTTTGGATATTCTGAATTAGGTCTTATTCTGTAGCATTTTCCAATGAAGACATGTAGAATATGTCGGTATAATCCAGGTTTATAGGAGCTAGGGTTGGGAGATATGTTAAAATTTTCCAACTGGCCATCGTCAGCTTATACATGTGCAACTGGTGAGTCTCATCTGGGAGATGTGCACAAGTGGCGAATTCACTTCAGTACATACGCTGCATACGTTCACTACGCCCAATAAACAAAATAAACTCACAAAGTGTGTAATTATTGGATGGATTGTCATGGTGCAGACATTCGGGATAAACTGTAATAACTTATGTGATCGCTAAACTTCTTGTTGCCTCAAATTTCTTTTTGCCAGTTATTTGTTTTATGACTAAGTACTTGCAAAAATGAATAACATTCCAGTTAGCCTCAGTTGGACTTTGTGTTTTGCACTGATTAGAAAATGTTAGCATGCTAACATGCTAAAACAAGAAGATGAACATTGTAGAGCCTGACTTGACCAGTTGATATTACAGGGCTGATGCCCTGCCTCCAAAGCATCTTTGTGTTAACCACATTGTTGCAAAGAATATGTGGTAATATATTCTATATTCTGTATAAAAAATATCTGCCTCTATATTAATATCAGAATCATTTTAGTTTCTAATATCAGCATCAGCTCCAAAAGTCCAGTATGTGTCAGGCTCTGGAACGTGGTACAGATGATATTTGCTCAACATCAGCATGTTAGCATAAATAGAGGAAATTGACAGAGAAGCACCCTCTGGTCTAAAACTTCCTCAAACTTCTTACTTCTCCCTCTGCAGCCACCATTATTCTTATTGCTCCTCGGATATTTGACGGATCCTCAAACTCACAGTGACATCTGACAGCACAACACAACACCGCAGGTTTCCTCTCACTGCCTCTTACCTTCTCCTTTCTCCTTTATTTCTTTTTATTTCCTTCCTCAGAGAATTTACCATCCCGACAAACACACACTCTTGCCCCGCTCTGCCAGCCTTGTGAAACAAGGGTCTGATTGGATGATGCCGGGCTGTCGTTACTTTGCTCTCCTTAAATCAATCTTTCCGACAGCTGCTCTTGCGCCTGCCTCCCTGCTCCTTCCCCTCACTGTCCTCATCTTTCTCTGTTTCCTTCTCCTCTGACCTGTCTAACCAGTGGGACTAGTTTCTCTAGGAGTTGGCAGCATGTTGTTGACCTTTCTCTCTACTTTCTTCCTTTATTTTAAACAAAATTGTAGTGCTTATTCCAAGAAAATTAAGTACTAATTTCAGTGTGACTTGCAAAACCAAAACTGCATCTGATTTCTAAGGTGCACTCCATGCAGCTGAGTGCAGAGCATGTCTCTAAGAATTAAAATGAAAGTGGGTCATTGCAGTGAGGAAGAACAGTGTGGACGTGGAGAAGAATACAACAAATAGCACAACTAGACTTCATGGAAGAGTAGAAGAAAAATAATCACAGCAAATTAAGCATATTGTCAATTAGAGATGTATCAATCTACCTTTTCAGTTCTGCTGTGGTATCTGAATTTGATACTATACACTCGTAGAAATAAAGGTTCCAAAAGGGTTCTTCTTCAATGGCTGAGTTTTTACCCTGTTTCTTCAGAACTGTTTCTGAAGAACCCTGTTCATGAAGACAGGGTTTGTCAAGGGTTCTTTGTAAGACTAATGGTTCTATTAAGAACACTTTTCCCCAAGAACCCTTTTGGAAGACAATCTTTGAAGAACTCTTTTGTCAAGGGCTTGAAAAGCGTTCTTTGTAACACAATGTAAAAGGGTTCTCAGTAGAACCTCCTGGGTGGGTTTTAGAAAAAACCCTTGGAATATAAAAGGGTTCTAGATAAAACCCTTGGAATGTAAAAAGGTTGTCGGTAGTGGGTTCTCGTTAGCACCCTGAGAACGTGGAAGGATTCTGGATGGAATCCTTATGGAGGGTTTCTGGTTGGAACCATTACACCATACTGATTGTAGTGTTTGTCATGCATTTGTTATGTGTTTAAATGTGTTTGATCAGAACATAGTAGTTTTTGTTGGTAATTGTGTTGGTTTATTGTTACACCATGAGTGAGGTGGCTGCTACATTTCTTAAATGTAAGTGCAGATCAGGGGTGAAAAGCGCTATTCGGCTCATAATTCACACTGCTTGATATGGTGTTTACAAATAAAAAACATGTGGCGTTGTGGAATTTAGATCCAAACTTGGATCAGTGTTGCACGTCTGCACCACAACTTGGATCCAACCACCAGCAGCGTTTCAGAAGCATTTCAGCAGTGGAGCATTTTGCCCATCTGATTATGTTGACTTTCTCAGATTGTGTTGATTTGGTCCTCTTTTCTTTGCTTTTTGGGCTTCTACCATGAATAACTAGGCCACGTACGGTAGCTAAATACTTTCTTTTTGTCTATTTTTATGATTGTGTGTCTGTATGTTTTATTTTGAAAATTGACTGGATTCTCTAGACTCTCAATTTTTTGTAGATTGCCGCAGCATACGTCAAAAATAGACTTGGCGCATATTTGAAGCGGAGCAGAGAGCCGCTTCTGGGGTGGAATCTCAAGCATTGTGTAGGATGGCCGCGATCAGCTCCGGTAGAGCTGGAGCAGCTGTAACACGATGCGGCCGTGCCCGATGGAATCAAGCCATTATGTCAATATCAGGCCCTGATACCGAGATTGGATTGGTCCCATCTCTATTATCAATACGAGCGTGATATATTTACATTGCACCCTGTTCGTTTGAACAACTTCTCACTTTCTGATTGTTTACAGATTTGCAGATTGACAAAAACGTGTTTAAATGGCACGTAGAAGTGTGAAATTACACTGAAATGAAACTGGTTCTTTAAAACCACACAGCAGATTCCTGCGTGACTCTGAGCTGATTTGAGTGTTTTCCATTTAAAACATCCTTTTAATGGTGCGAGGAGGAAATCTGAAATCCTGTTACTGATATGTGACAGACTACTGAGTGATATGTGGGTTTATTAACAGGATCTACTTGTAACCTCATTTACCCTTAGTGAAAGAAATAAGTCAGTTTCCTCTTTGGTCTGAGCATCGCAGTGTGCTGCTGCTGTTTCTGCAATAACACACCGAAAGATTTGGGGCCATATACTTAGCTTTTAATCTTTTCGATGGAGGGTCTTGATAAATTCCCTCTTTTCTTGGCTATCAGCCATTCAGGGTAGATTAAGTCGAGGATGGATGGGATATTTCAAGCCAAAAAGAGCCCCTCATTTCCAGGGGCCATTGTGTGGGCGTGAATCAATACAGAGTGGTAAATAGAGTTGGCTGACATGACATATGTTGTAGCCGAGGGCCTGCCATTGGTGATTTATTATGCTCCTGATGAGTCATGAAACTGATCAATTAATCAGCAAGGATCAGGTGTCTAATCAGCCGAGCTTTAATGTTTGGCGCATAGCCGTGCTAAATGTCTGTATATTAAGTATCTGGTATCGTCCCATCTGTGCTCTCTTTATGTTTGAAGTACAGCCCTTCACTCCACTGCTGTGCGTGTGTGTTCAAGTGCAAAGGTCTCCAGGAGTTCCTTCCTGGTTACTTGCAAACAGCAGCGTGTGTTGTCCGTCCCTCCCAGATCCACACACACACACTCCTCTCTTCACTGTGCTCGACACCAACAGGAAGGAGAAAGGAAACAAAGAGCCCACTTCCTGTACGTACAGCCAGCGTTCTGCACAATGGAACAGGAAGTGCCTGGCAACTGTAAGAGAGGCCACGGAGTGTGAAGGAAAGATAAAGTGGTCTCTCCATCCTATAAACTGCTCTTTTCTCCCCCTGCTCGCCCTCTCAGCTCCGTCATTTTCCATTACCCTATCTGCCAGGGCTCGACCTGCGTCTGTTTGTTTTCTCTTCACGTCCTTTTCGAAAAGAATGAAGAAGGTCTGTACAGAAGTAGAGGTTGAAGAAATTATTAATATACTTGCGTATTGCGATTTTATGTTTTGAGATACTTAATCGATTCTCAAAAAAACTGCATCATGATATTGTGATACATGCCACATGTATCACAATCTCAAGAGGTACAGTGTTACAACCTCCTCCAGCGTTACCTTGTTTGTTGTTTTGATTCTTTTTCTTTGGGATAACTTTTGACTCTGAGCGGCACAGCTTAGTGGCTGTAATGTTCAGCATCCATGTCAACGTAATTGACACATGGAAGTATGTGGGCAGTAACGATTACATCATTTCAAACTGACGTATCTATTTTCATACACAAGTGGGGGATAAATGAGCCTTAAATCAACATTCAAATGCCTTCAGCGCAGTTCCAGATTAAAGATTAGTCTACACTTAGGGCTGGGCAGTATGGTGTAAAATGCCTATCACAGGATGATTTGAAGCATGGGTGATAACGGTAAATGTCACGGTACATTTGTTGGAAAGTGCAGCTATTTCTGTGCTCTAATCACTAGGATGATTCACATAGTAACGAGAAGATTTAATGTGTAAAACTGGAATAATAAAAATGATCTTTTTCTCAACTATATCAAGTGTCACCCTTTGTAATCACTGTTATCCAACATAATTTGCTCATCTTCATTTTCTGCTTGTTGCCTCGTTGATACTTCTTTTTGGTCAAGCAAAGTGAGGGCTCTACAGGTCAGTATGGCGTAACGGTGTAGACAGAATTCATATGGTTGTACTTTCCATAGTATTTATACTGTCCACCCACAACTGCACTAATATTGTAAGTATTATACTGTTTGTAGACTCAGATTCTGGTGGTGGCTGCGTAGGACTGTTTCTGACTTGTGTGACCCTGACATTTCCAATAACTCAAGACTGTGGTAAAGCCAAAAAGTCAAAACTTTTGATGAAACATTATACTTCAGTCTATATTTGTTGGCATTCGGCCACTGTGGTCAGGAACTGTTTGCTCTTCCACTTGCTACACACAAAAGAGAGGGCGCACACCTGGAGGGACAGGGCGGTCTAAGAAAGTTGATTCAATAAAAAAAAAAAAACCTAACTCATTCAATCTGATGAATCACTTTATTTAAACTGAAGATTCTGTTTGAGGACTTTTTTTGGGAGGTGATAATGTCATAAAACATGACGACAGGCATTTGAAACCTCAATAGAAGCTGTGAATATATGAAATGACATTTGGTTTTGCACTTGGACTAAGCACATGCTATTTCTCCAACAGTTTTTAAGAGTCCATGGCCACTTTTCCGTTCCTTTTCGGGACAAATTTATTTGTCTTGGAGTTCAGTGATGCACAGTGGAGTAAATCTACGAGCGTGGAAAGGGGAAACTGGGTTTATGTGGTCTAGTTTCTCTTAATTCGCTGTTACTCTTTCAGCGAAAGTTGAACAATCAATCTTTTTCAGTACATCCACTCCCCATGCCAGACGACCCTGGAGAGCACTGCTGCTGTCACCATGGTGACCTTTGCTTGGGACAGACAATCTTGGACAGCGGGGCATTCTGGACTATAGCGCTGCAGATGCTGAAAGCCTGGCTTTAAATCACCACTGCTGGCCCGGCTGAATCAGACAGATTCACATGCTGCCAAAGTCTGGAAGAGAAAAAATAGAAAAGAAAAAAGAAAGTGGTCTTAATGCAGACAGGCCAAGTAACTGAACTGCAGTAAAGACATCAAAGAAGAAAGTTGTTCAGGTTTTTGGACCAGTGCGTCAAGTCTCGGCTCCCGTGTTTCGAGTCATTTAACAGATAAAACATGTAGCACAGACACAAACAGAAATATGGAGACTGAAAGAGGTCCAGTCTTATCCAGCTCATCATGATTCATCACCTTTCCTTTTCCTCCAGCCGTCCACTCTTTACGATTGCAGGCTCCAACCCACCCCCGGCGTTACTCTAGGGAGGCAGGTCTTTGCTTGGCTCATAACTTCAAAGTACATGCCCCCTCCTCTTTTTCCTGCTTACCTACTCAATCTCTCTCTTCCTTTATTTGTATTCTCTCCCGTCTTTCCATTGTTCGATCAATATCTTTCCCCTTTGCTGCTTTCTCTGTCTTTGTCGTCCTCTATCTCTCAGCGCCTTCCCTTTCCTGCTCCTTCCCTCCTTTTTTTCTCGCCTCCATCCCTCTTTGAGTGGATCCCACCAAACACATCAAAGAAACGTCTCCCCCCTCGTGTACTGTAGCAGTTATTTACTCAGGCGGCCGGGCGGGCAGGCGGGCTTCATGCCAAGGCCAGGTACCCTCAGGGGAGTGTGGAAACACACTGCACCTTATCTGGTGCAGCGATTGTGGAAAAAGTGAAGGCCCATATAAGGAATTATGTCATACTTGGAGGAATGTATGGACAAATGGTGGTGAAATGTACACTACACATTGTTAGGCTACATGAGGGTAAAGGAAAGCTGTCTGAGGACTAACAACAAGGCTATAATCTAGAGTGACTAACGTGCCTTTTTTCTGTTTCTTAGTTTCCATCTTCACAGCTATTTTTAGAGGAGCTTCCTATTTTCCAGGAAACGCCATAAAGCCAGTTGTCAAAGCACAAAATATATACAAGGCAGGCAGTAATGTATGGCATCTATTTTAATCACTGCTGAACTTTGTACCACATAATATCTCCCTTCAGCTGGATTGTATAGCAGGCTTAACCACGGGTCTTTACAATGACATGCCTCTATTATCAAATTCCTGTTCTGCTGCTCTGTCATGCTTTGCATGAGTGTCAGAAAGGGACAGTTTTGAAGTTAAAAAAAGCTGCTTTTGCAAATGTGCTCTTTTGAATTCAGTTCCTTCAAAGTAAAGCTTAAAATAGTGAGCAGCATGTAAAGTAGGACTGGGTATTGGTACTTGATACCTGTAAGGCAGCAGTGTCAAAATTCAGTTTCATCCCGAGCCACATCAGACCTCTGGTTGCCCTCAAAGAGCCAGTTATAAACTATGCAACTATATAAATGCATCTACTTCTGCTCATATTATATAATTGCCTCTGCATACAATTATTATTGGTTTTAGTTATAACTTAATGATTAATAACTAGCTCTGAAAGCACAAGTCAGGGAAATATAATGGAAAGCAGAAATGCAAATGTTTTATTATGAAATATACAAAGAAGTATAAGTAATAAAGTCAAAATAAGAACAAGGGTTGTTTCAGTTTGGGTAGCCAGCAAGCAAAGTTTAAAATCCAAAATGTATATTTGCTTAAAAATAAAATGATGGCATTTCACTAGGCTGCTAATATTCATGCTACTAGATACAATCACTTGGCTAGAGTGCCACTCCTGGAAACGACTATATACTTGGATGCTATTCAGTTTATACTGACATCAAACCGTGTGAGGATAAAATCGGGTTACATTTTATTTTAAGGATACTTTACTTCTGTAATGCAGCATAGAATTGTATTGTGCAAATTTTATTCTTTTGAAGCTCTTATGGGACATATAAAATAAGTTGTCTGTCCACATTTTTTTGACACGTGCTATCAACAGAAATAACCCAGTACCAAGAAGTATCGAAATATTTCCCAGCCAAACGATATGTTCATTTGATCCTTTTTGTACCAAGGTCTCAAACAAAATGGCTGTTTGTATGTTTTGCTCACAGTCAGTCACTGTAAGTGTTCTTTGATTTAATGTGATGCGTGATCGGCCCACTGCAGAAGCTACCACTCAGTCATACAGTCTGTGGTGTGGTGAAGCTGAGTGTGGTGTATTTGACAGTGTTGGCAGTTCAGCTTGTTGAGATGCCACCAAAACGTGTGAAAGTATGACTATACTATACATACTATAAAAACAAAAGCATAAAAGTTAAAGGATTATTTCAGGAAAAACTGTGAATGAGTAACACAATGAAGCACCTCATCGTCAGGCATGGAGAAAACTTCAATATGGACAGCTGCACTGTTTAAAAAAGGTATGCAGTGAAGTACTCTACTGGTATGAGGGTTGGGCTGATGGATGATGCCATTGTCTACAGGATGCCTTACAGGCAATATGACTTAGAACTGATGAATATGTATTTTGAGGGGTGTCGGCCAGAAAGCCCATAAATGAAGGATGGGTTTATTATAATAGCACCTTGCATCTGATTTACTAATGGGAAAACAGCATGAAGTGCCCAATTTGTAATTAATATTCCAGATAGATAGATCTAAACAGTATAAGAGAAAGTATATAAAAATGATATCCTTGTACATTGCAGTGTTTCACTATGAACATCGCTACATGCCAATTCGGTACGCATGTCCAACCCTAACTGGTGTTGGTTTCACTTTAAGGGTTCTGGTATTCATACTGGAATTATGAGGTTGGGAATCTCTTGGCAACTCTCAATTCTATTCTACTTGTTTCTGATTCCGATCCAGAGGGCTACGATGCGATTATAAAACAATTATCAGTGCATCTTGATCAAGGCACAAAATAAGTTCCGGCCAAATGCTGGTAAACTGGTGCAAGAGACTTGTATATTTGCTTCACTCACCAGCCAAACACAATGGTAATTTATTGACCTTGGTAATTGGTAATTTGGTAATTTATTGCAAATTTTGCACCCTAACTGATGCATCAATTTTTTATTTCTATACATAATTTATTTTTTCTCACTGTGTGACTACTGTGTGTGGCTACTTTTAAAACAGCATATTTTTTAATGATCTGTAATTTGTTTAGATAGACACAACGTTATTATATCAAAAAATTGGGTTTTATCATTTCTGATTATTGACTTTTATGCATCAATTCATAATCTTTCAAGAGAGAATCACAGTGCAATGTTTTTCGCCCACTCCACTAGTTTATTTAATATCATTAGCATACTGATACACTGAAGTTAAATCCTTTTGTCAAGTTGTCTGTAGTTAGTTTGTTGATGACTCACCAGTGACGGGGCCCCTGCTCCTGTCAGGTCAGGGCACCTTTCACTCTGCTCTGCTAAAACAACACAGTCAGAGGACATAGTGCTACATGGCTAAAAGACACACATAAATATCCACATTAACAGAGGCTGACCTACACACACTCACACAGCCCTACAATCTTGTCTCTGTTCAGTCAGTGTGTGACCTTCAGTCAGAGGGTAGAAGGTAAACGTCCAGTGCGCTGCGCAGATTAGTTCAGCCTGAGGGGAGCTGTGCACTTGCATTAGCAATGCAAATCCCTTTGAGGATAGGTCACGGGCTGGCATCACTCTCTCATAGGTACAGTAAAGAGCAAACATCTGTCACTCACCCTTTCCATCCCTCACTCCCTCCTTCCTTCCCTCTCCTCTGTCTGCAATGGCCCACATCTGCATTCTCAGCACATAAAGGGACATGGCTCATTTCTAGTGAGGTGTTTAACTGCCTTTGAGATCAGTGGCTGCTCTTGTGTTCAAAGGTGTATTGTCATTAGTGTCACAAGCAGTGCAGTGCTGGGCTCATACTTCCACACTATGGCAACAAAAATGTGCAGATGCTCCATAGATGGTCAGTGATCTGACTCAACTATGCACAATAGCAATAACTATCATAGAATAGTGGCATTTTTCCAATACTGTAACAAGTATTACAGTTTCTTTCAATCGCTAACAAGCATCGATCAATACTGAAACCATTTTTTCAAAACTCTTCATACAGTCTGCATTACCAACATGCATTTAGGCCAAACAGTTCATCTCACCTCCAAAACTCACTTGTCACGGCTTTATAGTTAAACCTAATGGACGCCAGTGGATCAACTTGCTTCAATACGCTTCCAAACAACAACTACATCCACAAAACACTGTCTGTACCACTTACTGGCTCCATTGACTTGAGTGAAGGTCTGTAGGTTGCAGCAGAATGAATGACTCAATGAATGAGTGTTTTTTTTTGTGGATCCACAGTTTTCAAAAACAACTTAACAACAATATCCTCTTGGTGCCCTCACAGGCTTGTGTATGTTAGTGGTGACGGACCTGCAGTTATTGCGTCATATTTTAAAAATAAACTGCAACGCCTTGTAGTTCTTTAGAAAAACAACAAAAATTGATCCCTACATCACTCAGACATCGAAAACACTTCATACATCTCAAAATACAGTTGTTCAACCCAAACACTGACAATAGTTCTCATCCAGAAAGCATACATCATCACACACTGACCTCAAATACACTAAAAACAGGGGGCATCACATAAATGATGAACTTTTATCTTTAAAATTTGAACTATTTATCACATAAATCAGTATTTCATTGTGGAATAAGATTAACACATTTTTAACTTTGTCAGGTTGTCAAAAGTGCCAATACATTTAATTAAATAGAAAGTGTTTCAAAACAATACTAACATTCGATAGTATCGAAGGTATCGAAGCTGTGAAAAAGAAATGAGTGAGATTCTGAGTGCTCATTCAAGATCTCAGTTCACTTCAGTCTTAATTGTCCAGCTTGAAATTTGTATTTCAGCCAAACCAGACAGTGTTCCCTGACTTTTTCCATACCAGCACTGTGTGCAGGTTGTTAAATAAAACACAAAAAAATTCTATTTTGTGTTCCAAGGACCTTTTCCTTGTTGCTTGTGTTATTGAAAGAGGCATTGAGTATTGTTTTTTTTTTTGTTGTTTTTTTTAATAAAAGTGTTGTATCAACTTTTTAAATTCTGGTATTGTGACAACCTTTGTTAGCATTTGAAAAATGTGCTGCAGATATTTATTGTTTTTGCAGGTGGTGGAGTGTGAATTAAGAGTTCATGGATTTTGGAAAATGTGGTCACTGAAGGCATTTTGTGTGAAAACAATGAAAATGATTCACAGTCGTGTGCACATAGACTTCTGTTTCGCTGAATGTGTGAAGAGTTTTGATGATGTGACTTCAGCTTTACTCCTGCATTTTATATATAAAATATATATAAAAAACTGTAATTCTTTTTGTCAGTTTGTTAGGAGGGTATTAAAAACAAAACAATATCTAGGTGTGATAAAGCAGGTCTTTTGATGATTTCCTAACATTTTATTTTTACTATTTACTACTCCAGTAACTTGAATGAAAAAGTAAATATAGATACAGATTAAAAAAATTCTTTACATTTTCTATGATTACAGCAACAAATTGAAAGGCTTAACAGATGCATTTGCTCTCTGCCTGCAGCAGATTACCCACAGATTAATAGATTATATCTCTTAAAACAACAGAGATCATCTTTTCAGCACCCACAGTGCAGCCCAGATGTAAACACACTGTTGTAAACACAAACCCATATGGAGAGATGATGAGTGCTTCTGGCCTGGACGGATCAAGAGCTTCACACTTTGTGCAAGAGCGGCTCTTTGCTTGTGCTGCTGAGGTAAACTGATTGCTTTTTTATGGCTTGGCCTTTGTTGAAGAGAGCTGATCACAGAGAGCTCAGCCTCATTAAGAGCACACTCATTAGAAAGCGCACACACACACACCACACACGCACACACCACACACAACCACTGTGATAGATAAGGACAGGCTAAGTGCTGCCACTTCCCATGCATATACACACACACATATTCTGAAGCTGGGTTTACCTCCATGCTGCTGCTCAATAAGTGTCAATCCACACACGACAGTATCAGGCTCTGTCTGCAAGCTGCTGGTGCTCAGATACAGTGTGTGTTACACACTCGTTACAGAGCCCAGAGCCGCCCCAGGCCATGGTGGAATTATTCTGTTAATAGTCTGAAATAGTGGTGTAATGGGCTTTTATCGACCAGAGTCTCCATGGTTATACTCCAGTGATTGAAAAATGACTGGACAGACTTAAAATTTTGGACAGCTCAGCAGGACGATAAAATTAAGACATTTAACATAAACATGCAATTAAGGAAACTCTATTCAGATGAGAGCTGCAATGAATGGATGATTAATCAATTAGTTGTCCGGGGCGCGGCATCAATGGTTTTCTTTACTTGTCTGGTTGGGCAAGTGGGTCAGAAATTTACTTGCCCAAGCTTAGTTTTTAGTTGCCCCTGTACAAGTTGTCTTATAATTAGTGGTTATCAAGTAACAACAAACACTAAAGTTAATTGTCACGTTTAATCAAGGGCTGCAACGACTACAAAATATCAGAAAATAGTGAAAAATGTCCATCCAGAGTCCACGGTGATGTCTTTAAATGTCTCATCTTGACAGTCTAAAATCCAAAGATATTCAGATTAATATGATAATAAATGAAGAAACGTGGGAAATCTCTGTATTTGAAGGCTGAAAACAGCATTTTCTGCCATTTTTGCATGAAAAAAGATTAATCGATTATCGAAATATTGTAATAGTTTGACCCTTTTTTTCCGTTTGCCCAGTTGGGCAAGTGAGTTGCCACATTAACTTGCCTGACATGGAATTTCACTTGGCCTGGACAAGCCTTACTGTTAAGTCCGGTTGTCAACTGTTAAATTAATCACCAGCTTTTTTGATAATTGATGAATTGTTTTGAGTAATTTATTTACAGAAACACTTTGATGGTACCTTTTGGACTTGTCATAAAGATGAGGTTTTATTACACCATCAAATGCTTTCATAACAGTGTCATGAATAAACCTCTTGACCTCATCTAAAGTGTTACCATTTGAACTTGTCATAAGGATGTAATTAAAAGTTATAAGGCCAGTTTGACAGCAGAGTACAGTAATGAGGTGATAATTAGGCCTGCTATGGCATGTTTACGTTGATTTCGTCTTCGAAGGTTTGGATAATTTCTGGTTTCTTTACTCCTCTATGACAGTAAACTGAATATCTTTGGGTTTTGGACAAAACAAGACATTTGAGGATGCCCCCTTGGGCTTTAGGATTGAGTATTTGGCAGTTTTCATTATTTTCTGACATTTTATGGACCGAACAACAAATCGATGACGTGAAAAAATGATTGACAGATTAATTGATGATTAGATAATTGTTAGTTGCCGCCCTAATTCAGATAGATGTATAAATAGTCCTGTGTGTGCAGAGACTGATAGGAGGGCAGAGGAGAGGAAGAAGAGGACAAGGACAGAGGAGATGAAGGACAAAAAAGAGGCGGTCGAAGAAGTGATGGTGTGGGAGCCTTCAGGCTGCACATCTCTCTAGCACCCTCTGTTGGACATATTAGACAAAAGCCCACCACTCTTTCACTGTCAGCGTGCACTCTGTTCCGTGGGTTTGGGTGAGATGCTATCGTGTAACACGATAAGCCAGTTTGACAGGAGCGTTATTCCCTCTGTCATCCACTGGTGTGCAGTGTCAATTTATCACAGCAAAATGAATGTGTCATGTTGATTGTAGCTCAGGGGCAGAGGACACCTCAGTTTGTGAATATGCAAAACATGAATATGTTTAAAAATGTGTGTTTGGGGTGTGAATTTTTACACGTGTACATTTGTATATATGTGTGTGTGTGTGTGTGTGTGGTAGCAGTTGTGGTTTCCGTGCCCCTGACTAATAGACTCATTAGAACAGGAGCTCTGCACATGTGCTCCAGCTGGACTCTCTCCTCATTCTACCACTGCTCCTGTTAATGTACTGCTCACTGTGGGGGTGTGTGTGTCCTTGTGTGTGGGTGCGGGCATGGGCATGTGTCTGTATACCAAGGTTTTTATAGTGAACTGAAACTAAACTAAAAACTAAAACTAGCTATGAAAAAACATTTTAATAGTTAGTAGTTTAGTAGTTGTATCATATTGTATTTTCTACTGTGTAGTGTTCTTACTGCTTCTATTATGGTAGGCTCCTGGATTTACTGTTGTCTGTATTGTACCTTGAATTCTTATTAATTGCATTTACTTGTTATCTGTTATGTGTATTTGTTGCTTGTTCTTATCTTGTTACGTGTAGGACTACAGGTGGAAATTAGCGTCTTGCTAAATCTGGTGTAACCATGTTTTCATTTCCTGAAAATGATCAATGTCGCTCATTGCACACTGTCCTTTGAGCAATCAAAATAAGCTAAATAAACTAAACAAGTGAGGATGAGTCTTACACTGTAAGTTGATCAGCTGTTTATAACTGTTAATTGTCTGTCAATGTAAAGTTAAGCCTGTTATCCTGAAAACAAAAGCCCACTGCTCTGAAAATACACACTGGAGTTTAGTTCAGTGACTGCCTGTCTTACTGCCTGCCAGACTTCATTAACATATTGCTCAATTTATAAACATCTACTCCGTCTCAAGATTATTAGGATTATTAGGACTCATAAACAGACACTTAATCGTTTGACAAACATTCAGTATTATTGAACTCTATTTAAGGTGAAACGGGCAAACAAAAACACAAGTTATGGGACAGAATAGAAATTCAAAGGAGGACACAGCAGCTGTAGCACTGTTGTCAGAGGAGTGAGTATTTCAGCTTAGCAGTTTCCTTAATCTCTCAAGACATATCATGGTCATTTTATGATTTAGTATGCTAAATGTGTTACAGATTTCTCCTTTAACTGAAATAAAAATAAAAACTAGACTTTAGATATTGTGTACTTACAAAAAACACACAAGAACTTTCTTTAGTTTTAGCCCTTGTCAGTTAGGTCAGTTGTAATGAGGAGGCATTGGTGCATGTGTTTATTGAGAGTGGGATGTGTACATGATGGTGAGTCAGTTGCCTTCACAAAGTGTTTGTAATGCAATACCTGTTCTTAAAGGTGGAATCAGTAGAATTTGTCTGAGCTGCTAAATGCAAAAGAAAGATAGCTGATCGTTGAGATTCATTCCCAGGATGTACTGACTGACATTTTGGGTTGGTAAAGCGTCCAGACCACAGCAAAATAGTTTATAAGTTTATTTGCCATGTTGTGTGTTGTTTGTGTGTGGCATACATATTGTGTGTGTGTGTGTTTCTTTGAGTTTAGATGTTTGTGCTGTTTAAGTGGGTTTACTGCAGCAGGGTCTAGTAATGTGTGTGTGGTGAGGGGGTGGATCTGAGATGAGACTGACTTTAATGAGCTCTCTCTCTCACACACACACACACTCACACGCTGTCCTCCAAGTGATAATCCTAAAAATTAGTCAGCCATGTCTGACCAAAATAGTACAATGTCAAATTGTTGTTAAAAAACATTACAAACCCCTTCATATCTGCTGTTGTTTCTAAACCCAACTCTGCTGGCCGTCAGTTTATGTACAGCACCTTTTGTTCTTCTCCTCCAGTAATAAATATCTTGTCTGAGGGCGACCAGATGTTCCAGCCAGCCGTGCTCTTGTTAACAAGGGCTGGGGCAGTGTTGAGCTGTGGTGTTAAAATTTAAAAGGCTTATGTCCGGCCTTGAGAGCACTATCACTGCTTCACTTAATTGTTTGGGTGCAGCCGGAGGAGCACAGTTCAGCCGGCTGTGTGGCTGAGAAAGAAAGTGACAGTGCCACACTGCTGAATTATAAATGACCAATCACATGCAAGCATGAGATAGAAAGTGCGTATGTGTGAGCATATGTAGTGTGAAATGTGTTTAAGGGTTCTGTGGCTTGGTTTTTGAGAATAGCGGCAACTATTCCAATTTAAAAGGACAGTTCACCCAAAAAGTACACGTTTGGAGTTTGGAGATATCAGCTGTAGAGATGTCTGCCTTCTCTCCAATATAATGTAACTACATGGCACTCGGATTCTGGTGCTCAAAGCGCCAAAACAAAAATACAATTGATAAGCCTTTTTAGTTTAATGTGGGAACTATTTTCTCTATGGTTTAATCTTGCAGAATTTCTTTCTGCAGCAGATTGTATCGGAACTACTTGACTTACAATTTGACTTTATTAGCATTCCAACTTTGTCTCGCTTTCATCTTGCCAACTTTTTACATCGGCATATGATCTGTGGAGGAGGGTCATCACCGCATCGATGGTGAAGGATAATGAAAAAATTGACTAGAGCCAGAGGGGAGGGACAATGGCAGAGGAAAAGGACTGAAATGTTGAGAGGTGTGAAGAAGAAGAGGAGGAAAAGTAAATAGGGAAGAAAAAGTGATTGAAACTCATGGGACATTTACATTTTTCTTCTGTTTATGCTTGTGTTGATGCAGATGTCATGGTAGTCTGAAAACATGTGTAAGATTCCAGGGTCCAGTTGCACAAAACACCCTCAAGTCTTCAACTTTAGGTTTCCTTAAAATGTACAAGCACCAGTGCAAGTAAACGGTCACCATGGAAGCTGTAGCTTTTAACTGCTGTAAAATCTCTTTAAATGCAGTAAATGCATTAAGGTTTTTCCTTATCTAAGGAGACTTCTTAAGGGATTCCATGCAACACCCTTAAGTGAATCCCTCAGCTAAGATGAAATTAAACCTTAACTGTCACACTTATGGAAAACACTTTTGTACAACCGATCGCAGGTTGTTAAAGGTTTGTGTGAAACAAGGAACATGGTTGATGTTCCAGTTTGATTCACATATGACACCACTCTGCATGTAGTTAATAGAGCCCATGGTTACTTGGTTACTTACTCGACTGTGCATTTTCAGGCGTTGGAACACGGTGGGTTTGTAAAGCAGACGGGAAGGGAAATGGAAAGAGAGGAACAGATGGTGTTAGAGAGGAGGTGAAGCTGGTGGTCATCCTGTCCAGAGCCTGGTGAGATCGGCCTGCTCACTGTTAGTGGATGTTAGAAAGACAGACAGAATTGTAGTGGACCAGTGACTTACTGCAACCGTGTATGTGAGCAAACTGGTTCAGTGTAATCCATATCAGTGCGCAAAAAGCTTGCAGATTTCTCTTGTCACACTTCTTCCAAGCATGTAGGAAAATCTATAGTGGCCATGAAACTTGCACAAAATGCAAAAAGCTGCATCTAGAGCCAGTGTTTGTTTTGTCTGTTCTGGCACCCTCAATATGGTGGGCTCCATTAAAGAGGACCCAAGCCTCCTGTAGATATAAAAGGCTCATTTTAACGTAACAAAAACATGCCAATTCTTATTTTCAGTTGATTATAAACTAATGAAGACATACTTATGGGTATTATATTTCATTTCTTCCTTGTTCTGACAATAATTTCCCACCAAAACTTAAACACTGGACCTTTAAGTCACTCATCAATCAAAAAAAATGCCAAATAGTTGCTGGTTCCAGCTTGTTACATGTAAGGATTTGCTGCTTTCATTTCCAGTGTTTAATGTTGTTTTTGTTGTTGTTGTTGTTGTTGTTTTTTTGGCCAAGTGGGTCCAAGGTCTACTTGGCAGAAATAAAATTTTACTTGCCCCTGTCCAAATTGTTTTATTTATTAGCAGTTATCAAATAAGAACAAAGTTTAAAGTTAATTGTCATGTTTAATCAAGCTGGAATGTCTATAAAATGTCAGAAAATAGTAAAAAATGTCTGTTCCAGTACATGATAAGGACTTTAAATGTCTTGTTTTGTCAGTGTAAAACCCAAAGATATTCAGTTTAATGTGATAATAAACAAAGATCAAACAAAGAGCATTTTCTGCCATTTCGTATTAAAAATTATGATTAATCAATTATCAAAATAGTTTAATTCTTTTTTACCACTTGCCTGTCTGGGAAAGTGAGTGGGCACATTTACTTCCCTGACATGGCATTTTACTTGCCCCAGACAAAACAGCCAATATGAAGACATCACTTTAAAGACATCTGGAAAACTGGTGGTAAGCTTTCACTTTTTTCTGATATTTTGTAGACTAAACATCTAAAAGGGTAATCAAAAAGATAATACAAAGATTGTTTGATAATGAAAATCATCAGTAGTAGCAGCTTCATCTCCATTTGTGAGTTATTAGGAGCCTTTCAGGTCCTCAAAGTCCTTAAATTGTTAACGCCTACCAAGTTTAATTGGTAACTTCTCAAATTCAATTGTAATTAGATAAAAAGAATAAAAGCAAGCGTGCCTCTCCAGAAAAGGTGACATTCCTGTTTGCCAACAGTCTTGTCACCATTTAGTTTGGCTCAACAACACACGTTGCACTCTCCCTTGCAGGTTTAAGCTACATAGTTGTTGGAGCACATTTGTTCTACGTTGTGTGTCCACCTGCATGTTCTGTTGACCTGCACTGACGCTTTGCTGTGTATATTTGGAAACGTACAATTTCACACTCACAGTGGCGATAAGAGATAAAGGGCCTATAGTATGTTTTGTGTAGGGTAAACATAGGCGCACACGCACACTTTGCTGTGATCACACACTGATGTTGGGCTGGGCTCCCCTCCAAGGCCTGATCATGAATCACAGACGAGGAACAAAAGACTTTGCCGTATGGCTTGTTAGACTGAGAGCAGAGCTAGTTAGTTGTGGCCCCTGACATATAGATATGGATACACAAACGCTCAGTTGGGGGTGTGAGCCTGCATCAGTGTATCTGTGTGTGTGTGCACCCTTTTAATTGGATTGCCACGGTGCCCATGTGTAGATGTTTAGCTGTTTTGTGTGTTGATGCAGAGACTCTCTCCCACCCAGCTATCGCTCACTATAGCAAAGGTGTTTATGTGTGTGTATATGCAAGGAGCTTAATGGCTAAGCCTGTGTCAGGCCGGTGAAAACATGGTCATTCATATGGTAATAACAAGGCAAAGACGAAGACAATAAATCTGTCCACGTCCTCTGAGGCAGTACAGAGAAGTGAGCAGATCCCACAGAGCTGGGAGCTGCAGATGGGACATCATCCCTCTCGTATCTGAAGCACCAGGGACGCAGGGTTTCTCTTCACATGCTGGAAGTGCTGCCTCTGCCAAGTAGGTGGTAGTTATAGTCAGTAGCATTAGTTCTTCATGAGGGTACAGTATAGGCCTCAGGTATGCTTTTAAGGGTGGGTCATTTATGTTTTGCTTCCCAGTTGTAGGGCTGGGTGTTGTTCAAAAAATTTTAATTCGGGTTTTATACCAGTTTATCAAAAATAATTTTTGTAATACCTCATGTAATACATCGATCAATTTTGACAAAACAAGAATTACATGACAGATTATGGTAAAGTTACTCACTTTAAAGGAATACGCTGTTCAAAGACCTGGGAATGTCTGTGCAGAATTGGACTATATAAAACACATGAATAACGATCAAAACTCAGGTACTGGAATTTGGAATCGAATGACATGGCATTTTTTGATACTCGATAGTATTGAAGTAATTTCGTCGGTGCCGAAATTTGGTACTCAGCCCTGGCCAGTAGTGTTGCCCTTCTAAAAATGTTTTCCCACATGACTTGATGTAAGTTTCTGCATGATATGACACTGAGTTGAAGGTTCAGTTTACGATTCTGGAGAAAGATGGTTGATAGGTCTCATTCCCAGGCTGTCAAATACTGAAGCTTTTGGTTTCTGCCAACCGTAATTGTTGGTATTTGATGACCTCGCCAACGTCAATGGAGTATGATAACCTGGCCAAGCTAAAGCAAAGGTATTTGATGAACTGGCCAACTCAAAGCATTGGTATTTTGGCATTTGATAACCTGGGAAGGAGACTCAGCAATCAACTATCTTTCTCCAGAATCTCTAGCAGCATTTTCGATGGAAGGGAGGGGAGGAAATCAGCGCTAACCTACGTCACCACTTTTTGCGAGTGGTTAACTGGGAGTTTCCACCTGAAAAACCTGGAAGAAAGAAAACACCAATCGAGTTTCCATTTAAACTGATGTCACTGTCTCTGTTGTTTTATAAAGAAGCAACGAGGAAGTAACTATGATCTGGCATGGTTTTCCCCACATTCATCTCATCACACAACATTTTAGAACAACAGAGGCTGCATTTAGAAAACAAGCGTAATTTTCATCCTTAGATTAATCAGAGCCTTGGTCTGTGAACACATTAGTTTCCTGCTCGGTTATTTAACAGCTCCCCTGAGGAATGTAAAACAGTCCGACTGCATGCAGCATGTGTGGCTGAGCGTGTTGAAAAGCATCTGGACAACGGCTTAAGGTTTCCTATCAGGGTAGGACATTCTGTGTTTTAGACTCTTTTTGAATTGGGACAAATGAGATTGTTGAGTTAGAGAATGGAGTTTTTAATGGAGGACATTACTGAAACAGAGTTTGACTTTGCTTGACTTGATTTCTTATTTCTCAGAACTGCTCACAATGAGGAACATAATTCTATACATAACATGACTTACAAGTGCTTTCATTATTGATAGATCTGCCAGTTATTTTCATGATAATTATTGTATAAAATGCCAAAATTGTCAAAACATTCGGTCCAAAGTGATGTCTTTAAATCGCTTCTTTTGTCCAACCAACAGTTCAGAAACCAGAGTCTTCATTTAGTATCACAAATGACAAAGAAAAGCAGAAAATCCTCACATTTAAGAAACTGGAGCCATTAAATGTTTGACATTTTTGCTTGAAAGGTTATGTAAATGATTAATCAATTAGTTGGCAACTTTTTTTCTTCTGAATTGATAAATTGGTTGATTGTTGCAGCTTTGAGTATAACAACCTAGTTAGGGCTGCAACTGAATAACTTTTTTTAGTTGTCAAATAATCTGTTGATTATTTTTTCGATTAATCAATTAGTTGTCTGGGCTATAAAATGCTAGAAAATGGTGAAAAACATTGATAACTATTTCCAAAGCCCAAAACAACGTCCTCAAATGTCTTATTTTGCCCACAACCCAAAGATATTCAGTTTATTGTCATAAAGTAGTAAAGAAACCAGAAAATAATCACATTTAAGAAGCTGGAAAAAATTACTTGAACTAATTAATCAATTGAAGTAGTTGACGATTAGTTTATTAATCGACTCATAATTGATCAATTGTTGCAGCTCTGAACCTAGTTCGTCTAGTTACAGCTTCCGAATCAGCTCACTTAACAGTGGGTACGTGAAGGCTGCTTTTAGTTTAAGTGCTAAGGCTGGATATATCATTAATTTTCACACACACACAGCAGTTTTTTGAATGAAGACAAGTTGGATGGAGCTCCAGTTATAGACTGAGCTCTTCATTAGGAGCTAGTTAGGCACTAGACTTCATTTTTGTGCTGATCATTGCAGCTCCACTCACTCTGTAACATCACCATTAGCACAAATGTGTTGGCTAAATGACAGTAGCTCACAGAAAGGTAGGAGCCGTCGCCACCAGTGGAGCAGATTTACAGGCGTGCCATCCAATAACTGTACCAGCAGGGGGTACAGTAAGGTCTGCGCACACAATCTAAACATGCAGAATACATTGGTTAGTCCGTCACATTGTGGCTGGATGCAGATTTGTGCATGTTGGCAGTGAACAGATTCTTGTGTTTCATGGCAGTCTTTTCTTTGAGGCTCCCACACCGGTCACGCCTGTCATACAAATGTCTAGCTTCACAAATCACACACTACATGCACTGTAGAGACACAGATACACTAACACACAGGCAACATGAAAAGACTTAGACAATGAGAGGGCCTGTCCTTGTCACTTCACTTGCATGAATGATAAAACAAATATTCTGCAAAATGCATTACACTTAGTAAAAAGAACCTGTTCAGCCTATTGTTACCTCTTTGTCGCCATTGGACAGGGCAGTTTTCATTGAGCAATTATGTCTAGATTTACTGTGAGGACACTTTCCGCTGCTGTCCGTGTAGGTTGAGACACTTTTTTTTAATCATCATATCATGAAACTCTGGCTGAGAGCCAGAATAGCTGCACATCGCTCTGCTACTGTGAGCCTGGGTATGATGCGTGAATGGAACTCAGATGAATATGTTTGGACTGGAGCCAGCCCACACACACACACACCACACACACACACACACACACACACACACACACACACACACACACATACACACACACGGATTCACATATTTGTGAGGATGCTCATGCCTTGGCCTGTCATCCAACCCTTAACCATTACAATTAAAGGGATAGTTAGGATTATATGAAGTGGGGTTGCATGAGGATAGTCAGCATATGACCTGCAGTGGTTCCAGCACAGAAGCTAAGTAATGTGCTGCAATAGGTCCACCTAAAAAAATATAAATAGCAGTTAAATGCAAGGTTCATTCCATTCTGATGGGAAACCTTCGTTATATAAGACAAATATCGCTCTCAGCGAACCAACCAAACTTCATAGGTGAAACCAGTAATTTTGCCTTGGAGAACACAGGGGTTGCTGCTGTACCACTGCTTCAATCTGTTAGTTTGTTTGTGTTATTGTGCAACTTTAGTGAATCTAAACTAAACTTAAAGAAAACCAAAGTCACACAATTACCCAAACAAACTAACCAATCGAAGCAGCAGTAGATCAGCAACTCCCATGTTCTGCAAGATAGACTTAGTGATTTCACCTGAGTTTGGTTGGTTTGGAGAGAGAGATATTCCGCCTATATAATGGCAGTTTCCTGTTGGAAAAGGCTGTCTAACAGCAAAGTAAAGCAGAGAAAATATTCTAAATATACTGTAGCGTATAATGTGTACAGTAGCTTCCATGCCGGTACTCCTCTCCATTTCTTTTAACTGCGGGCATGCCAGTATCTTCTGTAGTGTAGTACACTGAAAATCGAGTATGTATGTCAAACAATCTGAACTATCCAATTAACATATGTAACCCCAAACCTTACCCATAGTGAGGACTGGCCAAAATATATCCACTGTTTTCAAATTGGTCCTCACAAGACCACGCACACACACAGGTGGTGCCCCGTTCCCACTTCTATAGGGCGCCATATTTCCACATTTGATCCCTCTGTTTTAGTGTTTGTTCTTGAGTTCATCTCTGTCTCACACACACACACACACACACGTGCAAGCATTGCACGTGTGTGTGTGTGTGTGTGTGTGTGTGTGTGTGTGTGTTCCTTTGATGTGTGTGCGTACAGTATCAGTGTTTATTTGTGACTGTTAATTACAGCCCCCCTCCTCTTGTCTGCTCCCCAAATCACTGCACAGCTGCAGGGCCCCCTGAGTAAGGCAGCGCTGCATCTAATGTCTTATTATTCACGCTGTCTGTCTGCTCACCAGCCATACAGAGCCTGGGGGATGGATGGGGGATTTTGGGCTGAGTGTGTGTGTGAATGTGTGTGCATATGTGATGAGGGGGTTATGTATTAGCAAAGTGGTAATGGAGGTTTCGTTCAGTCTCCTAATTCGTTGGTACTACTTAATTAAAAGCGATGCGACAGAGTGATTGGAGGAGTTGATGGATGGAGGCTGAGAGACGCCCAGGAGCTTTAGGATCAGGGATATCAGTGTGTGTGTGTGTGTGTGTGGTGTGTGTGTGTGTGTGTGTGTGTGTGTGTGTGTGTGTGTGTGTGTGTGTGTGTGTGTGTGTGTGTGTGTGTAGTGAAAGGAAGAGGAAGTCATTACCTTTTAATCATATCCTCCTTTATTCCCTATCCTTTTTTTCCTCCTCTCTCCTTTCTTTCCTCATCCCCCCTTCTGTCTCTAAATTCTCCCTAAAGCCTCCTCCTGTTGGCCCTGCCCCCCCCTCCGTTTCTCCAGCTGGCTCTCAGTGTCAAGCTCCTTGTCATCTTCAATCAACCCCTCTTTTCTGCAACACTTACCCTTTTTCCTCCCGTCCCTGACTGCCTTTAACCTTCCAGTAGGATGTGTGTCACATAAATGATCCTACACTCTGCATTCATGTCATTCAGCATGACTGGAGCTGTGCAGAATGATAAATCTGTTGTCTCATGTTTGTTATAGCCTTGAGCTTACATGACATCTCTTGGCTTTATTGAAAGATACTGTATTGCTATGTTCAGCCGAGAGCTACATTCAGTATGTGACTTAAAAGGATTTGGCCTGTAATCAGACCATGATGGAAGCTGGTCCAGGACTTCAGTCCTGTCATGCTGTCTTCTCTTTACTACATTAATAACTGTGTGAATACACACTCGGAGAAACTAGAAAATAAGGATGTCATGATTCTCTGAATCCTTGATTCAATTCGATTTTTTGTTTTTTAAACATTTTTTTTCCCTCTGATGCCTGTGCCATTGTTAGACGATTGAGTCTTGATTTGTAAAGATCAACAAATCATTGTTTTTTCACTCTCACAACCGTTATTTACATTTTAAAATTCTTCTTTAAAAAGACAGCCTGTACGGTATAACAATCAATAAGCTATGCTGTGTTATCCTTGAAGTTTTTTCTTCTGACATGTGCTGGATGCTGCAAGTAGGCAGGGATGGAGAGAAAAAAAAAAAAAAATACTGGGAAAATCGCAGATTGATTTTTGGAATTGAAAGCTCATTTTGATTGATTTTTTTTTATTATTTAATATTGAAATTCTGACACCACTTCTAGAAAAAACAGAAACCCTCTTGCAGTTTAATGCAGCTGAGTGAAATTTTTGTGTAATAATAAATGATCAATATGATGCAGCATTGCAGTACAGTACAACACCAAAGTATAGTCTCTGACATAAAGCAAAACATATTGTTTACACAATACATTTCTACCAACCCAACCACTGAGTTAATCAACAACTTATAGTGCCTTTTATCCATCGAGGGGTTGCTGTTTGGAAGTCTTTACCAACCTAAAATGTTGGTATTTGATGTATTGGGAATGAGACTCAGCAACATCTTTCTGATGCATTTACAAAAAACAACTGACAAATACCAGTTATTCTACATTTAAAGTCAAGTTTATAATGTTATAAGTAGGGATGCAGCCATTTTATTATTGAATATCTGCTGATTATGTTCTTGCTTTATCATTTAAGCATTAAATAAAATAATGAATCAAGTGAAAGATTATTGTTTCCAGAATTTAAGGTGTCATACTCAGATTGATTGATTTATATGACCATTGACGAACAGTCTAAAATCCAAATATTAAAACATTAAATTTATAAATTACATATCACATATGATGTCAAAGTCTCACCTTTGAGAAGCTGAAACCAACAAATATTTGGCATATTTGCTCTTAAAAACTGCTGAAATTCATTATGATGCATAAGCAGTTGCCAGATAATCTTTTGTCACTCAACTAATCAATTAATCAACCCACCACAAGTTTCACAAAGTAGGTCAGGGAAATATGGCAATATTATATCAATATAGTGACATGAGACCATATTGTCTAGCGGTTCAGTTTTTATGGTGTTTAACATGTGAATAGCTTCTAATCATGTGAGCTTTAGCCAACATAAGGAAGGTGACTGACCCACGAGTTCAAGCTGACATGTAGTTCGTCTCAGTCTGTAGAAACACAGGAGATGATCTATTGTGTGTGGGCGTTTGCTGTGTGATTGTGCAGGTCCATTAGTGGCTCTGCTACCAAGCAATAATTGAGCCTAATTATATGCAGCCATTCATTGAAACTTACTGCCATAGGGTGAATAGGTCTCTAATTTCTAAAATGAAATAGTAATGTGCTCACTCACACGCACACACACACACACACACACACTTGGTTGATAAGCCTGCTGGGACTGCTGTAGTACTCCATCTCCATCCAGTCTAAACACAGGGCAGTGTTTCCTCCCCGATCAAAGGGCTCCTCGTCACAATAAAAGCCTCATCTTCCCCAGTGCAGCTTCGCTGTCACTCTTTAATACTGTCGAGATTTTTCACAAAGCAATTTTGAGGTGGAAATTACAGCAGAATTACAGCCATTCGAGCATTATTGGGGTCAGAAATCTACTTGCCCAAAGTCAATATTTACCTGCACCTGTGCAAATCGTTTTATTTATCAGCAGTCATCAAATAACAACAAAGGACAAAGTTAATTGACATGTTTAATCTAAGGTTTGCAACATCTATCAAATGGTGATGTCTTTTTTTGTCAGTCTAAAATCAAAGATATTCAGCTTAATATGATAATAAATGAAGAAAAACAGGAAACCTACATATATGAGGGGTTGAAAACAGAATTCTCTGCCAATTCTGCATGACAAATAACATTAATAAGTAATCAATTATCAGAAAAGTTAATAGTTGAATTCTTTTTTAGCATTTTTTAAGACCATATTTACTAGTTGCAAGATTTACTTGCCTGACATGGCATTTTATTTCAATCCTTATTGTTAAAACCTGCTGTGAGAAGTCAGAAACAATGGACCAGTATATTGTCAGGCAGGTTTGATTTTGCTGTCCTGGTGGTTGTGTGGTTGCGTCCACCATCCAGCAGTGTTACATGGATTGCTTTGCTTCTGTATTTTTACAGCCTCTCGCTGGCGACAGCTGTGACAGTGGTATTATGTTTTCAGGTTGTCCATCCACCCATCCAACCCAATCGCAACGCTTTGACGGAATTTCTACAAACTTGGGACGAATGTCCACTTAGACTCAAGGATGAACTGATTAGATTTCGCAGGTCTGAGGTCAAGCTCACTGTGACCTCGCAAAACATGTCTTTGCCCATAACTCCAGAATTCATATGCTAATTTTGACATTTTGACTTCACTGCACCATCATAACGTTCAGCTCCATCAGTCCTCTGTACTCCTGTAAAAAATAGCCTTTATTTGAAGACTGCATGTTTCTTACTGGAATCATATTTGTCAGTAAAGTGATAAAAAAAAAATACACTTAGTATTTTTATAGAACTCCTTCAAAGTCTTCACTTCCTATATTATTCAGACATGAATGTAAACTGAGACTTGACTGGTTGGCGGAACTGTAATCCTACTTCAGCTGTGGTCTTTGTAATATTGAAGCAAGCATTAGCTCTAAATGCTGTGGTTGCCTGCATCTGTTTGAAAGCTTGTTCTTGACAGTGAAACAGGGTTTGCATGCTCCTGTAACTTGACCTGTATAAACCTGTCGTGACAGGCTAACGAAGCCTCTTCCGTGGTGCGTGTACAGTGTGTGTGAGAGAGACTGGTATGTGGGAAGGTGGGGGGCAGGGGTCTGCTTTGACACCCTTAATCCTGCAGCCTAGTTTGGCTTTGTGTGGAGACCTTAGCTGGGAGGAGAGAGGGATGGAAAGAGTGAGAGGGAGCTGGAGAAGGAGGGGGTGTCAGGGGCAGTCGATTGAAGAGGGGGGAGTCTGGAGCGTGGGGTTTGAGAGAGGGAGGGGAGTGATGAGAATGAGAGAATGAGGGAGATGGGGTTCGTTCATTCTCCTGCTCTCGCCAGTAAAGGGGACAAAGGATGCTGAAGGGCCTGACTTATGACAGCAGGACTTCTTTAGAGTTTGCCTGTTAGCCTGTTAGCTGGTTAGCCTCTGCTGACCTGACTGCCTGTTTTCTGCCGCTGGCCTCTTCTCCTCCCTCCATCCGTCTGTGCATCTGTCTCTCTCTGCTGAAGACGTCTCATCGCTGCTCTGCTTCTGGCTCCTGCATGTGAGTTACTCTGCTTGTGTGTGTCTGTGTGCGCTGAAACAATTTAATAGAGGTCTGCTGAGGTCATTGCACACTCTACTTGAGCTATACTTTTTTTGGCAGCTTGGTTAGTGTTTTTTGTCATGCAGACAGGTTAATAAGCTAGACATGTGGTTGCATCTACAGGGTGGCTCTGCTCTTTCCCCATCTACCTCTTTATTTTCCTCTTTTTCA
This sequence comes from Lutjanus argentimaculatus, assembly GCA_034769285.1. Lineage (NCBI taxonomy): Eukaryota > Metazoa > Chordata > Actinopteri > Lutjaniformes > Lutjanidae > Lutjanus > Lutjanus argentimaculatus. The sequence goes on along the minus strand of JAWZSL010000019.1, from coordinate 77,738 downwards.
TATTGCTGTTCCTGTTTTCAGCCAACAGCAGGTACATTTTATGGATCTGTCAGACACAAATGAGGGTTTATTATGCCCATTTCTTCTGGGCTCTTAGAATGAGTGGAATAATGCAGAGAGCTGACCATGCACACCTGAAATAGGTCTCCTCTGCTCCTGTCCACCACAAATATGCATTGGAAAAGATTTCCTCGCCTGTCAGAGGGAAAGCTTAATCCAAATATGTAAAAGTAGCATGTGTATGCAGGCGATCTAATGCTAAATGACAGCTGGCTACATCTGCTTTTGTTGGATTCAACATACAAGCCTAGAGAGCAACTGCTGCCCTGCCTAAATATTTAACTGAGGTTTTCTGTGGCTGAAGGGCAGACGGCGCTGGTTTGCTGCCTTGGCAGCAGTGTTGGCACATTGTGGGTCAGCCTGGCACAGGAACTGACATTAAGGGTGGGTGGGGCCACTTCTCTGGCTGTCTGTCACTGAGAAAGAGATGGGTGCAGTATGGTGAAGACATGAGGGGCTTTATATCAGGGAAAACAAAGAATTTTAGAGTACTGATTAACAGTGGCCAAATATGGACAAAATTAGTATTGAACAAATCATAAAAGGATTATCTCTGTATGGTTTCTTATGTTACTTAATGTCTAATATTAGACCCAGACAGATATATTGATAATTTACGTATATTTGATCCTTTTTCTTAATTCAAGTTGCTCTATTCATGTTTTTATATATATATATTTATGGTAATTTCTAATTATTAAAAATACCAGAGTTTACTGTTTCAGTGCCCTGATGTGATTTTGGACTTATTGAACAAATGGCTCTGCCAGACAAAACAAAGTCAACTACAGAGAATATTGGCTGATATATCACTATTGTATTTTTTTTTACACCCTAATTGGTATTGGCATCTGCCCTCAAAATCAAAGTGTTTGAGGGATCATTGCAATATCATCTGATATATCAATATCGGAGTTCTTTCACTTCCTAATATCGTTATCTGCCCCAAAAATCCAGCACTGGTTGGGCTTTATCTAATATATATTTGAAAAAACTCAATGGTGAAATTAAACTTATCATTCATTTTAGAGCTGCAACAATTAGTAAATCTTTTTTTTTTTCTATTTTTGATTTTTATTTTAACATAAATGCCCCAAATTTCCTGGTTCCACTCTCTTAAATGTGCTGTTTTTTCACTGTCCTCTGTGACAATAAGCTGAATGTCTTTTTATTTTTGGACTGTTGGTCGAACATAACGAGCCATTTGAATACATCACCTCAGGCTTTTGATTAATCAAGGAAGTAATTGGCGAATGAACTGATAATGAAAATAATTAGTTGCATCCTTGGTTGATTTAGAAATGACGACAGTGAAGTATTTGAAAAAAATACAATTAAATATGGTATAGGGATGATATGTTGTAATAGTAAATTATCGTCCAGCTGTAGTGTTATTGTGGTAGGCTCACAGCCAGGATGACACATAGACAGTCTGCACTCATAGCTGCACACTCACACTCACACACACACACACACACACACAGACTCTGGCTGTGGGTTCTGTTTTTTTAAAATTCAGCCAGCAGGAGAGGAAAACGCACACAGATGCAGGGCTTTAGACATCGAAACTATTGCTGTGTGATTGTCAAGCCATTACTGCTGCTGCTTCTGCTACTAGTGTGTGTCTGTGTGTGCCTGATAGTTGAGAGGAAGACTTAACATCCCGGTCTGGCTTTCTGCATCTGAAAGAGCAGAGTATGTGTCTGACCATGTGGATTTCGTATGAATCCTAATTTTGCCCAGTCTTATTAAAGAAAATCTCACATCCTGACCAGAGCCAATCACACCATCGTCATCCAGAGCTTCATTATCTGTCCTTAGTGTGTCTGTGGCGGCTTGTAGAGGAATGTGCTGTGTTTCAGCGTTCCCCTCCTGATTGAAGAGCTCCGTCTGGGCAGATGCAAGGTAATTCTCTAATGGGCCTCATCGGGGGGACAGCTCCACTCAATAGCCATCAGTCAAGAGCTATCAGTCAATTAAAGTCAATAAGACAAAGCAGGGGACAGCGGGCTCTCTTGCTGTCACTGTTCAGGGTGTCACAAGATTGACCATCCCTCTTTCGAAATTGGATTGTGTGCTGGGTGAGAGGAATGTTTACGGTAACAACACTGGATGATGTGCCAGACAAAAATGCCTCTGGTCTCTGGGAAATAAAATCTTGTCTCTCCAGATGGATGCAGGCTAGTGTCACAAGACCAGCATATCCCTACAAATGTGGACATGAGATGTCTTGCTGCAGGTAATTAAAGGAGCAATATGTAACAATTGCATGTCCAAAAATGAGTTGGGTCAGACATTACTTTTTCTGAGTTTTTTTTCTGGGTTTTTTTCTGATACAGGTGCTAAAATGATACTTTTAAAATGGTACCGGTGGCTAAAAAATTTTTTTTTCATTGCAAAAGCAAATTTGAACCTGAAATTGAACAATATATTAACTGTTAACAGTTTAATTAAGTTTAATCAAACATATGAATCAATACAAAACAAAAAAAATCCCACAATAAATAAATACTAACTGCACTACACTAAATAACAGTTACAGCACTAACAACAGCACAATAAATTACAAACTCTAGCTCCAAACTTCAGCAGTTCTTTTGCAGAAATATGATCATATTTGCTAACCTGAGAAAAGGCTGCTGTCATCATCATCAGTGTCTAGTGATTTATACATCTATGCTTCCCATCGCTGGGGTCAGAGATGCTCACACTGCCAGCTGATGTGCTTGTGTGTCTCCTTTGTTGCCAGATGCTTCCCTCCTTTACGCACAATTGTTTTTAAACATTTATTGGATGTCCTGCCTGCTGTTAGAATCACTTAAAGTGAAATTTAACCATTTAACTCGGAATTTTAACATGTTTAAGGTAGCTATAAGCTAATGGAAGGCTATCTGCTTCCACAGCCATATAAAGAGAGTGTTGCCTTAATGTTAACTAGGCACATTTATTGATGCGTAACGTCTGCATGAGACAACTATTTCAATCCACAAATTGTGTGCCACTGAAATGAGGTACTGTAGTCTGTGTTCTGATATATGTGTATAGGAGCTGGTGCCATATTGGCACAGAGTTTCAATACCCAGTCCTGAAAATCTATCATACAGTCCATATATTGAGATGGAGCCATAGACAGTTTATTAAATATGGTTGAAATCATATTTAATATACAGTCTATGGTTGAAGTGAGGCCTTTCCCGCTGCTCCCTCCTCCCCAGACTCGAGGAAGCTCAGGCAGCATGAAGATGAGCACAACATTGCAATTTGAGAATAAAAAGCAATGATTAGTTCTACAGTGTAAATTTATCAGCTATTTATGACTGTCAGTTGTCTGTCAATGTCAAAAGCCCACTGCTTCAAAAAATACACACTCTAGAGTGTAAGTTCAGTCACTGCCTGACTTCTACCTACCAGCCTCCATTAAAATATTACTCAATTTAACTGTTACAAAGATCTACTCCTTAAGGATTATTAATGATTTCTTAGGACTCATAAACAGACAGTAACTCATTCTGCAGACATTTGGCATTAATTTTAACTGTAATTAATATGAAACTGCCAAACAATAACACAAGTTACGGGCCGGAATAGAGATTTCAAATGAGGAACCTGCGACTGTAGCGCTGTTGTTGTAGCGAATATTTCAACATAACATGTTTCCTTAATCTCTGATTCCATATCTTGGTCATTTTATGATTTAGTGCAGTAGATTTATTACAGATCTCTCCTGTGAAAGAGAGGTCAAAAGATGACCAGAATACCAAGAATGCTTAGCTATGTGTGGACAGTGAGCCCCGAGGGTTGAGAAGAAGAAGGTGAAGAGGTTAGAGTGGAGGGATAGCAGGTGACAAAGGTGGAGGCCGGCTGTAGAAAGAAAACGCTGTCTTCCAGCTGAGCCCCTGAAGATGTTCTCTGACAGCGTGACATGAGAAATGCCTCCTCTCTGGTTCCCCCTCTCCCTCTTGTGCTTTTGACACATTCGTGCTCGGTTTTTATTCACTCCAACCCGCCACCACCCCCACCACCCCCACCTCTCCCTAGGTGCTTGTTTGGAGATATACTCTTTCCCTCTTCTTTACAGCTCAATTACAAGGCAAAGCTTGTAGTCAGCGCAGAAGGGTGAAGGGGCCAAATGAGGTGTTTCCTACTCTGCTGTAAATATACTATAAGCTACAGCTTGTCCCTCGTGACGGTGTAATTTGGTGTGGGTGCTAAGCTTCCCTCCATCCATCCCTCCATCTCTCTGCTTCTCTGTTTCTCTCCCCTCTGTTATTCCCCAGGCGACAGGCCACACATTGACCTTTGAATCCTCCCATTTTCCCCTTATGGAGGCACTCAGAGATCAAACAGAGAGGGGAAGCAGAGTGTCTGTCTGTGAATGTATAAATATTCAGGCACACACAAATATATGTGCAAACATGTGCAAACACACTTGTTTATACACACTCGCACAGGAAATATTGTGATCTTTTGGTACCTCAGACTCTTTTTTTGTTTCGGTTAGGATCATTGTTCACCATTGAATGCTTGAGTCCATTCCTCCATATTTAATGACAAAGCTGTTTGTTCTCAGATCAAAAGATTAGCTTCACTGAGACATAACTTGATGGATCAGTGTGGGCCAGGGGCCGCTGGGCCACGGTGGCCGCTAGCCAGAATTCAGAGCCGCAGCGGAAAGAATAGCCCTCTATTGTGTGACTGTCAGGCTGGTTGGCTGCTGTGGTGCACGCACTCAGACGCGCTGGCATGCTCGCAGACTTATACTGTTGTACACACATACAAACAGAGACACTTATCACCAGAAAGAGTCAGTGTCAGGTCAGCCGGCTCGGCTTGTGGACAGCGCTGTATTGTTGCCAGCCTCCAGCTCTCCTGGACATTTAACAGTGCAGGCATTCAACTGTTAGTGGTGAGTCAGGACCAGCGGGCAGCACGGCAACCAGTGTGATCAACAACACCTGCCTTCACACTACTGCACTGTTGTGTTCAAGATGAGCAGAGAACTGGCAGAGATAAATCAACACAAATAAATAAAAGATGTACCAACAGAAAGGGCCATAAGATGTACTGTAGAGCTGCAACTAATGATTATTTTCAGGATGGATTAATCTGCCAATTAGGGATGAAACAATGATCTGTTTCATGATAGGTTGTGATAAAAAAAAATCCTGAAGATTAGCCTACCATTTCAAATTTTTACAGTGATAACCATGTTTGATTACCAATTTTCACAGTAAATACTGTCCAACAATCTCCGACACAAACGCAGCAGCATCGTGGGTTTGTTTTGCATCAGTGAAAACAATGACATCACAAAGGACATGATGTCATTTTAAATCACTGAGAAGTTTTCAAAATACACTCAGTTTGTGTATCAGTATTTTTTGAAAAATTTTTTGCACATTTTAACAATAATAACCTCGATCATTTTAGTCACTACTGATTTTCACACCATTTCATCCAAGGTGACATCTTCAGTTTGCTTCTTTTGTCTGACCAACAGTCCTAAATCCAAAGACTCTTCATTTACTGCCATGAACAACAAATAAAGGCAGCAAATCAGCACATTGAAGAGGCTGAAACCAGCAAATGTTTGACATCTTTGCCTGAAAAATGACAAAAACAATTTATAGATTATCAAAGCAGTTAAACAGAACTGATTTTTGCAGCTCTTCTGTACTGTACGACAGGGGAAATGAATGTTTACACAGTATTCCTTCTATGAATTAATGTAGGTTAAACTCGTCGATAAAGGAGCAGTTTCTTCATCTCCCCATGGTTAGAGAGGAAGAAATGGGATCACATGGGGAGGATTTTAATCAATTTGTTCTGTTCACATGCCCCCTATTGAACTTATTGCTTTTTCACTTGACCTCCGCCCTGATGACCCCCACTGAGAGCCTGTAGAGATTCATGTTAAGGACACAGTGTGATCCCTATTCAGTGGACTCCAGTGTCTTTCATGAGCGTTTCTAGCTTCCGGCCAAAACAATGTATACGTCATGTCAAGTGCCTGTTTGACTTTGACATTCATGGCAGCCCGAGTGTTTGGAATATTTTCCATAAGAGGCCTCGTCTTCCATAGCTTTCTTTCCTTTTTTGTTTTTACATCCATTTTTAAGGGTGTTTGAGCTTGTTAGAGGTCATATATGGGCGCACAGTTATGTACATACTTGTGGTTTGTGTGTTAGAGGTGCCGTCAGTCAACCCTCTCTGACTGAATCAATACGTCTTTTGTCTGAAAAAGAGCGAGTCTCCACCCTATCAGCCCACAGCAGCGTCTGACATGCAGGAACACAGTGACATCCTGCATCCCCAGATCGACCACAAGCAGCCAAAACACTAGTCTATGACCTACTTCTCTGTCTTTTGAACAGGTCCCATGTGGACATGGATGTGTTTCAACATTTTTGGCATTTTGGTGGCACTATAGTCATGAATTCAGTTGTTATATGCTTTTGTGTCACACTGCAAAGATACTGTATTTTTCTGGTTTCCCTCTTCTGGGGAAAAGATCTGTTTGCACGCTGTAGCTGGTGAAACAATTCACTCTGTGGTAGGGCTGGAAAATATATTGATATATTATATCAATATTGAGACTAGATATTGTCTTAGATTTTGGGTATCGTTACATCATGATATGGCTTAAGTTTTCCTGGTTTTAAAAGCTGCATTACAGCAAAGTGATGTAATTTTCTAAACTTGCCAGACTGTTCTAGCTGTTCTGTTATGTACCTTTATCCACTTAGTCAGTATATCCACATTACTGGTGGTTATTAATCAAAAATCTCATTGTGTCAATATTTTATTTGGTCAAAAGTTTAGTGGCATTTTGTCCATGTTGCCCAGCCCTACTTAATATACTGTTGGGTAGTTTAATCAACACCACTGCAGTTATATTCTATAAGATCAGCACTCTTTGAGAATTTACAGTGTGTTATTTTAGAGAAAATGTGTATACTGAGATATGCAGTATATCTTATGTTTCAGTTTTGCCAAAAAATATCAAGATTATTTCTAAGCCATGTTGCCCAGTCCTACTCTTTTACTTTCCTGATGCAGATTCTGGATCAGAATCAGAATCGAGGGTGAAAAGCGCTTTTTTGACATTTATTTCCAAGCATCACTCAACTTTGTTCTCACCACCACAGAGGGCTCATCGCTCATCAGTTAATCTGGTTGGACAATGGGGAAAAAACGCGAATGACGTTGGGCATAAAGTTTTTTCAACAAGCTGTTCAGAGCGCTCCAGCAAATATGCAAGTAGCTCCAAGCATTTGACACGCAAGGCAACCAGGGCACATTATCAGCATGCAAAACGCTCACTGCCTATAGAATACAACTGGAAAAAGATGCTTCTCAGTGCAAAAAACTGTGCTCTGTGCATCTGTAGAGCCATAGTATTACTCAGCTTTATACATTCACCCTATCTGCCTCTGCCCTCATTATTCTCCTTCCTCACTTATAGTTAAACTCCAGGCTCGGGAAAGCTTGTACATCCTTTCAAATGGGGCTATTAAAATAACATGCAGCTCGATCTTATTTAACAGACCGCCTTTTAATTATGTGTGGGGAGACAACCGAGGCGGATTCAGTTTATGCTGACATCAGCAGTATTTTCACTTCTGGTAAAAATGCTCGGAGAGAAAATGTTCCAGGCGCGCCAGACAAATGATCTTTTAAATGCCCCTTGCCTTGTCGATGTTATCATTCAAGTATTCAGTAGGAATTTCGCCACACTGACATATCTACCAACCTGCATATTCAACAATTACAAGCTCACTTCCTGTGTGTGTGTCAGAGAGAGACATCAAGTGGGTGAGAGCTGGTCATCTGCTGCCGCAGCCCTCCTCTGGTGCCCCGTGGTGCCAGTGTAACCAGCCTGGCAGTGTGATTCTGAGGCACTTGACCGTCGCTCTCACACACACACACGCACACACACACACACACACACACACACACACACACACAGCACCCCGGCACGGCTGAGCTAATGACTCATCTCTCTGCCCCCCCTCCTCCTCTCTCTGTCTGTCTGTTCCTCTGTATTTCTCTGTCTCTGTCTGTACAGGAGACATCACTCAGAAGGGCTATGAGAAGAAAAGAGGCAAGCTGTTGGCACCGTACATCCCACAGATACAAGGTAAGACGCACAGGCCTGCAGGAAATGTACTGTCCAGAGCACTTTTTATCTTTGCCCTGGCTGCCTGTTAGCTTAGCACCTAGCATAGTGTCCTTGCAAGAGCAAACAGAATGAGAAGAAGTATTTTATGATGATTGAGCAGCTTTATTTACACATAACACATTTGACTTTTTCTCACATTAAATAAAACAAGCCTTATAACAGCTTGTAGACACAAATTAAAGAAAGAGAAGAAACATAAAAATGCAGAGAGAAAATCAAAAAAGTCAAAAATAAATTCCAGAAAACATACATAAACAAACACTTAAAAAGCAAAGCCAAAACAAATTCAGAAGTTGCCTGCAGAGGATGCATATTTTAAATCGAGTAAATTGATTTTCTTTATACCAGAGATAGCACATGGGAGCATCACATGGTCATAAAGTTGTCATGAAGGTTGCTGTGGAGGTTTTTGACACGTCTCTGCTTTATTCATTCAGTTACATATCTGCTGGTGCGTCCTTGGTTCTTCAGGTCCTGTGACCCCTGGGTCTGTTATTAATGCCACAGCCCTGCATCAGCTGTATATCACAGTCAAAGTGTAAGCAGGGGGCAAATGAAAATATGTGCTGACCAACTAATGCTAGGAAGGACGTTCTTGGATGGAAATATACATTTCAAGGTGCTGGAATGAGATCTGGTCTTAATTTAGTCTCCTTCTACTTTTGAGTGGATTTGTGTTCTGCTTTCGTAATGCAGATGTTGAGGTCTTGGTAGGATGTGATTATGCTTTTATAGGTAAGATACCGTATCTTACAGGATGCAAATTATTCAGAGTAATATTTTGTTTTTTAATTTGCCAGTTTGTGCCATCCAGTGTTAGGATGTGGGTGTTTGAAAAGAGCGGTAACAACTTTGAAAAACAGGGAGGCGTGAAGTTTCCCAGCTGTATGTTGCTACTTATTATCTGTCTATGACTGTTGACTCTGTGTATGCAATGTTGTGAGGCGTATCTATTCCAATACAATTACTAATTACCTGTTAAAGAATTTAGTCAGTAACCTAATCCAAGCATCACAATATTAATGTGTTGTAGTAATGGCAGCTAATGTTAGCAGTCTATCTGATAAGCTGATGATAGCAGTTGGTCTGTGTGGCTAACGTTAGCAGTCTGTCTTACCTGTAAATATCCTTTTAAATCAAATGTCAGTTCTTGGATGATGACAGCATTTTCACGGCTTAAGGCAGAACTGTCACTGTACCGTGATGTTGTTCCTAGTTTTCTGATTTGAAGACTGGATAATGGTGAAATTTCCACACAGTTAAAGAGGTAATGAGTTGGCAACTGTCAGACCAGCTTTCACTGCGACTGGAGTGATGTTGTGACACTCATGAAATGTTGTTTTCTTTATTTAAAATGTATCCTACAATTGTGATTTAATAACATTTTGACTAAATCTTTTTTGACTCTTATGGAATATATTCACCTACTTTTGTATCCTAATTACATAATCTCATTACATGTAATCCGTTACCCCCCCATGTCTGTTTATACATCAATTCATGGTATTTTTAGCTCCACTCGTGCAGCCCATCAGTCTCCCCAGCCTCAGGCAGACTATAAGGTCAAAGTGGTTTGTGGTGATGTGCTGGCTGTATACTTCATGGGTTCTCCGTCCTCTATCTGGGGTCCGTGCAGTCTTTGGTTTGGCCTGCTGTCAGAACACCAAACCTTAGTGGAAACCAGAGTCTGGTGTGGGCCACTCGTTCAAGGCTTTCCACTGACGTTAGCAGGCCTGTTATTTAGCTTGGGTGGATCATCTGTGTCTTTCTTTGTCTTCCTCTTGCTCCCTCCTTGTTCTCTTGGATCGAAGGGAGCTGATAGACAGAAATGGATGGGCACTGGAGTGGGTTTGATTCTTTATATACAGCACATGAATGTGTTGGGAATTAATGACACATCCATCCAGCATGATGAATCAGTGGGTTAGGGACCGAAATAGGAGACCAGTAGACTGTGGGCTTCTGGGCTCCATACAGAATTTCATAAGCTGTTTTACTGCCTTATAATTCACTGTTGTTGTCATAGGGCTCTACATGTGCCAAGTGCAATAAAGTAGGTGAACAAAGCCAGATTGTTTAGATCTGAAAGAGAGTAGATTAATTTCCTTTGTTTATATTTCAGGGTTTGGCTTTCACTGTGAGCTTTGAGAGTAAATAATTGTTTTAGCTGTTGACCATACGAGGTCAAACTTTGAGGAAAAGTGGGCATGTGAATGCACGTTTATCAGAATTGAAAGCACCGATTCAAATGGCCTTCTTAACTTGATTAGGGCTAAAGATGGGAAGACCCAATCCAATATTGTATTGGATCCCAGTATTGACCTATGGTTTTTCATCAGGTATTAGAGTCATGACAGTGATCCACATTCCAGTCTTAATTCCACATCACCACGTGTTTGCCACATGTTTTCTATTTGTAAACACTACGCTAAAGCGTGCCAGTGTCACAAACCAGGATCCCACAGCGCCTCACTGTGGTTGAAGGACGCCTATTACAGAAGTTACTTTACACAAATTACACAAGCTTTCCAGACTGGAGTTCAGTTTCAGCCTCATATAATCTTACTACTACTGCTACTAATTAAGAATAATAATAGTTATAATAATAATACTAATGCTACTACTAGTAATAATAAAAGCAACACCAAACGAACGCTGTTATCTGTATAGGATCGATATCTGCATAAATCCAAATTCAGATATCGGAATTGGATCGTAAATTTAAAAAATAATTGGCACATCTTTAATTAGGGCTGTAACTAAGAATTAGTTTCATCGCGATTAATCTCTCAACCATTTCTCAATTAATTGCTTCATTTTTGGGTCCATAAAACTGCTGCAACTAATGATTATCTTCATTGTTGATTAATATGTTGATTTTTTTTTTTTTTTTTTTTTTTTTTTTTGATTAGTCGATTAGTTGTTTGGCCTATAAAATGTCATAAAATTGTCAAAAATGTCGATCAGTGTTTTCCAGAGCCGAAGATGACCCCCCTTAAATGTCTTGTTTTGTCCACAAAACAAGACATTCAGTTTACTGTCATAGAGGAGCAAAGAAACCAGAAAATATTCACATTTGAGAAGCTGAAATCAGAGATTTTTTAAAATGGCTTAAAACAGTTAATTTATTTTCTATATAGTTGCCAATTCATTTAATAGGTTTTAAAAAAATTTGTGTGTGTAATGAAGTGATTACGGAACGAGAAAAGACAGATACAGGGATGCATCAACAGCCTAAGGAGAACATACAAAGACAAAGACAAACAATCAGTGAACAAGAGGTTTGTGATTGATCTAATGGGTGTGGGGGTTGTCTCCTTCAGTCGGTGCCATCAGGGCAGACACTGGACCCAACCAACGAGGGAGTGGACCCAATTTAATAGTTGACAACTAATCCATTAATTGATTAATCGACTAACCGTTGCAGCTCTAATCTTGATTGATGGTTCTTTTTTTCATTTTTGACTGTGAATGCAGTTTCTGAGTTCCAGCTCCTTTAAACTGAATTTCATCCATTTGTTTGTGATAAGCCAGTGTCACGTCATGTCATGTCATGTCATGTCATACAACTGTGAACTTGATGCAAGTCATTAGCGAAGCGCGTGCTCTGTAGGAAGTGAGACACGGCACACGTGTCGTCAGCCGCCGCACCGGCTAAGTGTCTGCATCAGACAGGTGCTAAAAATTCATCAGGGTTCGCTGTGAACCAATAACAACATCTGCTGTGACGGAGCACGCCTCTGATTGGCTCAGGGTGGTGTGTCTCTGAAGTGTGTTCTGCCCAGCAACCGGGTCTGGCATCCTGGCTTGTTTTATAGACCTGTCTCCTCTGGGAGCTGGGAAAAGGCTGTTGTGTGACTGGCCTGTCAGAGCAATATAAGGGACCAGCATATATTGATGTGTCTATCCATGCTTGGATGGAGCTGTGTGTGTGTGTATGTGTGTGTTGTGTGTGTGTGTGTGTGTGTGTGTGTTGTGTGTGTGAGTCAGACTCAGTGCTTTACGTCCTTAGATGTCCTCAGGCCTTATTGAACCTTATGTAATATTTGGATCTCGTGTTGTTGAATAGATTTAGTTGAGCGCGTGTGAATGTTGCTCAGCACTTCAGTGTGTGTGCTGCTGCTGTCAGAGAGTTGCTGACAGTGTGGAGCTCACTGATCCCCACTAAGCTGCCGCTGAAAAGCCGGGCGAGCTGATGGCTGGCTGGCTGGCTGGCTGGCTGGCTGGCTGGCTGGCTGGCTTGCCGGGTGTCTGACTGGTCAGCCAGCTAGCTGTTGGATCTGGCTGGCTGAATGTGGCGTGGTAGGACCCTGTCCTCAAAGGGCTGCTTTCTAATTGGTATATATGCAGAGGCAGCCACTCTGTGTGGTTCATTCGGTCACAGGTCAGTAAAAGTTGCAACATCACAGCAACCCCAAACCTGATCACAGTCTGGTCATAGATGCTTTTTAGCTACACTATTAATTTTGGCACTCAATTGTGGATTTGTAGACCTTCTATTATCCCACAATATGACTATTGTTTTAGTCACATTTTGACCTCCACGAAGGATGTTTTGAGTTTTCATTTTAACTTTTGTTGCTTAATTTAACTCTCAATCACCAGCCAGAGATAGGATAGCAAAACTGATACTGATTTTTTTAAGGTGGACCCTATACCCTGTTTACAGCAGTACATTGCTTAGTAGGGTTGTCACCGCCTAAAATGCTGGTGTCTGATGTTGGCGAGTACCTGTGTTTATGCACTGATCCTGTACCACATGGTTTATTAACCCCGAAACTGGACCCTGCTACTTCCCAGCAGCATCCTGTATGCCACTTTTTTTCTCAGGAGGCCACTTGGCCTTTGATAATGTCAATTTTATGAGGACATGAAAGTCAACGGAAATAATCGTCTTTGAAGTTGCTCATGGTTTACAAAGGCTTCATGGTTTACAAAGGTTTTAAACTGATAGAGCAATGAAATCATACAGGGGTTAGTCCTACACAGCTGTTAAAAAAATTAAAATTAAATCATTCATAATATTTTGATGTACTGGTATTGGATTGGTACTCAATATTGGTGGATACACCGATATGGGAGCTGGTTTCGGGAAGGAAAAAATGCTATCAGAACATCTCCTTTGCTCAGCTCCTCCTGGTACTCCTCTCTGCTTCTCCAAAGTCGGCGTGTGTGGACCGACATCTACTGTAGGTAATACACTGCTTGTCAATAAGTACCCCAAAGAATCCAAGCTATCCCTTTAATGATGAGTCCTTTGCACATAGTCAGTCTGTGTCATCAGGTTGAATGTGTTAAAATATCATGGATGACAGCAAAAGTTGGACTTTTTGTTTAAATGACTCATCTTGGTAGCCACTCAAAACACCTCCCTTGGAGAAGAAACCCTCCAAAACTGGTGCATCAAACAACAGAAAAACAAGGTCAAGAAGTCAGTAAAAGCATCTTATCATACTCATGCAACAGAACAGTGTAGGAGTAAAGTTCTCGCCTCCCATCACAGAGATTTGATTCAATTCGTGGTAGTGGCACCATAATTTTCAGGGGTTAATGTCTCTGTTATTGCATATTTTAACATTCAATTAGCAGGATTCATTTGAAGAAACAGAGTAAAAGAAAACTATATTGTTTTATTTAGCTGTGCTCCCTGTATAACACCTATGTAGCCTGAACCTGAGTCTGTGATGTTTCGAGTTAGTTTTTTCATCCCACATTGTCACCTCCACAGGGGTTCCAGTACTTTCCTCACGCAAAAATGTAATGTAGTTAGATATTTGTTGTGCTGCTGCCTTCATGTATATCTGTAAGTACAAAACATGCAGTGTTTAAGGATCCGAAAACAGAAGCACTTTGTTGGAATAAATCTTGCAGGTACAGGTGAAAACAGGCTGGTGGCTGTGGAAACAAGTTGGTATCAAGACAGAGCCACGGAACTACAGAAGCATCCTTTTAAACTTTATTCTCCTCTCTGTCCCACTCTTAGGAAAAAAAAAAACGTATAAAACTGTCAGATGTATCGCTGAGTTATTGTACGGATGCTGTTGTGAAGTTGTGTGTCACAACAGCACAACTGTTGTGTGTCATTGTCTGTGAAGTCAGCTCAGCCTAAAATAACTGCTAAGGCCTTTCATTACCCAACACAGAAATACAAGCAAGTTGTGGGAGATACATTTCTTATAGTGTGTTCATATTGCATACGGGATAATGTACAGTGAGCAGGTCATTATGGTAAAATAAACCATGGCAGGGTGATGGTCTTAAACCACCCTGAAGTAGTTTATTTTGCTATAATGACCCGCTCACTGCACATTGTCCCCACTTATTACACAGCTACTTATTTAAAAAACACAAATATTAATTTAAAATATGATTTTATTGATTTAAAAATTATTTTATTACTCCTTCAGAGTCTATGATCAGAGCTGTATCCATAGCAACAGTCTGTTCTTCATAGCAACAGTCTGCTATACAGAAATAACAGTACTTAGAATGCCGTAATTAACCAAGTCACGTATTTAACAATAATATTTTATATTAATGTGCACATTTAAATCTTTAATGTGAAGAATATTATATACCATAATAGGGGAGAAGATGAATGTTTTCTGACAGTGATTATTGGTCCATCTGGATCCAGCTTGTGATATTGTATTCATCTCATTTACGGACATGTTACATCCTCTGTGCGTCATGGGATAAAAGCTCATCAGAATTCTTCCTTGAGTTTCTCCATAACATTTATCCTTCCTACACACTTCAGTTATATCAGCATGAGGGCTTGAAAAGAAGAAGGTGAATGCAACGGTAGAAGACTACTAATAAAGCTTGAACCGTGACCTTCTTGCAGGCGGTAGTCTTGGGTTTCCCCTCTGATTCTAACCTCCAGTTACTTCATGAAGATCAAATGAGAATTGCGTAAGCTGAAGGATGAATCACTGCCTGTGTCACGCAGAGCACAGAGAGGCTGACGAGTTTGAGAGTTTGATAATTTTAGAACGCTCTAGTTAGAAGATGTTGTCTTTTTGACATTCATGGTGCTTAATCACCTCCTTTCTGTTATGTCTGTGTAATTTGCATTTGCCTCCCTTGGAAAGCTCAGAGGCAGCTGGAAAGCTGCGAGAGAGGCTGGATTAATTAAAGTGAATACTTTCTCAACTCCAAGCTACTGTATTAGAAGAAAGCAGCCTAAGTAGGAGATTACCATTAAGCTTGTGGATACTTGATCAGGTCGAGTAATATTCAGCAGCGTTTCTCTATGTCCGAGGCACATTCTGTGCAGAGTGCATGTGCTCATACAACCCCAATTCCAAAAAAGTTGTGATGTTGTGTGGAACATAAATAAAAAAAGAATGCAATGATTTGCAAATCCTTTTTACCTATATTCAAGTAAATGCAGTGCAAAGACAAGGTATTTATATTAATAGCTATTAATAAGATATTAATATACTAAATGTTGAAGTTTTGAGAGTGAAATTCTTTCCCATCCTTGCTTGATATACAACTTAGGTTGCTCAACAGTCTGGGGTCTCTGTTGTCGTATTTTGCCCTTCATAATGCACCACACATTTTTAATGTCAGACTTACTATAAAAGCCACACTGTTGTAATGTGCAGAATCTGGCATCATCTGGATGGCAGCATATGTTGCTGCAAAACCTGTACGTACCTTTCAGCATTAATAGGGCCTTGACAGATGTGGAAGTTAGCCATGTCATGGGCATTAACACACCCACATACCATCACAGATGCTGGCTTTTGAAGTTAGTGCTGGTAGCAATCTCGATGATCCTTTTCCTCTTTAGCCTGGAGGACATGACGTCCATGATTTTAAAAAAAAACAATTTGAAATGTTGACTCTTCAGACCACAGCACACTTTTCCACTTTGCATCAGTCCATCTCGGATGAGCTCGTGCACAGAGAAGTCAGCAGTGTTTCTGGATGTTGTTCATATTATGGCTTTCTCTTTGCATGGTAGAGTCTTAACTTGCATTTGTAGATGCAACGACAAACTGTGTGTACTGTCAACGGTTTTCCAAAGTGTTCTCGAGCTCCTGTAGTATCATTTTTTACAATTATGTGGGGCAGTTTTTAATGCAGTGCCACCTGAGAGGTCAAAGGTCACAGGCATTCATTGTGAGTTCTCAGCCTTGCCCCTTATGTGCAGAGATTTCGCTGGATTCTCTGAGTCTTTTAATGATAATGGATTGTAGGCGGTGACGATTGTACAGGTGTTTTTTGAGTATTCCACAACTTTCCCAGTATTTTGTTGCCCCTGTCCCAACTTTTTTTATTTACAAAAACAATGAGGTTTATCAGTTTGAACTGTAAATATCTTCTGTGCTGTATTTGGTTTAATACAAGTCTAAAAGTATTTGCAAAGCATTGCATTCTGTTTTTTTTTTTTTTTTTTAACGCAACATCACAACTATACTGGACTTTGGATTGTATTTCTGATATTGATATTTCTGCATCTGAGTGTTAAAAGAACACTTGTGTGTGTCCTGTTACTAACTGTCCTCTCCCTGCTTTGGGTTTGTCTCTCTGCAGGTGTAGACCCATCTCTGCAAATTGACAACAGGATCCAAGCCTCCTCCCAGGCTGTTCTCCCAGGTTCCAAACACAACAAGTCCCGGGCGGCCAACACCCGGGATGAACGCTTCAGATCTGGTAATCGTGTGTCCGTACTGCATGAGAGTTTTATATGTCTGATGCCCTTCTTTTATGCCGTTGCTAATCACTGTTGATGTGTTCTCTCAGATCTGCACACAGAAGCCGTCCAAGCAGCTTTGGCAAAGTACAAAGAAAGGAAGATGCCAATGCCCTCCAAGAGACGATCTGTGCTAGTTCAGTCTTCTGTTGAGGCATGCACTCCGCCAGGTGAGATCTCTAAACTGCTCACCACTGTTCAATAAGGGCAGAGTTTATCCTGTGCACACACACTCATACTGGGTTGTTTGCATGTGTTCTCATGAGCACTGGAGTGTAGGATGCTGACACTCTGTTGTGTCCAGTGATCCAATATGATGTTGCCACGCATTTGCCACTGGAAAGAAATGTGCAGTTTGATGAATGTGTCCATTCTTTGTGACTATAAAGGACTCAGTTCTCACCGTTGTGTTCCCAGGCAGACCTTCCCACATGAGTTGCATAATGGGTGCTTAATCAGATTTTTAACATAGTCTCAAAATGTTGACCTTTTGCCTGCTTTTACAACAGTTTGTATTGTGTGGGCCAGTTCATTTGAATATTTGTCATTTTACTGCATTCTGCAGCTGCTTTTATGTTGAGATTTTCAAGCCTCAAAAAGCCTTTTTTGTGTTGTTAGTTTTGGCCAAATATTTCCCAGAGAAAACTTTCATCCTCTGATCAGTCAGTAAAATATCTTGTGAGATCTGATGACTGAAAATTTGCCAGTATCTCAAACAGCGCAGTGGTGTTATCACTGGTGTATAAGAGTTAATTGGTGGGGGGCCTTAGAGCCTCATGTCTTGGGTAAAAAGAGAGGACACAGCCGTGGAGCGAGTAACCGGATTAAGAGCTCAGACACTGGAGTTTGAACTGAAGAAGGAGGGGGTCCCTTCATGGTTGTTTTCAGTCACTCTGAGTATCTGCTGGTATAAGGTACATAGTTATGGCTGACAGACCCACAAAATCACATACTGTACGTATAAAATAGTCTGGGACGTGTGCACACAGTTGCCCGATTGTGTACTAAGGTGATTAATTTTTGGCCACTAATGGCACTGTAGAGTCTTGTACATTTTTTTTGCACATGCTCAGTTCATAGCTGGCTACTTTTGTTTTATTTAACTGAAGAAGGAATGTAGAAGCAACTGAAGTGAAAAGTAAAAAAGTTCAGAATTTATACAAACAAGAAATACTCTACACATCAAATCTATAATTTAATAAGGACATTTTTTCAAGTTGTCATTTTTCTTTGTTTTTTAAAATTGTATCATGGACTTTAAGTTTTTAGTATCGTTACATCCCCAGTATTTAACACATCTGCACATAGATTAACTTTCTCCTTTTCTAACTATTATTTTGCTAGTTTCTGGTATTAATGTTGGCAAAATCATGGGTACAAGCCTTATTTAAGCTGTATACAGTAAATGTAGCCAAGTTACAGAACAACAGTTATAATATACACAGAATATTGGAACATATATGAAAAAACATGTAAAAACCATGTTTATGTCATTCTTTGCCCTACAGATGGTAATGTTGGTTTGTCAGTTGGTTGGTTCAGTCCAGTTCTTTGCTCCAGACTGAAATATCTCCACAACTGTTGGATGTCATTAAATTTGGTATCAGGGCGGTGACTGTATGGATGTTTTTTTTTTTACTGCGGTAACAAAGCAACACATTCCCACAGGAAGGGCGGTTTACCGCGACCGCCTTAATAGTTACGTTTTATTGGACTTTATTGAAGCATGCTGTCATAGCTTCTCAAGGCCAAGAAAAGTCTTGTCTGTTGTTTCCCAGCTGCTGGAAAAGTGAAGGAGATTAGCCCAGAAGTAAGCTGAACAGAAAAGGCTGATGTTTAGCCAATGCTGAATGCCTTCTGTACTTATTTATCATTTTTTTCAGTGTTGAAAACAGTTGTTGTTGTTGTTGTTAGCATGTTGTAAGCCGCCCACTGGCAATCCTAAAATGCCTTGGGCTGAGCGTGTCGACCAACAAGAGATTGTGGTCCTGACTTTCCGACCAATCGGAGGCTATGCTCCTGACTTGTGTGTGACAGCGCTGATCCATAGATGTATTAATAGATCTGTGCACTGATTTCAGCATGAGATTGACCTTTCAAAATAAAATTTGCAGTGATGGCGGTAATTAACTCAACCCTGGTGTAGGCATCACATGACCACAGTATTGCGGAATTGTGTGTATATCACCACAGTCCACATTTGGTAGATTCCTGTTGACTCTGGTGATCCACAGACTCCTCCTTCTCCTCAAGCACCACTATGAGGTTCACATTTATGGTTCTGATTCAAATGTCTTAACAGCTATTGGCTGGATTGCCATGAAATTTGGTTTGGTCATTTGTGTCCCCCTCAGGATGAAGTGTAATCACTTTGGTGACCCCCCTGACCTGTAGATCATCAGGTCAACATGTCTGTTTGTCCAGGACTTTAGCTTAGAACCAAATACCTTCAAAGCCAATAATATTCCCATCCAGCATGAACATGGTAAACATTGTACATGCTAAACGTTAGCATGTTAACATTGTCAGTGAAGGTTAAAATGAACCCAGAGGCTCCAATATGTAGGATGCCATTTTATCACAGTCAGTATAGTAAATTAGACATCTACGATTATGGTGTCGCTATGATTTAATTGATTTTCTGTAGAAATACATCAATAAAGAAACAGTTCAAGGTTTTAACTGCTTGGCTGAAACTTAATTAATATAACTGTCTTTGTTTGCTTGAACACAGTATTCCTTTGCTGCACAAGACTAGCGAAGATCTCAGTGTATCTGCTACAGTCTGTTTAGGTTTTTTCTCTTTTATATCCCTCCCTGCTTCCTATTTCTCCGTCACTGCCTCTTCACTATCTGTTCTTGTTTTTGTCTGTTTTTCTGTGACTAATGCGTTTTTCTCTTTCACTTTCTTTCCTGTTCTTTCCACTTCTCTGTTTCTACTTTGCATTTGTTCTCTGACCCTCTCTCTCCCTCTCCCTCTGTGCAACTGTGTCAAGGTTACTGAGATACGGAGAGAGATTGGAGAGAGGCAGAGGAATAACAAACAGAATCATAAATGCGAGATAACCCCCATGAGTCTGCTGGTTGTAGAGACATTACATTTTAGCTTGTTATAATCAAACCTCTTCCAGCCTCCCTCTGACAGCCTCTTCAAGGCCAGGAGAAAGCTTGAGGAAGGTAGCAGGGATTTTAATAGTTTCTCAATCGATGGACTTCGCTCATAACTTCATACTGTGAGTGATTAGGAGGCAGATTAATCACATGAAGGCTCATTAGTTCAGAGAACATCGTCAGGCACGTGCTGATCACACACACAGGCTTAATCTCTGTTTTCTAAATGTCTCTCTCCCATCCTCCCAGTGGACTTGGAATAGATTTTCCATATTTTTAAGGCTTGGTTTTGTAAAGTAAGCTCAGAGACTTCAGTGTAATAGTTTGAGACGTGTGAATGAGATTTGTACCTTTTTACCAGGACTGCAGACCAGGCACTGCTGTTTACTTTGCCAGTGATTAATAGTGGGTGAAAGCTTGTCATTTCTTGGTTATTTTGAAAAGAGTTGTTTCATTTTCTCAACTGGATGATGCCTAAGCCTGTTCAGCCCTTTCATTGCACTCAGTTCTGTGCATAATGCAAATCTCAGACTGGCCTGCGCTTGTGTAATTTCGGTGATCCTGTCGAATGAACAGACATTTCTGCGAGCTTGGCAGATCACGTGGAATGTGTTCATTTTGAATGATCTTTACCTTGCTTTGAAGTTGTTCCTGTTTGGGCTATTTTTGCTGCTCGCAAACCAACTGCTCACAGTTGCCTCAAGGGAACAGGCAGTAAAATCATCAGTGACTGGGTTTGAGTCCAAGCCATAATAACTTAAGCATACACTACACTGAGCAAAGTTTAAGATTTTATATCAATAATAGAGAGGAAATTTGGTTAGCCTATTTCAGTTTGTGCATGTATTGTTGCAAGTAAAGTATGTATGTATTTTTGCAACGTTCAAACACTTTAAACAAGAATACCAACATGGGTTAAGTAATATGTAAATGCACTGACATACTAAAGAGAATACTCTCAAATATTTTTGAGGACTGTAATTCATCACGTGCAAGATTTATAAGTTCATATAGCTGCCTAGTTTTCTAACAGTATCTACTGTAGACCAGACTGGGTGCTATGAAGTTGTTACGGTATACGAAAGTGTTAGTGTCAGAAATCCCAACGGTATTATTTTCAATAATGTAAATACAGGCGATCCTCTTTTATGAAACTGATACAGATATGCTTAATTGAGGCGATGTATTGTAGTTCACAGCATGCACCACAAGAGATCAGCTTCTCTATTGTCTAAGCCGAGAAGTGCGGCGTGTGGGAAGAGTTAAGAATCAACTAGTAAAAAAAAGACAAATGCCACTGTCCTTGTTTGAGACTATTTTAGGTTTAGTCCCGATCATAAAGATTAGCTAGCAAACATTGCAGGCTAGGACGTGACACAGGAGTGGATTTTCATTCATGTCCTATCCCAGTCCCAGAAGAATGGTTCCTGTCCCATCCTATTCCCATCAATCCACACTCCACACATGGCATTACACGTTTTCATATATATAATAAACCGACCTATTGTTATTGTTTCCCACTCCCGTTCTGCTCCTGCTGACTTTTTTTCCCTTCTGAAATTGACTCCCATTCTGCAAGAAAAAATGTCAGCCTCCACTGCAGACCACTGATTGGTCAGAGTAGCGTAGTGAGTGTGTAACAGTTGTGTGAGTGTGACAGGGAGCGATGATGATTGTACCCTAAGTGGATGAAAAGGTGAGTATTGATGTTGTTGGTCTGGCAGTAAATGTACAGTGCAGGTTGGAGTTTTTAAATGAATAAAAGCTGCAGCTTCTCAGACCGAAGCAGAGCTCCGGAGGGTGTGTTGTTTCCCAACTGTGGGAATAGCGTCACTATGTTTTGCAGTTTTGCATAAATACCCTACATGACATAATATCATATATCAGTGGTTCTAAAACTGTGGGGTGAGTCCCACTGGTGGGGCATAGAGCGACTACAAATAGGGCTTGGATGACCTGGGGAAAAATATGCTATTGTGCTGGTCTTTATTTCACAAAAATAAAACTTGCATCCTTTTTTATTAGTCACTTCCCCTATCATTGTTAATAATTGATAAAAAAAATTTGTGTAGGGGTGTGGGGCGTGAACTTTTTTGGGCGAGGTATGCAAGAAAAAGTTTGAGAGCCACTGCCATATATCCCAGGAAAAATGTCAGGAAGGTATGACAAAGTAGATACTGCCCAAGCCTACTGTAGACATAATTTTGTGTAGTTTGTACCCTAAATATTTATCTTAAAAAGCTGCCTTTGATAGTTTTCATTTGATTAAGTTTAATGTCTACTTTGAGTGTGTAAAAACACAACCTGCAACCTTTTGTTCTCCACAGCACCCTAAGTTTTTTTCATTCTCGTTGTCTACAAATATGAAACACTCTGGTCTGTCTGTTGTCAAAGCCTATCACACTTTATCATTCATATATAGTGCACATATAGTTGCAGTGGGCTGTCTTTATGCCTGGATGTTAATGTAGCTACTTCTATAGGCAATCACATATCAAATACATGCATAAGACATTTAAAAACAAGCACCTCTCAGACAACATCTCCATTGAAATCATCTGGTCATCCCTCTAGCTTATATGTACTCTCTCCAGTATGTATAAGTACAATAATGTATCATCAGCATATCATCTAACGCTTCCATTGCCAACTTTACCATCTTGATTATTTTCCTGGTCACATTGTAGACAGCCCCATGTCTTTGTCCACTGTTGTGACGCTGCCCTGTCTTGACCTGTCAAACACAGACACCTCCTCAGCGTCGGAAGACGAGGGCTCGCTGCGCCGGCAGGGACGTCTGGCCACCTCCACGCCCTACCAGGGCCACGGCCACCCAGCCGTTGAGCACTGGTTTAACCGTGTCATCCAGGGTTCGTCCACCTCATCCTCCGCGTCATCCACCTCATCCCACCCGGGAGGGAGATCCGTCACCACCACCAACACCACTGCCCACGCAGCCCTCAACGCCAACGCCGCAGCTACTGCACTGGCCGATCTTATGGCACACACCCAGCTAGGTCAGTGACACACACATGCAGTCTCACATGCCATCACTTTTCGGTTGGACAGTCTGTATGCTCTTGTCCCTTTTTAATTGACCCTTCATAAGTCTCGCCCCTTTTTGCTCTGTGCTCCAGAGCAAGTTCAGCACGCTTGGAACCAGAGCCTGACCCATACTAGATTTTTGAAGCTGATCCTGGTGCTCATAATAGTTCCTTTTGTGTTCCGTCAAAAAAAAAAGTTTTCATATCTGAGCATAATCACCAGTACCAATACAGACCATATATTTGTGATTAGCCAATATTGGCCCAATCGGTTCTTGGAATTTTGATCAACTTTCTCCTTTCCAGTTCACTCTAAAGTGATATGCTAGCTATGCTAGCTAATGCTAGCTAACTAGCAAGTTAACAGTTGATGTAGATTAACTGCATTATTTTTTTTCCCCAAGGCTGTTCTGCCATAGTGGCTGTGAGAGTGAGTGTAGATGGGCACAGATGAATGGATCAAAAACAGGACTTTCACCCAGGAGACTGGGCTTCATCTCCCGTGTGAAGCTAAATGTTAACTTTTATTTAGACTTAGTTGACTTATTATTTTCAGTTTTCAGTCACAGTTTGGTTGAGATCAGACATAAAAACTACTTGGGTTTAGGCAAGAAAACCACTTAAGTTTTAGGAACAAAAACTACTCACAGGCACAAAAGTTACTTGGGTAGGTTCATGAAAAAATCATGGTTTATGATTAAAATAAACTTTCACAACTTTAGAAAGGCTCTCAGGCTGTCACACAGACACGTTGTCGAGGCAACAAGAACTACTCAATCACATCTCAGATTAGCCAGCCAGCCAGCTAGCTAGCTTGAGTTTAGCTAACATTAGCGATATATCTAGCTAACTAACGACTGATGATGTAAATTAGCCAATTAGAGTTAACACGTTGTTAACACTAGCTATCAGATGTAACTAGCTAGCTAACAGTTGATGTAGTTGATTAGCTATCTAAGGTTTTGCTAACATTAGCTTACTTAAGATGTGACTCTATACAGGCTATGTTGCTTGTGCAGGTCCTCCAGCAGCATCTTTTAACCATCTTCAGAATTTGGTTTCCTTTTCAACATAGACACTCTTAGCACGTAGCATATCTTGAGTACAGGAAACAGGAGGGGAGAAAGTGGACCAAGGTTTCAAAAAGGGGCAGGGACTAAGGAAGGGTCAATTGATCCAGCGCTCTCATCCAGTGGTCCTGAGATGAACACTTTTTGCTCAAAGTTACTCAAACTCTTTTTGCCTCCTCATCCAATTCGGAGAAATGTAACAAATGTGTGTAGTGTGGTTGTGAACTGAAGTAGGAAGAAGGTATTAACAACTAGAATGAGATAACATTTCATGCCAAGCAACGTAGCAGTACTAGATGTTTAAAAGTATTTGCTCCATATAGCATTCTCGCTGTTCTGGTGGGAAGAATCCTGACTTAAGTTTATTTACATACAGTCCTTTAACAGGTCTGCAGAACCCCCTACTCAGCTGTATGGTTTTAAATTCCTCCATGAACCAGCGAGTCAAACAGATGTTTTTACTTTTTCCATTGTCTTACATTTTGCTGATATCAGCAGAAGTTTGTTGCGTTCTATTATTGCCAGCCAGTCAGAACTTTTGTCATATCAAAGATGACATCTTAACCTGTATTATGTTGCTCAGACTGTTTTTCTACAACTGTAGCCCAATTGCAGACAGCCAGCGGTGTCTTTTCACATCTGGAACAGCCGTGGCCACATCTCCCTCCAGACACACAAAAGCACTTGATGAGGCAAGACAAAGGCAACCAGCGACAGAGTTTTTACTCACGTCTCTCTAATTAGTCGTCTCCGTCTGCCATCTCACTGTCATTCAGTCATGTCAAAGCTTCTCGTTCCACTTTACCATGCGAGTGTCACAAGCTGGTTAATGAGATTCAGGGGATTTATCTCCATCCGTCTCTCCTCAGCAGCAAAGTGAGATGGTGTCTTGCTCGTGTATGTGTATGTGTGTTTTTGTGTGTCCATGTGTGTCTCCACGTGTTGCTGGCAGATATCCTATTAGGATGGAGCTGTCTGATTTCTGTCCAGCTCGTCTCTCCTCAAGGTTGCTGTCATAAGGTAGCAGCAATGACTGGTGCTGAATGAAGCTGTAAATAAATCTCCAATATGATCCTGTTCCTTGGCCCCTCAAACTCTGATTCTGTCTGTCATTCACTTCAGCAATAGACGACGACGAGTCGGCCATCACCCATGAGCAACATTTTAGGATAAGATGGACGATAAAAAAACGAACAGGACCTTTGGTTTTGTTATTGATGTTATATGTCATTGATATGGTACATCTATGTCATTATGTGCTTTGGAGGGGAACCTCAGCTTTCAGGGTGCAGTTCTCCACAACCATAATTTTACAACAGTTGATTTGATTTCAACAGCGCTGTGCTACCATAGCACATTTAAACCCACTTGCCACCACACCATATTGTACCAAAGCACCTATAGCCCTACTCCCAGGCCACTTTATTTGGTACACCTGTAAAATCTAATGCAATCCATTACAACAGCTCAGCCATAAATTCTACCTTAACCAAATCAAAATCAGCTCAGCCTTTTTATACATGCATCAGATCATGATTGAATGCTCATTGCATAATCCCACCATGCCGTCAACTGTGTGGAAGCATGTGCATTCAGTTTTTTTGGAAGCCGATTTCTGCCAGTAAAAGAAAAATAATATCCTCATGGTAAGTCATAATTCGGGATCGACCGGCTCAAGGCTGGAAGTGGAGGGTTTTAAGCTTGACTGGCCACGACCAGTGACAGGCCAGTCAGATTCAGTTATCCAATTCTGTATCGGTCAAATATACATGCATTCTCTGCAACATGGGTCATGTCATGTGCACAGCAACACAGACAGTAAAGTCATGTCGTATTCAACAGCACTGGTCACAGCAACACTCACACAGTAGCAAGTTGCCTGTGTTAAGAAGGGCAATAGAGAGAAGAGAGACAAGTCTATAAGGAGACGGAGCAGCTGAACCGCTGACAGCGTTGCCAAACAATAGTAAACTCTTTAGCTTTTCAGGCTCGCATTAGCTAGAAGGATACTACTGTTCACAGACCAGCAGTTAAATCTCACCTCCTGGTCTGACTGAAGAATAAACAACCCCTAGTGACCCTGTTTTCTAGAACATTTTCTCATCTAAACTTGTTCAGCTTTCTTCCTTTGTTTTCACTTTAAAGTATCACTACAGCATGATGCTGCACCATGTCAGCCTCTGTTTTGTTTACATTTGCCTCCACATGAGGTCACATAAGATCATGTTTCCCACAAGATAACATGAGGTAGTGCTCCCTCTGGTATCTTAATAATATAATAAGGCCTGACAGTAACCTGCAGCACTTTTGAGAAAATGTAAAAAAAAATGTAATAGTGTTTTATTATGAACATAAAATTACAATTTTGATTAAATTTTTCCTTAAATAAATGTTACAAAACTGTTTGTGTATTCTGTCAAGTATGGTTCTGAGAAAGAAAGAAAATCAGAACCTGCCAAAATCGAAATCGGCTTTTCAAATCTCGGATTTTCACAAAGTTGGAATCAGAATAATTTTGCCTTTTTATCTTGAAATTTCAACTTTTTATCACATAATTATGATTTCATCTTTATGACCATACCTTTATGACCTTACCATGGGGATATATTCTTTCTTTTATTGGCAGAAATCTGGGCGTCCATAGGTTGTCCATTAATTTGTCACCCATCTGTGTAACACAGTCCAGTACAACTCTATGCATTCAATAATAAAAATATATAATCTTAAGAAGATAAAATCTTCCTAAATGTAGAATGTGTAGCAGATCTGTTGTACTGGATTGCTCTCACTTGTATAGGTTTGTAGGGAGGGTATATAGCAATAAGACACTTGTATTATACAAATATTTTACATTTGATAATCTTAGTAACTGAAAATATAATATTATATTTATTTACCTTTAAAGGAAAACATTTATTTAAGGAAGTCTTGGCATTGTTTTTTAACTTCATCATGAGACATGCTTTTTAGAGTTAGGCACAAAAAGGGGGACAAACGGAGGTAGTCTAAATGTTCTCAGACTTGCCTGTTAATCATAAGACACAGACATCTTGTTCTCTGTGGATACATTACTCACTGAAGGGAATGTATCTGCCCAAAAGAAACATTAATTCATTGTCATGGCAGGGAGTTAAAATGGAGGCAAAATCTGAAATCCTTGTAGAAACGCACTCTTCTTCACTCTTCTCTTCACTTGCTGATGACAAAAAGTCCCTCAGCTGCCACATTAGTTTGTTTGCAAGCGTATGAAGTAGATTTTCATTTTTGTAACGATAGCCCAGAGTCGACCTGGCGTTTGACCTTTTAACCCCCAACACCCCACTCATCACAGATAACCACTCAGCGCCCCCTGACGTGACGGGGCTGTCGGAGCGTTCCTCGCTTCATGCAGAGCGGCCCCAGGTGGCCTCGGTGCGAGGCGTTTCCCGGGGCTACAACCACCACACCAGCGTCATGGAGACTGCAGATGGTGAGTTTCCTGCTCACACACGCACACACTCACACACAGAAACGCAGAAACACAGTCACTACCCTTTCCCTTTCTCCCCTGCTGTCTGTCCCTCTGTCCTCTCCTTAGTCAGTCTGCCTGTCAGACTGGCACAAGCTGCTGACTGACCCTCTTGTGTTGCCATGGTAACACTACATCTCTCCAACCCCACCAAAATATACTGTCTCTACCTTAATACATAACATGTCATTGACACTAATAAAAACACACAATTAATGATGATTTATACAGGAAAAGTTTCTAAAAAGGAAAATAAAATCACATGACATTAACAGATATCTAACTCTGGAAAAAACACTGATGCTTTTAATTAGAAGTCTGTAATATATTTACTGTAATTTATCATTAAATGACCATGATATGTCATCAGAGATTAAGGAAACATGCTAAATTGAAATACTAATAATGCTACAGCTGCGGTTTCCTCCTTTGAAATTGCTATTCCGAAAAATGTTTTTGTTTGCCTGTTTCACATTAATTAGAGTTCAAATGAATGCTGAATGTTTGTCGAATGAGTAAGAGTCTGTTTACGAGTCGTAAGAAATCAGTAATAATCTTTTAGAACAAGTACATGTTTACAATGGTTAAATTGAGAAATATGTTAATGGAGTTTGGCATGGAGTAAGACCGGCAGGCACTAAACTCCAACTCTATGTATTTTCAGATGAGTGGGCTTTTGTTTTCAGGATAACGGGCATAGCGTTACGTTGACAGACAATGGGCGGCTGATCAACGTACAGTCCTCACATATTATTGTCAATTTATCATGTTGCGCTCGTCTCGCCCCCCTGCAGTGTTCTTGCAGCCTGCCTGACCTTCTTCGCATCCGGAGATGAGGGGGCGTTGGAAAACAACTTCACAGATCGTATATTAAATAGGATTTCAGCCAATTTAATATACCGTCTATAGTTCCAACTGGCTATGTGGACTGCAGTGCTCATTTTTGGCTGCGCAAGTGCTACATATTGCTCCTTTAAGATAGATGATTTTACGCCAAGTTTGTTATCTTGAGATGGTTGCCATAGACGACAATCTGGTCAACCAGTCCGTGTGTGCGCCCGTCACCCTTCCATCTTCATTCATTCAACGTCAGAGGCTGAAATGCTGCTTTGGATTGATGTCCAATGTCTTGATAAGTCAGTAGCCAGAAAACTGGAACACAGCTTTAGCAGATCTATTACCTTCCTGTCATCCATCCGTTGTCATCAAGAATACGTGCGTTGTCTGGTTTGCTACTAAAGGCTAAACCAGCCCACCTAGCTTGACACGTAAAGGGGAAGGTATTTGATGTATTTTTCTTAATTTATGGATTTTTAAAAGATTTAAACAGTATCATTTTTAGCCGTTTCTGTGGCTGCCTGGTATTCAAGATGTTTCAAACCCACACTTCCCAAGCAAGTTTTCCCACATAGATCATTAAAATAAAATGACAAAAATAACAAAAACAGCAGAAAATCCCATCCTTGTTGTTATGGTGCGACAACAACAGTCTGTGTCTGTTGTTAAGCCTCCTCTCACCTACGTCTGGCTGCTGGTAGATTTCTCTATCACACATTCACACATTTACACTCAAACACACACATCCAAAGTTAACAGGACTGTTTCATTGACATCCTGATGTGTCTCTCCTCCAGGCTGTGAGTGGAGAGGTGAAGGATCCCTCAGTTTAATGGATGGTATTTTATAACTGTTCCTCCAACTCTATGGCAGTCGGCTATATGTGCACTCTGCTGCGTGTGCATTTGTGCTCGTGTGTGTTTGTGTTTTTGCCTTCGCCTCCACTGTCAGGTCTAGCACTTGTCCAAGCCGTGTGTGTTTTCCAAAAATATATGCAAAGCTACAGTGAATCCAGTCATTAAATTCTTCTGTGTGTGTGTGTGTGTTTGTATAACTGAGCGTGCTGCAAAAGGCTTTAGCATTTATAGCATCTTCAAGCAGTGTCTAACCTAAATGTTCTCGAAATGGATCATGTTGAAGCAGATTGTGTGAAAAGGTCATTTCCATGACAGGTGTAACTATTCATCCGGGGGTTGTGAATAATTTGCATGCTGACATACTGGTTTCCGCGCTCACACTGAGACACCGAGACTCGTCAGTTTACGATTCTCACTACATTCTGTAACAGTGAGCCTGCAGCCACACAGTGGGCGCAACACATAGTTGGGTGTAGAAAACATGGCACACAGTAACTTGACATCCATCTGTACTGGAATACTGACGCTGTATGTGTTGGTTTCTTGATGTGTGCAAAAATGCACCACACTGTGCGTGCACACTGCTGCATTTTTGTCAACAACTCCCATGAAAAGAACAAAACCAACAATGAATTAATCGTACTAAGAAGTATTGTGTCTGAATCCATAGCCTAATATAGCTTATTCCCCTGTGCCACAGAGCTGCATTGATGACCAAAAGCTATTAAAAACACAACAATGAGCCGCTGACATCATCATGATGAACACGGGCACTGTGGTTTATTTTGGGTCAATGCCACATACACCTCCCTGACGGCGTGACTCTCTAGAGCGCCAAATGTGTATTAATCAGCAACTGAAAATAGTCCTGAACAAATGAATAACATTTCATACAAACTACAATGCCCTGCTTTTTTCAGAAATAACTTCCTGAAAAAAATTCAACCATGTATTATGTAATATTATCTTGATATTATGATATGAGACAAGATATCATCATATACTTTGGATATCTTTATCTGGTGTTACATCAAAAGTGTTGTATTTTCCTGTTTTAAAGGCTGCATTACAGTAAAGTGATATAATGTTCTGAACTCACCAGACTGTTCTAACTCGTATACTATTTGCCTTTACCCACTCAATCATTTTAGCCAAATTACTGATTATTATTTAATATTTTGTCCAAGCACCAATATCCATATTGCCCAGCCCGAAGTAGTTTATACACTTTTGGGTAGTTTAATATGCAGCAATGGGTCATATTCTATACGATCGTCATATGTTTGCACTAATTTAGAATAAACGGGTATGTTATTGTAGAGAAAATGTGGGCATCTAGACATAGCCTAAAAATATAGAGATATTATTTATAAGCCATATTGCCCAGACAAATACATTGTTTGGTCGATATAATCAGCCATTATTGACCTATCACAGTTTGATCATATATCAGATATCGATCTATATCAGTATCAGCATATATGTTGTCCGATATGTGCCAATATGAAGCCTTTTTTTGACATAACGTGCCGCAGATCTTTTTATTTTTTAGTTTTATTGACAGCATTTTGTGTATGTTTTATGTTCTTTTGTTCTGTTTTTTTTTTTTTTATACTTATTTATAATTCTTAAAAATGCCTGTGAAAGTTTGTTTCAGTTAATTGTTAAACTGTAGAATATCCTGCCTCCATAACATATCTTTGTCACAAGTATTTGTTAACCACATTTGAGGGATTATTGCAATATTGGTCGATATATGAAGATCTTAATATTTCTTTTACTCCCTAATATCAGTGTCAACATCAGCCCCAAAAATCCAGTATCAGTCAGGCTCTAATTGTGAGCTGTTTTTACAGAATTATGCATTTAATAGGAACAAATAAACTTGGGGCTGAGAGCCACAGAGAGAGTTGGGAAGTCTAAAATATTACCAACATATTGCTGGTTTTGGTCTTTCCATGGGATTTGTTAACAGTGAGAAAAATATACAGGCGCGATCTTTTTCTTTGTTGTGGTCTGTGTTTGTTGGTAAATGTAATTCTGTGTACGATCAATACATATTACTACAAAGACCTGGTCTGATTAAGTTAAACTGGAGCCAGTGTTTGCTGCAGTAATTATGGATAAATTATGAAATTAATACATTAATTATAGCCTCGATCATAGGCAGGTCCTGGTTGGCTGTGATATTAATGATCAAGGCCCTCGAGTGGGTGGGATTCAGGGCCCTCAGATGTTCTCCTCTGTGTCTAGGGCTTTCTAATTGGCCCATCAGGTGCGGCGCTGACCCCCACACGTCTGCTCCCGGTACATCTGTCCCCGCACGAGGAGGCAGGGTCTGTCTGAGCCGGGCTTATTATAGTAAGATAGATCAGGCAAGCCGTGTGCAGCTGTGGCCTTCGTCTCTTGTGGCTGTCTGAAATGTCTGACACAGACCACCCCTCCCAAACTGAGTATGCATTCATATTGGAGGAAGTGACGTCGGATGATGATCATAGTCTGCACCGTCCCCTGTTATTCTTAGTCTCCCTTTTTCTCTCCTGTCCTGCTCCATCATTCATGCTCTTCAGTCTTGACAAAAATCCATGTCTCTGCGACTGTGCTTTGGCAGTATTGTGTTCATGTTCTGGATCAGCAATTTTAACATAATTCTCAAATGACTCGCATACATTTTGACTTGACTGGGGTATAGTTGATTTTAGCCTCCCACAGTTATGAGTTTTGCAGAGCGTATGTGAAACAGACACCTTTTGAGACACCTCATGAATCACTTATTGCAGAGAGGACACCTTTGTTGCTAGGCAGCAGGCGAGGAGGTTCCTCATTTCCTGATTTATTTTTGCCCGCGAGGTTTTTCACTGATTCTAGGGCGTATCTTGACTGAAAGAGTGTAACCTTTGACCCCCAGGTGACTGTAGAGGACCTCGAGGTCCACCGTTTTGTTGTCTTGCTGCAATGTGAGTGACAGCTGGTTGTTCTATGTCTCATTAAAGCACCACACTGACCTTCCTCTCTTTTCTTTTCTTATCCATTCCCCCTCATCCATCTCCTTTGCCTTATTTCATCAATCTCTCAATCAATCTGTCTGTCCCTACTGTATCCCCTCCCACCTTCTCCGTTACATCCATTTCCTCACTAATATTCTTCCTTTCCATGTCTGTATTTCTCTTGCATGTTTATCCCCCCAACCCTTTCCTTTTCATCCCCTCCGATCTCATTGTGTAGGTGTTCCAGTCAACAGCCGCGTCTCCTCCAAAATCCAGCAGCTGCTCAACACCCTGAAGAGACCAAAGCGACCGCCGTTGCGAGAGTTCT
Organism: Lutjanus argentimaculatus; assembly: GCA_034769285.1. Lineage (NCBI taxonomy): Eukaryota > Metazoa > Chordata > Actinopteri > Lutjaniformes > Lutjanidae > Lutjanus > Lutjanus argentimaculatus. Next base: position 45,047 of record JAWZSL010000019.1, on the reverse strand, counting down.
TTGTCGACGACTTTGAGGAGCTTTTGGATGGTAAGCTGGCCTGAAAGTAATTACACTGCTTCTATTAAATCAATAAATCATGAAAAAAGCATCCCTCTTCTGGTGGTGTGATCAGCATACTGATCAGAGACTTCAGCACTTAAAGGCTGTATTTTATAAGTGTGACAGCCACATCAGCCCTTTTTTAACCACACTTTTTATTGAGGTTTCAATCGTACGACCAAAAGAAACACATCAGTATACAAACATATTCCCCTTATACACAGTCACACAGATGTTTCAAATAAAACAAATAAAAATAAATAAATAAATAAAAGCAAAACAACAACAAAAAAACAAACAAATAGTACAGTTAAAATATTACAACCCTAATTCCCTAATAGTTTGTACGTTGTGTAAAATGTAAATAAAAGCAGAATGCAATGAATTTGCAAAAACTTTTTGACATATATTCAGTTGAATACAGTACAAAGACAAGATATTTAATGTTCAAACTGATTAACTTTGTTTATTCAGTAAATATACACAGTACATTCTGACTCTGATGCCTGTAACATGTTTCAAAAAAGTTGTGACAGGAGCATGTTTACCACTGTTCTGTACTGTTCTTGCTTGATATACAGATTCAGGTGCTCAACAGTTCTTCCACTTTGCGTCAGTCCATCTCAGATGAGCTCAGGCACAGAGAACTTTACATTATGTGGGTTTTTAATGCGGTGCCACCTGAGGAGTTAAAGGTCACAGGGATTCAAATTTTTGTCCTTGCCCCTTACTTGCAGAATTTCTCTGGATTCTCTGAATCTTTTAATAATATTATGGACTGCAGATGGTGAGATCCATAACATCCTTGCAGTTTTTAGTTGAGAAATGTTCTCTTTCTTTTCACAAAGTGGTGAACCTCGACCCATCCTTGCTTGCGAACAAACCCAATCTCAAAACCCAATCATGATACTGTCATCTGTTACCAATAAACCTGTGTTTACAAAAAACAATAAAGTTTGTCACATCATGTCTTTGTATTGTATTCAATTGAATACAAGTTGAAAGATGCAAATCATTGCATTCTAGTTTGGACATTTGATTGGTTGTAAAAGGCAGGATCTACACTCTCATGTTACTTAAATGCATTTTCTTTTCAGTCAGTAATACATGTTTCATTTTCCAAAAAGGACATAAATGAGTTTTAAATATAAACACACTCTTTCTGCTGACCTTTAACAATATACATCAACCTTTCCAGGCCAAGACGTGTCAACAACTCCGCTTTCCACACTCGAAGCAATGGTGATTCACCATTTTTCCAATATAGTCAAATCAATCTTCTTGCATGAAGCAGTCCAAAATGAAGCATTTTCTTTCGCTTTGTTGTTCCTACAAAATCCTTGGGGTACATTCCAAGCACACATATTTTGGGCCTCGATGGAATGTTACTTTTAACTGTCTTTGATAAACATTTAACATTTTCCCAAAGCACCTGTATCACTGGGAACTCCCATAAGCAATATAACAAAGTTCCTCTCTCATTCAGGCACTTGACACAAATATCAGGAATGTTTAGGGGAAATATGATGAAGTTTAACAGGGGTAACGTAGACTATCATTAACCACTTATACTGAAGTGATTTTAATTGTGTATTAATTGAGTGCTTTTGTGTTTTTAAAGCAAGACATCACCCAGTCCTCCTCAGTAATATCATCTTGTGTGTCTGTTCTTCAAGCATTATATCCATCTGATGTTGACTCTGTTGAATGTGTTTCCGACAGGTTATAAAATCTCGATACTTGTCCCTTACTATCCCGATTATTGCGTTATTTCCTTAATAACTGATACCAGGGGTATGGGCATCATTGTCTTATATTTTGATGGTATGTGCAAATATTTGAAAAGATTCTTTCTGGGAATTCAATATCTCCGACAGAGTTGTTTGAATCAAAATGTAATTTTTTGTAGCTTTCAGTGGAGTTTTCCAGCTTCGCTGTTATTTATCAAATTCTTTTTGGAGCCGAGATAAAAATGTCACATTGACCCACCACGCCTCACAAATAAACAGTCAAGGTAACACTTTTAGATCAGTGGTTGTTATTTTGCCTTTGGCTGGGGCTGAGACCACCAGGTGTGCTAAGGGAGTGGTTAGGGAATACTGTGTACAGAGGCACACAGACAAACAGTGGACCAGCCCCGTCTAACCATTTCCTTCATTCCAACCAGCCCATCATGGGTTTTGGGTGGTACTCTGCCAGGCTGAATAAACACTCTGAAAATGAATAAGCGGCAGGAATACTAATACATCAGCAGGTAATTGTAAATCCTCCCCGACTTTGGCACCGAAACTGTGGCATGGCAAACCTCTTGGTATGAGCAGAAAAAAACACACAGAGCTGAAATGGCAGCAGGTTGGACCCTGTCTGCTCCTGATAGAGGTGTTATATTTGGCAGGGACATCTTGCCAGCTCAGTTAAAGAGCTCTGAATTCGTCTTATCAGAGCGTTCAGGAGAGTGTGAGGGCAGAATAGCGATGGGGAGATGGAAGTCAAATCAAAGAGCGAGGAGGGTGCTTGAAGAAAGCAAAGGCGAAGGATGAGGAGAGAAACCTGTGCCTTTCAATAAGCTGTAACTCTGACTTTCTCAGGAATTGGTATCTGAGGCAACTTAAGAGTGATAAGAACAGAATACAGCTCACCTTTAATCCTCCTGCTTCACCCATCTCATTGTCTTTCAGTCCCCACATTCCTTTTATTACCCCTGCCTTCCTTTAAGAAAGTACGGCGCTCGGATGGCACCAGTGGTGGCATTATAGAAACTTCCTCCTGTAGATCCTATGTTAACTGTTTGGTAACCATGGTAATTAGGGTTAGGACCTGATTTAATAAAAAAAAACAAAAAAACAGTACAGACAAACAGATCAGTTCTAAGTCAATGTTCCTATCCTAACTTAAGATAGCAAATGTGTATTACACAAGCATCCTAATTTCCCCAAATCTTAAATATACTCTCCTAACTTTTAGCTAACTGTTAGTGTTCGCTAACAGCAATTAACAGGAGTGTTCCCTAATAACAGCTAATAGTAGTGTTCGGTAATAGTAGCTAAAGGTAACAGTAATTTTTGCTGACAGCTAACACTAGTCTTCGCCAACTGTAACTAATGTAGTTTTTGCTGTGTAGTTAAAAGCTTTGTTTACGAATAGTAGCTAACAGTGGTGTTCACTAACAGTAACTAACGATAGTGGTCGCTAACAGTAACTAACTGTAGTGTTTGCTACGTAGTTGATGGTGTTATTGGGAATAGTAGCTAACGGTAGCTTTTCACTAACAGTAACCCTCACCCTTACAGTAGCTATGAGTAGTTTTAGCTAACAGTAGTTACTGGTAGTGTTAGCCAACTCATTTAATCTGTGTTCCTGCTCTTTCATTGCTTTACACATGGGATAACGTGAAGACTTTGTCTGCTATTTTAACCTACTCTCTTTCTTTTATCTCCTGAGTTAGCGTTGTTGTAAATTTCCCAAAAAGAACGTGTTTGGATTTCTCTATAGATGTTACCAAAAATATGTCTTAAAGTGCCTGTCATCATTTTTGTTGCATTCTTTGTATGTTTTAAGGTAAGATATTTGTTATGAGGAAAACACTACCAACAAGTTGTTTAGCTTGACAAGATAAGAAAAGTTGTGTTGGTTGCTCAGTAACAGACATAGAAGTCTCCAGGATCCAGTTCTGCTTTGTTGCTCAAACACTGTTGCCCCATTCTCTTCCTTCTGTATTTAGTCCAGGAGCCAGATCCTAACCAGCCAAAGCCAGAGGGCCAGCAGATGAGTCCTCTGGAAGGAGAGCATCTCGGGGTGGTCAACAAATGGCCTCCCTCCTTGCCAGCAGCCTTACAACGGTGGGGCACCACCCAGCCCAAGAGCCCCTGTCTGACGGCACTCGACAATGCTGGCAAGCCCATCTACACACTCACCTATGGTAGGTACCAACCTGTGGATGATGGGCCCAAAATTTACAATGGAGATGGAAAAACAAGTCACTCTTGTCAACTATTATTTGTTGGTTTCTCTGTACAAAAAAGGGACAAGGATGTGTCTGTGACTGTCTCTGTATACCTAATTTGGTAACACTTAATAATAACCATCATAAATAAGTGGTACACTGATAGTTGTTATTATAACCTTTATTAATTACAGGTACAAAGACAGAGAAATCTGTCTGAGGTGTTTGTAAACACACCAGAAAGATAGTTAATTGGTGAGATGGAAAGGGATTATGTTTTTATTTAGCATTTATTAATGATGGTTAGTATGAAGTGATAGCCCTCATTTTGTCATTTGCTGTTACTCTCAACCATTTTGCGTATTTGTATGTTGATTTGTGGGTCTGAAGTCGTTAAATCAAATGAAATATTTGACACTGTACCTTTACTCCTGTAGGTAAACTATGGACCCGCAGTCAGAAACTGGCCTACACTCTTCTTAACAAGCTGAGCACCAGAAATGAGCCTTTGCTCATGCCTGGAGACAGAGTAAGTCATGAGATAAAACTGTGGTCAGTGTGGGCCCAGTTGTGTGATGCATGCCTTGTTGCATTTTTAGGTGTTTGGCTCAGGCTCCGAAAATGACAATCAGCAAATACAGCAGTAGAATAAGCTCGAACCACCAGTATTAGCAAAAGTTAAAGATGCAAAGTCTGGAGATGTATTCCTAAGACTGCATTTCTCTGTCTTTATTAACACAATATCATTAGAAGCACACGTTTGGTTTAAGGTCCTGATCACAATACTTGCTCCACACCATGCGCCATGCCTTCCATACTTTCATTTAAAACACAAACTATGTAATGTTTAATACCATGACATATTGTATCTGTGATGCACCTGCAGGTTGCACTTGTTTTCCCCAACAATGACCCAGTGATGTTCATGGTGGCCTTCTACGGCTGCCTCCTGGCGGAGTTGGTACCAGTGCCTATCGAAGTGCCGCTGACGAGAAAGGTAAAGACAATATCCTGGGAAAATGTGGTCATTTTTAAAGGGATAGTTTCATTTATTTGTTGTGGGGTTGTAGTCATTGTAGTACCTACATGGCTGATGGCATGATCCCAGTTAGGAAAAGCAGAGAGGAACACCAGAATGAAAGCTGAACAGTGTTCTGCTGTGGACGGGGTCAGCAACAAAAGGTGTTTTAGCCAATTAAAAAATTAATATTAGTTTAAGTGTAGTGTGTTTCCTTTACCATCAGACTTTCAGATGGGAAACGGTGTTATATAAGTTAAATATTGTTCTATCCAAATCAACCAAACTCCAAAGGAGAAATCAGTCATTTTACCTCACAGAACATGGTAGTTGCAGGTCTATTGCTGCCTTGTTTGGTTAGTTTGTGTTATGAAGTTTTTTTTTTTTTTTGTCTGGTTGTGAACATACAGCAATAATGAAGGAGCTCAGCACAACATAAGCCAACACAATCAGCATTAATAATGGTTGGAAAAAATATATTGCAAAGAAAATAAAACCCTGTGTAATACACAGGTGCTTTTTAGAGGGAAAACAAATGATTAAAATAAAATCCAAGATATAATGATCAAAGTTCAGATGATGAAGGGGCAATACAATTACACCATCATAAGCAAGGTACAAAAGGTCAAAGTCATAATCAGTTAAAGATAATACTTACAAGTGTTAAAACCAATTTGGAATTGGAAAAGTGGAGGTACGGAGTCCATATTTTTATTAAATTTCCTTCAAGTCAAGTATTCAAGAGAAAAACACTTTGCTTCAGAGGGACACTTGTTATTTATCCAGGACATGAAATTATTCTTTTTTTGTGGTGTATGCAGTAATATTGTTCAGTCTGCCACAACTACCACCAACAATTGCATCTTGACCTGAATGTATGAATATCCTTTTAAAATGCTGAACGTGCACAACAACACAAAATAATGAACAGATCGAGACAGCGGTGGTTGAGCAACTCCCGTGTTCTGTGAGGTAAAATTACAAATGTTGCCTATGGAGTCTTGTTGGTTTGGAGAGAACATGAGAATTTGGCTCATGTAATGGCAGTTTCCCATCAGAAACGGCTCTCTGACAGCAAAGTAAAGCGGCGAAAATATTCTAAATATAATATGACCCCGTGCACAGCAGTACTTGCTAAGCCTCCATGCTGGTACTCCTCTTTGCTTCTCTAAACTGGAGGTTAGCCGACCTCCATCTACTATAGGTAATACACTGATTATGGATAAGTACCTCACACAACTCCACATCAAATAATCTGAACTATCCCTTTAATATTTATAGAAACAGTGAAGAACAGTAGTGACCCCTGCTGGACATTTGACGCTGAAATGATTGACACATGCACAGCTGTTGTTTCACTGGGTATATTTGCGATTTAGAATATCTATTTATACCAAAGAACCTCTGACTTCTTGATAATAATGTGTTGCATGATTACAACCACAGCAGCAGGATTATCTTTTAAATATTCTAATTACAGATTGTTATAATGCTTTGCAGTTTCTGGAACATCCATCAGCTCAAACTGAACCAAATTCATCCACATTAGCTACACAGGCTGAATATTAATGCCTGTTCTTGATTGTCTTTTATAAGCATGCTGTTTGCGGATGCTGTGCTGTAATTAATGAGATTTGAGTGAGGTGAAATGATGTGTAATTCCAGTCAAAATATTAGATCACAGGCCAACTGTTCTCTGGAGTCAGAAGCTCAATCGCTCAGTCTGCCAACGCACATTTTACCTCCCTCTCTCTTTCTACGTCTTTTTCTGCGCATTTTTCTTCCTCTCTCTTTCTTTTCCTTCCACCGTTTTCTCACTTTTCTGCACAGCATGGGTCTCTCAGCACGGGTCTAGCTGTAAGCTAATTTGCACAGCCAATCAAATATGAGTGAGCGTGTGTCAGATCTTGGCTTCATCCCTGCTACGATTGTGCTTTGATGCTCTGCGGTAGAGTTTTTAATAGTGATTGGCCGTCACTCTGCTTTCTTACCTGCTGCTGCTTTGATGTGTGATGCTCTGAGGTTTCTGCTTCTTCTTCTTCAGTCATCTTCCTTCTTTCTCTCCCTGTTACAATTCCCACATCCCCTCAGAGCATCTTTTGTCAAAGCTTTCATGCTCTGAATTTTATTCTTCTTAATAGTTGATTGTTGTGTGACAGACACTCTTTGCTAAAGTTTTTCACGGTGTTAACTTCACTGTTTCGTCCTTTGTGGTCTCCCAGGATGCAGGAAGTCAACAGATTGGCTTTCTGTTGGGCAGCTGTGGAGTTACGTTGGCTCTGACCACTGACGCTTGTCAGAAAGGCTTGCCTAAAGCACAAACAGGGGAGGTAGCCACTTTTAAAGGTACAGCCTGTTTTATTTTCATTTTGACTGTCTGTCTGTGTAGTTTCTCTTGAATTGACTTCACGTCTCTGTCTCTGCAGGCTGGCCGCGGTTGCTGTGGTTTGTGACAGATGGAAAACATGTTGTGAAGCCTCCAAAAGACTGGCATCCTCCGATACGGGAAGCCAGTAATGACATAGCCTACATAGAGGTAAGTGTATTTTCATTTATGTTACCAATTAAACAAAGATGCAGATGTATCGTATTTTAATTTATATTTTGTTTCAGATATTTTTAATGGAAGCATTTGTGAACATGGACATACATCTGTGTGCTCCACGTGTTTGGACCTATTTTTCAAGTCTTTCCTGTGATGATCATTTTCATTATTGATCAATCTGTCGATCATTTTCTCCACGAAAACTAGTTATTTGGTCTGTAAAATGTCAGAAAATGTTGATCAGTGTTTCCCAAGATGATGTCCTCAAATGCCTTGTTTTGTCCACAAGCCAAAAATATTTGCTTTACTGGGAGAGAGGAATAAAGAAACCAGAAAATAGCTGGTGATTAATATAATAATCAATTAGTAGTTGATTAATCAATTAACCACTGCAGCTCTACTCCCAATAGAATCATTTCTGGATCTGGCTCCAGAGGGATTTTCAGTTTTTTGGAGAAAATGTCAAATATTTTAGTCCAAAGACTTTCTATCTTGGTACAAATACAGAACTGATGATTAAAGGTGGCTTTCAGTGGAACTGAAATTCTAGACTTTGTGTAATATATAAATAATAATATAACTTGTGCAGCACTTTAAACTGTATTAGGCAATGTCTGGCATTCATCAAACAGGTATGAATATACTGTAAACTTTTGTCCTATGTGTCTATTAAAATTTTTGGGCCAGCTCATCCTCCCATGCATGCTTGTGGACCTCAGATGAGGGGGTATTAATATTTTGTAAATATAGGATATCAGCTTCTCTGAATCTGCCTGCTTATTCAAACAATCAATCAATCAATCAATAGTTTGTCTGGACAGGCAGTACTGTAGTCCGCATGTGTGATTTCACATACTCCTTAACCAGAAGAAATCTAAAAACAATGATTAACGTTTAGATAATGTTTCTACCAAAATTCTTGGACTGCAGAAAAAGTCCTTTTCACACAGAGGTGATCCACAGTGTTAATTTGTTGCTTTTTTTATTGACACATACAGTATATAATCCATGTATACATATATATTATCCAAGTCTCATTTCAATTAAACTGTTCAAATGTATTTCTGTGTTTCCAGTATAAAACCAGCAAAGAAGGAAGCACTATGGGGATCACAGTGTCCCACTCAGCCATGCTGGCTCACTGTCACGCCCTCACACAGGCCTGCGGCTATACTGAAGGTGAGGAGGACACTTTGAATTTACTTCTTAAGTACCCACACTTTATTTTGTGTTGTTTTCTCCACCATTTACTCTCCACCATTCATTAATGATTTATTATGACAGAGAAAATCATTCGGTTTGTGGAGAGAGACACAAACCAGGTTTAGTAGTAATACTTAGTAACAAATGTGTAGGAGTATGCAAAAGAAATGTGTACATTGGGCTTGACTTTTTGGAATTGCTCTATTCTTTTTTGTTTTATACTGCAGATTAGGTAACGTAGAGCACATTCATTGAATAAACCTAACTCATAATCTATGATATCAGAGATGACGCTACAACAAGGCTATGGGGGGCTATAGCCACGTCACAAATCTATGTTGTGTATTTTTGTATTTTTAAATAAAGAAATAAGGAAAAGTTGTTCACAGTTGACAGGCATAGGGGTAAATGCACTTCCTGTTTATGGCTGCATTGTGGATATTATTAAATCGTAACAATGCACAACTGGATGCATGTATATTATTGGCCTACAAGTTTTTGTTGTTTTTTTTTTTGCAATGGAAATATAATAGCCATTTGTTTTACAAGTGTGTGCACAGTTAACAGGCATAGGCTAAATGCATTGCACTTGTCATTCTGGCTGCACTTTGGTATTACTAATTTCGTTTACGTTAACGTTGTGAAAGCCATTTTATCTGAAATACTGTCACCCATGCACAGTTGTCTGATTATGCATGTGGGATAAATGGGCAGCACGGCGGTGCAGTGGTTAGCTCCGTTGCCTCACAACAAGAAGGTTCTCGGGGGGCTGAGGAGTGTGAGGCCGGGTCAGGGCCTTTCTGTGTGGAGTCTGCATTTCTCCCTGTGTCTGTGCGGTTCTCTCCGGATGCTCCGGCTTCCTCCCACAGTCCAAAAACATGCAGGATAATAGTTAACTGGTGACTCTAAATTGCTCGTAGGTGTGAATGTGAGCGTGAACGGTTCTTTTTTCCCCATGTGTCATCCCTGTGATGAACTGGTGACTTGTTCAGGGTGTGCTCCCGCCTCTCACCCAGTGTTGAATATTATTTGTTCAAAGTCGTTGAATAAAATGCATTTACTGTATATTGACTGTGCTGTGTGCCGTATCTGCTTTTATTGAAAGAATGGGAACTGGCGTATAAAATTACTCTGAAGTCATGAAAAATCGACTATTTCCTTAGCTCTCCTCGTATTAGTCAAGCTCCCCCTCAGCACCAGGAGAGAGAAAAATCCTGGGGCCGGCCATGTATGATATTATAGAATTTCCCGTTAGTATTGCTCACAGATCCCATCAGAGTGTAATTACAGTCTAGTTTGATAAATACAGCTGCTCAGCTCATTGTTTCTTTCCGTCAGACCTGGGTCAGGTCTGCTTAAAAAGAAAGAGAACGTGAGGCACCTCCTCTCCTCCAGTGTCCCAGTTTTGCTCTAAATAACTTCTAACTGCACCATCAGCCCCCGGAGACTCTGCAGGTCTGTTACCGAGACTCAAGTTTGGTGCTTCACTCAATCCAGGACTGCTACAGCACAATAGGAATGTCTCAAAGCCTCTAACCTTTGCAAAATCTCTCTTTTTGATTTGCAGCTGAGACCATAACCAATGTGCTGGACTTCAAGAGAGAAGCAGGATTATGGCATGGTGTTCTCACTGTGAGTTTAAAGCTAATAGATGGGTTATATAATCAGAAATTGAAGAGATTCATGTTCAGTTTGCTGAAAAAAAAAGTCTGATTTATCTGACTGACTGCTTCCCTGTGAAGGCTTTATCAGTATGTAAATACATTCAATCTAATGAAGTCCTCATGGGCAGAAACATCTCGTCTCATAACTCAGGGTTTGAAACCTATAAAAATATTTTCTTTCTCAACCCAGCTTTGATTAACTCGTTTCAAACAGGCCGTGTGATTTACATACATCCAGTAAATGACCTGCTGTTGCACGTTTAAATTCCTAAAATGACACAGCAGTAGTACAAACATGCTTCTGTTTATACTCTTAACAGTAGGTGATAAAGTCTTGCCATGACTCGCAGCTTGTTTACAGTGACATCATGTAGTTATAAGACAATTTACATATCTTGGTACTGATGTGATGCTCGATGTCTCTTGTCATGGCAGAGTGTCATGAATCGGATGCACGTGATCAGCATTCCTTATTCGCTGATGAAAGTCAACCCTCTCTCCTGGATACAGAAGGTCCACACATACAAAGGTGAGGGTCAATTCACTTTCACTTTCATTCGTCACTTTTCGTTATTATTCTACCTGCTGCATCTTGAAGAGACTTCAGTTTTTTGGAAGTGAGGTTGTAAGAGGTACTTATCCATAGTCAGTGTATTACCTACAGTAGATGGCGGTTGACACGCCTCCAGTTTGGAAAAGGAGCAGAAATCCCTCCCCAGGAAGCTAAGCAGTGTACTGCTGTGGACAAGGTCAGCAATAAAACATATTTTAGCCAGCAATAAGGTTGCAAAGTTTGAGCATTTTCCTTAACAGATCATTTATCACGATAATGAACCATAATTAATTAATAACAAATAATTAATAAGTTACAAAATGCATGTCTTTTTCTCGGTTTAGGTTTAAACAAATCTAGCAACACATTAGATATGTGAAGCACTAATTCATGAAGCACAAACAATTTAAATGAATAGAATGATCAAACAATGAAGTTCTTGCTCAAAACAGCTGCTCTTATCTGCCTGTTCTTACTCAACAAATGGTACTGCACAGTAATGTGTGTAATGATAACAACACAATAATGTCAGATGTCAAACTGTGAGAGAACCTGTGAGGTCCAAAGAAATGGTACTCAAAATATACATCAGTAAATACATTTTAATAGGTTAAATTCTTAATTGCAATTAATCAGGTAATGATTAATAATTAACATCTTAGTCACCTAAAACAAGGCTGAAATTTAGAATATGTTCACAGCTGTACCTTGCTGTCAGACAGCCTTTCCTAAAAGGGAAAGACACTTATAGAAACCAAAAATCACTCTTTCCAAACCAACCAGACTCCATTGGCAAAAACAGTCATTTTACCTTGCAGAACATGGATGTTGCTGGCTTACCGCTAGCCAGTCGATTAGTTTGTTTATGCTGTTATGTGACTTCAGTGAATCCGAACAAAACCTTTAAAACACCATAGTCACACTGGAACACAAACAAATTTAACAGATTGGCACTGCAGGAGACCAACAACTCCCATATTCTGTAAGGTAAAGTGACTGATTTTGCCAATGGAGTTTGGTTGGTTCGGAGAGAGCACTCTAACTTAAGTTTCCTGTTGAAAAAGGCTGTCTGACAGCAAGGTAAAGCGGTGAAAATATTTAATTATATTGCCTAGCTACTACGTTGCCTAGCTTTCTACACCAGCACTCCTGCTGCTTCTCCAAAAGTGGGGGCATTCCAGTCACCATCCACTGTAAGTAATACACTGATTATGGATAAGTGCCTCATGCAACTTCACTTCAAAAAATCTAAACAATCCCTTTGACCCTGAATTAGGCCTTTACACCAACATGGAACTGGCTCAGTTCTGGTTCAAGCACCTATTTTTGAACCATTTGGAGCATATTCACCAAAAATAAACTGGTTCAGAATCTGGAAAGTTGGTACCCAGTTGGAACCAAAAGACTGAAGGTTTTCATTGGAAGCGAAAGTCAGTGTGTCATATTCTGCAGCTATCATACTTAGAAAGTAGCACACATTCAGGAGATTTGAGGTTTTTCACAAGAAAGTACAATGAGAAAACTGCTTTGGTTGCTTGCTTGATGGTGAAACGATTGTTTATCCAACATTTTATTATTGTAAGCCTGTGTAGGACCAAGTTTAGCTGCCAGAGAGTATCTGTTTCTCATTTCTCACTGTACATTTGACAGGGGTGGATGGATTAAAGCAATAGTTTGTTGTACTCATTGATTTCTAGCTCAATTGTATTAGCCCCACGGAGGTCGAGGACAGGAGGCCTGCTACTCTGAATATAATTCACCTCCTCTCTGGTCCGAGCTTTGCTGAGTCACCTGTTGGCAACTGAGTCAGACCATGTTGCTATTTGCTGTCAGATGTGTGATCTGTGATTGGCTGTCAAGCTGGATGACAAAGGTGTTGATTGGATGGTTGTATTTTGAGCCTGTCTCTTTGTCTTCGTGTCCCCCTGCACAGCGCGGGTTGCGGGTTGTGAAGTCGAGGGACATGCACTGGTCTCTGCTGGCCCAGAGAGACCAGAGGGACATCAGCCTGAGCTCCCTGCGCATGCTCATTGTAGCCGACGGAGCGAACCCATGTGAGACCACCTGCAGATTCTAATTAAATAAAATAACGCTATAAACACCCTGAAGCCACAAGAGATTATCATTGATTTGTTCTGTTTGTTTGCTTGTATGTGTGTTTGATTGGCTCTGTGTGTGTGTGTGGGGTGTGTATGTGTGTGTGCGCTACCACAGGGTCGATATCCTCCTGCGATGCCTTCCTCAACGTGTTTCAGGCACGTGGGCTGCGACCTGAGGTGATCTGTCCATGTGCCAGTTCTTCAGAAGCCATGACTGTCGCCATCCGCAGGTGAGCTGCCGTTACTGCACCGTATTAGAACAAAAGCAGTCTGCCGCCGCTTTGCATCACTGTGCAGAGCATTACTGTGATCCTGCGGGGAGAGGAGGGAGATTTGGGCGTCTTTAACTCAGAGAGGAACTGTAGGATTTTACAGCTTTCTGCTGATCAGTCATGGAGCAGGATTATGATGACAGACGGACTGAAAACACATGCTTCAAATAGGCAACCTGGCTCTATTTTTATAAGGAGAGGTGCCTTTTTTTCGATGAGTATGCAAGAGTCTAGAAATGTCATAATAGAGCCAGAGTCTGTATCTCACAGATTCACATGGTCATTATACTGCACATTACTCTAAGAAAACCATATCTGTCTCCTTTTGAGGTGTCAGTACTGCTGCAATAAAGAAAGCTGTATGTATGAACTAAGATAGACCTGGCTTATGATGCTACCTCTACCTGCTGTATGTTTTGTTTGCCAAGAAAGGCAGAGGGAAAAAAAAGAGGAATAAGTGACAGAATTGGTCTCTGACAACTGCAAATGTCTTTAACTGTGAGTGTGTCAGAATACATTCACTGTGAGCCTCAGTGCTAAATTCTGATCTTTTGGTCAGATCCGATTTTTTGTTTAGCTGTTTCGCACTATTTTTTTTTTTTTTTTTTTGTCAATGTGGCAAGTATGAGATTCCAGTGTCACAGTCAACACCTCACCCAGCAGGGCTGCAAATAAGTGGGCCAAATCTGATTTTTTGTTATCTGATGTGGGACACTTTCATATGTGGTCCTAAATCAAACACAGGACTGATTTTTTTGTAAGGTGACCTCAGTGTGAACAGTCATATCCGAATTAATAAAACTAATGCCTGAAGTCTCTTGAGCAGTACTCTTGTGGAGAGGCACTGACAGATGTAGTTAAAAGTATCCCTGGACATCCTGAACTTTTAGATGAAATCTGTTTCTGTGAAGCCTCTCATGTCAGTCATCTCCTCATCTTCGTCCTCTTTATCATGTGATCCTGAATTTGCTGGCTTCCACTGCACATCACCTTATAAATTAAACCATAAACGCTTACTGTACTTATTGTTTGCATTGTTTATTGCAAGTTTATGTCATGGATACTTGGTGCGCAGGTCAGGTACTGACACACTTTTTTCTATTTGGGCGCAGGTGATGTGGGTGTTTTTTTTTGTTTTGTTTTGGGTTTTTTTTCAGTAAATGTTGGGATCTGAAGCCATGGTTTAGACACAGGCTTTTGACCACTATTCTTGCACTTTCATTGTGGATTGTTTGATTTTTCGTTTCTTTGCTCTATGAAGTTAATTGAGAGCTATGTTTGGAACATTTTGAGCTCTTTATATAAAGGAATATGATTTTTGAAATGATGAGAAGGTTTTGAATGTGTGTTGGAGCGACCATCCTCTTCAGTGCCCGCAGCCTTTTAGTGTAGAAAAGCCAACACAGTTTGTTATTGTTCTTTTGCATGTGTGGGTCAGTTCAGGACCATAATCTGATCAAATCAGATTTGAGCAATAAATCAGAATTGAGCACTCAGGCTTGCAGTGTGAATGTCATGCAGAACGCTGTCATACGTAAGTAAACATGGAGGCTGCTGAATTCAGCTTTTACGGTTTCAATTATAAGCTCATGTGCATTGAAACCATGGAATCTGTGAGCAGAAGGTAACAAAGATGAGGAGGAGGAGTTGGAACCAGGAGTGGTGGGATTGTGATGTAAACAGCTTCACAGAAACAGATTTCATCCAAAATTTCTGGACGTCAAAGGGCTACTTTTAACTACATCCTTCACAGTGCCTCTCCACAAGACTTTTGCGGCAAGACACTGAATTAGTGACATAATATGATAAAACTGTTCTCACTGAGTTTGTGTTAAAAAAATCAGACCTGTATCCATGTAGGACCACATATAAGAGAGCCCCAAATCAGAACTGAAAAGATCAGGTTCAATGTGATTTTTGCTTTTCAAACTGTCACAATGTTTAGTCTCATATGAGCAAAAAAAATCATATTTTTTGCCTGCAGTCTGAAATTAGTCATACTGTATTCAGTAATAACAAGTGAAATTTAATGTCTTTGTCCTGCAGACCTCCAGAAATGGGCGTTCCTCCTCCAGGGAAGGCGGTGCTGTCGATGGGTGGGCTGAGCCACAGTGTGATCCGTGTGGACACGGAGGAGAAACTCTCTGTCTCACAGTGCAGGATGTGGGACAGGTCATGCCTGGAGGTACAGCACTCTGCTCTGCTATTAACGTTTTGCCTCCGTTAACGTGTAAAACGCTGAAGGTAAAGATGAAAGATTTTCATCCATGTGTTGCCAGAGAATAGAAGTGATCAGATCAGATTTTGTGGGATATGGCTAAAAAGAAAAACTAGTCTCATTTGACAGTAAGACTACGCTCATGACTGATCTATAAATGGTTTATTAATTAGATTATTAATAAGGTTTATACACTTTATAAATTATTAATAAACAATGCTAAATAAGTCATAAACACAGCATTCATACATCAATGTGGGCTCTCTATTTGGCAAGATCCAGTTACTGCTTATTACTAATCAGTCTTACTATAATGAGTCACTAACATTTATAACTGGTAAAAGGGAGCCTTATTGTAGTGTTAAACGGTGCACGCTGAGGTGAATAATATTGCCAAAGCCTTAGTGTTTGAATCTCATAATTTGATATGTTAATTTGATGCCAAATGAAGCTTTTTACTATTAAGATACGCTGGCGGTGGTTAAATGTTAGTAATTATTAACAAATACCTGATGATGAGAAGACAAAGTAAGATAAGTAAGCAATGAGGGCTGAGGTTTAACAGTTCAGATACATGTGGGCTCACTATTTGGCAAGCAACAGGTTATGGTTGCTCTTTTTATCTAATGTGTTATAGCAGCCTATTAATGATTTATAATTAGTTTACAACCTGATTAATAACCAAATTATAAACCATTCATCACAGCAGTCTTATTGTAAAGTGATACTGAAAAACTAAATTAAACTGTGCTTACTTCTACCTGTGTAAATGTTGATATTGAAATATTTAGCAATAATGCTTTTACTGTCTTATTCAGTGGCATCATTAGCATCTGTTGAAGTCTGTCTGTTGATGTGGAGGTGGAGGCGCTCCTACCCAAACATCTTTTGATTTCTACAAAACACTTTGCTGACAGTAATGAAAGAGTTCATCCAGTTAAAAACTTCACAACTATCCTTTACTTATTGAACAAGTCATTCAAACAGGACTCTTTAAACTATCTACTTTAGATGATATTTCATTGTTCCTAATGTCCCACCCTCATCGTGTCGTCATTGTGTGTCTCCAGCGGTGGTTTGTGTTGTGCGGGTCGAGGGGACCCCCTATCTCTGTCAGACAGATGAGGTTGGAGAGATCTGCGTGAGCTCAGGTAGCACGGGCGTAGCTTACTACGGCCTCCCGGGCATGACCAAGAACGTCTTTGAGGTAAGTGTCTATTTTCTGGAAATGTTCCGTGTGACACTTTTCATTTCTTTAACTGCTCTTTATAAATTGTGATAACAGAAAACTTTTTTTAGCTTGGTTATGTTGACACACTAAAGACCGAAGAAAGGGTTCAGTCCAAAGTTTACGATATTTGTCAACAAACGCATGAACTGGCACCAAATTTTAAATATTTTCTCAACGATAATGGGTGAGTTTGATTAAAGGAGAAATCTGTAATATATTTACTGCAATAAATTATAAAATGACCATGACATGTCATCAGAGATTAAGAATAAGTTGAAATACTTTCTTTACTGGCAACAGCACTACAGCTGCAGTGTCCTCCTTTGAAATTTCTTTTCCTGTCCTTAACTTGAGGCTTTTTTTTTTCCTGTTTCACGTTAATTAGTGTTCAGATTAATGACAAATGTTCGCCGAATGAGTAAGTGTCTGTTCATGAGTCGTAAGAAATCATATAATCATTTAGAAGAAGTAGCAGTTAATAACAGTTAAATTGAGCAGCATGTTAATGGAGTCTGGCAGGCAGTGAGACAAACAGCCACTGAACTCAAACTCCAGAGTGTCTTTTCAGAGCAGTGGGCTTTTGTTTTCAGGATAATGGGCTTTACATCTACAGACAACTGACCGTTTGGACAGCAGTACTCATTTTTGGATACGCAGTTGTTACATATTGCTCCTTTAATTGTTTGCCATAAAACACTAATTTAAAAATAATGTCAATTAAAAACTCTGGAATACCCAGTTAATGAACCTCCATCTTAGTATTAAAATGATTTACTGCCAAATGAATCCAGAGTACAAAGTCTTGTGTGTAGGTCTTTTTAAGTTAAGGTAATGTACTTTGTCCAGGAATTTGTGTTTTTAAGTAGTGTTGTGTCTTGTTACAGACCATCCCAGTGTTATCATCTGGAGTTCCCATCAGTGACAGACCTTTCACCAGGACCTCACTGCTGGGCTTTGTGGGACCAGTAAGTTCCACCTCATTAATGTGCAGACTTTTAACCTTACTTTACTGTAATGTCTGTATTATAGCAGTAAGACAACCCTACCTTAAGTCATATCACATGTGTACCATCACTGCTCAAACATCACATAGTCTTAATTTGTCATAAATCCGTGATGTTGTCATATCATTGTGATATTCTCAATGTTACTCAACCTGCCACTGTCCCCAGTAAGGGATAAATTCATCAAATCACAAAAACTAACCTTTAGGAGTATGGAGCCTTGCAGATAGTTTCAGTTTTATGTGCTCAAGGTTTGAGATATATGCCTCTGAGACTTCTGCTGGCACCACAATGAAATGGGGGGAATAAAAAAAACATTTTTAAAATTCAACTGCAGTGTGTCTTTCCAGAAATGATATCCCAGTTACTCAGGATAATTCAGGACATCTCTGGGACAGTTTTCATTGGGACTGTTTCCCCAGTAGTATGCTGTAGTTGGAGTGGAAATTGTTGAAAGACAGGTCTGTGTATTTAGAAACCACCTTAAAACGGTGCTTTCACACATACTTTATTTGGGCTGATTACTAATAATAATAATGACAATGTTTATTTGTATAGCACTTGTCAAAACCATTGTTACAGAGTGCTGAGACTGCAATGCCTATGTGCAATAAACTTCATGTTTATTCCTCTTGGTTTGTTTGTAAAAAGTTAATGTGAACGGGAACTGGACCAGTACTAAAATGCAGCAATATCTATTTTTTTCCCGCAGACCAAATGAACTGAACTGGAGGTGTGAAAGCACCTTTAGTTGTTGCTTTAGAGAAGGTGTGTCAAACATACATCCCACGGGCAAAATCCAGCACACCAGAGTGTCTGATCTGGCCCACTGGATGACTTTACAAATGTGAAAGTTGCAGAGAAGTCATTTGTTCCAATTTTCTAATAAAATGTGTTGCTATTTTTGATTTATACTGTTGAAATTGCGCCTGTTTTTCTTAAAACATCAGGCTGTTTCATCATGTGTTGTTTAAACCCAAACGTTTTGAATGGTCTTGGGTGGTTTTACTGCTTTAAACTTAAAAAGGGGGAAAGTTTAGAGGTATTGTTATTTATAAGTTATTATGCAATAGTTTTACTGGTCTGGCCTGTTTAAGATTAAATCGGGCTGTATGTGGCCCACAAACTAAAATGAGTTTGACATCTCTGGTTTAGAGGAGCAGCTGTCAAATTTTTACACTTTAGAATCAGTGAAGGAGAAAATCATGTTTTATACAGTCGACCTGAGATTCGGGCCAGACTACAATGAGTGACACAAAAATTGGTGGATGTCTTTGTCAAGCTAATCATCAGTCGACAAATGTTGAAAGTTTTCATTTCTGAGCTGAAAGAAGAGGACGTGAGCTTAAGGATATAAAGAGGCTGATAATCATTTGTAAGCCCTTATTAAACCTTTGGAGGTCTTCAATTTTCAATGTTCCATTTCCCAGTGTGCTAGTTGTATGGATGGATATTGTACTTCAGATCAGGTAAATGTCAAGATCTACTCATCTGGAACCCTTGGTAGTAAATTGGTAGTTCATTTCCGGCTGGGGACCTTTGTTGGATGTCATATCTCGTTCATCTTTGCTTCTTAGCTGCCAGAACTGTCCAATAAAAGCAAAAAATAATATATCTATCTATCTATCTATCTAATCTAATCTATCCATCAATCTTACAGTATGTGCTTTGTGTTTCCCACCAGGACAGCCTTGTGTTTGTTGTGGGGAAGATGGATGGGTTGATGGTGGTCAGCGGGCGGAGACATAATGCAGATGACGTGGTAGCCACAGCGCTGGCAGTGGAGCCAATGAAGTTTGTGTACAGGGGGAGGTAATTTTAAAACGCTACACATCTCTACATATCAAGAGTCTGTCATATGTGCACTGTACTCCTCTGGACATCAGCAGCTGATTGGCTGGTACAGTCCAGCTGTAACAGTGTTTTTTAAACGTTGTGTGTTCCAGGATAGCTGTGTTTTCTGTGTCCGTGCTGCATGACGAGAGGATCGTTGTTGTGGCGGAGCAAAGGCCGGACGCCTCTGAGGAAGACAGCTTCCAGTGGATGAGCCGCGTCCTTCAGGTGCTCGTTTCCTGTCTTTGTCATTTTGTTTGCAGAAGTAGCAAAGTACACACATTCTTTACTCAAGTAAAAGTGAAAAAGTACAGGCTCTGAAATATGCTTAAATGAAAAGTAGCCCTCTGAAGGACATTTCTACTGGCTGTTTCTGTGCAAAGCTAACTGAACATCACCTCCTCTGTGCGGTCAGGTCTCCCTCTTTGTCTGCTGTACATGATATTCACTGATGGATACACCAAAGAGCTGTCTTTTCTATGTGTGATGGGCCCATTCATTTAGCAGAAATCAGTCTTGATGTTGGGAAGGCAGCGTGCAATGATGTCAAATAAAAATAAGTGATAATTCCTCTCAAATGCATTAAATCTAAAGTAACAAGCCTGTTTTGGAAATGTAAGGAGTAGAAAGTACAGATATCTGTGATAAAATGGAAGATGTAAAAGAAAAAAGTTGCCACAAAAAAAAAATACTGAAGTACAGATAATACAGAAGTACAGTAATTAAGTATTTGTACTTAGTTACTTTCCATCTCTGATTGTATCACTTGGTCATTTAATGGAGGGACTATACATGTGGTTTTGCATGTTTACTTTAGTAAGTGCAAATCAGGGATACTTGATATAACTCCTTACTTACTCTTTTCTACACCTCACAAGGTTTTATATTGATTTAATTAATAATATGTAATATTTCTGCATCAAAATGTCTAAGAACACTAGACCTATGTTGTCCCAAATGTTTCCAACAATGGTCAGACTGAGAGAAAAACATAATTTACTCAATGGTGCGTTTCCTTCTAGCAGCCAGTTGAAAATGTCTAAACATGATTTCTGCTGGAATCATGTCAGATAGATTTTCATCTGCTATGGTGGTTAAATAATAAAGATAATAACTGCCATGATCCCACGCTACTTCACAACATTGTCAAGCTACGTCTTTTGTTATCGTTTTAATGTGAGAGAGATCCTTACCAGCAGACCTTACATATTGTGCTCAACGATGGCTACGGCTACACATCTTGAGGATATAAAATCAGTTAAGCCTCATTGCATGCTTGAAATATTTATGGTTTCTAGTTCATTTATATTGATCAAAAAATACACGACTACTGGTTATGCTCTAACTCAAAGCTGAAAAAATGTCAATATTTTTGTCTGAGTTTGATTTCTTTTCTAATTTACATATGCACGTAAAAGTGATTAATAAAAAATAAGAATAATTGCAAGTGAAAACATTTCCCTCAGGTGCTTATTAGAACTACACTGGACAGCAAAAAAGCTCATGATTTTTTTGTATTTGTTTTAAAATGAAAACAACTTTGCTGATCTCCAGTCCTCTCTGTTTTTGCATGTATCTGTCCGTCTCCAGGCCATAGACAGCATCCACCAGGTCGGGGTGTACTGCCTGGCTCTGGTGCCTGCCAACACGCTACCGAAGGCTCCCCTGGGCGGCATCCATATATCAGAGACCAAACAGCGCTTCCTGGAGGGCGCCTTGCACCCCTGCAACGTCCTCATGTGCCCTCACACGTGTGTCACCAACCTGCCCAAGCCGAGACAAAAACAGCCAGGTAGACCCCCAGAAGTCCCAGCATGCATCAGGTTTAGAAACAAATGTAGCATGAAGACACAGTTACCTAATTTCCAGGGTTCCTATGCAGTATGGAAAAGTACGGAATTTGATTTTAGCTATTTCCTGGTCTAGATAAGTACAGAAGAAAGGAAAAAGAGTGTGGAAAAATATATTTATAATATAGTTTCCAGACTATTGTCTCTTTTCTGTTTTTTTAAATTAATAAATAAATTTCAAAATTTCTATAATAAACTGATCATACAAGCAGAGTGTTTCTCATTCAAGCTGGATGTCGTCAAAAACACGGCAAGTACTGTGGCCATTCACTACATGTTTACAGTTTTCAAACTCATGAAATGCGCAGTAATTAAGATTAATGCATATGATGGAATAGTGATATTAGAATGTGCCACAGACCACCAAATTTGGGCTTTTGCTGTCAAAATCAGGCTACTTTTTCCCACTGGCTGGCTATTCCGTATGCTTGTAGAAAGCATAAAAGTAAACAAACTACTCTTTCATTGTAAGGAAACTTTTATGGCTGCATTCATCGTTGTTTCCATGGACACCATGAATAAACAATGCTCCACAGATGTATGAAAATTTAATTATTTTATGTTTTTCACCTCATTTCATAAGAGCAAAACTTTTGCACACCTGTAAGTGGACAGGTGTGTGTAGGAAAAAAAGTTGTCAATGAAAAAGGAAAAAGACTTCTGCACACTATCTTCTGCACTTGGGCACGAGTTTACATTTTGTTTTATGTCTATATTGTAGACCTATGATACCATGATGGATTTATTTAAGCTAAATATTCTATGAATGGTGTGACTTCTATGTATGATTTTTCTTTAATTTTCTTTTTTTCTTTTTTTCTTTATGACAATTGTGCATTATAAACTCAAACAATTTTTTCTGCACATATATATATTTTTCTGCCTATATAGTTTTCAGATTTTATATAAATTACTCAGTTTAAAGTGTCCCCTGAATGGCCCAAGTGGATTACTCTTGCTATTTAAATGGCCTCTCCTTCTGTTTTGTAAAATTAACCTAATGTAAGTCATCGCACCGAAACGTCGTTAATGAATCTTTAATTCACAAACTCAGAAGACAATGTGCGAGAGCCTTTTTGCTTTTTACGTTATGTTACGTTTACGTTCAGGATGAAAGCTAAATGTCAAATGATGGTCTGAAAGATCTACCGAGAAGTCTGGACAGGTCTGGAATTTTGAAGTGAAAATGTGTAGGAACGCTGTATCTCTTCATTTTTTGCTGTGTTTTTCTGTGTATATTTTTTATGTCTATATGAATGTTGGCCCTCTCTTCACTGACATGTGTGATGACGTTGATGAATGTGGTTGTGCTGGACAGAGGTCGGTCCTGCTTCTATGATAGTGGGCAACCTGGTGGCAGGCAAGAGGATAGCACAGGCCTGTGGGAGAGACGTGGCCCAGCTAGAGGACAATGACCAGGCACGTAAGGTAGATAGTCATCCTCATTTCACCCACTCATCACCTCCGCACACACACTGCAGACACAGGTAAGGACCCACAGTGGAGGACATCGTGTTAACGTCACAGCAGTTGTGTCATTCAGATTCCACTTGTTCTCAGCTTCACATATATTGAACTCCATCACATGTCTCATTCCTTCATTACAAAAATCCACCTTGTTCCACTGTGGTTCCATTATTTCTACATTGTTTGAGTGATGTTTCATCATTGTCTAAGTTTTTGTCTAGCTTTGCTGTGTGTTATCTCTCATTCTTCTGTAGTTAAACGTGTGTCTCTCTCCCCTTTAGTTCCTGTACATACAAGATGTGCTGCAATGGAGAGCTCAGGCGACTCCAGACCATCCTCTCTTCCTTGTTCTCAATGCTAAGGTACGGCTTTTTTGTCATGGTAGAATGTTGTTTGTGATGGCAATATATAATGTGATGTAGCTGAAGTGGGGTTGTTTGTGGTTCTTATCCATAGACAGTGTATTTTAGCCACCTAAAAAAAGGTCCACCTAAAAATATCAAAATCAGTTGAAGTGTACACTATATTTGAAATATTTTCACTGCTTTACCTTGCAGTCAGACAGCCTTTTCCGATGGGAAACCACTTTAATATAACAGGAAAATAATAAAGGTGCTGTAAAGTGAAGTTCCTGCCACTAGAGGTCGTAGTACATCACCAGCATCTCAGACCAAAACAAATGCACACTTCATTTAGTGAATGAAGTTGGAAAAAAAGATAGCTGCATTTGAACACACAGTGCTCACGAACTGTAAAACTGTTTATCTGTAATATGAGAAACTCACTCACCAGGCAGCCATGTTGAAAACAGACATGGGGAGGACAGACAGAGGCTCACATGCACTAACATGCATGCATGGCTGACCTGGATAAACAGAAGCTTTGATGTTGGATAATGCAGCTTTACTTTAAAAGCTACCTTGCTCATTAGGATGGACTTTTATATCTGTTAAATTAAAATTAAAATTAATGCAGTATTGTAGGTGAATGTCTAGTCAAGTCAGTTCTTATTTGTATAGAGCCACATCATAACAAAGTTATCTCAGGGCACTTTTCATATAGAGCAGATCTACAGTACGCTCTTTGAAAATAAGGGTTCTAAAAGGGTTCCTCCTGAAGGGCTGAGGTTCTACCTGGTACCATTTGCGTCTGAAGAACCCTTTGGGTTTGTCAAGAGTTCTCTGTAAGACTGAGGGTTTCATTAAGAACCTCTTTTGGTTTGGAAGAAAGAGCTCTTCAAGGATTGCTGAAATCCTTAGAATAAAAAAAGGAAGGGTCAGCAGTTCAGACCAAGAGCAAGCACAAAGGTAACAGAGGTACGGAAAAACTTACTTTTAATGTAACTTGTGCGCTTATGTTTTGCTCTTCAGGGCACAGTGGCGAGTACAGCTTCCTGTCTGCAGCTGCACAAGCGAGCAGAGCGGGTGGCTGCAGCACTGATGGGACGCCTCAACACTGGAGACCATGTAGCACTCGTCTACCCGCCAGGTAAAAGGCATTACTTCTACTTGTTCCTTTAAGTTTCTGTTCTTCAGTGTCTTCAGTGCTGTGTGTTTACTTGTCCCTGTCTTCTGTTTATACGTCTGTCTGTTAATCATAATCAAACACCAGAAGAGGCTCTCAGTTAAGTTCTTGATATTATTGTAAAACTTATTCTGCTGTTATTAAACTTTTATGTGCAGGAATCGACCTGATTGCCACCTTCTACGGCTGCCTGTACGCCGGCTGTGTGCCAGTCACTGTCAGACCTCCGCACCCACAGAACCTGGCAACCACGCTGCCCACGTCAAGATGATTGTTGAGGTAACAGAGTTCAAATACAAAGTCAGCTCTGCTCTGTGAGGGCAGCTCTCCTCTTTTCTCTCAAACGGCAAAGTAATGTAACTTTTATGTAGTAATACTCTGGTGTCTGTGTGTTAAAGGTCAGTAAGTCAGTGTGTATCCTGACCACTCAAGCAATAATGAAGCTGCTGAAATCCAAAGAGGCTGCTGCTGCTGTGGACATCAAGAGCTGGCCCATGGTGCTGGACACAGGTGAGTCATGTACACATACTAAACACACTGATGGTCTCATGTATATGTTCTTATTTTGTCACCAAAGAGTAAATATTCAAGTAAAGGCTTCTCTGCCTCTGTTCATCCTTCAGATGACCTCCCCAGGAAGAAGAGTCCCCAGATGTACAAACCCCCGACCCCAGAGATGTTAGCGTACCTGGACTTCAGCGTGTCCACAACAGGCATCTTAGCAGGGGTCAAAGTATGTATGAATTTTCAAGGACACATGAGTCATCTGGGTACATCAGAGTTTGCAGCTGTCATGCTGGGATGCTGCCAGTCCTTCTTTGTTCCCGTTAGCAGAAAGTGTGTAAATTTTAATATTTTACCATCTGCTGTCAGCAGATAGAGATCATGAATAAAACAAGGATGTGGTTGCCGTCATTACAAGCTAACAAAATACAAACCTCAGCACGTTTGAGTCCACAGTCTCTGACTAGAGGTTATCCAAAGAGTGCTTTGTTTTTAGGGCTGCCTCTTGAAAGACAAAGATTCAAATCATCAGATGAAGACCCTTCAGTCGACTGAGATTCTTATAGTCAAGCAGTTGTTTTTTGTTTTGGCTTTTTGTCACACATCACATTTCACATCACAGATGATGAAGGAAAGGTGTTAAAACATGAGTCTTACTGGTAAAACATGCTCGTATAGGCTGATTGTAGGAATTTAGTATGACACATTGAACTGAAAAAAACAAAAAAACTTTAACTTTAACTGGGCGACATCATATTTTAAGTGCTCAGCTTCAAGCAACCATCCACACACTGTTGAGGCAACATAATGGAATGAAATGAAGCTCAAGGAGTTGTTGAATTTTACTCCAGGATCCAGTTTTGATGCATCGTTTGTGTCTCCGTGTGTCATGTCACCTCCTCTAGATGTCTCACGCTGCCACCAGTGCCTTGTGTCGCTCCATCAAACTGCAGTGTGAGCTCTACCCTTCCCGGCAGATCGCCATCTGTCTGGACCCCTACTGCGGCCTGGGCTTCGCTCTCTGGTGTCTGTGCAGGTAAACCGGCAGCTCAGAACAAATGACCGGCAGTAAAACCAGAAAGTTAAATTGGTGGCAGGAGCAAACACTGTGTAATTGGCCTCCCTGTTTTTCTCACAGCTTGCCTTAACAACGTGTATATTTATGATGTATCAACTTATTTTTTTCTTTCGTTTTTTTTCTTTGGCATCTCATATTATTTTGTGTTTCAGTTGTTTCACCTTTTGTGTTATTATCTGGGTCATGTGATTGCTTTCCATCAGCTGTTGCTACTATATGGGCGTGTTTACACCTGTGTTTGTTTGTTTAAAGTCCTGATGAAAACCTACAGTGGTTGAAACATGTTGGCATTTTAAATTATTTAGGCACTACAAAATTATATATACTTATATTTTGGAGTTCCTGGATTGCCTTCCTGTTTTCCAAGAGTACCCAACGCTGTTCATCTATGTTTGAGTGAACAGAGCAAACAGTCATCTGCTTTTCCAAACATTGTGTTATTTCCTGATGCAACCTTTTGTGTCACTGTCGTCCCACTCAGCCTCTCTGCTTGCATGTATGTTTCTGGTTTCAGCGTGTACTCGGGCCACCAGTCGATCCTGGTTCCCCCTCTGGAGCTGGAGAGCAACGCGTCTCTGTGGCTCGCGGCAGTCAGCCAGTACAAAGTGCGCGTCACCTTCTGCTCGTATTCAGTCATGGAGATGTGCACCAAGGGCCTGGGTTCTCAGACGGAAGCACTGCGGGTCAGTTTGAGCGTTGTCGCTGGGGAGGCAACAAACTGCAGCATTTTCTTCTACAAAATTTAAGAGTTTTCTTCAATTACTTCTTTTCCCAGTTGTGTTGTTGCCATAGCACCGTGATTATAGAGAGAGAATCAAGGCACTCAGGGGTGAAACACTTCACTCCTCTCTATCTGTGTGCAGCACTTAAGACTGGGATTGTGTACAAATTATGTCTGTGGTTTAAAGAGTAGAATCAATCTAATAAAAAAAACTATTAATATGAAACTGTAACCATGAAATGTCTCTCATCATCTCCTGGTTTACAAGAACATTACATTACTACCTTAATAGCAGTGTGCTTTCACACAGTTTGCACTTGCTGATCCATCTCTTCTTTTTTCCCACCTCCAGTTGCGAAACGTGAACCTGTCCTGCGTGCGAACATGCATGGTGGTAGCAGAGGAGAGGCCCCGCATTGCACTCACTCAGTCGTTCTCAAAGATCTTCAAGGACCTGGGGCTGTCACCACGAGCCGTCAGCACCACCTTCGGCTGCAGGGTGAATGTGGCAATATGTTTGCAGGTAAGCAGCTGGTGAAGGATGAAGAGGAAGAAGGGAGGGTTTGGTGAGGCAAAACTGGCTATGAATCTATGCAACGATTCAGATCAACATCCGAGAAATCCTTGAAGATGTAGCCTTAGCAGCACTTAAAAGAGTGAATGTTGGTTATGATGGACAATACAAGAGGCCTATTCTACTGCCTCATCCTGCTTGGACAGCTAGTGTACGTAAGAGTTCAGTGAAAATAAAAAGTGCACAAGAAGTGAGAAGAGCACAGTGGAGATGTGATACCTGTCAGTTACATGAAAAGTAAATAATCATCATGTAGACTGGCTGATGTATGGAGTCAAGAAACTGACAAAAGGCAGTAAAAGGTTATCAGATGGGCCAAAATATAATTGAACGTATCATGAGTGATACTGTTATAAGATGGAGTACTAAAAGAAATATTTTTCTCTTAAAGATTAACTTCTGTATTTTTCGACCCGGACTCTATTCTCCCATGTTTTTGTGTCTATGTGACTATTGAAAACAACAATTTTGAAGATTTTGTGAAGAGTTTATTTTGACCAAACCAGAGTTGGTGATTTTTGGAGCAGTGGAAAGACAAGCTAAGATGTCAAGTTTGAATCAAGATGATCATGTTAAAGAAACAACGGTTTCTGGTTAAACATAGTACATTTTTTAAGCACTTTTAGTGGTCATACTTTGACAGTGCACAGATGCCCAGAAGGATTAGTTTCACTTCTGTGGGCTGCTGCGGTCATCCTCAGGACTGGACCGATTTCAAAAATTAGTCACTTAGACCAGAGGTTCTCTTTTTTCTCAAAAACAGAAAACATAATAAAGTTGTTTGTGGAAAGGAAATACTTTGTGTGAATAAGTAATTGCTAAAAGTCTGATTGTAGAATAAATGCAGGCAATAATGAGGCCTTTTATGATTAATTATTACACATGTTGTTAAATACTCCATTCTGATTGGTCAATCACAGCATTCTAAGGTCAGTTATTTCTGTGTTACAGACCGTTGCTATGAAGAAGAGATTGTTGCTAGGGATGCATTTGAGATAATAGATTCTATAAAATAATTTTCAATTTCATATTTTCTATCAAATTATTGACTTTTTTTTTTTTGATAACCCCGTGCTCTGTGTTAGTGTCCTGCATCACCCTGTCAGGGTTTATTTTGCTATAATGACCTGTTCACTGTACATTATTCCTTTTTTTTGTTAAAGCTCTTTTTAATTAATGAATCTGAAAACCTTTTATGGACTGGACCCTGTGGCGGAGGGCCATAAACCCTTATATGAGAACCACTAACTTAGGTCACACAAACATGGGAAAATTGGGTCAGAGTTGAAAAACACAGAAGTTACTCTGTAACCTCCAATTAGTTGGTAACAAAGCAAAAAAAATCAGGTGATAAAATTAATATTCTATCTTTACTGGCTCATTTCATTTTTCAGCTCTGTAGTTCTCTTCCACTATACACATCCTGTAACAGACGACTTTCAGCTGGAAAAAATGAGACAGCAAAACAAAGTTCTTTTAACCAACTAATCTGAGGTTAAGAGAAATGTTTCACGTTTCACAGATATTTAGAAGAAGGTTTCTGAATGATGGCAAAAATAGCATGAGCTGAGTTGCTTCTCAATCTGACTGTTCATCATTTTTTCTTTTCTCCTGTGACCCTTCAGTGTTCTGGTTTATTTGTTCCTCCATATCCCTGGTGAATTTGATCGTGTGTGTGTGTATGCATGTGTGTCCACGTATATAAATATATATATATATATCTTTATTTATCTGTCCTGCCCTGTCCCGTCAGCCCAACAGGTTAGGGAAACTGGCTGAGCAGGTAACTGTAGGATAAGAGTTGCTGTGTGCTCATTGGGCTGCCGCTGGGTCTCTGTGTGGTGTGTCTGCGTGTTCATGTGTGTGTGTGTGTGTGTTTGTCTACCTTGCATGATTTTTGAACACGCTTAACTTTAATTCACTGATTTTTCTCTCGTTTTTCTTTTTCTCTGACGAGCTTCGGCTTCATTTTACTGCTGTTCATTTTAGCTGAGTCTTACCTGTAGCGACTGTTGCTTTCTGATATATGTGTGTTACACGTGATGTGCTACATTATACCATGAGCTAGCAGCATGAACTCTGCCGTGATCAAGTCTAATTTGGGAGGACTAATTTGTAAAGTGCCATGTCAAACCCTGTGATCTTTACTCCACAATGTGAAGAAATATTTACAAAGAAGGAGAATCATCTATTTTTTTTGTTGTTATTTATTTACTTATTTATGTATTTATTTACCAGAGAAATTATTTTTATTTTAATAATAATCTCACTATTGTAACTTTCATTTACAACAATTTACCCCACTTTCTGTTATAGTTTCAGTCCACACAATAATTAATTGTTTAGTTACTTATATAATGAATATTCAGTTGATATCTTTGTCTTACATGTCAGTGGTCCATGTAGTGAGAGAAATTATTTTATCCTTTGATTTGTTTTTCCTACGGGAGCCCTGTTGATCCATTTTCTAAGTCTGATCTTAATTGTTTTCTCCTCTGTGTTTATGACTGAAAAACACATGATATCATTTCTCTAGTTACTTTTTTTTTATCTTTTAAAAAAGAGCAGGTGATAGGTGATTCTTTTTCTGGCAAGATAATTTTTCTCAGTGTTTGTTTTGGCCAAAAGAGGCTGAAGTTCACCGCTGTTAAAACTCAGTGGAAGTGGTGAGTGGTCCACTTCAGCCTCTTGTGGCCACAATGAGTACTACAACAACAACCATAAAACATTTTTCACAGATGAAAAAAAGTTAATTTTTGTTTGTAAGTGATAAACAAAGGAGAGAAAACAAATCAGATTTAAGGCCCAAATGCACTGACACCTGTTGTTTTAAATGGCTGAACGTAGGCCAAAAGCTTTATGAGGCACGTCAAACTGCCTTGACATCTCCACTCTGACCTTGTTTCAATTTTGGAGCAGTGATTGAGGATCAAAGCTTTTTTTTTTTTTTTTCTGCGGCCACATTACCTGTTTGGAGAGAGCCAAGAGGAACAAAAAAGGCATGGATGCAAAAAGTGGGTGCTGACGGGGCGTAGCACCACCTAAAAAAAAAACGTGTGTAGACTCTCAGCAGAGGAAGAGGGATGTGAATATGAAAGTGCTCGTGTGATATAAAAACTTTTTTTTAAATTCTAGTGTTATTTTACAGTTCTGTGGTCAGTGAAGTCAGAACTACACTGCAGGCTGGAGTCTCTGTTTACAGTGAGAAACAGACAGATCTGTGTCACATATGCTTGCCTCATCTATCAAACGTCTGTCACTGTTTCTGTTTAATTATAAACTATAACAACAAATAAACACAGACATATAAATAAATAATGACCTATTCTGTAAATACTGCTGGTTCTGTTGCGTTTGCATTTCAAATCTGATGCCTGCAGTGCGCCATAGGAGCATCTATTGGCACGTGTCTAATGAGGCGCATCAGTTATTGCTTTCAGTCTGTTTGGGCCTTTAGAAAATGGTCTTTTTCCCCCTTTAAATTTCTGATATTTCATTTATTTTGTAATTAAGCTTCTCATTAACAAATACTACACAGAGTTTTGATTCTTAAGTTGTATTAGATGAGCCAACATGTTGATCAGGTTCGTTAAAGCAAATGTTTAACAGTTGTCATTAAGCGACTTTTAATTAGGTTTATCAGACCGCTGGCTGTGGTTTTATGGCAAGGACAAAACTCTGAATTCAGTCACACAAATGCTTCAAAAACTCTCTGTTGCGGAAGCCTTGGCTCAACATGGCGGCTCATTAAACTGAATCGATCCGCTCCCTCTGTTTGCCTGTGACCTCTGACAATCATACGGCTGCTCATTGCTAGCTTGTGCTCTGGCTACATGCTGGCAGAGGAGTGATGGAAAACATAATGTTTTGTGACTCGTCTCACAGCGGTAACGATGACAAATCCCAAAGCAGAAAGAATCAATATCTGACAAGCAGAATCAGCACTTGAGAAATGATTCAATTAGAACTCAAGAGCACGGCAGGGCTATCGACATGTAATCAAAACAAATGGCACTCGTTAGACTTTTTCTGACATTTGTGCACTTTTTTGTTACAGAAGATAAATATTTAAAGGGAATAAACTACAGCTCACTCTCAGTTTCTTGCAGGCTTCTAATAACTGGCACTGTAGCTTTTCCCAACCATGAAAACAAATTGGCAGCAGTAGATCAGGTGAATTTAACTGATACTTACAGCGTCTGTGGCTACACGGTTGAGTTTTGCCAAAGTCCTAACTATTGTAGCCTGGCTGGTTGGCTTCTGGCTGCGCCCCCCTGCTTTGTCAACAGTTGTATCATAGCAGCTTCCACCTCCCCTCCACTCAACATACAGCATACAGCCTTAATGTCACCACTGTGAGAGTTACATTAATGACTCATGTCCCACTTTTTCTCCAGGGTACAGCTGGACCGGACCCCACTACTGTTTATGTGGACATGAGAGCTCTACGACACGACAGGTAATTATAATGCTAGTACGTAATTCTCTAGCATATGAAATAATTAATGCCATTATTACAGTTTTTCATGATGGCTAAGGCAAGTTGAATGAAACTGGGATCCACTTGATCTTCATCATCACCTTTTTGAGTGCAGCAGAGATCTTCTCTTGAAAATGTGAACAAATGGCACAGACACAGCGCAAATTATTGATTGATGTATTTTGTATTTTGATCACAATTAGATATTTTTTCAGAATCATTGAGCCCAACTTTTGACCTGTATGCGAACAGTTTTGAAAATGTAACTTCAGAAATGGACAAATGTGTTCAAGCAAATGAGAAAAATCTGTGTTCTTGTTAATCTGATTATGTTTTCCTTTTAATTTACTTATGAATTTAAAAGTTTACTTGGCGGACGTTTAGATCAGTGGGTAGGCTCCGACCATGTATGGGCTTTTTCTGCAGCGGCCGTTGATTCGATCCGCCATCGGCCTTTGCTCCGTGTATCCCCTCTTCTGCCGTTTCTGTTACTCTTCATGTACATCATAAGGATAAAGCCAAATAATTAAAAAAAAAGTTACTTGAAGACATTCTTCAATCTTTTACTACCCATTGAGAAAGATGAATAGAGATATGAATACTATTGTCTTTACTGTTTTCTTTAGGGTCCGCCTGGTAGAGAGAGGGTCGCCACACAGCTTGCCTCTGATGGAGTCTGGGAAGGTACGGCATCATGTAAAACATGCATTAAAACGCCACAAGTGACTGACTTTGTGATGCAAAAGGGCTGCTCATTTCTCAAGCTGTCATGTTTTTTTTTTTGTTTGTTTGTTTTTGTGATATATGGCTTTTTGTTGTTGTAGATCCTTCCAGGAGTGAAGGTGATCATCGCCAACACAGAGACTAAAGGACCGCTGGGAGACTCCCATCTGGGAGAGGTAACCTCATCTGAGTTTTTCAGAGCAGGCTTGTTCCACATGACCGTGACCCACAATCAGTGTGTTTACATCCACTTAATTTCTCAGGTTATAGTTGTGTTTCTGTGGTAAACTGATCTCTTAAAGCTATAATATGTAACATTTCTGCATTAAAATGTCTAAAAACACTTACATATGTACATATATGCCTTGTGCACTGTCGTGTGTATGATAGATCTGGGTGAGCAGTCCTCACAATGCCACGGGCTACTACACAGTGTACGGTGAGGAGGCGCTGCACGCTGACCACTTCAACACCAAGCTCAGCTTTGGTGACACCCAGACCGTCTGGGCGAGGACGGGCTACTTGGGCTTCCTGCGGCGCACTGAGCTGACTGATGCCAGTGGAGGTGAGAATCATCAGCACACAGTCCAGCTTACAGTCAGTGTGATGCTTTTGGTGTAAACAGGAGTTTTTAACTGGACTGACTGATTTCTGGATAGTTATTCTTAATGCCTGTCACCAGGTTGGCTTCTCCTTGAAAACAGATGAAGCGTTTGCGTTTACATTTTCCCTGGCAAAGTTACAGTGAGTGGTATGTTAGACAGTTAAACAGAAGCAGGAGGTGATTTTTATTTAGGTAATTTTATTTTTTTTTATTTTTGTGGTTATTTCAGTGGAAACACTATCATTTTTGTCCACAGGGCCCTCCAAAATCAACTAAATATGAAAGCTCCTTGCAGTAGCTTAAAAAATGTGGGATTATATGATACTACTTGTCTATAGTCAGTGTATAACCGACAGTAGATGGCGGTCAGCACGCCCCCAGTTTGGAGAAGCATAGATGAGTACCACCACTGATGCTAAACAATGTACTGCTGTGGATGGGGTCAACAGCAAAAGGTATTTTAGCCGCTTAAAATAGGTCCATCTTTTAAAAAAATTCAGTCAGTCAATCAGTTTAAGTGTACTCTTATTAAGAATATTTCCACCGTTTTACCTTGGTGTCAGACAGCCATTTTTGACAGGAAACTGCCAGTATATGAGCCGAATATTGCACTCTCCAAACCCACCAAACTCCATGGGCAAAATTTGTAATTTTACCTTGTGGAACACAGGCATTGCTGGTCTACCGCTGCTTTGATTTGTTATAGTCTTTGTTATTGTATAACTTTAGTGAAACTGAAATAACCTTTTAAAACACCACAAGTCACACAAGAACACAAACTAAGTAACAGATTGAGGCAGCGGCAGACCAGCAACTCCTGTGTGCTGCGAGTTTAAATAGCTGATTTCACTCATGGAGTTTGGTTGGTTTGGAGAGAGTGATATTTAGCTTTTATAATGGAGGTTTTCTGTCTGAAAAGGCTGTCTGACTGCAAGGTAAAATAGGGAAAATAGTCTAAATATAGTGTAGACTTACATTGTTATAATTTATTAAGATGGACCTTTTTTACGTGGCTTAAAAACCTTTTGCTGTTGTCCCTGTCCACAGCAGTCCATTGCTTAGTTCTATGCTGGTACTCGTCTCTGCTTCATCTAACTAGGTGCATGCTGATCGACATCTACTGTCGGTAATATTGACGAGTACCTCATACAACTCCACATCAAATAATCTGAAGTATCCCTTTAACTTATCAGATATAAACTGACAAATCTGTAACATCGTGTGTGTGTGTCTCAGAGCGCCATGACGCCCTCTACGTGGTGGGCTCTCTTGATGAGACTCTGGAGCTGAGGGGGATGAGGTATCACCCGATTGACATCGAGACCTCTGTCATCCGCTCTCACAAGAGCATAGCTGAATGGTGAGAAATTTACATCAATTATAGATCACTATTTTATTGCTGTTTAGTTTGAATTATTCATTATGTAGTCAGTGTTTATTCATTCCTTTCCTAATCTGGCCATTTTTTCTTTTCATTCATCTCCCATTCCTTTTTTCCTTCCCTCCATGCATCCACCTCCTCTCCTCCTCCTCCTCCTCCTCCTCCTCCTCCTCCTCCTCCTCCTCCTCCTCCTCCGCCCTCCAGTGCTGTGTTCACATGGACCAACCTCCTCGTGGTGGTTGTGGAGCTGGAGGGATCGGAGCAGGAGGCTTTGGACCTGGTGGCGCTGGTCACCAACGTCGTCCTGGAGGAGCACTACCTCATCGTAGGGGTGGTGGTGGTGGTCGACCCCGGCGTCATACCCATCAACTCCCGAGGGGAGAAGCAACGCATGCACCTCAGAGATGGATTCCTGGCCGACCAGCTGGACCCCATATATGTGGCTTACAACATGTGAGGGCCCTGCTGCGGGAGGGTTACCCCTCCCTGTGGCTCATCACACAACAGGAGACAGCAGGACAGTAAACATGGGGCTCCAGATTGACGCAGGTCGGTGTCAGTACGGCTTCTGATGACAGAAAGTGAGCTGCCCTCTTTCAGCTCACGGAGTGGAAATATGAACAAAATGTGGATGCAAAACTTCACAGCAAAATGGAGAGAACTTCAGAGAGAAATCCCAAGAGAAATAAGATGGACACGATCCTCATGTCTGTTTCTCCCTGTGATTTCTTGCCTCAACAAACAATGTTTTAAAGGGCATTCTGGTTTTGTCTACGTGAGTTTTGTATGTACAACCCCAGTTCCAAAAAAGTTGCAATGTTGTGAAAAATGTAAATAAAAACAGAATGCAATGATTTGCATAAAACTTCTTGACCTATATTTAATTAAATACAGAACAAAGACAAGATATTTAATGTTCAAACTGATTAACTTTTTTTTTTTTTTTTTTGGAAATATACACTCAGTCAAAATTTGGTGCATGCACTAGGTTCCAAAAAGTTGGGACAGGGACATGACTGTGATACAAAATCTTTTCTTTTAACTACATTCAGGAAGCATCTGGGAAATGAGGACACTAACTGTTGAAGTTTTGAAGGTGAAATCCTTACCCATCCTTGCTTGATATACTACTGCGAGTGCTCAACAGTCCGGCATCTCTGTTGTCGTATTTTGCGCTTCATATTTGACGGCAGCATTTCAGTCTCGCCCTTACGTTCAGAGATTTCTCTGGATTGGATTCTCTTTAATGATGTTATGAAGTGTAGATGGTGAAATACCTAAATTCCAGCAGTTTTGTGTTGAGAAATGTTCTTAAACTGTTGGACTGTTTGCTCACACAGTTTTTCACAAAGTGGTGAACCTCGTCCCGTCCTTGCTTGTGAATGACTGAGCCTTTTGATGATGCTCCTTTATTACCCAGTCATGATACTGTTACCTGGTAATAGTTAGTTTACCTGTGGAATATTCCAAATGGGTCTTTTTTTTTAGTATTCCACAACTTTCAGTCTCCTGTTGCTCCTGTCCCAACTTTTCTTGAAACATGTTGCAGGCATCAAATTCAGAAAAAGTGCCTATTTACAAAAAAACAAAGTTTATCAGTTTGAACTTTAACTATCTTGTCTTTATACTGTATTCAATTGAATACAAGTCGAAAATGATTTTCAAATCATTGCATTCTGTTTTTATTAACGTTCTACACAACATCCCAACTTTTTTGAAAGTGTGGTTGTACGATAACATCTTCTTAAACCCAGGACACCCGACAGCAGCCCACCAGGTGGTTAAGGTATAATACTATTACACTGTGCCATTAACATCATTTACTTTGTCGATCTCCAAAAGTTTGAATGTTAGTTGTGTTTGCCATACACTTGTGCCATAGAACAGGACAGACGCCAGTACCCCAACCCTGGTTCAAGCTCCAACGTGTTTCATGTTCGTAGAGCCTCCTGTGTCATCGCAGGTCCTTGATAAAGTCTATGCGGCGCACATGGTCATTACACCTGTGGGAGCAGCTCTGCAGATTACGGCTGCATCCTGAAGTGAACCCTGATTTTTTTTTGTTTAGTGTTTCAGATCATGTTATTTGCATCAACAAAGAAGCACACAGCCGTGTCCGAGGAGTTAGTGTTATTTGTTGCTCATTCCAGCAGTAGTGCTTTAGTTTGTAGTGTCGGTAACAGAAACCTTAGAAATAATGTTGTGGTTTGACTCAATCTTGTTCTTTTTCTAAATCTAAAACGTGTAATATAGTTATTGTTTTATCTGAACAGAATGCAATATGAGTGATGTGGAAGATTCGAATGACAGCAGACAGTAAGTGCCGATCATTTGAAGTCCTGAGACGGCGAGGAATATTACCGTTGCTTACTTATAGCAACGTGCCAAATGATATGAATTAAGCCTTAAGTGTTTTTTCAGGCGCCTGTTCCTATCCCAGCTCCTGTGCAACTTAATTTTGTGAAGTTTATCAGCTGTTGGATAGGGGAGGGGGAAATATGCAGAGGGAGGTTGAGATGGTGAATCCTGCTCTGATTGCACCCAAAGTCTTGATCTAAGATGAATATACTTGATCCTAACATCAGCCATTACAAACTCACACTTACTCCATAAATAATGTCTGTCCCTACTGTCAGTTGACCCAGCCTAAGTCCCGCCCCTTTTTGCTCTGAGTTCCAGTAACAGCTGAGCAAGCTTGGTACCCAGCGAACCTCAGTCAAACTTCTCCTTTCCCGTTTCCTGCAAGTGGACATGCTACGTGCTGCGCTCGCCTATGTTGAAAAGAAAACCAAATTACGAAGATGGTTAAAAATGTTGATGCTGGATCTGTAAGAGTGACATATATATAGTCATTTCTTTAGCTAGTGTTAGCCAAACACTAGCTAACTAGCTATCTTAGCTAGAGTTTTGCTAGAGTTAGCTATAAGATGTAACTAGCTAGTGATCGATGTAGATTAGCTCCATATATATACATATATATAGTATAGTATATGTATATATACATTATGCTGCTTTTATGTCCCCCATTAACATCTTTTATCTTTTATCTGTCTTTTCAGCACACCTCACTCAGAACATATGTAATTACAGGAAACAGGAAAGGAGAGATTTGACTGAGGTTCCAAAAGGGGCGAGATTTAAGAAGGGTTATTTGTGTTGAATGTGTGTTTTATAGCAAAAGACTGGAAGACATAGTAGTTCATGTGGATTTGATGCAGAATGTCACAGCCTCATTTGGAGTGCCATAAGGTTGAATGAGAGTTAGTTGCATGTAATGAATGAGGCAAGTGTCCAATATGCTTGTAACACCATAACCTCCTCCCACCTTAATCACATCGAATTTGTAAAGATTCACTTCACTGTATGTTGCTTCTTTTTTTTTTTCTATGTGCGCATCCCTTCAGAAACAGGCTCCAGCCTGCTGTAAGTATGTACAGGTTTTGTGTAAATTATTAATAGATGGAGGAGACGACAGGAAGCATAACTCAAAGACTGAATCTGGTATATATGTGAACTTTTCCCTCACAAACAAAAAAAATATTTGAAATGTATCCTCATGTGTGGACATTGGGAAGAGACACAAAAAGCCTTGTAAAAAATTTTTATAGAGTGAAAGTACAGTGGGAACTGGCCACTTCCAGGGCGAGACGAAGCACACTCCGAGCACAAGGAGAAGACAGTTCAGCTCTGGTGACTGCTGAGATGTCACATCCTCCAGAACAAACTTTTGTTGTTAACACATGGAAAGATACATTTGTCTGATATATGGTTAGTTGTCATTATTTTCATAACATGATTTCTTAATGAATAAAAAAAAAGTGCTTTTAACTTGAAATGTTTGTCTTCACTGGCAACTGAATATCCAGGTGTCCTGTCCAATAAGAATATTTGTAGTTACAAAAGGTAGTTCTGACCAAGCAATCTGATTGGTCAGCTAGAGATTTAGCGCATGTTCAAATCAAAAAAAAATTTTTGGGGGGGGGTAAAGATACCAAATAATCTTTGTGAGATTATTTTTGGGGGCTTTTTGCCTTTATTGGAAAAAAGCAGCTGATAGGGGCAGCTGAAGGGTAGACAGGAAGAGGGGATGACGCACAGTGAAGGGGCAGAGGCGAGAGTTGAGCTGTTGACCGCCACAGAGGACTGACAGCCTCAGCACATGGGGCACACGCTCTACCAACCGAGCTACAGGAGCACCCCCCAGTAAGTAAACCCTTAAACTAGAAAACTTTTTTGGCTTATGTGCCATGTGAGCAACTCTCTCTGAATGGGCGCCATCTTTGCATTCACTATCTACTTCATTTTACTTTGTTTTTAACCTGTTGTATAATCACCTGAGGGTGAACTTTAATGCTGTTATTCAGCACAACTGAAGTTAAAGCACACCCTCTCATGTAATACTATATTAATTCATTTTTTTCTCAAATAATTTTTAAATAAAACTTTACAATCTGAGGCCCCAGTGAACATAAGTTCAGTTTCAGTTCAAGCTTTAATCGACTTTTTTCACAGCAGCCATTTTGATATGAAACATTGACATAAATACAGTCTATGATATGAAATAAGCTAAACAAGTGTTACCAGTGATACTAATCAAGGTCTCGTCCCCCTGCAGGTCAAACAGAGTCAAGGTGCTGTTATTGTGCATGTTGACTCACTGGAAAGGCGCTGCTACACTAAATGGAACAGGACCCTAATGAATATCATTGTTACTGTGTTTACCCTACTATTTCACAACAATATGGCTACTGTGAAAAAAAAGTCTATTATAAAAACCATGGACACAACTGTCACTCAGGTTCAATGTGGGAATATTTTGAATCACCTTTGCCAGTTTACCAGTGGTGCTTTAAAGTACAATTCAAGAATATCTCCACTTTCTTATACTGTGTTTTTGTGATTTGTGGTACAAAAGTGAACTTGTACAGATGCTTTTGAAAATTTCTGTAACTCCAGCCCAGTGTGTCCCAAACTTTTTTCTTAAAAAAAAAAAAAAATCTTAACCCAAGTCACAATAAACCTTATCAATAAATCTGGGGAAGAGATAATTTTGTGCATAAATCAACATTCCTGACCATTTTTACTGTTATGAACGCATCATTTGATATTATCTTCATGCATGTTATTGAAAACATGCACTTTAAACACTTAAATGAGAAATAAATGCATTTAGGCTGAATTAACAGGTCATCTCATTGTTTTTATATACTTTTATTTACTTTACAATAAATCTACCCTTACAAATGATTTGTAAATAGTTAATTAGGTTGTAAAGACTTAATAAATCATTAATAAGCTGTTACAACACATTAGATAAAAGGGCCTCAGATCTCATTGTTTACTCTGTTTACTTTATCCCCTCCATCAGTCAGAATTTATGTTAGTGAGTCTCTAGCAACTGCTGTTAGCGTATCTTAAGCTGGGGGCACACTACAAGATTTTTGGCCAGATTTTACCCACGATTTGCAGTTGGGGCTAGTTGGGGACAGTCGTCATGGCAAGTCAGCGCAGAATCTTAGTGTGTGATGTGGTTCAGACTGGAATCAGCAAGTGTGTGAGGTGAACAGACGCCGCCCGACTTCAGTCGCTGTAATTCAAACATGTTTAAATTTTTTGAGCCGACTCTGGACGCAGTCGTGTAGTGTGTGATCCCTCATCTGCTGCAGTCCTTAAATGTGTGATCCCCAGTCTTTAAAAGAATCTGCTGAAGCCAGTCGTGTTAATGGTGATCCGTTTCACACTTTACAATTTGTAGGCTCCCTTTGCTAATCATACATGGTAGTTAGTCATTAATTAAAGTTCAGATTTATTTTACAGTAACTTATTAGTAAAATTAGTCGTAAGCAGTAATTGGATCCTGCCAAATAGTGAGCCCCCATCCATGTATGAAAACTGTGTTCTAACTTGTTTATTAATGGATTATTGTGTTCCCAACAAGTCTTTTTGCAAATTGGTACCCAGTATTTTATTATCAGCAGTACTTAATATCGCAGAAGTTGCCTTCAAGCAACACGTGGGTTGTAACTCAGTTTAAAAAAAGAACAAGCAATGGATTATGCTTTTTCAGGGACACATCATGCACTATCAAATGCCTCACAAATCAAAGTATTCTAACAAAATTATCTTTTAATAGGTCTTGAGCATACACTATACCATCATGCACTAGTTATAATAATATAGTGTCTACACATGGCCACGTTTAACTGTCATTTAAAAAATATGAAACAGGAATTGCAGTTTCATCCTTGATTGAATTTCATTTTATTTTTTAATTCAGAAGGTTAAGTGTAATAAATCAAACAAAAATGAATTGTGGTGACAAAATTTCTCTCAACTCTTTGATATTTCCATTTCTATAACAAAATCACAGAGCGATTATAATGAACTACTCAGTGAATAATCATAAAAAAAACAAACAACTGATATTTTAACTCATT
Organism: Lutjanus argentimaculatus; assembly: GCA_034769285.1. Classification (NCBI taxonomy): domain Eukaryota; kingdom Metazoa; phylum Chordata; class Actinopteri; order Lutjaniformes; family Lutjanidae; genus Lutjanus; species Lutjanus argentimaculatus. The sequence continues at coordinate 4,079 of JAWZSL010000019.1, read as the reverse complement.
TCATAACAAAGTCATACAGTGGTTTTACTGGTTTTCAATCAGTAGTTATACATGTTTACAACATCGAAAAAAATTGATAGTCATGCATAACAATGTTGGACACTAATTATGTCACTTGTGAGTAGTTATAAATGTACAAAAATACAAAAAAAAAAAACAACCAACTCTGATACATGCATAATAAAGTCACTGAGTGATTATACTGTTTCTCAGTGAGGAGTCATAAATGTTTACAACATTGCAAAAACAAACAAACTGATAGGCGTGTTTCATTAATAACAGAGACATACAGTGATTTTACTGGTCCTCAATGAAAAGAATGAATAAAAACAAAACAAAGATGATATTTCATTTTGTTACAAAGTTGTACAGTAGTTAAACTTGACCTCAGTGAGCAGTCATACATGTTTACATTAAAAAAAAACAAAAAAACCCACTGATGTTTCATTTCATAACAAAGTCACACAATAATTATCTTGGACCTCAGTGAGTAGTAAATATTTAGGCCTACACATTGCAAAAAACAACAACAACAAAAAAAACCATATATTATTTCATAACCTAGTAGAACCCTGACAATATTAGTCCTCAGTGAACAGTTATAAATGTTTACATTGCAAAAAATAAAATAAAACAAAAAACCCCACTGATGGTTCATTTAATAACAAAGTCATATATTTATATTGGACCTCAGTAAGTAGTTTTACATGTTAAGGCCTACATACTGAAACAAAAAGTTGATATTTTATTTCATAACCAAGTTGTGCACTGATTATATCGTCATCAGTGAGTAGTTATGAATGTTTACAAAACTGCAGTTAAACCTTTAATGTTTGCACTTTCATAACAGATTCATACAGTGATTAAATTGGTCCTCAGTGAGCAGTCATAAATGTTTACATTGCAAAAAACAAACAAAAAACCACTGATGTTTAATTTCATAACAAAGTCATACATTAATTATCTTAGACCTCAGTGAGAAGTAAATATTTAGGCCTACACATTGCAAAAAACAACAACAAAAAACAAAACAAAACATATTATTTCATAACCTAGTTGTACCCTGATTATATCAGTCATCAGCGCGTAGTTATAAATGTTTACAAACCTGCAAAAAGCTTTGATACTTGTTTACTGTTTACAAAACAGCAAAAAAGTGGATCTTTCTTCAGTACAGAATCATTAATATAACAAACATTATTGAATATTAACAGTATTCATAAATCAGACCTCTCCTATCCTTAATGCTACTGTTTTAATAAACTTAATCTGACTCTGCCAACATGACATGTTTGTCTGTCTTGAATCCTTAATTCACATATGCCTCTACTTTACTGAGAAGCTCAGATGCCTTGGTCAGTGCTAACAGTTCATTCTCTGACTTGAACTGTCCATTTGGAATATGGGGAAATGAATGGCAGTTGGGATACTGAGTCTTTTTGGGGTCTACTCCCAGCATCTTCAGATTTTCCACAATTTGAGGAAGATCTCTCAGTTGGACGTTGCAACGGGAAACCTTTGCAGCAATGGCTGAAATGGAGCTGCTGTTGGGATGCTGACCATGTCTTTTATACTCAGCAGCGATTAGGGACTTTTCCACTGCTTGATGGACTTTGAACAGACACCACTCTGTGCTCCCCCCACCAGTGTCTTTGGAAGCTGCATTTAGATCACAGTGAGCCTGTCTACACCAGCGCTGGGCCTCTTCTCTGTTCGGCCTTGGGACATCTTTATTATGGCTCCAAAAGTTATAGGACTGTTGGCCTCTAGAGAATCTCTCTCGACTACTTCTGTGATGCCTGGCCTCCTGATTCCATTGCTTAAAAAAGTCTGTAAAATCTGAGTTTCCCCTTGGAAAAAAAAAGCTTGCACTTTTGCCATTGCCATTGCCTTTGCCTTTCCCTTTCCCTTTGCTGAGCTCATCGATTTGATTCTGCAAGTATTTGAATGCCTCTGTGGCAAGCAAGACACAGTCAGGGTTTTTGTCAGGATGCCACCTCAGGTACAGTCGTTTGATGGCCTTATGCCTCTCCTCCTCAGGAAGAGCCCAGACCTCTGCCAAACATTTGTCAATTTCCCTTTTAGCTTCGTCAATAGAGGTTGGTGTGGATCTCGTAGATGAGGAACTCGTAGTTGATGGTTGGGAAGAATGTGGCACAGACCCCGCTAGTGGCACCAGCTCCATGCAAATAGACTCAGCCGATGTGGTCGGAGCTTCTGTTTGTTTTTGTCGTTTAATCTGATACAGGTCAAGACAACTGACTTCAATTGGCTCCTCCTCTCCGATGTCTATTTTGTATCGCCTTGTGTATGGTCCAGAGTACCCAGGCAGTTCTTCAACAATAACTGCATAAATGTACTTGTTGTTAGTGCTGTAGCCAACATATTCCCCCTCTTCAAAGTTATTGAGGAAGTTCATGTCCAGACAATCATGCCATTCCTCTGGAATATCTGTTCCAGGAGCTGGTGGGTGGAGGAGGAAGGTTTCACTTTCAGCACTGTCATGAATCCCATTCTTAGCCAGAACTTCTCGAACATCTTGCAGACTGTCACACGTGAGAAGTTGTCCAAGGACTGTGAGGTGGCTTGATGAAATCCTGTTAGCTAAAAGAGCATTAATCTCCCTTGTCAAGGTCATATTGATGTCGTTTATCACCTTGATATTCCTGACACTGTTGTGCTGTAAGTACAAAGATGCAACCTTGTTGTGCTCGTTTGACAAAAACAGCAGTTTTTGTGGCAGTTTTGTGTAGTGGCTTTTTATCCACCCAAAGCTCTGTTTCCAGGTTTTGGCAGCAGACAATCTGAATACTGCCAAAAGTCTTCTCGCACATTTTAGTCGCATCCTCTTGTGTTATTTCTCCCTGAGACAGCTCTCTGATAAGGCAAATCAGTCCATGCCTGAATGCTGTTGAGGATAGGTGTGTGTCAAACCAATTACGAAATTTACAGTCAGTCTCAAGCTCACAGAGCTGCATGTGTGACTCCACTACTTTCTCCTCAGTGACTTGAGACAACATGTGAGGCTGAAATTTCTGAGGCAGCAATTGCAGCAACCGTTGATGCTCATAGTAGTCATTTCCCAAATAACATTCACTGAGTTTCTCAAGCAACAGGAACTTGTTCTCCAGGGCTTCCTTCAATCTTTTGATCTCAAACACAGTGTCATTGTAGTAGAGTTTGCATGACGGGGATAATTTACCATCTACTGCGGGAAGATACAGTGTCTTTACAGCATCATCAAGGCACTGGTTTCTTTGTGTTTTTGATCAACTGAAAAAAATGCTGAACAGCACGTTTCACAGTTTTCTGTTGGTTTGGATTTAGTTGTTGTTTATCGCAGGAATCAGCATAAACTGCTGCCAGAACATTACAATACTGCACTGCAGTAGGTCTTTCCTCTACACCAATTTTCTTGAAGAACTCTGCGAACTGGATATACTCCAGAGAAATGTTGTACAAATACGGTCTAAACTCGGAGGCATCTTCGAGGAAGAGAAACGTATTGTCAGTCCTCACAAGTGCTGTGTCTTTTTCAACCAACACAACAGGAAGACCAGCCAGTGCTTGACTTTCAAACCTGTTTGCTGACAGGTAGGTATACGAACTTCGAAACACATGAGCACGAGTTTTGATCAGATCTTTCGTTTTACACGGTGACTGACAGATGTTGCTCATGTTATGTGTTACACAGTGCGAAGGTGGTTGTTCAAAAGCTCCTACATTTTTTAGAATTTCTCTGAGCTTCTGTGACATATAAACTGGTATATGTACAATCGGCATGGAAGTCCAAATCAGTTCTGGTGTGTAGGATTGCTTTCAATCAGAGATCCTCTGATCTTAACAGCAGTTGTCTCAGCAGCAAATGGTGGATGATACTTGCAAAGTTCTTCTTGAATTACCACAGGAAAAATGAACTTGATGTCTGCTATGCTCTCCAACAACTTTTCCTCTTCGTTTTTGTTAACAAAATCCAAGGCTGCTTTGAAAACTGATGATGATTTCTTCTTCAGCTCTTCAAACTGAGAGTTTCCTTTTGCTTCTGCTTCCAGTTGGTATGCAAAATTTATTATGTCATC